>JBCNJP010000006.1:57832454-57866419 GCA_039602395.1 Deinandra increscens subsp. villosa | reverse complement strand
GAACACCCCCCCCCCCTCGTCAAATAAAAATGCTAGCTAGAGTTAGCTAATTAGCCAACTAAAGAGTAAAATCCTTGTTACCTTGTACACATATAGATGACCGAAAACGGAAGTCGCACATCTGAAGTTTGAAAATATTTTGTAACTATTGAAAAATGACAAAGGGGAGATATTCAAGAAAGAAGAGTGCATCAATTGTAAGAGAAATACAATTCAAGCATAGGAGGAACTACATTCAAGAAGAACAGTACATCAATAGATGGTTCTTAAGGATGAGGTGTTTGTGATTTGCCAATTTAAGGAGGCGGATTTGGATATCACATATGAGGAAATTGACGAGGATAAAAAAATGGGCTAAACGTCGGGAGATATGAGATCGAGATATCTATAACCAACTGAAGGCTGATTTTATTAAGGATATATCTACGAGCGTTTTTCTTAGTTTATTTATGTGTGATGTAATTTCTTTTTTCTTAATTTGCTATTTTTAGTATTGTAATGTTTGGTTGGGGACTTGGTTCTCCACAAGAGACTCAAGTTCAATCCTCACTTGTGTCACTTTTGGGAGAATTTGGCAATTAAGGATTTGGGCTAGGCCTTGTGCAAGGTTGTCAGTTTGATTCCCGAGCCCACTCGGGTTTTCGTCCCATCGTGTGTTACGCCAGAGAGTTTAGCTCTTGTGGTGGCACAATACAAAATGACCGTCAAGTGGCAGTCGACGATATGGTTTCTCGGGGAAACACCGAAGCCCCAGCTAATTAGACGTCAACAGGGGCACGGTTAAGACACTCTCGTCTGACCTTAGTGGGTACGAGGCTCCTCTATCGGAGAGGTGCGGTAGCCTGGTATACATGAAATCGCCATTAAAAAAAATATTGTTTTTCAATTTCAATATTGAAAAGGTAAAAAACAAAAAAATAATAATAAAATATTCTACTACACCACACCACGTAATATGGAGTATACTCCATATATGTGGTAATATTTTGTGGTTCAGTCATCACTTATATGATAAAAGTTTAATACCACATAACATGGAGTATATCTCATGCCCTTACTAAAAAAATATCACTAATTAAGGGACCAAATATATGATTAGTCGGTCATACATATTAATTTGCAAGAATAGTATCAAAAACTAAAGGTGAAGCTAATAATATGGTTCTCACATAGCTTCAACTATGCGACTTCTTAAAAGTTTGAAATTTAGATCCGGCTAACCGAACTATAGTTCTCACGTCATCTATTACAAGATTAGATTCTTGAAAGATGCGCTTCCCAAGATCCATGGATGTAATAGGTTTGTTATTTTTTTAACCAGTAATTTTTTTTCCACCGCAAGGGTTTTTACGTAAATAACTGGGTTTTCTCTGAAATTGAAGATGGGTATATGAAAAGGTAATACCACTGAGATCAAACATGCTGTTAAAAAAAATACTTAATCTAATATACTTTCAGTTAAGTAATATAAAAATTATGCATATATGACTAATATGAAATACTTGAAAAAGTTTAAGTATAACTAAACTTACGGTCCGGTCCGGTTTTATATGATCAGTTTTCGACACAAACCGCAAACCGAAATGTTCGTTACGGTTTTGAATTTTTGAAACCGACCAACATAAAGTAGAAAAGAAAAACCGACTGTGAAACCTAACCAATAACTAATTTAAAAGGTTTTACGGTTTTGAACCGAACCATGAACACCCTTAGTTGAAATATGGATTCGAATTCGAGATTCATGATGAATTGAAGTTGTTTATGGATTCTTCATGTTAAATTCGTGTTTAGGTTAGACATGTCATTAAAGGCTATGAATTTTGTTAGAAATTTTTTTAACTGTAAACATCCGGTAATTACTCGGGGGTCTCATCATGACAAACGATGTTAACCACCACACGTTGTTACCACAGTCCATGCGAGTAACCTGGACCCTCTGTGTTACACATCCGTCCCAAAGGAAACCCACCGCCCGAAGGCCCACTGTGGTACTTCTGACCTACCTTTATAATATTCAACATTTTGTGAATCATGTGAGATTTGAACCCTTGACCTCCACATTGAAAGGTAAAGGGATATCCACTCCACAAAATAGTGGGGGATATCCAAGGGTGGGGTGTGTCGTATTACACGAAGTTTTTTGTTAGTAACTAGGATGGAACCCGTGTACTACACGGGTTTAATCGTTAAAAAATCAATTCATAATTCACGTTAAAGAATCACATAAAAATTTATTTCAGTATATGTTACTGTAAAAAATAACCAACAACTACGAGGAGTACAAAGATATCGATTCGCAAGTTCTCTAAACTCTTCAATTGTAATTCCATACGAGAGGAAACATAATTATCGAACTTTGTTTTTCAAACTATTATGGACAAAAAGTAGAAACATATGTTCTGGGGACAAATAATATGTAGCATTTTATAAAATATTGTCACAATAAAATAAACCCAACAATACACATTGTTGAAAAATATATGATTTGGGTTCACATTAACAACATTTCATTTACATACTTTATCAAACATGCACTACACGTAATATAGGACATGAAAAAGACTAAAGTTGATCTATTGTATGGAAAGAAACTAAACTTCATTGTTATGTCTGGTTACAGACAAAATAACAAAGGAGAGGAAGGGAAACAAATCAAACAATACATATATTTAAAACAAAACAGTACTTAAACTGATAAAAAACACATAACAGAAGAAACTCATTAATTGAAAACATTTCAAGAAAATAGAAGCTTACTCCAACTAATCTTAATATTGAACTTCAATGCTATATCATCTCTGTACTATAAAAATAATTATTTTATATTATTTTCATGTCATATCTAAATTCAAACAATGACTATGTTACAAAAACAAATATGGAATCCAATTTCACATTTGGTTGGTAATAAAATTTCTCTAACGGAGAAGTGGGTTGAATAGTCAAACCTATCATTTTCCATATTCAAAATTCAAGTAATTATAGATAACGAAGATTTAATAATTATCAAATTATATTTGAACATAAGATATAACTGAATTCTATTGTGAGGCAACTGGATCGATTTTGGTCCCATAACGTCATGAGGATGATGTTAGGGATGCTATCGCACGTCATTTGCCTTTTAAACGCTCATTATAGACGGTCTTATAAAAAGGAAATTAGTGAAGTTTTTGGGATTCCTTTTTTAAAACAACTTATTGACTTATTAGCTTTTTGAAAAGCCAATAAGCAGTTTTTAGTGTTTGGCAAGTGAATAAGTACTTTTGCTTTTGGCTTTTCAAAAAGCTAATAAGTCAGTTTTTAATAAGTCAAGTTTTTTTTTGCTTTTCAAAAGTGCTTATAGCTTTTTGAGTGATGAATTACCATACTACCCTTGTTTTAACTTATATTCATCTAACCTTATACCCACTCAACCTCATTTTAGTCATTTTAAATATAAAAGAACTTATCCACTTAAATAAGCAAATCCAAACATTTTTTTAAAAACTTATTTTTAAAAAATCATAAGCAAATAAGCACTTTTAACAATAAGCACTTATTCACTTAAATAAGCAATCCCAAACAAACAAGCCCTTAAGTCACTCTCTTTTTTTCATGGTTGAGAAAGGACGTTTAGTGTAATTATTAATGAAGTTTAAAGATATGGCAATTGCATTGCATGTTGATATAAAGAAAATGTTTTTTATTTTTTTTATTTTATAATTTACTTTCATTAATATAATCTAAAATCTGTCATTTTAACAATTTAATCTATAACTCAATGATTGTCCTTTGAATATTCTAGAGTTTATGTCATATATCATCAACCTATTTTTTGTACAATAATTAGTTTAGGTCTTGTCTATCTGTCCTTTTTAATGTATTTTGTACAATTAGTTTACGTTATCATCAACCTAATAATATTTTGTACATTAATATCAATATACTAAGCATAATTAAGCCATCCAGTTTCTAATAACGTTTTTTTTATTATGATTTGATTTGATTTGATTAGAGAACCTGATTCTAGATAGAGACATGTCTCCTTGTAATTTTTGTAAACTCATAAAATTTACAATGTTATTTCTATACAAAATTACAACTCTTGCAAATGGATCAACATTTCACCTCTTCATGTAAAATATATATTCAGGATACTTATATCTAACGTAGTTATATACACACCTAGAGATTATTGAAGGCGGAACACAGTTTCTTATAAGAACAAATAAAAACAATGTAAATTATTTATTTTTCAATCCTAAAAAGTTTTAAAAGAAAAGAAAAATGTTGAAATACAATATTTATTCATCTATCCTTAAATTACGAAAAAATATATATGATGATTTATATACAAAAAGACGTCCTGCTTACAGTGTGCGCATATAATGTATGTAAAGTTGTGGCCCTTAGGGGACAAAAGTGAAATTGTACTAATTTTTATGTTATTTTACTAATTTCGTGAAAATAACGTTAGAAGTGATAGATGGTTAATCATGCATCATGGGGTGGAGTTGATAGCCGGAAGGTAGGTGATACATGCACCAATCGGTCTTTATCACGATTTGCTGAGTGTTATGTGCCTTATGTCCAAGGCTTGAAGCAAACCTACGGAGCGGGGTCTCACTGGAAGCAGTCTCTCTATTCCTACGGAGTAGTGGTAAAGCTGTCTACATCTTACTCTCCTCAGACCCTACATTAACTTTGTTATTGGTGAAATTTACCGAGTATGATTGCAAGTCATGTGTAATTAAAGATAATTATTTTACACATGTATAAGAAACAAGTTTTCATATTTCTCATAAATTAAAAGTTATCATTCATATTTGAGTAAATTACAAATTTTGTCTTTTAGGTTTGCACGTTTTGTAGGTTTTGTCTTTTATCTTTACTAATAACACTGGATGTCCGTTAAACTTCACAAAGTTTCACTCAGTATCCTTTGAAGCCTCTGATCGCTTGATTATTTTCACAAGATGGTCAAAACACAATTTGGCAAATCAATAAAAATATTTCTATGTGACAATGGAGGGGAATTCGTTTCTAACCGCATGAACAATTTTTACAATGAACAAGGGATAATTCTTGAAACCACCCACCCATACACACCACAACAAAACGATGTTGAGTGCAAGCATAGGCACCTTCTCGAAACCGTCCAAGCCCTCAGGTTTGAGGCAAATTTGCCCAAAAGGTTTTGGAGCGAATGTGTTCTGGCAGCCGCCTACATAATCAATCGTCTCCCATCGAAAACCGTTGACAACCAAACACCATATGAAATTCTTTTCAAACAAAAGCCCGACTATGAACACAAGAAACTTTTTGGATGTTTAGACTATTGTAGAAATACCAACACAAAGGGAGACAAATTCAAATTAATGGGGAGACCGGGGGTATTTTGGGTTACCCACTAGGAACAAAGAGGTATAAAATTTGCGACACGAAACAGAACAAAATCGTGTTGTCAAGGGATGTCAGATTTGTTGAAAACTTTCTTCTCTATAGAAAATGCTAGGCCGGTCGATAGACAAGGAAACAAAAACCTCTTTAGTTTTCCTCAATGGTATTATGAAGATGTAGATGCAAGCCAAAAAGTTTGCCCAACTAATGATGTTGGGCCTGAGGTTGAGCCCACTTTCATGGCAGAAACCCAAACTGGGTTGCACCATGAAAGAACACATACCGATTTGAGGCCTATGTGCAATCGTTGAATGGAAACGAACTCCATGATGATGGACCGACCATTCAGACCGAGGCCCACATCCCACAAGACCACCAAACTGATAGTGAAGTTCTAACCAACAATCCTCAATGGTACATCCCCTATCAACCTTTCACCATCCATCAATCATGCCTCACCTACTTCTAATCAACAATCCTCAATGGGACATCCCCTATCAATCTTTGTTTCTTATGAAATTTTTTTGATTCACGTAAAGCTTTTTTAACGGCCATCACTTCCAGTGATAAGCCAAAAAAAAACTTAAGGAAGCCGCACATAATCAAAATTGGAGGGATGCAATGAAAAGGGAGATAAAAGCACTTAAAGAAAATGAACTTGAAGGAACTTTAGAAGATTTTCCAGATGGAAAATGAGCCATAGACTCAAAATGGGTCTTTAAGATAAAGTACAGACCAAATGGTGAAATAGAAAGATACAAGGCGAGGCTCGTGGTGAAAGGATTAACAGAGTTAGAGGGTGTTGATTATCATGACACATTAGCACCGGTGGCTAGATTGGCCACAGTTAGAAGTCTACTCGCTATTGCCATTAAGAAAGAGTGGATTATTCATCAGCTAGATGTGAACAATGCGTTTTTGCACGATGACTTGCATGAAGAAGTTTATATGCCCAATGGGTTGTGATAAAGGGGAAGGAACGGAAGTATGTAGGCTAAGAAAGTCACTATAGGGTTTGAAACAAGCTTCAAGAAACTGGTACAAACAATTTACATCTGTTTTGAACTTGGGTTCAAACAATCTTTTGTAGATCACTCACTTTTTACTTACAAGAGAGGGAAGGTGTTTGCAGGTGCTCCCATATACGTGGATGATGTTATCTTAGTGGGAAACGACCAAGAAAAAATACAAGAGAAATCCGTTTTGAAAGGAGGTTCAGCATCAAAGACCTTGACCCCCTTAAGTACTTCCTCGAGATCGAGGCTACTCGAACGAAAGATGGGTTAGTTAGTTAACGAAAATACACTCTAGATATTTTGGAAGATAGCGGGATGCTAGAGTGTAAACCAAGCTCGTTCCCAATAAAACAAAACCTAAAACTTAAATTTGATGGTAAATATGTTCGTGTGGATGCCAACATGTATAGCTGGTTAGTCGGGAGGTTGCTTTATCTCTAAGTTGTGAGACCGGATATCACGTACCCGGTAAAAGTTCCAAGCCAAGTTTGTGTCCGACCCTCGCCAAAGTCATTTGGATGCCGTCATGCAGGTACAAGATACTTATATGTCACGTCAGGACAAGGTACTTTCTTTCCTAATGATGGAGGAACAAACTTAGTCACGTATTGTGATGCTAATTGGTTAGGATGCCCCTTTACAAGAAGATCACGAACCGGATATCTTCTACTCCTAGGAGGAGTCCCCGTCTCTTGGAATTCTAAGAAAAAACCATGTTGTTTCTCGCTCCTCATCCGAAGCAGAATATCCAGCCATATATGGCATCCACCACTAGTGAGATTTTATGGATGCGATGGCTCTTAAAGGGTCTCGAGATCGAACAAAGTGGACCCACACCACTTTTTGTGACAACAAAGCGGCCCGACACATCACTAGCAACCTTTCCTTTCATGAGCTAACAAAACACGTGGAGATAGATTATTACTTTGTCAAAGAACGGGTTCATGAATCTAAAGAAATTGAAACCTCTCTGCATTGACACAAAGATGCAAATAGCCGACCTTTTTACTAAGCCATGCTTTGAGAGCTCGACAACTTAATCTTTTACTAGTCAAGCTGGGCATGCAAAATCTTTACGTTTCAGCTTGAGGAGGGGTTTTAAATTACAAAATATTCCATTCATATTTCTTTCATTAGTAATATTAATTTGGTCTTTCTAGAATACTCCTCTTTATTGATATTTCAGAGTGGATTTTGTCTAACTGCATATTTAGTCTCTTCCTTCTAATTGCTCAAACATAGAAAAGATGTACCAAAACACAAATGATAATATGATATTAAATTTCAAATTTTGTAACAACTCTTGTCTTATACATATTTCTAAATTTGAAAAATAGTTTTATTCTTTATTTTACAAAGTTTTATTCTTTATTTTACAAGTATGTAAAAAAGAATTCTTGCATTTGCATACGAATATATGTATGTACGATCGATACATAGCTAATTATGCCACGCCATATTACCTTCATCCCTTCAAAAGTTACTGATGTCCGACTGTCCGTACTCGATTAGTTATAAAAGTATGCATATGGAAAAGGATAGATTGTTGGTGAAAGAATGACTTATGAGTCCAAAATGCAAGTATATATGATTTGATAATTTTATATTCTAAACTTCTTTGTCTGCATAATATATTTTAGTTTTCAAGTGTGTATATATATATATATACATTGTGGTGGCATTGACCGTTTGTAATTAGCATTGATCCATTATGCCTTCCCAATCAAAACTTCCGGTCATAAACTTGAACTCACAAACCCTAAACTCCAGCAACCATGCCTTGTGGTTATCGACATCTCACGTTGTGAGGCGAGCGCTTGAAGACTACGGTTGTTTTGTCGTTTCGACCGACAAAATACCTTCGGATAAACGTGAGACAATGTTCGAGCTCTCGAAAGACCTGTTTTGTCTTCCCATGGAGACCAAGGTTAAGAACTGTTCTCCGGTTCTCGGATTCGGATACGGGAAGTACGCCTCCCTACCGCTTTACGAAAGCTTCGGCATCGAGAATGGGGCGACCGTTGATGCTACCCGGAGTTTTACGGATCTCCTCTTCCTTCCGGGAACGATGCTTTCTGGTAACCCTAACTCGTACATATATCATTTGGTTATATATATACACAGTGGTGGATCCAGGAAAGAATATCAGGGGTAGCGGGGACTAACGGGGGTTCGGGGCAGCGCCCCCGAAAATTTTTTTTAGGTAGTTAACGGGCTTTTAATCATATTTTTAAGGGGCTTTTGATCATATTATTAAGTAAAAGCCATAAAATTTCTTCCAGGGGTCGTGAAAAATTTGTTTCAAGGGTCACGAAAAACCGAAAATCTATTAAAAAAAAAATTGCACGTCGGGGTAAAGTTCAGGGTAGCGGCGCTACCTGGACCAAGTAGGTCCGCCCCTGTACATACAAACAAATATATATTCTGGTCAACAGAATAGGTTAGATCATTGAAGATGTCATAAATGTTAGAGAACATTAATTTTATAATATTTAACTGATTTATCCAACCTCTATATTCGTATTATTGATATACGAAAAAATAATACAATCACTTATGTAGTTTGAGAATAACATATGAACATATATTTTGGCGTTTTTTTTTTTTTTTTTTTTTTTATCTACCTTGCTATGTCAAGAATCAACTTCAGCAAACAAGGAAAGAATCACAACTTTGTCCTATGGACATTGAGTGGGCCATATTTAAGAGAGTATTTGGGATATATATATATATTTGGGATATATATATATATATATATACATTTTTTTTAACACCAAATATTTATTTACACTAAATACTTGCTTATTTTAAGTGTCAATTTCTTTTGCGCTATGTTTCCAAATTTATTAAAAATAGGAAAAAAAGGAAAGAAGAGGAAAAGAAGAAAAAAGAAAAGAAAGAAAATGGGAAGAATCATTTTCTTCCAAATTGAAAGAAAAAGAAAACTAAAGAAAATTGTGTTATTTTTCTTTTAAATCTCTCTCTTTCCTTCCTTAAATGAAACTCGGAAACACAATATGGTTTATTTTCTTTTTATTTCCTTCCTTAAATGAAACTCAGGAACACAACCATTTTTATATATCATTTCATTTTCTTTTTTTCCCTACTTAAGTGAACTCGGGAACACAATGTTAAAGTGTTTATCAACTTCTAACTTTTTTTAAAAAGTAGTCTTTAAAAAACATGTTTTAGATTATTAGGTTTTGTAGTGAGAAAACATAATAAGCCAATAATTTGTTTTTAAAAAGTGTTTGGCACTGTGGCTTTTGAAAATAATTGTAGGTTAGTAATTGTAGATTTGAAAGGTCAAAAATTAACCAAAAAGACAGGTTTTGTGGCTGTTAAAAAATGAGTTTTTTTCCCAAACACCCTCACGGATCCGTAGACCACCTATATACATTGGGGGGATGGGGGGGTGTCATTGTAAACCATCTAAAAAGTGTAGATCCGTACACCACCTACTTCGTATGTGAACTTTGCTGAAGAGAAAAAAATTGCGATTTTTTTTTTCTATTTTCAGCGAATTTCACATGCAAAATGATTAGTTTTGATGCAAAATAGGCGGTCTATGGATTTACACTTTTTAAGGAGCTTACAATGAACCTCTGACTATATATACATATATATGTATATATATATATAGTCAGCGGTTAACTGAAACCATGATACTTCGATGGATTATAACAATCCAAACTATCAGTTTGATCAATAAAAGTCTCAACTTTTATTTTTGTTGTTAAGTGGCAATCGCAGTGAAGTATTAATCATACATTTACAATTAATTTACATTTAATTTTCGTTTGTTTTAGCTTTTATGTTTATTATTTTGTTCAAAGTCACCATTACGACATGAAAATCAGGGGTAAATGTATGACGATTGTGCTACTAGAATTGCTCTTGATAACCAAAATGAAAGTTAGGATAACTAATGGCCATACTCATAGTTTGATTATTATCGGTGAATGAGCTATAAATTGGACTATTAAATCCCAATTTGTCTTACATATGATCCATATAGGATGGCTAAAAATGCAATTAATATTAATATTTTTGTGAGAATCATATATATACACAGCAACATCGCGTTTGAGTACATGAAACTGCTATCGGAGATCCATGATTGTGTGATGAGAATGGTGTTTGATAGTTACGGGGTGGAAGACAAGAAATGTGCCAATAGTTCGTTGTTCTATTTAGCAAGATTCATGAAGTATCAGTCACCCAGATGTCAGGGTGAAGGCCAAATAGCTCTTCCCCCTCACTCGGACAAAAGTTTCTTGGGTGTTTTAGATGACAATGGTGTCCCAGGGTTTGAGGTGAAGATGAGAAATGGAGAGTGGATCAGCATTGACCCATCCCCTTCAACCTTTGTAGTTATTGCCGGAGAACCCCTTATGGTAATATACATTGTGTGTGTGTATATATATAGGGAGGTTCATTCAAGAAAATCAAATATTTCAAGAACAAAAACATAAACATAAATCATTTAATTTTTTGTTCAATGGTTTAAACTTTTAAAGTTTTATACTTCTTAAATACAAATATGTATGTTTATGTAAATAAAAAACCATTAAACTAGCTTTTGAAAACGTTTTTATATACTTATATGTTTCCTATATACACATGCGTAGGTAAAACCTACACATATGTAAGGAAATATATAAACTAAATTTCTTTATGTTTTTTTTTTTGAATTTCATGAAAAATGAATAAACATTACATTTATATCATTTTGTTATATTTTAAACTTTTTTAAGATTGAAAAAATGAAAGATCCATTTTGTTCTGCATGTTCTCACAATATTTAGTGTTCTACATATACAGAACCCTCCCTTGAATATATATAAGTGTGTGTGTGTGTGTGTGTGACTTCTTTACTTCTGCGATCATAACTAAACTTTAAGAAATCTGGGCATTTTAGGAGACATCTAAGTTTGCTATCCGCGTGTTGTCACGGTTATAACACGTACATACAAAACATTTCCATTGTTATAACACAAAGTAAAGAGAATGGAAATACAAAGAAACTACATGGCAAAGTTAAAATTAGAAGTGAAACGCTAAAAGTATCAAATCTGGGAGCTAAGTTATGCTATACGATTGTACCCATTATACCACCAACTCTTTTACGAAATGTGTTGTGTTTGAATAAAAAAACAACAAAAAGTTATTAAGCTGCCATATGGCAAGGTCCTATGGTCGTCACGTGAACCAATGGGCGATGAAACTATTCATATCATAGTGTAATTTTAGTTGCAAAACACTAACAATTGCAGAGGGCATTTTACAACAACCTTACCATAGAAAACACATTCACAAAAACCTTGTAACCTTTACTCCATATGATGTTTAACATGTCATTTTTTACATATGGTGGGAGCTAAAACTGCATTATGTAAATCAGGCATGGAGCAATGGGAGGATCTATGCACCCCTGCATCAAGTCGCGATGAAACCATCGGCTATAGAAGTGGTTAGGTATTCAACCGGACTATTTTCATTCAACAGGGGGATGGTGGAAATTCCTAAGAAATTAGTCGACGATGAATATTGTTTGCGATTTCGGCCTTTTAATAACATGGATTTCTTGAAGTATTTAACCATAGAGGGGGAAAAGCCATCAAAATGCGCCATCGAATCTTACTGCGGTATCACCAGTACCTATGTGTCCACAGACCATTGACGTGCAGGCCGGTTCTGATTGGACTTACTGCATTGGTTGCAAGTATGCTTTATGTATATTGTTTGTATGAATGATGGGTGTGATCCTCATGATAATGTAATAAACACCAAACAGAAAGTTATGAGTTCAAAAAAAGGTTTATATGTACGATGTGATTATATTACGTGATAAAAAGTTAAAGTATTTACATAAAAAAAATTAAAACCTACTATGATGTAGAATTAGGGTTCGATTCTCTCATATCAGAATAGCTAAGAGTGGAACTATACTTTATTTGCTCATTTTCATTAGAGACATACTTGTTCATTTAAGATTCATTTAGAATGAGTCTAATCATCCTTCGTGGAGGCGTAGGATAGACATGAGTTGATAGACTTGCACATCTTTAAAGATATAGTCGAGGATAGAACTTCGTGGAGGCATAGGATAAAAGTTAATGACTTCTAGGGAGGGGGCGGTGGTTTGTGTTTGTTTGTTGGCGTCTTCTTAGTGACTTAGTTTCCTCTTAGTATGGTAGCTTATGTATGTTACATGTTTTTTTTCGTTTTATGTTTCTTTATAATGTGTTACGTACTAATGCTTATAGGGCTTAACTTTCTAGTTTTGTCCCCCCGTTTTGATGCTTGTTGGTTTTGCGGGTGTCGAACTTCAAATATTCGATTTCCGTGCCCATAGGCTTTTAGAGTCGAGGGTTTCTCTGGAATCAGCCTCTATATCCTATAGTGAAATCGAAAATTTGGAGCTTGACACCATTTCACCAAACTATCAGGTTGGGTTGGTTTTGAGATTTGATGGAAACTAGTTTTCAATTATTCGCGCGTTGTTGCAGGGCCAACATAGTACAATTAAGTTGCATTCATATAATGCAACCTAAAGAAACCGACAAAGTTACACACCAAAAAATAATAAAGACATTCATGTGAATACAAAAATTACACGCCAAAAAGTAACGGTGTAAATCACAACTAAAACAAAGAAAAAAACTATGTGCAAACAATAAAAATATATACCCCCGAGACGCAACGGTGTAAAACTAAACTAAAACCATATAAAAAAGAACACACAATCAATAAAAAATTCACACTGAAAGGTAACGGTGTAAAATTAAACAAAAACTTAAAAAATATATATTACATGTGGCAGTGCCACATGGACCACCTAAACAACTGCCACGTGGACCACCTAGGTGGCTGCCACATGAATGGGAATTTTACTATACGAAGCTTGTTTGAATTTATATGTGTCGTACACATTATAACCATTAAAAGATTATCTTAATTTTATCAGAAAATGGTCAGGACTATTTATAAATATTACAAAAAGAAAGTGAGGGGTTTGTGAGACGATGGCTACTGTTCCTTTTGGGGCTTTTCTCCGTTGTACACGTGTATTGATGAGCACGAGTTTGGCTGATCTCTTCCCACGCGTTTCTTTCTAACCATTTATCTGTTTCTTTCTTTTGACACATAGTTGTACATTTCTTCTTTATTACCCATTAATCATTTCTCTCGCATTTTCATATAGCCCCTGATGGCCTGATCTGTGTTCTCTCTCATGTTACTTTAGAAGTTGGAGAGCGTAATCTCCCTAATTGTCGACGATGGTCATCAGATGGTGTTTCCATCGTTTGTTTTTATGTGAACAATGTTGTGTCGTCGTCAACTGTGTAATCTCTATGACGTGCTTACGAGCGATGATCGCCATTGGACAGTGTTTCCGTCGTTCATTTTGGTGGTGAAACACGATGTGCCATCGTAAACGATGAACTATATTTTACATTTTTCAAAGTCAATTTGTGAGATAATGGCTACTGTTCCTTTTGGGGAATTTCTCAGCCGTACAAGTGTATGGATGGCGACGTTGATGTGTGATCTCTTTCTACGCGTTTCTTTTGATGCTTTTATCTCTCATCATTGGCTGTGATGGTTGGGCGACAACGACATAAAGACTTCGTGTTTGTCGTAGTCGTCGTTCAGATCTGAGCTTCTTACCAGATTTGAGCCTCTACGGTGACGATATTATGTTATTGGATGTTTTCAGTTGAACTTTGTTTACTCCAGTTAAATTCCAGTGTGCCTCCGTCGAATATCTTCTGTTCCGATTCTTTAGCGCTAACTCTGATTATCCAGTTCTGCATCTGAGGTCACGACGAGGCGTAGACGTACTGTTTATCGCAGCCATGCCTGAATCTGAGCCTTTGCACTTGGTCGGAGCCTATACTACTGTGATGATCTAATTAGCATTCTTTATTTCATAGCTATGATGATTAATTAGATTTGAGCGTATTATGGTTTACTGTTATTTTTGTACTTCTGTTATGATGGTCGCGTCCAATGTTTTAAAACCCGCTATGTACCGACCGGTTCAGGTGTGTATGGTTTAGTATGATTTCTAGCTATTTTTTGATCCGGCGGTTTTTATGGTTCAACCGGCCGATATCAGAAACCGGGTCGCTAATTAAACCGGTTTCTAAACTTAAGTCACACATTCACGCTAAATGATGAAGAACTTGATGCATACAACACTCCACTGTAGCTTATTTTGGATATATTAATATAGTTTGATTAAAACTTGTATTGACGTTCTTTTGGATAATTGTAACATGTTTAGGACTTTATTGAAGTTTTTAAATTTGTCATGTTTAAAAGTTTATAAAGTGTATATTATAAACTTACATGTTTGAATAGCCAATCCGGTTCGACTTTCTGGGTCAACCCAAGTCAACCAGTTGAACCTTTTTTGACACAAGTCCGGTCCGGCCCGGTCTTAAAATCCAGTTTTAAAACATTGGTTGCGTATTTGTCTAATCATTTTGAAGATCTGTTGTTCTGCTTCGATCTTGATCCAATTTTATTTCTTGGAGTCTATGTTGTTCGTGGTTGTGATAACTTTTTGAATCTGAGCTTTCACAAGGTTCTCTAAACAGATTTCAGGTCAAATTGGTTGCTCATGTTGTGATTCGATGTTGATCTGATTTTGTTTCTTACAGTCTAAGATATTTGAGGCTATGATGATTTTTTAGATATGAGCCTTGATGTTGTTAATCGTTAACTATTTTTTAAACATCATTATTAATTCCGAGTTGATTCGTAAATTTGGGTTAAAATCCAGGGTCTGGTTAATGGGCATATAGTTCTAGAGCTTTTCTGCTTTCAGTTTTCTATAAAGATTTCAGATCCAACTCGTTGCTCATTTTGTGATACGGTGTTGATCCATTTTTTCGAACCGAGCCTTGACATTGTTAATTCTTAACTTTCTTTGAAAGCTCATTATTTTTTCTTGTTGATTCATAGTTTTGGGTTAAAATTCATGGCTTGTTCGATGGGTTTATAGTTCTAGAGCTTTTCTGCTTTGAGTTTTGTTGGAATTTGCAAGAATAGTTAATAAACAAAAAATATCTATCTATACATCCATCAAAATCTATCTATACATATAATAATCACAAGTTTTTGAGGTCCAGGTGACACAATTTAAGGTGTATCACCTAAGATTAGGCCTACATGTCATTTTTATAGATTTTTGAATAAAAACATAAATTGGTATTTACAAAAGTCAAGGATCTTATAATTAAAAATAAAAAAATTAAATTCTTTCCATATAAAAATTATCTATATTTTTTTTTACAATACCACAACTTTGATTCATCATATCTCCTTCATTTCTCAATGAAAATTCGATCCGTAAATTGCTTTAGATTTGTGATAGAAAACCTAACAAAACTAGATCCATATTACTTAGGTTTTGATCAACGAATAACGGTGAACGAACCAAAAAATAAAGTCATGACTTTTTTAACCCACCATTGATGAACTTGAACTCCAATTCGATCATTTGTTGAAGAATACTCAAAATTTATTGTATCAATGGATTCATATGCTCAAAACGAATCTATAGGAACAAGAATTAATCAAAACCATAAAGATTTAAGAAAAGAAGCTTTGATCTTTACTTCGTATAATTCTTTTTATATCACAACCTTGGGTATTTACCCGGGTCACTGACTAGTATAATAATGAACGGATTAAAACGAAATTAGGTTCAAATTTAATAGTTTGCGTTATAATCTAACAAGATTACCACTACTTTTGAATATTATTTGTGATCACTTGAACCACATTACTTCTTTAAAGACGTTTATAAGGAGATTATGAGATGAAGTAGAGAGGAGTTTGAGAATTTAGAAAGATTTGGGAGAAGATTTGTAACATCCCAAAAACCGAACAAATTTTCTTTTCATAAATAAATGAGCGGGATGTTAGTCTATGACTTAACCCGTTATGTACATGAGGAGCTTAATGAGTAAACTGATGTTTTGGTTGTTTAAATCAAAATGTTGAAATTTGAGGGACTAGGGCTGTAATTTAACTAAACTCAAATAAGGAAAAGGGGAGAAACCTGGATGTCATACGTATGAACATCCAGACATCGTGATTCTCCCTTCCAAGCCCTAGAAATTCCACATCCTCAATTAGATGGCTACAAGCTGCGATTTTTGATGGATAAAGAAGATTCTTGAAGCTCTAAGTATAGCCAAACTATGAAGGTTATTGGGTAAGCAAACCTCATGTTACTTGCATGTTTAATTCCGAAAATTGGATGATGAATTGGTCGAATTGGGGCTGTAAATTTGTATCTATGACCTCATATGATGATTGAATGATGATTAGAACAACCTTTTGCTTGTGAAATTGACCTAAGCATTGAGTTTAGGTAGGGTGACCCCTAGGTCACGAAATTAAACCATGAATGTGGAGTTTTTAGAGCCTATAATGCTTACAAATGAAAATGGGTCTATATAGGTTTGCCAATTGAAAATCGTTGGATGTAAACTTGCAAACTAGTAAAATTTACATGATTTGTAAGTTATGGAATGTTAACCAAAGAAAATTAGGTTGATTTAGACTTGCTATGAATATTGCACACAAGGTGTTCGATAAAATGTCTAAGTGAGTTTTTAATGAAAGCAAAAGAAAGTTGCTGGGATTAAAAATCAGTTTGCCCTGTTTTAAAAATTCGTAGTAAATTACTCCAGCATCCTATTATGGTGTGGCTTATATGGTTGGAAAGTTCTTTGAACCGACTTCAGCTCACTTTTATAAATCTGAGGCTGATTTGGTCATTAAGTGGGTCAAAAATGATGATTTCCACAGCTATGCAGATTACTCAGCATGCTGTTTGGAATAAATTAAGTTGCTGTCCTATTTTTAGAAAAAATGTATAAAATCATAGAAAAATCGTTAGAAGGTGTACCATATATACATGGAAAGGTCTTTCAGTCTACTACGTTCCATGTTTGAACATGGAATGCTGGAAAAATTTATATAATGGTCAAAATGGACCGTTATAGCAGCATTGCTGAAAAATGTTGCACAAGAAATCATGTTTCTAAAAGTTAGTAAGAGCGAACACGTTGAATTGCTTGTATATTGATAATTTGTGTTATAAACCTAACATGGGTGATAACATTAGTAGGTAACCAAGTGGAAGAAGCAGATGGAAACCGGGTAGTAATGGTTAAAGCTCACGAGGTAACATTTATGTTATGTTACACATTTTATTAACGACTCATAATTGCTACAATGATATAAAATGCACGATGTATAGAAAAGTGATAGACATGGCCTACATGGCAAGCCACTTAATGGCGGATAAGTACAAGTCAAACAATTAGAGTTAAGCTCTAAGTATGTAATGAGTCAAGAATCAATACTTAACTAAATGGTTCATAGGAACCATGTTTATATGAATATACATGACATTAGCGGTAAATGAATCGTAAGATTCATGCTAATGGGTTAAACGGGTCAAATGATTCTAAAGAAATCATGAATATATAACATTAGCGGTAAATGAATCGTAAGATTCATGCTAATGGGTTAAACGGGTCAAATGATTCTAAAGGAATCATGAATATATAACGTTAGCGGTAAATGAATCGTAAGATTTATGCTAATGGGTTAAACGGGTCAAATGATTCTAAAGGAGTCATGAATATATATAACATTAGCGGTAAATGAATCGTAGGATTCATGCTAATGGGTTAAGCGGGTCAAATGAATCTAAAGGATTCATAGTATTGAGTCAAAGAATAATATTTACTAATTGATTCTTAGGAACCATAATAATGGCCAAATGTTATTGTTAGCTAAGCGGTCATAGGGACCATAACCATATGCTAATGAGTAATTGATTGACAAGGGTTTACAGGAACCAAATGTATGTGTAACATCATTTATGTTACAAGTATTAGTTATGTAAAATGTGTAATTACATACAAATGGAATAAACCATGAGCTAAATGGGTGACGAATGGTTCTAGGAACCATGAAGCCTAATGCCAAAAGGTTCTCAAATGACCAAATTTAACCATAAGCAAGATTCAGATGAATCATATAATGAATGACAAGTTGCAATGGGCGTAAATGAGGTTTAGAACCCATGCCATGTAACAAATAAAGGAGGATCATAAATGGTTATAGAACCATAGATCCAAAATGCTAAAATTATGGTCGAATAAGGCATTGGGAGACACCAAAGGCAAGGACCCACCTTAACGGGTCAAATGGGTACAATAACCTAAAAATGGTTGAATGAATAGATAGTGACTCCCTAAAGGCTTTATAATGCATAAAAAGATTGTCACATGTGTTTAGGATCATAATCCTTTAAAATTGTGTTATGTCCTATTGTAACAAGCACATAAAGTGCATAGAACCCTTGTAGGTTTAAATGATATAATTAGCTTATGGAATTGAATTATTATACATGTCTGCCATTGGGTTATGGTAAGTTAGCTTGCAATAAGGACAGGTCATTGGCAATAAAGCAATGGGTGTCCTAATGGGTCAACGGGTTGGTTGAACCCATAAATGCAAAGATGAATTCGATTTGTATAAGGTATGTTACTGTGCATAAAAATGTGTTTTAAAAGTGTTTTGTGGTGATTGAAACACTTGAAAAAGGGTGGAATACCAATGGGTAAGAATCTGGTGCAAAAACAGGGCAAAGAGGCCAAAAATTGGCTAAGTATGGGACTGGCAGAAATTGGCCAAATCCCTGGAAGAATGGCTCCAAGCGTATCGCTTGGAAGTAGAGTCATCCTAAGCGATACGCTTGGGGACCCAAAATAGATTTTAATTGTTTTATTTATTGTTTAGTATTATTTACCCATGGTTATGCTATAGAAACTCACTATTGAAAGTGAGTACATTGCAGGTAAGGCGAAAGCTTGAAGTGACGCTCATCAAGTGCTAAAGAATCGATCACATGAAGAATGAACGAACCGTTTCGCATTTTGGGTCAAGGAACTTTTATAAAGGTTGATGAACAAATCATTGGATGTCAAACTTATTAAGGGTATATTATGTAAATGTAAACCATGATGATGGTATTATGTGGTTAACAAACAACACGTTTTGTTTAAAAATTTTCTGGGACCAAATTTTATAATGCATTTAGTTATGTTTGGCATCAAATTGAACATGGGTGTTACAAGATTATTGTATATCATAGAATGTATACAAAGGTGCATTTTACCACCTTGCATTGAGGTGGTATTTATACTATAAAGTTGAGGACAAGAAGACATGGATAATTAATACTTGAATATAAAAAATGTGAAAATCTTATGTGTAGGAAGGGTCTTGATAATTGAGTGAGAAATGTGTGCATCCACATCTTACTTCATACTAGCTTCATAACAGTTTGATATTTTGTAGGAACCAATTATTATAAAACTTTAAAGTTAAAAATAGTGCCTTTGTTAATAATCGAGTTGAATTGAATTCAATGTATTATTGTGTTTGTTTATTTGAATGTGGCTGTGATATGTGATGATGTTTCCCTTTTTTATTTTAACGGCTAACTCTAATATATTCATAATCTAACCTATTAAAATCTAACCTATTAAAGGCTTAAAAAAATTACTCATAACGAATTTAACTAGATTTGACACGTAGTGTATTTATCATTAATGTTAGTATGTTTGTAATTTTTTCTATAAGTTTTCGTTGTAATAATACTGGAAGCATTTTTGTTTTTATTTATACGATTGTCAACCGCAACACAAGTATGGGTCACCAACACTAGCATAGGAAATCCCAATCAATTCGGTAAAATCTTTCCTAACACGAACACTTGGCCTCGAACCAACCTCTCATTACTGATGATCTCCAGGATACCATTGAGAGGAACCCACACTGATTTTGTAACTTTTAATAATTAGTAAACTATAATGCAATGGTTGTCCTTCGAATACTCTAGAGTTTATGTCATTGTCACCATCATCATATTTTGGACGATTATATTAGGTCTATTTGTCCTTTTTAATATTTTAATTTTGTTAAACATGATAATCAAAGAGTGAATAGAAAGAAAGAGACTGAGAAGTTGTGTTTGTATTCACTTGTACATTTTACACCATATCGTACAGAAGTTTAAATAAACATTACAAAAGACCTATAAATGGAAATACAATAAAGGACATTGAAATGCTTGGCTGTACATTAGCCGGATTATGTGGGTCTTGTGCTCCAAGGGTCAATGATCCAAAAAAGGAGATGATGGAAAACTGATCCTAAAGTCTTCAATCAAATATTTCAACATTCCCCCTCAACTTGAGTAGTGAGATTTTCAATACTCAACTTGCTAAGACAATGATTGGGAAGATTTTTTCACTGACCGCCTTTGTTAGAATATCTGCGAGTTGGTTTTCTGAGCGGACAAACTGAAGTTCAATTATCCCTGCCTCAAGCTTTTCCTTAATGAAATGTCGATCAACTTCAATATGCTTTGTGCGATCATGTTGGACTGGATTCTCTGAAATTTGAATTGCTGCTTTATTATCGCACAAAATTTTACTGGACTTGGTTGGAGAATATCCGATTTATGTCAAGATTTTTCGTATCCATAGTATCTCTGCTAGACCGCGTGCTATACCTCGAAATTCTGCCTCAGCGCTTGACAGGGCTACCACCTTCTGTTTCTTACTTCTCCATGTAACCAGATTTCCACCAACAAGAGTGAAGTAACCAGATGTTGATCTTCGATTTCCTTTATCTCCTGCCCAGTCTGCATCGGTATATACGTGAGTTTCAAGATGCCCATTGTTTTTGAAAATAACTCCATGACCAGGTGTTCCTTTGAGATATCTAATAATTCCCCAGACGACTTCCATATGGGTAACTTGAGGCTGATGCATGAATTGACTCACAACTCCGACTGCATAGGCAATGTCGGGTCTGGTATGTGAGAGATAGATTAGTTTTCCCACTATCTGCTGGTATTTTCCTTTGTCAGCTAGTTTAGCATTTTCTTCCATATAGAGCTTCTGATTTACCATCATAGGAGTATTCATAGGTTTGCAATCAATCATCCCTGTTTCTGCCAACAAGTCAAGGATATATTTTTTTTGACAGATGAAAATCCGTTTTCTTGACCTCATGACTTCGATCCCAAGAAAGTATTTGAGTCTTCCCAGATCCTTCATTTCAAATTCTTTGAATAGACTTACCTTTAATCTTGTCATCTCTTCTTCATCATCACCTGTGATTATCATATCATCAACATAAATAATTAGACAGGTTACACGTCCATTCCTCCGTTTAAGGAACAGAGTATGATCTGAGTTGCTTTGTTTGAAGCCATATTTTTTCATGGCCAAGGTAAATTTGCCAAACCATGCGCGAGAAGATTGCTTCAATCCGTATAAGGATTTCTTCAAGCGACACACTTCTCAAGTATTGGAATCTTTCATGAGTCCAGGAGGGACTTCCATATAGACTTCTTCTTTGAGCTCTCCATGTAAGAAGGCATTTTTCACGTCAAATTGAAGGAGAGGTCATTCTTTGTTTGCAGCTATTGAGAATAGAACCCTAATTGTATCAATTTTGGCCACTTGTGAAAAAGTCTCAGAGTAATCAATTCCGTATGTTTGAGTGTACCCTTTGGCCACCAGTCGGGCTTTGTATCTTTCACAGTTCCATCTGGCTTGTATTTTGTGGTGGAAGACCCATCGGCATCCTACTGGTTTTTTTCCTGGAGGAAGGGTAAATCTTTCCCACGTGTCATTTTTGTTTAGAGCATCCATTTCGACCTTCATTGCTTCTCTCCATTCTTTAGACTCAGAAGCTTGCTCGACTGTAGTTGGTATTTCTTCAGAACATAGAGATGTGGCAAATGCTTTTGCTTCTGGAGATAAGTTTCCTACTGCCACGTTTGCCATTGGATATCGAGAGCTTCGAGCTTCCTTCTCGGGAGAGTACCTTTTAGGAGGAACTCCTCTGTTGGATCTTGGAGGTGGAACATATCTTTCTGGTTCGACGTGTGGTGCTTCCTGATCTGACTCGTCCTCAGATAACTCAAGAGTTTCAACATGCTCATGTTCTTCATAGTTAGTAAACGAATCAGATGAATTATCGCACGCTTGAGTTTGAGAATTACTTACCTCGGGCACCAGGTTAGGAGGATCATTGTTGGTGGTACTTTCTTCAGAGCTAGTGGATTATGGCAAGTTTCGGGCTTCCTGGTTAACTCCTGCTTCTGAGTGTGACATCCATTGTAACCAACTCAGTGTGTCATTGGTTGCCTTTTCCCCCTGACCAGTGTGTTGGGTAGTGTAGAAGTATTCGGTTTCAAGGAAGTCACAGTTTATTATGGTATACATATGACGCGTGTTGGGGTTATAACATCGATAACCGTGTTGATTAACCCCGTAGCCGACAAACACACATTTCTCGGCACATGCGTCCAGCTTGGAACGGTCTGTTTTGGTAGGTGAACAAAAACAGAGCATCCAAAGACACGAGGTTCAAGGGTAAGGTTTGATGGGGGTTTATGAATTTTAGTAAGGGTTTGAAGTGGAGTTTTAAAGTCAAGAGCTTTTGTTGGAAGACGATTCATAAGATAGTTTGCCGTGACAAGAGCCTCGGGCCAGAATGATTTTGGGACTTGGGATTCGATCATAAGTGCACGAGTTATTTCTAAAAGAAAACGGTTTTTCCTTTCGGACACCCCATTTTGTTCGGGAGTGTGGGCGCACGATGTCTGATGAAGTATCCCTTTTCTTGGTAGAATTGTTTCATTGAAGTGTTCACAAATTCCCCCCCCCCCCCACCCCCCATTATCAGACCTAATAATTTGGATGTCACTCTTGAATTGGGTTTTTATCATAGCACAAAAACACGTGAATTTTGAGAAAACTTCAGATTTATTTTTTAATAGGTAGATCCAAGTCATGCGGGTGCAATCATCAATAAATGTAACAAAATAACAAAAACTTTGCCCCCCCCCCCCACAACCTTTGCTGGTCCCCACACATCCGAATGAATTAATAAGAAAGGAGAGTCAACCTTAGTATCGTTGGATTTGAAGGTGTGTCTATGACTCTTAGCCAAAAAACCGTCTCACAATTCAAGACTTTATTTGTTGGAAATAAATCAGGAAATAAATGATGTAAATAACCACTAGATGAGTGACCCAATCTTCGGTGCCATAACCAAGCTTTCCTATCTGCTGATCCATGAGCAAGCATTACAGTGCCTTGTCGAGTCACTTCATCCACATAGTATAGCCCTTGCCGCTCAGTACCACGCCCAATGATCTTTCCCGTCCTGATACCCTGTAAGATACAGAAAGTGGGATGCATTAGCACAACACAATTTAGTTCTTTCGTAGCATGACTGATTGATAGCAATTTGTGAGACAGAGATGGAACATAAAGGAAATTTGATAGTTTCATGTTTTCCGAGATTTGGATAGTCCCTCCTCCTTTTACTTGAAGGACTTCTCCATTTGCAGTATGAATTTTGGTTTTTTTTGGGTTTTGACATCGAACACATATCAGATTTTTCATAGGTCATTGTATCAGTGGCACCACAATCAAATATCCATGAGTCTTTTTCTTGATCATTTTTTGTTGCCATGTTAACTTTTCCAATATTACGAGGTCTTTTAAACTCCTTATTATCTAAGTTAGGATTGTGAGGGGTGTTGTTGGTATCTTCTAATACTTGTGACTCATTTAATAAATCAAGAATTTTAGTACTAAAAAAACGAGGATTCACAAGTGTTTTATTAGAAGTTTTCGGTTTTAAAAAGGAAGAGTTAAAAAGAGGAGGGTTTGAAATGGTAACTTCAAACCCTATACCTGCCACGCTTCCTATTTCTTCTTCCTTTACCGCCGCTACACAACACCTTCCCCCATGGTCTCCTTTTTCTGAGTTGTCAAGATCTCCGGCAGTTTTTGGGAGGTTTTCGGTGTTGATGCCGCTGCTGGTAGTCCTCGGATTGCTCACGGTTGCAGCAGCTTTACCCTCTTTCCCTCTTTTGTGTCCATCGGCCCACCAATCTGGGTACCCTACGATTTTGAAGCACTGGTCTTTTGTATGTTTTGTCATACAACAATGCTCACATTTCAAATGGTTTTTATCTATCCGGGATGATGACAGATTGGGCTTCTGTTCTGACCGACGACCCCTCGTTGCAAGCCCTATTCCGATAGAATCTCCGGTGGAGTTCGATCCCGTCGCCGCCCCTTGTGGTAGGTTTCCGAAAATGTTTTGGTGTGCAGTTTCTTTTCGGACAGCCGCATAGGCTGCCTCGGCAGACGGTAAGGGTTCCCACCGGAGTATCTCCCTTTTAAGGGAATCATACTTTCTATCAAGAGCATTAAGAAACTGAAACAACTTGTTTTCTGACCTGAGTTTGTTGTACGTGACGATGTCGGTTGAGCATTTCATCGGGTTTGGATCTCGCCTTTCGATTTCTCCCCGGATACCCTGCATCACAATCCAGAATTCTTCTAACGGTAAACCATTTTGCTTGAACTCATTTGCTTTGACATGGAGATCGAAAGTTTGAAGTTTGTCTTTACCACTGCTATATGTAACCGTGAGTGCATCCCATAGTGTTTTCGCCGTTGGGAACTCGGTAAGGTTACTAGCAAGGCTTGGTTCGATATTTTGAATCAGCTAGGAAAAGACGATCAAGTCATCTTGTTCCCACTGATCATCCATAGGTTCGGGTGGGGACTGTGTAAGATGGTTTAATAGAGCTTTCGATTTCCCCCTATTGCGACTCGTATCATACGAGCCCATGGAGGGTAGTTTTGGCTATTGAGATTCAGGTTAATTTTTAGGCTGTCGGATGGATTTGGTTTTGGGTTCTGGGTTTGATTTTGGACTCCATTTTTTAGGAGATTGGCTAATTGGATGGCGAGGTCGTTGTTGTTTTCTTCTGACATTGTGTCGGGTAAATGATGAGTTCAGAAAGTTTATGGATCATAAACACCGCTCTGATACCATGTTAAACATGATAATCAAAGAGTGAATAGAAAGAAAGAGGCTGAGAAGTTGTGTTTGTATTCACTTGTATATTTTACACCACATCGTACAGAAGTTTAAATAGACATTACAAAAGACCTATAAATGGAAATACAATAAAGGACATTGAAATGCTTGGCTGTACATTAGCCGGATTATGTGGGTCTTGTGCTCCAAGGGTCAATGATCCAAAAAAGGAGATGATGGAAAACTGATCATATAGTCTTCAATCAAATATTTCAACAAATTTAAGATAATAACAACAAAAGGAAAGTGACTTAATAGTAATTATATATAGTTTATTTGGATACTAGGTTAGTAACCCGTGTATTACACGGGTTGAGTTTATAATATTAGATACATATAAAAAAACGGTTAAAATAATCAACTTTATTATGTTTAACAAATTGTTGATTGGTTTTCTTAAAATAATAAAATTATTGATTAAATTTATCAAATTCACATTAAGTTTGTCATTTTTTTTAAATGAAAATTTAGTTTTGATAAAATTAGTAATTATACTTAATTGATAATCTTAATAAATTGATACTTGAATGTGGTTATGACATGTGGCAATGCTGATGTGGATCACCTAGAAATATGACATGTGGCATCCATTTTAGTGCTTTATTAGAATTAAAGATATAATTAATTTTAGACTCTTAATTTTATCCTACGAATTAGGTTTAGTTTCAATTGGTTGGTGTGGATTCATATTCATCAAAGTCTAAACAAATAAAACTGCTTTAATTTACAGTGACAAGACGGTGACCTATCTGCGCTGTATGGCGAGCCACCCATTTACCGGTTAGTTTAAGTAAGAAATGTATTAAAACACCAAATCATTTAGAATTAGACATTTTCATTTAAATAGAAGCAATGACCATTTAAGGTATAAAATATAAAAGTGTAAAGGTTTCGTGGCCAAAGTAAGAAACCATAAAAGTTAATAAAAAACAAAGTAGAAAACTTTAGAGGTGAAAACTTAAATGTATAAAAGAATGGTGGCCAAAGTAGAAAACACAAAAAAAAAACGAAAGTATAAAAGTTAAGTTGTATAATACGTAAAAGTCTAAAAATTTTGTGCCCAAAGTATAAAGCTAAAAAAAGTCGTGGCCAAAGTTGAAAACTCTAAAAGTGTACTAAAAACGAAAGTATAAAAATGTCTAGCAGTTTCGTGATCAAAATATATATAAAAAAAGTGGTGAACATATCTTATAAAATATACATAATTTTTGTTAGAACATATAAGCTATTAATAATGTAATTAAACCACTCCTAAACGTTCATGCCATATCATCACCAATTTTATTAGAACATAATTTTGTTGGAACATAAGCTATTTATAATCACGGGCGAAAATGGGTAAAGGCTATGAGGTTCTCGTGCACTCCCTCAACCTCGTATACGAAGTGGAAATTATATATACGGTTTTTTAAGTATTTTTTTATGTTATGGGGAGTCATTAAATAAATTCTGGATAAAATAAAACCAATTAACATGTCTGTACCAATGGCCTTCACAATCTTGTTTAGTGTGTTTCTTTCTCTTGAATGACCCGGGTGTAAGGGCAAAATCAAATATGAGTTCCCGTTGAATGCTTAAGTGTAAAAGATCAGACTGAGTTTGTTTCGGATGAGTTTGATTGCTTTGCTATAAGCAGGGTTATCTATCAATCGGAAGCCATCATTCTGAAGAGACAAAGTGTTCCGAGTGAATAAAGATGAACCGGAAGCTTTGTATTCAAGCAGAAGCAGTAGATCAGCCGAAAGAACACATGTGCCGGAAGAAAGACAGTTTTCGGGTGAACTCGATTTTCAGCCGGAAGGAGAGTTCAACCGGAACAATCATTGTGATGTCTCTTTCTTCCTAACACATAAAGTCAACAGTTGCAGGTCTGAAATACTAAAAGCAAAATATCTTCTCAGAAGATCAATTCCATATGTCTAAGTCAACAGTTGCAGGTCGAATGTTTATTAGTTCTAGGTCATCAATTCCAATGTACTAAACGGTTCTAGATGATCTAGATGAAATCAATGGCTCTCCTTGATTTCCCTCAGCATTAATTATACATAACATAGCTAACTCAACGATTTACTTACCGATTTAGAAACGATTTGCTTGTATCTTGTAACTATTGTTGAGTTAATGCAATATAGTTTGTGTTCTCTTATATGTGCAATCAACTAGTTTACTCAAGCATAATCGTTCAAATCATACAAAACAACTACTTAACTAAGTGAGTGAGTGAAGTTAAATTTGTTTCCGCCTGGTTTAATTTATAAGGAAACTTGTTTAGGGTATTCAGTAACACCCACGATCCAACACCGCGTTCAAGCCTTGCTCGCTACATTTTATATTTTTTTTACATCAAATATGGATTGACTAATATCCCTGAGAGCATTTAAGTCCAATAAACTAAAACATTAGTTAGTAATAGCCAAAATCTAAGTATCTAATAGTTTAATCCAAACATAATCTACAAATTAATTATCAATACATTAACATTTATGCTCCATTCGAAAAAAAATTATTTATCATCCTCGATCCTTCTATGATATTTTTTATTGAAATTCTGAATCATTCTCATTTCTTCTATATTAATTAAACTCTAATAACGGTATTTCTTTTATTTTATTGTCGTATTTGTCTTATATGACCAGTCGGATCCGAACCAACTTTTTTTTTTATGTATGTTTATGTAAAACTGAAAAATTTAAGAATAATGACACTGTAAAAAAGTTATGCACCTCATGAAAAAGTTTTCTAGTTTTGTCCCTATTTATAATGTTAGAACATAATTTAACGTTCATGCCACATAACTTGTATATTTTATAAGATTTGACCACCACTTTAAATAACTTATGTTCTAACAAAAACCACTGCTATTGATGATGAATATAAACAAAATCTTAATCCTAATAAAGCAATAAAATAGTTGGCACATGTTTTCATTTTAGAGTGTCCACATCACCACTGCCACATGTCAAACTCACAATAAATTACAAATTTAGTAAATCATCAATTAAAAATAATTACCAATTTTGTCAAACATAATAAATTTCTTTAATTTATTAAATTATCATATAATGTTTTATAATGATTATACGTCAATCATAATTTTAAAATATCTTAATCGTTTTTTGTTTGTATTTATTTAACACCATGAACCTAAATTCAGCTTGTGTAGTACACGAGCTACTAACCTAGTTAAACTATAAATAGCTTATGTTCTAACAAAAACCACTGTTAAATGTTCACGCCACATCATCACTCAATAACTTTTAAAATATACATAATTTTGTTAGAACATAAGTTATTTATAATGTATAAAACCCAATTACATGCCAGATCATCACAAATTTTGTTAGAATAATTAAATTATCTCTTCTCACTCTAATATATTACAATTATATATATTTCATTGGTCATTTGTGATTGATAGTGCTTAATATCATTGAAGGAGGTTGACCAGGTCATGTTCACCGCTGTTCTAAAAAAATCAGATCATAAATTTTCATAATCTGATTATGGAACTAGTCTAATATAAAATATTGATTATAGTAATTGTCACTATGTGATCATCGTTAAAAGCCATGCAAATCAAGTTAAAATGGCATACTATCTTAATTGTTTTTCTTTACTTTTATTAATAAAAGAGTAAACTTCGTTTTTAGTCCTTAACGTTTGAACATTTTAACAATTTTAGTTACAATTTTTTGAAAATCTCAATTTAGTGTCTCACATTTCATTTTTTTTTCAATTTTAGTTACACATTAACAACCGTTTAAAAAGTCGTTAGACTGCCCTCATATGGTCCCCACGTGAGGGGTATTTTTGTTATTTACGTTTGTTTTAAAGTATGAGTTAAAACAAACGGAAATGACAAAAGTACACCTCATGTAGGGACCACATGAGGGCAGTCTAACGGCTCTTTAAACAACTGTTAACATTGAGACCAAAATTGGAAAAACAAAATATGAAATGTGAGACACTAAATTGGGATTTTTAAAATTTAGGACTAAAATTATTAAAATGTACAAACGTTGGGGACTAAAAACGAAAGTTTACTCTAAACTAGAGTTAGATTTATCTAGAATCTATTTACTTTTATAGTTTTATTACAAATTAGAGTTAGATTTATCTAGAGTCTATATATCCCATAGTAATAGTAAGGAATTCAGAATCATGGGGGTGTATCATGGGGTGTGGACACCCCCATACCATCAAGCTAGATATGTCTATGACTGTTTATGTTTATTAACTTATTTGGATAAGTCGGATGTAATTCATGTATTATACAGGTTAAATCATAAAAATATGAGTGATAGTTTTCTTATACTCTTTCTATTATCAGAATAGTTACGTGTTACATTACATTAGATAGTTAAATAACTTTTTGTTTGAGATGTTTTTGATTATTGAATAAACAAGTGGGTCGACCCGCGCTTCGCCGCGGAGCCGACCCATTTTTTAAAAAGTCGGTTAGCAGAACCATGAGATACGGGATGTGAAGCTACCCACAGTCATGGGTAACAGCAGTGACTTTAAATATGCAGCATACATTCATAACATGACGGTAGACAACCATACAAAAGATTTACCTATATAAACAGCAGCAGTTAAAAGTAGTCCAACACCTGCAATGACAAATATGTAAAACAAAATTAGTTCCTTACAAAACTGTCAAACAGAAGCACATGCCCACAAAAGGAGAGGGTCGAAAAACATGGAGCCGGTCCAAAACTCACTGACATGATAATAAGAAAATAAAGGTTTGATTTAAGAGTGACTCCCCCAAAAAATGCTATTAAACAACTATGAGGCAAAGAAATAAAACCATAGAAGACATAGACCAACCAAAGGCTGTGCACAATGCTATTAAACACATATGAGGCAAAGAAATAAAAGCATAGAAGACATAGACAAAGCAAAGGCGATGTACATAACTACAACACAGACCAAATAACACAGCAGACATGAGACAGGTAATAAATGCACTGAAAACATTGTACCTTGGCTCCAAAGATCTTGTCAGGCTGGTTGTACCCCATGACTCATCACTATATACCAGGCCAGCCCAAGGGTGTAAACAAAATAACTAAACACTTTAGGCCTATGGTGTTATAAAAAGATCTTCGATGCGCACTTCGCGACAACGTTTTTGCACGTTTAATTTGTCAAATTGAAGCAAAACACAGAACGTCTAAACAATGCGAAGCAAGCAAGCCATGCAATCACATATAAGCACCAATTTATTTAAACAGGAAGTATGATGTGCAAGATGTCTAGTGATAATCAAATGCTTAACAAATAACACACAAAAGTTTGACTTTTGGAAGTCAAAATAGCCAATTGTAACACCAATCAATTTGAATTTTGAAAGTCAAAATGGCCAAATATCTTCTCAAAAAATACAGGTCACCAAAAAAATTGATCTAATGTCAAAGTAGCCAAACATGAACACCCAAAAAATTGACTTTTGCCATTTAATAGAAGTAAATAGATTTATATGCTTGACTTGACTAAGAACTAATCATAAATTTGATATAACTTGACCAAGACACCTACTTTAAGCATTCATAGATACATGTAACAATTTTATACCTAGCATCAATAATTAATGATGCATTACTTAATATGAAAAGCAGATATATCACAATCCATAGGAAGAGCTAACCCATAAATTAAATAGTAAAAGGCTATATGTTTCACCTGACTTGCTTGATGTACAGCCACATTAGAAGTCCCCTTCTTCCTCTGTGAGCTGCGGACGAAACCAAAGAACATCAGAATCATGAAACTTCAAAAAAATATACCTTTGGAACACCATAGATCATAGTGCAACATGAACATTGAACATTAAAAAAGCAAGAGTGGAGAATTCTTAATGAAAAAAAAATATAAAACTTCAATTGTAAACAAAAAAAAGAACATAAAAAAATCACACCTAAAACATGGAACATCCGCAAATCAAAGGACATATAAATTTACAAATACAAAAACTGAATATAGAAATATGTTAAAGAACTAAGCTTTCAACTTTCATAATCAAAGGTAGGTAACATAAATTTCATCCACCTACACATTATAACCACAAATATTCTACCGACATTTAGGAACAAAACATTCTAGGCTCAAACCAAAATCCCAGGTTCAATTTCAAAAGCTTAAAAGGTTTCGATTTCAAGAGTTTAAAAAAGGTTAAACCACCCACAAATAAAAAAGATAACCAATCTTCAGTTAATATGAATTTAATTCATCAAGAAACAATAACCACAAATGTTCTATAGCCATTTGGGAATAAATAATTAGAAACTCTAACCAAAACTCTAAACTCAATTTCAGTACCTAAAAAGGGTTCAATTTGAAGACTTTAAAAAAGGCTAACCCACTCACAAATCAAAAAAATAACCAATCTTCAGGTGTTTGGGGAGAAATAATTAGAAACCCAAACCAAAACTCCAATTTCAATATCAGAAGCTAAAAAACAACCGATTTCAAGAATCACAAAAAGTTTTAGCGGAGCCGGACCGTTTTAGAAAGTCAGTAATGATCTCTCTTTTCAACGTCAATATTTGAAAAAAGAACATAACATCCGGTAGAAAATGTTCTCACTCGTTGTGATCGTGTATCTCACTAAATCGATAAAATGAAAAAGCCAATGAAACACAACTAAAGAATTGTACCAATAATTATCTAAAATAAATTAAAAGCCAACAGTTACATATACCTTGTCTTGAACCATTGCTTAGTGAACCGTTTTGGAGGGGGACTACCCATGTGTGGCCATACTTCCCTTCCCTATCAAAGGGGAAAAAGAACCAAATTAGAATATTACATGTCTCTTGCCAACATAATTCATCACTGTTGTAGTTAAACAAAAGAAAACAAAATACATGGAGAAGGAGCACGATGGTAACAGTTGGGCTTGGCATACAACATGTATGCAATATGTTCACAAACATAGAAGTGTAAAAATGGGGACTTGGCCTTAGGTTTTAGAATAGCAACATGTCTTTATTCTTTAAACTTATAATCTCTGTTTAAGTAAATTGTCTATGTTTGGTATAAGAGAAACTAACACATATATAGCAACTCACACCATGCTCATCTAAAACCGTAATTTACGTAATTGCAAGAGCAATTGTACATGTTTATTACCTGTGAGGACTTCCCAATGTTGTGTGCAGCACCCCAATAATCTCTTTTACTCATAAATGGTTGTCATTGTGGAGTTAAGTCTAAAATCTGAAATGTAAGAGAAACTAACGTATATAAAGCAGCTAAGAAAATACCAACATTAGAACCACCAACCCTATACAACAACTAAAAACACATTCTTCATTCACAAACCGAAAGAAATTATAGTCTTAAAAGAACACCGATAACATACAAAAGTCAGGTGAACGGACATTCTTTATTCACAAATCAATCGAAAGCTAGCGTCATTATGCTGCTCCTCTTTGATCAGTAATCAATTACATGTAATATTATGAATCGTCTAAATCATAAACACACAGTTACAATTGTGAGAAAGATTTGAACATCAACAAACTAAGAAACTTCATGTTAAGATCTTCATACCTGGGCAATCTCTTATTTCAGCCAGCAACAAAGACAACAATCTAAAATTGAAAAAGATAGGTGCTGATTTAGGGTTACATGAAACAAAGACGAAGCAAAAGAGAACAAAAATCACGATTAAATCGAATAGTGCGTAAAAGACAATAAGGCACACAACCCACAAAAACAAAATCATATGAGGAACTGATCTTACGAATATTCTGGGAATTTGAAACGAAACCGGGAATTTCTAATTTCACATGTGTAACAAATCCCCCAAATCGTTAAAAACCCTAAATGCATCTAACAACCAATCAAATTAAAATGAATACTTAGAACCGAGGAGCGCATCAAGATCTTCAAGCATTTACCAACTTGAATTCCGTTCCAGGGGTTCCGGAACTGTTCCCGGAGAATGTAATCGGAGGAAAAAAAATAGAGAATGGGGTTCCAACTATGAGACGGAGTTGTATCTAATTTCTCAATGTTACATCTGAAATGAAAAATAAAAGCAATATGAAATTCAATTTGCTTACCTACTCAGCTGCTCCTCTTCCTCGCCGTTCGTCTCTGCCGCCATTTGTCTCTGTATAAGAAGAAAGAGAGAGCATGATGATAATGATATTGGGATATATGGACATCAACGATCGATCAACGGACGATACACACATGCTTGTACAGTGGATTGGCTACCAACTCTATCAGTCAAAGACCACTACAATCTTGCCCTGTTGCCAGAAAATCCGCTCTTTGACACAGATCAAAGATTCAGCGGGGCTAAAGGGAGGAAAAAGTGGGATAAGTGGGCCACAACATCCGTTTCTTTTATGTTTCATCTTTAGAGTGTTGTACAAATGGCTCCAGAAATTGTAACATAGGCAATTTATCATGGTGCAAAGAAAACTTGTACAACATGCATAATTTTTGGTACAATAAATGCATTAGAAGATTGTACATTATGTTGAAGAGTTGGTACTATGGGTTGTATTATGTTAATAT
>JBCNJP010000006.1:57792719-57831954 GCA_039602395.1 Deinandra increscens subsp. villosa | reverse complement strand
TTATAACTAGTGCTAAGTGGTCTATCTGAGAGAGGAGGTTCTGTCCAAACCTCCTCTAGAGCTCCAAACGATGTATACTCATTCGGTTTGTAATCATTCAACACTAACTGATTGACAAACTTCCATCTCTATCTTTCTATGATCTGTAAACGATCCCTACATGCTTTTACATCTGGTATCAGAGCCGTTGGCTCATTTTCCAGATCTTATTTTATGTTTTTGAAGTTTTTGAGACGTAAAAAGTTCAATTAGGTGAGATTCAGTGAGTTTTTGATTGATTTTTGATAAACAGAACATTCCGAGTCGGTTTCGCACCTAATATGAGTGATTGATTGATCAAATTCGATAAAATTATGATTCTGAAGTGAAGTTCATGAGTTTCAGAATTGGTTCGCGGAAAACACAATTGTTCGCCCGATGAATATTCTGGTTCGCTATATGGTTCGCTAGTATATCTTCATAGTGTTGGTTCGCTGGGTTCCTGGTTCGCAAGACAGTCTTCATGATCAGATGGTTCGCTGGGCAATCTTCATCAGCTGGTTCGTGGAAGCTACAAGTGGTTCGGAGCGGTTATTTCACCAAACCAATGGTTCGCCGAAGCATCTGATTCGCAAGGTTTGTGGTTTTGTGGTTCACCGAAGCATCTGGTTCGCTGACTGAACCTGGTCCGCTGATGATGTGGTTCGCTGAGCAGATTATCTTAAACCATTATTTGATTGGATTTCATGAGAAATACAAGTTACCCGAATTACCCCTTGATTCACTAGCTTTACATTCTAATTAGTTTTTGACGAATAATGGGAATTTTGGTTGTTTCACTAAAATGGACTTAACTTGAGCTACGTTTTGAGTTACGAGACCTAATACCAGCCAAAACGACCGTATCGATGAGATCTACGCTTTTACTCGCCTTACGGCCAGTATAATCCGTTTTGATACCCAAATTCCATTTCTAAGACCTATGTTTTTGCATGTGAAGTTTTTTGAGGTGCCAGATTCCGATACTTGTCATGATTTAGTCGTCGAATTTCAGAAAGTGATGTTTGTGGGTAGTCATCGTTTTTGATGATGGATAGATATTCAAAAACACATGTTTTCTAATGATGGATAGAGATTCAGAGACATGGATATGATTACGTTGAGGCGATTATTTGAATTCTGAAGAAGTGCGTGTATGGGATTGCATTTTTCAGAAATTATCTGCCTTCACAAACTGAAGAATATTGAAGATTTGAATATGTTACTTGTTTAGGGGGAAATGGGTACCCTAATGCAAATTTCAAAGTTTTAAAATTGAAAAAGTAAATATTCAAAAGCAACCAGTTCAGGGATGATGGTGATTTTTGATCTTCATGGAAAGGTGGTGTATTCTGATATTCGTGTAAACCGATATGTCAAAGTTTTCAGTTATGGTTTGGAACTCTGTATCATATGCTGATACAGTTTAAGTCATGATCTTGACGTTATAGCCTTTGATTGATGATAGATTGGGATGGATTTCATTCTGAGGGGGAACTTCTATAATTGAAGATGTTGATCGTGTCAGTTTTCATAAAGATCAGAATGTATTGTAATTTGGTGAAGATTAAAGATTTCTATCAAATGCGATGATGTTTGTGAATTTTGTTTTTTTATTCATGAAGATTAATGAAGTGATGCTGCATCAAGGTGATTGAGATTGAAGATGTGCTTAAGTTAATGTCCGATGGTTTCACAAGATTGCAAGCTGTTACCTGCATACATGAAATTCAGGGAACTTTTTGATTGTGATGATTTCACAAGATTGCAAGCTGTTACCTGCATACATGAAATTCAGTTCAGTTCAAGGGGAGTTTTCTAAAGATAGAGGTGTCTGCAGCAGAGTGACTAAAGGTTGTTAGATTTTGAAGTAATGTCCAAGGGGGAATTTGTTAGGACAAGTAGTGTTGTGTAGGCGTTTCTGTACGAATATATTTCAGCATTCTCAGGTGGTTAATTGTATGTCATGATGTCAATTAACCAACCAGCGAACCATTGGTTAGCCAGTCTACTGGTTCGTTGGACAACTCCTATATATAGGGTTGGTTGGTTGATTATTTTCAAGTCTTGTCATTAGTGCTAAGTGGCCTATGTGTGAGAGGAGGTTCTGTCCAAACCTCCTCCAGAGCTCCAAACGATGTATACTCATTCGGTTTGTAATCATTCGACACTAATTGATTGATAAACTTTCGTCTCTATCTTTCTATGATCTGGAAACGATCCCTACATGCTTTTACAATCATCCAAGGCTATCTTGCGCCTGAGTGACATCTGTGACACCCCGAAAGTCGCAGCGGAAGAAACGTTTGCGGTGATGGTAACGGAAGTTGGTAATTGTTTTAATAGACTAAGCGTTAATTTAAAATTTGTTGGTCGTATAAACTTGAGTTAAGAAAATTATTTTTCAAAAGTCTTTATTTATTCCATGGTACCATTATTACAAACAAAAGTTTATTTAAAAACGATATTCATAATACTCAAGCGGTCCCAAACAAGCCAACTTTAACGCCAGTCCAGCCAGCACTTGCCCTCATCCATGATCGTTATACATTACCCTGAAAATATGCCCAAAAATAAAATCGGTCAGCATAAAGCTGGTGAGTTCCATAGAGTTTTTAAATAAAACACTCGGTGAGCCATGCTCCCGGAATAAATAATCCAACACCTCAACCGGTGTTAATAAATACCAATGACATAATTATCATGCAATATCCCTTATAATGACTTAACGTAAATTAGCTAGATTTACGATAGTGATCTAACCATTGAGCCCATAATCAAACCAAAACATCCACACGCCCCTTTCTATTTATATTACCCCAATCTAGAATCCGACCAGCGCGACTGACCAGGGGCGGGTTGTCACACCCGATAGATCTATCAATATAAACAGCGGCCCCGTTACCGGAGCTAATGATTATGGCATAAATAAATAAACAGCGAGGGACAAATTTTAAACCAAACTCAAGGTCATCACATGTCACTTATAAGATTCATGCCATCTTTAATTATATCAAATAAATAAACCAGGCATATTTTCCCCCAAAACGTTAAAATAGTAAAAGTGGGGCTATGGAAACTCACAGTGATATCTCGTAGATTGAACTTTAACCGTCAATACAAATCCCTAAATAATTCATAAGGGACATGTAAGAATTTCAAGTCGTTTTAACGGGTAAGTTGATCCTCCAACTTACTTGACTTGATAATGAATCCAATTATCATTTTTATATATTTTTAACGATCCGTTGGTGACTCAACGAGCAACCCGATTAACCGTATCCACCGATATATCTTAACATGTTTATTAATCATATATATATTTTTTTGGAATTTTACAAAAACAGTTTACAATTTTTAAGTCAAATGTGACATTTTTCGGCTTTTTACGACATAGTTTAACCCGACACAATTACATATTCTTAGATGTATATTTATATAACTTTTAAAAATAATTTTTCTCATAAAAATATATTTTTATTGCTGTTAAGAATTTATAAGTATATACATATATATAGTTATTAATCCGATTTTATCAAATCGTCTTTTATATTAGTCCATTTTATCAAATCTCTTTTATTAATCCATTTTATCAAATCTCTTTTATTTTTCTAAAGTATATACATATATATAGTTATTATTCCATAATTTTTATGTTATTTATTTTAAAATTGATTTTATGACTATTTTATTAATTATGACTAAAGAACACTTTTTGAAAAATAGGTTATCTTTTCCTAGGTTATAGGTAATAATTATTTTTATGTTTTACTCCATTGTATATACATATATACATATACATCCACGACATACATATGTATGTATGCATATGTACACTTTTCACTTAATCATCCATACATGCATCTATGTATCTAGAAGAAAGATAAAACCCATCATGCATACATATATACATATACTTACGTATACATGCATGTATATATATATACACATTTTTCGACTCACACACATGCATGTATTCATCTATATTCATAATCTTCATACACATTCATATGCTAAAGATTTAATCTAAGAGATTAATCTTCCAAAACCCATAACACTCTCACATATACATACATTTCGACATACATGCATATACATATACATATGATATATTTTTGACACATGCATGCATATATATATATATATATATATATATACATTCATGATATACACACATATGCATATCTTTTTCATCTATTTACTTCAATCTTTCAAACTAGAACAAGATTTGAATCTCAAAACATTAAGATTTCTTATGGGGTTTTTAGGATGAGATTATGTGTTCATCAACATTACCCATTGATCCAAACCCATGCATGCAAACCGATTTACTTGTTTTAAGGATTAAAACTCTTCATCTTGTGAGAATCATTATCATTTAAGATTTGGAGGATCAAAGTTCAAGTTCAAGCTTCAAGAATTCTAGAGAGAGAGTAGAAAGAGAAAGCTTCATACTTGGGTTTTTGAATAAAGATGAAGGAAATGATAAACCCTTGCTTTAATCCTTTAGCTTTGATCAACAAACCTTGGAAATCCTTGAGTTTTTGAAGGCTTGATGATGATGATGATGATTTACGATGAAGAAGAGAGAGAGGGGGGGGGGGGGGGTTACGGCCGAAAAGGGGAGGGGAGAGAGGGAGGAGAGTGGTGTGAGATATGGGGGGGGGGGGTAGGGAGGTGTGTGTGTATGGTTTTAATCTCCAACTCTAATGATTACCTAGCCCTAGCCATGATTACTTGGAACTCTTTCAAGAAAGGTGTAGTGCCAAGTGTCTCATTATATATATATATATATATATATATATATATATATATATATATTATAGAGTTAGGGGAATTAGCAGGTATAATACTGGTATATCGGGGTATAACTGGTAAATTTTTCGACCCTAAACGTAAAAGTAATTATATGAAAATTAATGGAATTAAATTACGCTCGCAATGGTATAATCCAAAATAATTTTCGCCATACTTGATTTACCAGTTATTTTTATAGATGTTCTATTTCTTTTTGGTGGATACCGGGTTGATCATAACTCGAGTTGTCACCAACATTTGTTAACGAAATATTTTTCAAATGACGGCATTAAACTTTTTATAAAATAATATTTATTTTTATTAAATTATGACTTGTAGTACGGTATTCTAACCTGAAAACGTCAGATTTCACAGTCACCCCTCCTATTAGAAATTTCGTTCCGAAATTTTCGAATTCTTACCGGGCGAAAACAGATGAGGGTATTTCTTCTGCATTTGGTCAGCTCGCTCCCAGGTATACTCAGGCCCGCGCTTCGAGTTCCATCTAACTTTAACTAGCCTGATCTTACTACGTCGTTGTTTCTGCACTTTCGAGTCTTCAATCTCAACTGGTTCTTCAGTAAAGTTCAGTTTGTTATCAATTCGTATCTCCTTTGACGGTATGATCAGCGTCTCATCGGAAAGACATTTCCTTAAGTTAGATACATGGAATACATCGTGGACGCCACTGAGTCTATCTGGCAGCTTCAGACGATAAGCAACAGAACCCACTCGTTGGAGAATTTCAAACGGTCCAATATATCGGGGATTGAGCTTTCCTTGCTTACCGAATCTAATAACGCCTTTCCAAGGCGAGACCTTCAAAACCACTCTGTCCCCAACCTTAAACTCCAATGGTTTCCTTCCGTTGTCAGCATAACTCTTCTGCCTAGCCCTGGCAGTTTCCAAACGACTCTTGATTTTTGACACTTTGCTCGGTCGTTTCCTGGATGATCTCAGGACCAGTTAGTTCATTTTCTCCAATTTCTGCCCAACAGAGAGGAGATCGACACTTTCTACTGTATAAAGCTTCGAATGGTGTAGCCTTAATGCTAGCATGATAACTATTGTTATATGAGAACTCCGCTAACGGTAGATGAGTGTCCCAACTTCCACCAAAATCGATCACACATGCTCTAAGCATATCCTCAAGCGTCTGAATGGACCTTTCACTCTGACCATCTGTTTGTGGATGATATGCCGTGCTTAAATCCAATTTGGTGCCCAATGCTTTATGTAGAGATCGCCAAAATCGTGATGTGAATCGTCCATCCCTGTCTGAAATAATAGAAACTGGCACACCATGATGAGATGCAACCTCCTTGATATATATCTTAGCGAGCTTCTTCATTGAATCCGTCTCCTTAATTGGAATGAAATGAGCTGATTTAGTCAGACGATCAATGATTACCCAGATGGTGTCATGATTACGTGATGTTCGAGGTGATTTGGTGATGAAATCCATAGCGATTCGTTCCCATTTCCATTGTGGGATTTCAGGTTGTGTAAGCAAACCAGAAGGTTTTTGGTGCTCCGCCTTTACTCTGGCACAGGTAGAGCACTTACTTACGTAAGTCGCTATGTCGCGTTTCATGTTTGGCCACCAATAATGTTTCTTGACATCTTTATACATCTTGTCAGAACCTGGGTGGATGGAGTACTTAGATTTGTGAGCTTCATCCAAAATCAACTCACGTAGCTTTCCCAAGAGCGGTACCCAAATTCGACCCATAAAATATCTGACATCGTTGGTTAAGGCCAAATCTTTAATCCATTCCTCGGAGTTCCTCATTTTTCAAATTTATATCTTTAAGTGCTTCCTCCTGAGCTCTATGAATGTGCGAAATAAGATCGTATTGAATCGTCATCTCCATGGCCCTTACTCGCCTTGGCTTATCCCTGTCCTTCCTGCTTAATGCGTCGGCTACCACATTAGCCTTACCAGGGTGATATCGAATATCACAATCATAGTCGTTTAGAAGTTCCACCCAACGACGTTGACGCATATTAAGCTCTTTTTGATCGAAGATATGCTGAAGACTCTTATGATCCGTAAAGATAGTGTATTTAGTTCCATACAAATAATGTCTCAAGATTTTTAATGCAAAAACAACCGCTCCGAGTTCTAGATCATGGGTGGTGTAGTTCTTCTCGTGCGTCTTGAGCTGTCTAGATGCGTAGGCGATAACTTTGTCTTTTTGCATTAACACACACCCAAAACCCAATCTAGATGCATCGCAGTAAACTACGAACCCATCGCTTCCTTCTGGAAGGGATAAAATAGGAGCACTGCACAACTTCTGCTTCAAACATTGAAAGGCATTCTCTTGACTCTCCGTCCATACGTATTTTGTATTCTTTCTGTGTTAATAAGGTTAACGGTTGAGCTATACGCGAGAAATTTTCAATAAACCTTCGAAAGTAACCGGCTAACCCTAAAAATTGACGGACTTCAGTTGGCGATTGTGGTGCATTCCAATTCTTGATTGCTTCGATCTTCGCCGGATCCACATGAATGCCGCTTTCATTAATAACATGTCCCAAAAATTGGACTTCTCTCAGCCAAAATTCACACTTCGAGAACTTAGCATAAAGTTTCTCTTTCTTTAACATTTTTAGGAATTAATCTCAAGTGTTCCTCATGCTCCTCCTTGGTTCGTGAGTAAACAAGTATATCGTCGATAAACACTATCACGAATTTGTCCAAATAGGGTTTACATACTCTGTTCATGAGATCCATGAACACCACAGGAACATTAGTTAGCCCAAATGGCATAACCACAAACTCGTAATGACCATAACGAGTACGAAAGGCAGTCTTCGGTACATCTTCCTCTGCCACAAGCAGTTGATGATATCCGGATCTCAGATCTATCTTCGAGTAGAAGCTAGACCCCTGGAGTTGATCAAATAAATCATCAATTCTAGGAAGGGGGTATTGATTTTTGATGGTGATTTTGTTCAGCTCACGATAATCGATACACATACGGAAAGACCCATCTTTCTTTTTCACGAATAAGACTGGCGCTCCCCAAGGTGAGAAACTCGGTCTTATAAATCCCTTTTCAAGAAGTTCTTGCAGTTGTTGGGCTAATTCCTTCATTTCTGATGGTGTCAATCGATAAGGTGATCGGGCAATAGGAGCTGCCCTAGGCACTAAATCAATCTTGAATTTGACTTGACGTTCAGATGGTATACCAGGTAGTTCCTCAGGAAAGACTTCCGGATAGTCTCTTACTACTGGTATATATTCAATCCTTTGCTCTGCATCCTTTACGTCTATTTCCGTAATTAAAAATGATGGATAACCTTCCTGCAAGTACTTTCTAGCCTTCACGACGCTAATAATCTTCAAAGTAGGATCTCGCTTTTCTCCCCGAATGGTTAATACTTCCTTATTGGCAATTGGTATGCGAACAATCTTCTCAAAGCATATCACTTCAGCGTGATTTTTGGATAACCAATCCATTCCAATTACAATGTCGAAGCTTCCAAGGTCCACGGGTAAAAGGTCAATACAAAAAGAGTGGTTCTCGATGTTTATAGTACATCCTTTAATTACAGTATCTGCCTCAATTTTCCTTCCATTGGTTATTTCTATGATGTACTTATTTCTTAACTTACTAGGTTTAATGCCAAGTAACGGTTCAAACTCTTTAGAAATAAAGCTTAAATCAGCACCCGTATCAAATTAACACAGAGGCGTATTTATTGTTTACGAGAAACGTACCGGCCATAACGGATGGTTCTTCCTGGGCTTCTTTTGCGTTCATCTCGAACGCCCTTCCTCTCGCGCCTTGATTATTTAGCTTGGGACACTCCCTCCTAAAATGATCAGTAGCTCCACACTCGTAACATTTACGGCTAGAACTGGTACCTTTCTCTCCGGTCTTTGATCGAAAATAAGGAGTGACATGACCGTAACGACTGCACTTAGTACAGTATCGACATGACCCTTTGTGAGGATATCCACATGTTTCGCAATGTGGGTACGAGTCAGACTGCTTCTTCTCTTCTAAGGAGTTTGCTGCATATGCCTTATGAGACTTTGGGTTCGACTTCCTCTGATCATCGTTGTTCCCCGATTGGCGTCTTTCCATCATCAATATTCTTGGGAACAGACCCCATTGGCGTCTTTCCTCCTAATAAACCTGCTCTCACAGCATCATCAGTTAAAGAGTGGGCTAGAGTAATGGCACTGCCAATAGTTGCCGGGTTAGCGGAGGTAACCATTCCCCTAATTTGAGGTGCCAGACCCCAAATATACCTCTCGATCCGAACATAATCTGGAGTTACAAGCCGTGGTACCAGCTTTGCTAAATCATTGAAGCGAGTCGTGTATGTTTTAACGTCCGCTCCAACCATTGACAAGTTCCAAAACTCTGTCTCTAGCTTCTGTACTTCCGTCCGTGGGCAATACTCCTTCAACATCTTCTCCTTCAATTCGTTCCAAGACATTCCATATGCTGCCGCCTCTCCGAGAATCTGTCGCTGGGCATTCCACCATGACAAGGCGCCATCAAAAAAATGAACATGTTGAATATTTCACGATTTGGTTTTCCGCGCAGTTGCTGATCGCAATTACGGACTCCATTTTCTCGATCCATCGAATAATCTCGAGTGGTCCTTCACTCCCAGTGAATGTTTTTGGTTGACACCCCTGGAATGTCTTATAAGAGCATCCAATGACTGCGGCTGGTTGGCCTATAGGTGATGCCCCTCCTAAACCTCTGCCAAGACCCTGGTTGATGTTTTGTTCATTGATATGACCAATAGCGGCATTTACATGTTCGGCTATTAGATCAGTTAATTTGGCCATAGTGGTGGGAAGGTTAAAACCTCGACCATGTCCACGACCGCGTCCATCCATAGTTGTGAATAACTTCTATGCACAACATCAATGACAATTTAGAAATAGGAAGTTAAACATCAACAATATACACCATATCCATTACAATAGGAAGACAAACATCAATCATAATACAATTGCACAATCCATAATCAAACATTCCAATAACCATAATCATAATATCATCCATAGTTAATAAGTTTTAAGGAAATTACACTGAATTACAAGCAAAATAAAAAATTGTCAATCTATGACTAATTGTCAGTGTTAATTTCTTCCAAAAATAATGGTGCATCCAACAAGTAATCTAGTGATGAGGTCCACCACTACCGCCTCCACCAGAAATCAATATCTGCGACAACATGGTCAAACAAGCATCTACCAGTGCCATGGCAGTGTCTGCCTGTCCACGGGCAATAGCAGTTGTCTGATAGGTCGTTGCCACACTCGCCTCAACGGCGCTTGTCCGATGGTGCAGCGTGTCCTGAACGTGTTGCTGCTCCATCGCCCATAGCTCCTGACCTAGCACTCTGTCGATCAACCCCTGGTTGATCAAATACTGAATATCAAACAAACCTGACAGGTACTTGGTGTCTGCCACCAACTCATCAATAACTGGGATCCTCTCCTCCAAAGAGGAGGTACGGTCCCGCAACTCCGCATATCGGACCATCAGCAGCCCCAACCTAAAATCGGGAGTCTCAGAGGCTGGGCCTCGGGAAGACTCACCCCGCTCAAATGTGGATACCACCGCATCCACAACTACTGGAACAGCAGGACATGTCACCCCATCCACCTGCTCCTCACCTAAACCTGCTACAACGCCAGCACCAACAGCAGTGCCAGCTGGAGTCCCTCGGTGCCGTCTCCGTGAGTAGACCAAACCGTATCGGCGTGGCCTCTCAACAATAAGAGCACTCGGTATAGTGACTCCAGGCGGCGCATCAATCATCTCCTCATCACTGTCATCAAATATCCAACCGTTGTGCTGGTTGTTCTGACAGTCACAACCTGCACCTAATCCCAACATATCGAAACCTGGTATCTATAACATACGAATATCCGTACAAGTCTGCTTAGTCATAATTAAAATAAAGATTTAATAATCAAACAATTTTTACCTCAAGGATGGCAAGTGTTGGAATACTTTTTCGTTGTAGACTAGTTTCACTAGTTCACTACAACCGTTGGCTCTGATACCAACTTCTGTGACACCCCGAAAATCGCAGCGGAAAAATGTTTGCGGTGGTGGTAACGGAAGTTGGTAATTGTTTTAATAGACTAAGCGTTAATTTAAAATTTGTTGGTTGTATAAACTTGAGTTAAGAAAATTATTTTTTAAAAGTCTTTATTTATTCCATGGTACCATTATTACAAACAAAAGTTTATTTAAAAACGATATTCATAGTACTCAAACGGTCCCAAACAAGCCAACTTTAATGCCAGTCCAGCCAGCACTTGCCCTCATCCATGATCGTTATACATTACCCTGAAAATATGCCCAAAAATAAAATCGGTCAACATAAAGCTGGTGAGTTCCATAGAGTTTTTAAATAAAACACTTGGCGAGCCATACTCCCGGAATAAATAATCCAACACCTCAACCGGTGTTAATAAATACCAATGACATAATTATTATGCAATATCCCTTATAATGACTTAACGTAAATTAACTAGATTTACGATAGTGATCTAACCATTGAGCCCATAATCAAACCAAAACATCCACACGCCCCTTTCTATTTATATTACCCCAATCTAGAATCCGACCAGCGCGACTGACCAGGGGCGGGTTGTCACACCCGATAGATCTATCAATATAAACAGCGGCTCCTTTACCGGAGCTAATGATTATGGCATAAATAAATAAACAGCGAGGGACAAATTTTAAACCAAACTCAAGGTCATCACATGTCACTTATAAGATTCATGCCATCTTTAATTATATCAAATAAATAAACCAGGCATATTTTCCCCCAAAACGTTAAAATAGTAAAAGTGGGGCTATGGAAACTCACAATGCTATCTTGTAGATTGAACTTTAACCGTCAATACAAAGCCCTAAATAATTCATAAGGGACATGTAATAATTCCAAGTCGTTTTAACGGGTAAGTTGATCCTCCAACTTACATGACTTGATAATGATTCCAATTATCATTTTTATATATTTTTAACGATCCGTTGGTGACTCAACGAGCAACCCGATTAACCGTGTCCACCGATATATCTTAACATGTTTATTAATCATATATATATTTTTGGAATTTTACAAAAATAGTTTATAATTTTTAAGTCAAATGTGACGTTTTTTGGCTTTTTACGACATAGTTTAACCCGACACAATTACATATTCTTAGATGTATATTTATATAACTTTTAAAAATAATTTTCTCATAAAAATATATTTTTATTGCTGTTAAGAATTTATAAGTACTCGAAATCACGTTTTAAGCCGATTTTTGACGTTTTTATAACTAATTTTGTAATATAAATTATATTAATCCATTTTATCAAATCTCTTCTATTTTTCTAAAGTATATACATATATATAGTTATTATCTCCAGAATTTTTATGTTATTTATTTAAAATTGATTTTATGACTATTTTATTAATTATAACTAAAGAACACTTTTTGAAAAATAGGTTATCTTTTCCTAGGTTATAGGTAATAATTATTTTTGTGTTTTACTCCATTGTATATACATATATACATATACATCCACGACATACATATGTATGTATGCATATGTACACTTTTCACTTAATCATCCATACATGCATCTATGTATCTAGAAGAAAGATAAAACCCATCATGCATACATATATACATATACTTACGTATACATGCATGTATATATATACACATTTTTCGACTCACACACATGCATGTATTCATCTATATGCATAATCTTCATACACATTCATATGCTAAAGATTTAATCTAAGAGATTAATCTTCCAAAACCCATAACACTCTCACATATACATACATTTCCACATACATGCATATACATATACATATGTATATTTTCGACACATGCATGCATATATATATATATACATTCACGATATACACACATATGCATATATTTTTCATCTATTTACTTCAATCTTTCAAACTAGAACAAGATTTGAATCTCAAAACATTAAGATTTCTTATGGGGTTTTTAGGATGAGATTATGAGTTCATCAACATTGCCCATTGATCTAAACCCATGCATGCAAATCGATTTACTTGTTTTAAGGATTAAAAATCTTCATCTTGTGAGAATCATTATCATTTAAGCTTTGGAGGATCAAAGTTCAAGTTCAAGCTTAAGAATTCTAAAGAGAGAGTAGAGAGAAAGCTTCATACTTGGGTTTTTGAAGAAAGATGAAGGAAATGATAAACCCTTGCTTGAATCCTTGAGCTTTAATCAACAAACCTTGGAAATCCTTGAGTTTTTGAAGGCTTGATGATGATGATGATGATTTACGATGAAGAAGAGAGAGAGAGAGGGGGGGGGGGGGGTATACGGCCGAAAGGGGAGGGGAGAGAGGGAGGAGGGTGGCGTGAGATATGGGGGGTGGGGAGGTGTGTGTATGATTTTATTCTCCAACTCTAATGATTACCTAGCCCTAGCCATGATTACTTGGAACTCTTTCAAGAAAGGTGTAGTGCCAAGTGTCTAGCCAAGTGTCTCATTATATATATATATATATATATATATATATATATATATATATATTTTATAGAGTTAGGGGAATTAGCAGGTATAATACTGGTATATCGGGGTATAATGGGTAAATTTTTCGACCCGAAACGTAAAAGTAATTATATGAAAATTAATGGAATTAGATTACGCTCGCAATGGTATAATCCAAAATAATTTTCGCCATACTTGATTTACCAGTTATTTTTATAGATGTTCTATTTCTTTTTGGTGGATACCGGGTTGATCATAACTCGAGTTGTCACCAACGTTTGTTAACGAAATATTTTTCAAATGACGGCATTAAACTTTTTATAAAATAATATTTATTTTTATTAAATTATGACTTGTAGTACGGTATTCTAACCTGAAAACGTCAGATGTCACAACATCATAGGAAAGATAGTATAAATACCCCATTGTAAATCCCAAAAAGAGGCATGTAATCACCACAATCACTTTGAGAAGAATAGAACTCATATTTTACTATTCTTCATTGGTGCCATCCATATACGGACTAACGGACCCCTTTTTCACTCTGTTTTCTTCCCCAAATGGCGATCATGCGGGAAGAAGGCGATTACACTATGGAGGGGGAGGAGGAGATTTTCGCCCCTCCTCCTGGATATACAAGGAATGATGCTTCCAATTCAAACAATCAAGCAAAGCCAGTGTTAGCCCCTACATCTGGGCCATGTCTAGTAAGTAATGCTAATACAGGCTCAATGCCTTAATCGGCGGTTTGGCCACCCCTGAACACCACATTACGTGGCGAGGGAGTTGGTTCTTTTTATCTGGCACGAGGACCAGCTATCCACACTTCTAGTGGCCCGGTAGCGCCAACTACTGTAGTTTCCACAACCACTATCCATGTCTCAAAAGTTACACAGGGGGTGACTGGTCCGTGGACGGGTCTTCCTCATTTTGTACCTCCTTCACAACCTCCTCCCATTTTACCATATCAACCACCACCGTTCACACCTTTTCCTGCACCCTTCCCTCAGCCGGGTTTTACGTCATTGACTCAACCAGGTTATGGTGGTGGTCCCTATGTAACATCCCAAATTTTTAATAATAAAAACTCCCGTTAACATCTAGTTAAATTATTTTTTGTAGCTAAAATAACCCCTAATATTAGTGAAAATTTACTCTTATGTGAAAGTGTGAAACTATGGGGTTTAATGTGTAAAAATGATATTATGGTTAATTTAAATCATAATGTTGAAAGTTTAGGGTCCAGGATTGTAATTAATAAAATTTGATTAAACAAAAGAGAAGGAAACAAAGGGGAGGTCGTAGATTGCGACCTGGACTTCGACCCCCACCCTCCTTCTTCTTTGCTCTAAAATTTTGCAATCAAGGTGGTTATAAGCTGCAATTCTAGTCACCAAGAGAAAATTGGAAGTGCTTTCCCTCTCCTAAACTCAATTTGGTGTCAAGTAAGTAAATCCCAGATTTGTTGCATGTATAGGTCTCGAAAATTAGGGCCTTGAATCTGGAAATTTATGAATGTTGTATATGTTTTATATTGTTAGAAGCATGCTACTACTTGTAGGAACTTATATTGAAGTGAAATTGGGGGTTAAACCACCTGGTTCACTAGGTGGATTATTATGTTAGTTAGCTACGTAGTAAAATTGTGAAATTGGTAGTATAACTTGAATTCTTGTATATTCATGATGAAATTGGTTAATTGATAATGGGTTGGAGGTAAATTCCACTAATTCTAGCTTAAATGGCAATTTGGGAGGTTCAAGGGATTGGGTTATGTAGGTGCATATATGTAGGTGTTTGATAAAATGCCAAAGTGAACCATCATGCTTGATAAATGACTAAATTGCTAGATATTATGGTTGTATGCTCATAAATGAAATCATGTCATAACAAGGGAACCTATGTAAGTAGGATTGTAAGGAATATGCTTGATTACCAAATACGTGTGTAAACATGATTATGAGTAGCATTGAAGTCATGATAATGAAATTGTGATAATATGCTATTGTGAAAGGTCCTAACTTGATTAGTGACCCGTTAGGTGATCAGGTTGATCAAGGGAACAACCAAGGTGCAGGTGGAAGCGGAGGCTCCAACTTTCAAGGTAACACTGTTATGTTACAAGCATTCTATATAGTTAGTGTCTTGATGCTAAAGTAGAAATGATGAAATTTGAACTAACTATGGAAGGTGATGAATGGTTCTAGGAACCATGAAGCCATAATGCGTTGAGGTACTTCAATTGTGATGATTGACCATAAGAAAAAGGTTCATAGGAACCTAAAAATAGTTATGAAGTTACAATGGGTGAACAATGATTCGAAGGAATCATCACCAGGTAACGGGATTGGATGGTCACAAATGGTTTGTAGAACCATAGATCATCTAAGGTTATTGGTATATGGGCCAATCACTAAATTGGAAGGCAAACTTGATAATGATGTAAATGTCGATAAATAACTTATGGATGTCAAACTTGATAATGGTGTATTTTGTAAATGTTAAACATGATGATGGTATTTTGTGATGGACGAAAAACATGTTTTCTACAAAAATTTTCTGGGACCGAGTTTTATGAAGTAAATTGTTATGTGTTGGCATCAACAAACCATATGTAACCGAATTTTATGAAGTAAATTGTATATGGGTGTTACATCCCTTCTTCCCTACGCCATACCCGACCATTTGTGGCAATGAGTGGTGAATAGAGCAGCAATGAAGTGTACGAGCTTATGAGCAGCTACTTCGTGACAAATCGTCTACCTGAATTACAGGCGCAACTTGGGACCGCATCCACGTTCTAAACACCAGTGGGTGGGGGACCGCGTGCAACTAGACCCAACTTTCACGATTATAGATCTGGCTGCTCGCAATAACCTTTTGGTGAATTCCGGGGGGGGGGGGGGGGTTCAGGATAAACCTCTGGACAGCCACGACCAAACCTCTCCGAACTATATAACCGCCCGTCTTGGTGGAACAATCAAAATTTACACCTGAAATCGCCACGATCGAACTTTTGGAGAAGTTAAAGATGTCGTCCATCGTGACCAAATACAATGGTACCACGAATCCCGATAATCACATCAAAACTTTCACCAGTGTCGGAGGCTTGGAACAATGGTCGAAACCTGTTTGGTGTCACAGTTCGTGCAGACCCTCATCGGACCATGCGAGGCTATGGTTCGAAAGTTTACCCGTGAGAAAACTAGAAAACTTTGGAGATTTATAAGCAAAGTTCCTATAATATTTTAGCCGGCGGCGGTGACACGTCAAAGATAAAAACGAAATTTGCACATCCCCAGGCGTAGGACCATGAAATTTGTGGAAGATTTTATTACCCGGTATAATTAATGCGGATAGTTTACAAATCGCGGGTGCAGGCGAAGATCTGCAGGTGGCAGGTTTCATTAGTGGTGTTCGTTGTGATGAATTGATTCGCCGCATCCATGGAATTGACGACACGCCACAGACGATGGGCACATTAATACATGTAGCCAAGGCCTACGTCCGCGCTGAAAAATCTGTACGGGTAAACTGAGAATCAGAGAAAAAGGATACGAAGCGAAAGCGGGAATCCTGGCAAGCAGCTAGTGGCAAACAATAAAGACACGTCAAGTGGAATAATAATCCTCCCGATACTTATCTTGTACCCGTAATTCCCGCAGCTAGGGCCGCGGACTCCACCTCCGAAATAGGACGCGTCGACTCATCACAAAAGGATCGGCCAGCCTGTCCCGCATGGATAAAAAAAGCTCAGCAAAACACCTAGTGAAGTCCTTGCCTCTAAAAAATTAAGTTCGAGCAACCTTCACCGCTTCGCTCTAAAACGTGGAGAGATCCACAAAAATATTATGAATTCCATAAAGACGTGGGCCACGATACCGATAATTACCGACAACTCCAAACATAGATTGATTTGGCAATACAAACCGGCAAGCTATCTCATATACTCAAAGAGATATAGGCCGCACCCGTCAATGCCACTTCTGACAAAAAACAGTTCACAAAGCTAACATGTTCTTTCCAGCATCAGTCGTGAAGAAACGTGGGGGTGCCCGTCTAGAACCATGGATGTGCAAACCCCTGGTTTTCCCACCCACGCTCGGGGCGCAAGAAACACAAGACCAGTTATCATACGTGCCTAAGTGGAAGATTATAACATTGGGAGAACTTTAGTAGACAGTGGTGTGGGATCGTGCGTCATGTATGAGGAATGTTTCCAGCAACTTGACCCGAACGACAGGGCACAATTAATGCCTGTAGACACCACATTGGTCGGTTTCTCTAAAAAATCAATCCAACCCATAGAGAAAATTTGATTCCCATCCACCTTATCCCAAGAAGAACGCATTCGCACAATCCTCATTGAGTTCTTAGATCCACCTTATCCCAAGAAGAACGCATTCGCACAATCCTCATTGAGTTCTTAGTCTTGCCTACACGGTCCAAACACAACATGATCCTGGGACGGTCGGGGCTTGCGGCTTTCGGCGCCACAGTCTCAACCGCACATGGGGCTGTTGTTTTTCCCGCACCACGCAGTCCTGCCATCGTTTATATAAGCTAAGAATGCCTCATCTTAACTACGGACCATGTGCAGAACCGAATAGCCGGCACACAACTCCCATTCCAGCAAAGGTATCACAAGATCCAGTTGCGGAACAACGGGTGCTCAATTCCAGGTACCCAGATCAAACTACAACCATTGGTCCAGCAATCACAATTCGGGAAATCATGCATCTGAAAGAGCTATTACAGCAACACATGGGAGTGTTTGCATGGACACCAGCGGACATGATCGGTGTACCAAATTTGAATGTAACCGCGAGTACTCATGCATAAAAGAGATGTCGCATGGGTCCGCACAAGAGCGTTTTCAAGATAATGAGTGTATGTAGTATAATTTTAAGCATTTATAGATAGTCGTTGACTATGAAACTAGCAGCCTGACAGTGAATATAGTTGCAGTTAGATAAAATAGGTGAGAAATTGTTGGTTTTCTTCTTTACATCCCGAGTTTCATAGATTGAAATGAAATCCATGAATGGGACATGTTCGAAATGAAATTTTAGAGATTATTGTTGTTCAAGATTTCCAAATTCCAATCCAACTGAATGAAAAATTACTACTGTGTCCTAGTATTGTAAGAGCGTGGAGTGGACGATCGTCTACTGATCATGATCAAGCCTAGTATTGTAAGAGCGTGGAGCGGACGAGTATAGAGCAATTGACACAAAAAGCTCTAAAAAACACACAGTTACACACACAGATCTCTTACTCAGTTCTCTGAAGTTGTGACAAATGACCAACATGCAACATTATATAGTTGCTCCTGACCCAACGAACCAGGGCTAGCAATAAACCGATGGTTCGTTGCTGGTTCGCAGCCTGTTCGTTGATCAGCTCGTTAGTAGACAAACTTCCAATACTCTATCTCATACAACTAGTCTAGATAAATCACACGACACACAGATTATGCTCTAACAAGTATGATATATCACATAGATTAAGCTCTTGTAAACATGATCTTGTGTTAGGATTTTCAATTTCTTGTCTGAATTTTGAAATTTTTTGGGGTAGAAGCATAGGCAGATCAAAATTTGAACTAATGACCACTAATTAAATTTTCAAACCAAGTAGGTCCAAATGGGTTGATGAGATTCATTGAATATTTAGTAGATAAAGGTAATCAAATGGAACAAGTATTTCAAACTTATATTTGGGTAACATGAACATGAAATATAAGTGATATGTCATGATCCATCATTCGCATATTGATATTGGCATCTTGTTTGATGGCTTTACATATTGTTGTGTTGCAGATAGAGTGAAATTATTTCAAACTGCAAACTTTTTCTGGTTATCTAGCAAATACAAATGAAGAAAGGAGTTATAATGAGAGACCCCACTTTTCGTTTAACACGGGCTTGAGTTGCTGCTAGCCAATCATCATGTTCAAAACTATTCAAAGAGCAGGGCCCAAATCGTGTTTTGCATAAAAACTCTAAAAAAAGATGAGAATAAAAACAATGCCACTGCAACAGGTGGTGCTCAAAACAAGAGACAAGAAGTACTTAAAGACGTCACAAACCTTTGTCATGATAAATTTTTAAGAACTGCATAGTTCCACCGAAAATACCGATTTGTAAACAATATTACTTCTTGCATAGTTTTTTGTTAGCTGTGAATTTTTATGGATTGAGATTATTCAATATTAAGTCCTTTTTGTTTCCACCTTTTACCAATTTTGATCAGAAAAAGAGTAGTATGGTGACTAAAAAAAGTCCAGTCAAAATTCAACAAGTTTCTTCTAATTCCCAATCAATTGAATGTGATCAAACTGAGAGAGCTCAAAATTGATGCTGCTTCACGGGATTTAACTGGTGCAATTAGAGGGTTCTCACGTGCTGTTTCTATAGCCAAAGACAAGGCCAACATACCTCAGGACCAAAAGGTCAGTTTCATGTGGTATTTGTTTTCTATTAATGGTTCTTAGCCTTAACCAATTTAGAATGGTTGACTATGATCTTAACCACACATTTTACCATGATGTCAGTTGTGGAAAAAAAGGCACCTAATGAAACCTGCTACTTTCATAGGATTAAAAAAAAAGAACACTATTGTATTAGAAACTTTGAAAATCATATCCACAGTTGACTAGTTTAGTGTTTCAAAATTAGAGATGGAAACTAAGTTTGGGCCGCGCCACAACCCCTATTTTTGTCCATTTGTTTTCTTAATTTCACATTTACAATCTGCTTGATCAGACTCGGATGTGGAAAGTAGGTGAAACAAGAGTCATTTTCAGCAAAAAGCAGGGTTGACCGACCTGCAGGTGATTTAGGCCCGTTATACCCTTTCGTTTATGGGGGACAACTGTTCAACAACTGCAAGGCTGAGATCGAAGAAATGGGCGCCATGGTTTGATTATATACTTACCCAACAGGCTTTAGCTGCTGTATACAATGGTGCACCACTTCAGTGAGCCTCACTCTTTTTAAAATCAAGAAGATGATAATATGATATAACATATTAACTTTATCCTACATCTCTTAGTTGGTTTTGTAGTCTTATTTTGTTATGTATAACCGCGTTGACATGGTACAACACTTTAGCTAGTATGTTATATATTTTGAAGGACATCAGCTTGTTTGTTGGACACGGAGTCTCATTCGAATATTTCTTAGTATGTACGAAATGAATTGTTTTGTTATATATGAAATGAATTATTCTGCTATATATATATGTATTTTATTTTGTATTATGAGGTTAATTGTCATTTAGTGTAGAAATTAGTGATTCTAAAAAGATATTTAAAAAAATAAAATAAAATAAAAGCATGACACACAAAATGCGCATGATCTACCTTTATGATGGGGGCTTCCTTGACACGCATTTATGACTCGTAATGCGTGTCATAAATGCGCGTCGTAAGCAGATGTCACGTAAAATGTAAAATGCGCGTCATCTTTTTTTATGATGGGGCCTCCTTGACACGTATTGCACGACATAAAAACAGTTTTTTCTAGTAGTGGATGCACATTTAATTGGTACAAAACCTTCTTATAATTTGATTTACTTGGATTTTCATTTAATCATATTTACAATTCTTAACAAGAGTTAGCAACGAGTTCGTTTTTTTTACGGAAAACACAAAATTTATTAACATGCTATCAAAAAGATAGGCAAAAGATTACAAGAAGAAGAACAAACCCACAAAAGGAAAGACCTATTACATCAATCTAAGAAATTAAATGCACACCATTGCTCCCAAGAAGTTAACAAGTTCACCCGGTTCCTCTAATAACCTTACTTTTTGAGACCGAGACTTGATTGAATACCTTATAATTTCTCATCTTCTATATGCACCATATTGCCACTTGGATAATGAAACTAGTGTTATTTTTCAGCTTCCTTGATCCATTTATATATTGATGTAAGTGAATTAAGTCCTCTACCTAAATAACAAAGATACGTGGAATTTTGCACCATTGAGAGATAGCATCCCAAATGGCTTGTGCAAATTCACATAATACGAAAATATGTTCTACTGATTCCTTATGATATTCACATATCGGACAACGCATTGATTGAATATTGATCCTCTGATTTTCAAGAGCTTTCAAAGTGGGGAGGCGATCAAGATGCATTCTCCAAACCAAAAAGAAACTTTTTTTGGGACCCAATTATTCCAATAAAATCGTACGTCCTGGATAGAATTTGTGACCAACATACTACCGGGGGGGGGGGGGTGGGGTGGGGGGGGGGGGTGTGGAGGGAGATTGTATGGGGCTGGAGATATTGTTGATTCGTGTGTCGTGATGACGGGTATTACGTCAAAGCCGAGTAGTTTCGCATCCAACTGAAAGAGGTGACAAGGTATGTATTCACTTTTAGTAAAATAGTACATCTAATCGTAATTGTTAATATGTTGTCTAAACTAAACCCAAACATCCCACAAAGCTGCTGCCAGATCTCAAAATCTTTGGTGGCGGTGGTCATGGGTGTTTCTGGTTGAACTACTGTACAAGAACCGGCTACTAGATTTAGTAGGGTTGGAATAAGAAGTTAAAAATCTTTCAACTCTCAGAACCATTAACTACCTTCATTCTAAATAGTTTTACAACAGAAGTTAAATATGTACTTTTAATTAGAAATTGGAGAATTGGAGTTATAATATAACTTGATTCAAATATGTAGCTGCTGTTGTTTTTTAATTCAATTATGCTTAGTCTAACATAATGATTTGTGGTTTTGGTGCATACTGGCAAATGAATCCCAGAATGTATGAAAAAAAAAAACAGAGCATTCTACAAGTTTACAAGTTATGGGTCACTAGTTTAGAGGGTTGGTTTATTTGGTTTTGACATATTATTACGGTTGTGGTCTAATTTCTTAATTATAGGTACGACAGTTGAAAGATCAAATAGCAAAGCTATAACAAGAGAAAGAAAAAGAAATAACAGAGAAACAAGCTATGATGGAAAAAATTAAAGAATAATGCGGAGTTGAATGTGAAACTTCAATTGCTGTTACAAAAATTGCCATCAAACTTCTCAACGAGTTAAGCATATGATTTTGTTTCGGCAAACACTATAGTAGGATCTTTATTGCATTACTTCTGGATAATTTTAATCTTTACGGTATGACATTTGACTATTGTAATTTATTATGTTGAGACGTTTATCTCATTACTTTATATCTATGAAAAAATTTCAATATATTGTTTATGAAAAAATGATGAATATAAATGAATTCGTAGAAAAAATGTTACAAAAAAATCCGTAGCAAAACGCTAAAAAAATCAGTAGCAAGAATGTTAAAAAATCCGTAGCAAGATTCCGTAGCACAAGTTCGTAGACAAATCTAAAGCTTCCGTTGCATAATCCGTATCTAATCCATTGCTAAAAATGCATAGCAAAAACCGTAGCTACAAGACCGTATCATAAACGGTAGTTACAAATCGTAGTTAAATGTTCATAGCTAAAAATTCGTTGCAAAAATTATAGCTAATATAAAAATCCCTAGATGAAATTTTGTAGCTAAAAATTCGTTGAAAAAATAATAGCTAAAAATCCATAGTTGAAACTTTGTAGCTAAAAATCCATAGAAAAATACGTACATAAAATTGCAAAAACTTTTAGCCACGAAGTTTTTATTAAGGACCAATTCCGTAGTAATCCGTAGAAAAGGGTATTTGCTACGGCATTGACCGTAGCAAATGCTTATTTCTGTAGTAGTGATATTAGCTCCAGTTTGTAGCCCCCAACCTGAGAGGCCAAAAATACTAGTGCCCTCATTCTACGCAACCTATTTGAAAGGCCAAAAATATGCAATAGCACCACGCGGCATGCGTGACTTGAGTCGTGCCATGCGTGCACAAGTTGGTGGGGTTTAAGGAATGTCTTCTACTATAGGAAAAAATCTTAAGAGGAAGCCCCACCTTAAATATCACTTCATGTTTCATTCCCCAAATAATATGTGATGAGTTTACACTTTGTACTTAGAATTTTCTCTCTAATTTTCATAGCTTTCACAACTTCAAATCCTTAACTTTGAGTATCGATATTCCATTCATCCGAACTCCATTTTGGACATAGTTTGATATCTTGAAAAGCTCTCATAACATACTACACAAACCCATAAAATACTAGCTAGATTAACCTCAGTTACATATAGTTATTTCTGTCTAAAATAATGAAAAAAAATGTATTTTTACACTTATAAAAAAACTCATTTTTCATTAATTTTCGCCTAAACTTAGAACATAAATGAGTGAGCCGAACTTATATTTTAAAAAATAAAAACTATTTTGGCCGGCAACGAGTTGCCTTATTTCCAAAAAAAAAAAGATGTTACCTAACCTGATATATTATAAAACTAGCCTAGCAATTATATTTTATTTCTATTTTTCCTTGGCGATTAATTATATACTATACGATTATAAAAACAAATACGGTACTATATTATTTGGAATCCAGCAGTATAAATAACACCAATAAACATCAAACTTGTCATTTAAGAAATGAAATGCGACTTTAATTACATCATAATTTACACGCAATATATAATACAAATAATAAATAATAAATAATAAATAATATAAAATATACAAATATGATTTCATATATACTCTTTCTGACTCATAAAACATTATTAATATATAAATATAGTCGGACGTTCATTGTAAATCCTTCTAAAAGATGTAAACTCGTAAACCACCTATTTTGCATATAAAATTACTCTATTTCACATGTCAAATTCGTTAAAAAGATGAAAAAAAACTTTTCTATATTTTTTTTCTCTTCTGCGAATTTCACATACAAAATAGGTGTTTACGAGTCTACACGTTTTAGGAGGTCTTTAATAAACCCCTTATAGATATATTAAATATATATTGGGGGTGAGATCCTCTAAAAATAGTATTTTGTCTAAAAACACATTTTTAATGATTTTTTATTATATTTACATTTTTGTACTGGATTTGTATTTCTTCATACTTCATTGTAGTGTGTTTAAATCCAGTATAAAAGAATATAAATTTAATATGAAAAATCAATAAAATAAATGTCTTTAAATAAAATAATGTTTTTATTTAATCATATCCCTATATATGTTTTATAAGGAATATATATATATGAAATCTTTTTTAAAATAGATTATTACAAGTTTTCAGTTGAAACACCAGCATATTTCTCCAATGCAAATTTATCATTAACATATTCTTCCGTGAGGAAGAATTTAAAAAACTCTCCATAATCAAAAGGCTTGAAGAACAAAGGGTGTTCTTCATCCACCATTTCCTCAGGTGCTTTGATGGTTTTATCCCATTTTGGAACCGAAAACAAACCAATTGAATATCTGTCTTTATCTCCATTCATCACCACCCTATGAGTTGCTGCATGTAACCTTTTGTTCGTCCAAACCTGCATTATATATATTGACAATCTTCAACTTCAACTTTATTATATTGTCTCTATTTTTTATTACGAAGATAAATAATCATTAAAACCGAATTATTTAGAAAGAGATAGAAGGCAAACAGATAACAAGCTGCGCTACTAAACCTTTTTGTATAGCAATACCAAGTCGTTTAAAAACTACATTCATAGATCTAGGTGTCATGACATTACTGTGCATGACACGTTGCTATTTCTGTTATGTTTATCGAAGGGTGTTATAGATGAGTAAATCTAATCCACATCATCCCCTTGTCAAATCAAACCCAGACGAATCGTTTCACGATATAGTCGTTTAAAGGGTAGTGGTCTCCATTGTATTTCTAATAGCTATATCTGGACGGTCGTTTGACGATTTACCAAACGAGCTGTGTGAAAGATAGATGATGGTTTTATCTGAAAAACCCTAGCTAATCCGGATAGTCGTCCAATTTGTTAACGACTGATTTTCCGGACGCTTGTATGGATGTAAAATTTAAATGGTATATGAGAATAGCTAGCTTATTGTCATTATTATCATTGTTTAACATGGAATTAATTAATTAATGAAGTTTGAGTTAACTTACTTTGAAGGTTTCTCCAACCATAACCACACAGCTGTTTGGTGAGAATTTCACTTTGAACCACTCCCCATCTTTGTTTTGCACTTCTAGTCCCTCAACTTCATTTGATTGCAAAATTGTCAATATATTCTTATCTGCATGACTAAGTAGTCCCATATTGGATTCATCTTTCAAAGGAGTTCGGTATTTCATAACTCTAACAAGATAGCTTGTTAGGTCCATGTGTTCATCCATGTATTTTTCCAAATTCAAGCTCTCGAGAACCATCGTCCTCACAACCTCGTCTAGCACCTTTAACTTCTCCGAGTAAACTTTTATGTTGTCGCTGTTACAAAATTTAAAACGTTGATTCGTTAATAAGATGTGTCAGTGTTCTTTTTAACTTTTAGTTCTTTTAGCCATGACACATTCCCACATCATTATATTACGTACGTACTAATCTCACACCGATGTTTTCAGATAGCCGTCTAAGTTGCACCGGATGGTCATTTGATTTTTTCAAACTATTCAAACATTATGAACGGGGGTTGGTCGATCCAGACGACCCTTTGACTTCTTCAAAGTAGGAAAAAGCCAAAGCCACTGTTTGAAAAAGTCATAAGATCATCCGGTACAATAGCAGATGGTTGTCTGAATTTCTGTGTGATTTAAAAAGTTAGACTTTTTGGGATAAAATTATCATAAGATGAACCAGGCGAGACTTGAACCCGTGACTTTTTAGTTAGGAAACACCTCACTAACCACCAGGATGTCCTCAGGGCCATCACGGCATGTTAGATGATGGATGACATGCAAAAGTTTATTCATGGAAGAAGAAAACAATTATATAATTAATTAGGCAATTACCTGAATTCAGTGTTGCCTTGAGGCCACATGAGATTAGCAAAACTTTCAGGTTCTTCAATTCCTAAGCTCTCAAAGATTGGAACCTCTTTCGCTTGTCCGATGTAGCCGTTATAGATCTTTTCGGTAACATTTCTTACCTTCGTTTCTAACGGAAGATCGAAAAGCTGCTTCAAGGAAGAAAACAATGAACTTTGAAGATCAGATGAAATCTCATTGAAACACGCTTCAAAACAACCGAAATCTTGGAGAGCTTTGAAAACTTGAGCTTTTGTTGAGTCCCATAAAACGGTTCCTCGGTTGTGTTTGTTTATGTCGGAGAAATCTATGGTCGGAAGTCGTAGAGGTAGTTGCTGATCAGAACTCATATTTGTGTATTGTTTTGTGTTGCATTTGTTAAGTAATAAAGCGAGTTAATTTATAAGCTTCTCAATTTGTGAATAAAAAAACAAGGAGAAGAAACAAAGTGGAGAATAATATACAAACATTCAACTATATACAAAGTTGACATAACTAAAAATAATAAGTTATACCAAAATATTCCCATAATATTATGGTTTAATTGTCACATAACACGCCATTATGCGTCATTATTCAAACATTAATTAAAAATAAAGAGAAGAATTTCATCAAATTAATGAGAGTCGATAAATACTTTGATAAAGTATGAATATGTGGAACGAAATGCGGACGCCTGTCTAAACGAACATCTATATTTCAACATTTTCGTATTCATGGTTTGAAAAGTTATTACAAATGGGAAAAGTAAGATTTTAAAGGACAAGGAAATGACAAGAATCCTTATATTTAGGAAAGTGGTCTAATATTTACTCATACCGTTTTTATATTTAGGATTTAAATCTACAACATTTTATCCGAAAAACTATTGCTTTTTTAAGTTATTCTAACAATTCTGTACACCCACTTAAAAAATGTTTCCAAAGATCATTATGTCTCTGGTTATTAAGAAACTAAACATAATATATTCTCATGCTTAAAAAATAATTTTCTTTAATTATTGATTAGAAAGTCAAAATTTGAAGCAGATGATTATGGAATTCAGTAAAGATGATTATGGAACATAACAATCATTATAATAATGTTAGTGTAATCTTTTAATTAGAAACTAGGATAGAACCCGTATGTTATACGGATTGAATCATTTAAAATATATTTATAATTGATAATTCATGTATACTTTTCTTTCCAGAATAACGTATTACATCACATTAATTAGATAAAAAACTAAAGTTATAATTCATAATATGGTATTGGTGACTTTACTCTCTTTATCAAAAAAAATATATATTTAGGGCATGTCTCTACTTGTATATTTGAAAATCGCAAGATAAACGTGATCATGTTTAAAAAACAATCAAACCCTCAATAGCGACTAACATGAATTATGAATTGACAAACTTGAGACTTTAAATCTGTATAGAAAGTTAGATGAGTATAAAATTTTATCAAAATTATAATGAGCACATTCTAATTGTTGAATATAAAATCTAAATTAGAATTTCATTAACATGCACATTGGGAATCTATTTAAAAACTTTGGACGTTCTTGGATTTTAGTTTTGTAAATACAAATCATAATTTAAAAATAAGGCTTTTAAACCATTTAAAAGTTGATATTTATACTAACTTTTTGTTAATTTTATATAAATTAAAACGGTTTGTTACGCGAGACATAACACTAGTTACTAGACTATGGGTTTTTCAAGAAATTTTATTATGCAAAACAACTTAGTGTTGTTCTTGGACATAATTGTTCTAGTTTTACTATTTGAGAGTAGTTAAAATATTTAAACAACTTGTCGTCTTGGAGTATACATGCATGGTGGGGGAACCAATGAGGGAGAACCTCAATAGTTGAAGTGGTGTATACATGGAATATTAGTCTCTTAGACGAGTCTAGAGACATTATAGTCATGATATGACATGATGAAGGACTTTGTGTCGACATATCATCTATATATCTGTTAAACTTCTAATAAGATACTTTGCATATTTTTCTCAACTTGTGATGTTGTAAGTGCATATGTATTATAAATGGTTTTAATATATTTTTAAGGAAAAAAACAATGTATAATCTATGCAAAATAAATGTTATATGGAAATTTTAATTTCATTACCCACCAATTTAAGTCGTGGATATCATTTTCAATGGATAGTGCAAGAATGAATTTATAAAGACTAACTTAAGGATTTGTTTCATGACTTAAGGTTAAAGATGATTGTGTTAACCATGTATGTTGAGTGTATATATTGAACTACACTAATACAATATATGGCATAATTTTGATGTGTTCAATATAATAGACTTACAAGTGTGATTTGTATGAAAGCAAGATATGTTATTATAGATTACAATATATGTTATTGTAGATGATAAATCTAGGGAGATTTATGAAGGACATGTAGATGAGTCTACCACCTTCAATGTGTTGAACATTTAGTTTCACGAAAAAAAAAAACAAAGGGATCATACATCACTTGTAGAATGGGTATTGCCATGGTTGTTGACTATCAATTTATTTGACTACATCTTTACCAATAGTGATTGTATCCTAGATTCATTCATATTGACTATGAATGTATTCACCAAAATGACTCGAATTAAGGCTATAATGAGGTCCTTAAGAATATGTGACAACCCGGTAAAATCGAAGGTCAACCCCGCTACTTTGACTATATATATATATATACATATCCGTGTATTTAATTCAATTAATATAATTAATGATAAAGATTATGCATGATAAATCAGCCTTAGACACTCCTGCGTTTATATTGAAAAATCTACCCGCAACTATAGGGAAATTATTCATGAAAATGTAGAATTTCAATAACAAGAAAAACGTGTATTTGAAAATGACTAATTATATTGTTTGCAAAACCGGTATCATAAAATGATACATCAACCACCGTAAATCATTTTAGGCCATCGTTTAATTAAGACCTTTTTATTTCCGTTCCTACACAAAAATCCTTAAATGTGAAACTTTATGTAAATAATTACCCGTCATCATGTTATGGTTTTCGTAACCAAACAAAAACAATTATCGTTATTTGGACGTCAAGACTTATTTAGAAAAACCCGTCTCATTCAAAAAACGAATCGTTTCATCACTACTCGAACCCAAAACCCGAACTAGGCCCGTCTCGGACCAATAACCAAACATATAATAACAGAGCCCGGAATTCGACCCAACGACCTAAACCGGTGCCCCAAATATCCGGCCTAACCCCCTGGTCTAGTCCCTCGGCCCAGCAGGCCCAACCGCCCTCTTTTCTCTCGAATGGGCTCACCGTCAGCCCAAACCGACCCACCCATTTCCTCTCTCTTTTCGACCCAACCCAACCGGCCCAAATCCCTTTCGACCCAATTGCAACAAATACCCACCACCTTTTAATTTATATAAATTCTCTACCATGCTAGTATAGGTCACGAATTACTTGTAGTTTTTATAAAACAATTAACATAACAACCTAGATCCCTCTAATACACACAAGCCTAATAAGATTCTAGATACTTATCTTGTCAATTGAGTTGTAATGGTACTATGGACTCCTAAACCTAAGTATTGACCAAAGGTTAATAACACTTAAAACACCCATAAATCACCTCACATCTTCACCTCATTTCTTCACACAACACCCTTACCCCCTCCCCTCCTTCCCATTGTCGGCCTCCCAAACAATCACCGCCCCTCCCACCTTTGGCCACTAAGCAAACACCGCCACCTCACCATCAAACACCACAACCGCCACCACCTACAACCCGTCACCACAAAACTTTAGCCACACCACCACCTCTCCATCGGGTATCTTGAAGAACCCAAAGGAGTAACCAAAATCATCAAGAATTTAGGACTATTGTAAGCTCCATCATATCTTCTTCCATCTTGTTTCTTTTTTCTAAAACACCCAAAGGAACCCATACAAGTCTTGATGATTTCTTCATTTTATTTTAAAATTAGAATCTCTAAAGGATGATGAAACCCTTGAATAATGTTAGTAGAATAATATATATTTTGATCTAAACACATTGATGGGGCTTCTAAAGCTTAAAAATACCACATGTGGCATGTGGGTAAGTATATCAAGAAGCCAAATGGTGAGCTAGTGCATATTTGGGAGTATTGTGTGCAAACCTTGATCCATGATGTTTTATTTTGTTGAAGGACTGCAAGAAAACACTAAAGTTGAATGTCTAAATGAGTTCAATAGATGAACATGATCTTGCCTCTCGATTTTGGCTAACTTTAGATTCATAAATAATATTGCTTGTTAATGTTTGTTTAAAGGAATTCAAGAACACCCCTTAAGATTTTGTCTAAGAGCTTACTTGAATAAGAAAGGTTCTTGAATCCATGATAATATAAATCATGTTAATTATATAAAATAAAGTCATAACATCTAAGTATATTAGTTGATGAAATTAAATAAAAGACCTAGGAACTATATTTGCTATTCTTATTGAAATTGTCTAAAAGACTCATAAACATGAGTTTATGGTTACGTTTATACAACTTGGTTTATATAATACAATTTAGACCTTAAAATTCATGGGTAAATAGATTTTAAATGAGTTTGGTTAAAGCTCTAAGCATGGTTTTGATGGAAACTTGACAACAAGATACTTTATATAACATTTAGGCATGTTTTTAAATTAACTAAAAGGCTGTGTTTGGCGCGCCATAAGCTAGCTTATAAGCTAGCTTATCAGCTAGCTTATAAGCTAGCTTTTTGACGTTACCAAACGGGGCTTTTTTAATAAGCTAGCTTTTTTTAAAAGCCCCGTTTGGTAACGTCAAAAAGCTAGCTTATAAGCTAGCTTATAAGCTAGCTTTTGAAAAGCTAGTTGGAGTAGCTTTTCAACTAGCTTTTCAACTAGCTTTTATAATATTTCCAATTTTACCCTTCCCTAACTTATAAATAAATATCTTTAATTACATTTATGACATGTACTTTTATGTCATTTTATTTTTTTAAGCTAGTTTATCAGCTAGTTTTTACCAAACGTTATTTTTTATCAGCTAGCTTATAATTTATCAGCTAGCAGCTAGCTTATCAGCTAGCAGCTAGCTTGTCAGCTAGCTTATCAGCTAACAGCTAGCTTATCAGCTAGCAGCTAGCTTATCAGCTAGTGCGCCAAACACGGCCAAAATCTTAACAAAAACAACAGCTGGTCCAGATCTGTTCTGAGGCACATTTTATAATTATTTTAAGTACTTTTACGAGCTATGATAACCAAAATTGGGAAACGTTGCATAGGAAAGAAACCATGATCAAAACGGTGTTATACGCGACGATAAAACTCAATTTTGGTGAATTGAATCCAAACTGACCAAACCAACATTTTTAATCCTTAAAATGCCTAAAATATCATTTCAAATATTTATCAAAGTATTTTGGATGCCCTTGTGTCATAAGAAAAGTTGTAGAGATGAAACCGGATAAAAACGACAATTACCGGTAAAACCGGCAACTAATTTCCTAAAACTATAAAGGCTAATATTTTGAACCTTGCGAATATTAAAACGATAATTATTTCATTTAAGCGCTATTATTTTTTAAAGAAAACTAATTATATCGCGTATTTATCGCTTAGTAAAAAATATACGTATTTATAAACATTTAAATAATAAACATACTTTATTATTTATTAATGTTTAAGACTTGATTCATATATACATATATATTTTTTATGGCTTTGAATAATTAGTTACCTTATAATTATTTCTACATGTTATATATTTATTTGAATATAAATATAAATACCAACCTAAATATTTATTTGAACAATAAATATTTCAATCGGGCTTTCCAACAATACAAATGGAAATATTACGTCAAGACTTGACTGGGATCACTTGGGTGACTAATCGTTACTCAATTGAATCAAGACCTTAAAACTGTCTTATTAGTTATTATTAGGACATCGTTTACTTACTACATGCATCCTGGGCGATACAACTTTCGTTCATCACCTATATCAGGTGAGTATCACGACCCCTTTATTTTAAACTGTTTTAAATACTTTGGGGGAGAAATCATAATACAAGTAAACTTTATACTTGATATTATGGTCAAAGTGTATAGACGTATGATTACATGTTCTTTTCATGCTCATATTAGAGTACAACTCGTTACATAATGTTTTGTCACAAAATCCCACTATTAGTTGATTTCGATTAGTTCTTGATGAAACGATAACTAGTGAATAGATCTATTTTGGTTGACAACCCGACTTATGATTAGTCTCTCCAATCCTGACTCCATGGTTATAGTCAATAAGTACATGCCAGTTATTATGTTCCATTCGGTATTCTTGAAGAAGATGCCACGAGTGGGTAAATCTGTTGGTGTTTGAAATCAAGGTTCATGTTAATCATTACAACCACGATGACTATTATCAGGGGCGGATTCAGTATGTATCCACCGGGTTCACGGGAACCCAGTGGATTTCGAACTTTTAGTGTAAATATATATAAAAAAGTAGGAGTGAATCCTTATATAGATTAAGGGTGAATCATATTAACAAATTTGTTCTAGCTTGGCTGGATAACTTCTGTACCTATATGGTTGAGGTACTGAGTTCGATTATGTGCCTCTCTGTTTTTTATACCTTTTTCTTTTAATTTGTGTTGGTAAATAAATAAAAAAACAGTTCCTTTGCCGGGTCTTGAACTCGCGTCGGCCAAGTAAAGAGTTGTTGTCATACCAACTGGACTAGAACTAACTATTGTTAACATATTGCTTTGGTTTACATTTATACAAGTCCAACTATAATAAAGATTAAAGAGAAAACATAAAGTAATTAGTAATAAAAAAAATAATCGTTTGGTTATAACTTATACATGTTAGAAGTAATAACCAATTATCAAACAAACACCTTATCCAAGATGTCGATAAGATTAGAAAACACACTCGACCCGACCCGATCAGACCCGAACCGATTAAACTGAAAATTTTGACATTTAGTTGTTAGAATTCCGACCACTGAAAAAAAAAAGGTGAACCCAGTGAAAAAAAATTCTGGATCCGCCCCTGACTATTATAATATCTTGTATGCCATAAACTGTTTACAAATTTATTTGTAGAGTCTTAAACCAGTGAACTCACCAACATTATGTTGACAGTTTTAAACACGTGTATTTCTTAGGTAACTAAGTCATGATCGGTATGCAAATAGGACGTCCAAACTTAGGGCCTGCATTTGGTTGGAGTCATGGTCACATTTGCCTTAAATAAATTATGAACTCTTTTCTTATTACTACTTTGATCATCATGCTTCTAAAACAATTTCTATTTGGGTATTGTAAGACTGTGTCGTTTTAATTTATTTTTCGCTGCATTTATGGTGACATATTTGGTTTTCAAATGTAATGTACGTATTTCAATATAACTTGGTAGATGTTGTTCTATGTACTCACGACTATGACCTCATGACGTCATACGCCTCCATTCCCAAAAGTTCAGGGTGTGACAGAATCAGTAGTGATGCTTTGGAGATCAAAGCACATAGGTTACGATCCTAAAACCGAATAATGGATTATGTATGTTCATGCACCATATATATGAAACTTGACGCAATATGTTTGGTTTAGTCTTGCGAACTTATCCAAAAAGATGTGTGAATGTGGGCAATGGATGTTACAATATCTATAAAGGCTCTCAAATAATGATGCATCTTTTGTTCACATACTTGATTAGTATGGTCTAAAGCATGCTAAACTAGTACTAAGTTGATTGTGATACTCTTCGAAGCTTAATCAACTATAACATTCAACACACATATAAACACAATAACAAATTTGTGTATATTCAAAGTTTAAAGAAGCATGGGTTCAAATATGTGTAACACCAATTTTCTTTTTTATGTTTTCTCTCATCCATTTAATGTTTTTGGTTGCGGTGTGAATTACGTTTCAAATAGTACTTTTTTTTTCTTCATAAACCACCCGCCGCAATGCACGTGGAAACCATGGGCGGCTATGAGGGGGGGCGGGAACGGCGACCGCCTCGGGCCCGGGATTTTAAGGGGCCCGGAAGTTTTGTAATATGTTGTTATATATATATACATCAAATTGTGTATTAATATATTGTAGTTTGAAATTAAAACAAAAAAGTCATTGGTGCAGATGGTACTAATATAAAGGTGTAACCTAGAGGTCCCCGGTTCAAATCCTACCCACTCCCTTTTTTTTTCTTTATATTATAAGGGCCCGGTTTTTATTTTCGCCTAGGGCCCGATCTTGTTTTTGCATTTTTGGAGCCGCCACTGGTGGAAACGCCTCGATGTACCATAATCAATCATGTAGTAGTGTCTATTCATGCGTTAAAAAATACAAAATTTCTGCTGGAAGACGTGGATGATACCTACTTGTTTAATGTAAACACAAAAGGACATAAAATACTCATAAAAAAGCAAAGTAGCTTTTTGTGTTTAGTCCTGCATCTATATACCTATACACAAACGATAAACAGAAACGAAAACGAAAAAGAAAGTTGACATTTTGAAGAGTTGACTCTGTTGCCTTGTGGGTGCCAGCTTAATCCTTGTTGAAAATTAATTATGGAACCACATCACATGGATAATAAAGAAAACAAATTAATATGCTAATTAAAATGCTAATTAACATATACATTAAAGAAATGATTTCCAGGTTTGTCTTGGAGTCTTTGTGTGTTAACGTTTTTTTTGTTCTATTTTTTTAAATATAGGATTTAATTATTATCTGTGATGATCTCTGAGCTTACGTTTTTATTTTCTTATTATATTATTATTCCTGCCCTCTGGAATGTCTAAGGGTGAGGTGGACGCTATGCATTATGTGTGATTGTTTATTCTTTTTAATGAATTTTGTCGCTACCATTTTTTTTATTTAAATTTAAAAAATTAAGATTCTAGCTATATGTGAACTAGTTATAATTGAAGTTATCCTCAGATGGACGCCGTCATTATGCAAAGTGTTGTATTTTCCTCATCATTGATAAGGATTCGAGTTATTAAGTGTATAGATATGAAAATTTAATTATTAAAAGATAACAAGATATATTAGGTTCTCATAAAAAGGCCATGTCTTGATTATCTTTTCTTTTTATTATAATAAACAAAAAGTTTTCACTACAACCCTCCCAATTGTAAACATAGTAGTTTAAATTTCCCTAACATTGGGGAAATTCGAAAAACTTTCACCGGCCAAATTATAATTCACGCGGATCTCATATGGATCCTTATAACCCGATGTTCGCCCCATCTACTCTAAATACACCATAAAAGACGTAAAACCCTAATCGCGAAATCAGAAACTCATTCGACGCTCTCTTTCTTTGCCGATCTTCAAGCGATGAAGGATCATCCTCGGAATCGCGTCTCTACTTGGTTGAAGGTATGGTATCGGTTTCAAGCCCTAATTTTCTCAAGATTTCAACCATCATAATATATTCTTTGTTATTCATATACCGATCAGGAAACTTGAAGATTTCAAGCCCTAATTTTTTGAAGATTTTAAGAAAATAAACTTGAAGATTTCAGGAAAATAAACACATGTGGATAGACTTTAAGCCCTAATTTTCTTTTGCAATGTGTCTGTGCCATCGCTTCTATCTAAGGTATGATTTATGCGTTTGGGGTTAATTTTAGTCTTGCAATCTGTCTCTGCGAACGCATATCAATTCTGTAGATTTGCAAATGCATCGGTTATCTTCGCTAACTTTTATAAATTATCGAATTTGTCTTTTCAATTCTAATTGATCTAAAGTTTAATTCTGATGGTACGAACAGAAGGTGTGGATCGGATTTTGAAAGAGCGGACGAGATTTTAAGTTCAGGTATGTTTTTTTTCTTCGAATTTTCAATCAAGTTGATGGTGATTGTGAGTTGGGTATGGATTTAGTTAAGGATGTTCTTGGTGAGTAATATGATATTTTCTTGCATTTTATGGTCGATTTTTCTATATAAATTTTCTCATTTCTGTACTAAAAATTAACTGTGTTTTTTTTAGGTGAGTGTGCTTATGATGTTGTAGGATTATAAGTTTCCTACTAATACAATACTACAGATCATTTTTTAAAATGATGAATGTGAAAACTAAAACATAGATATGCCATAGTTTTTCATTGAACTAGGTTGACAAGTTCTCATACGTACAGAGGCACAAATACACATTTGTGAAGTTCTCTACTTTGAATGGAGATAAATTTTGTTAATTTAAGGTGACTTTAAAACGTAAAAAAATGAACAATCATGACAATTTTAGTATTTTTAAAGGTTTAAAAGTGAAATTAGAATTTGAGACTTTCTCTAAATTTCATTATTACAAAATTTACTCTTTAGATATGTTCAGTGATTTAGGTGTATGTCTCAATTGTATTCTATTTTTTTTATTTTTCCTAATTGAATAAACCTAATTTGCAGCCCATAATGACATTTGTTTTCCTGTTGCTATCTTCTAATACACGATTCAGTGCTTTATTTCCCTTCATGACAATTGTTAATATATAATTAAGACAAAAAAACATAAAAACAATTACCATATGATGTGAAGAACGTATGCTTATGTTTATGCCTGTTTGGTTTTGTTTCGCTGATTGTTCTTATTTTTTTGGTTGCAGGTCTAGGAATCAATTTTTGTTCGTTGTTGCATGTGATTTAAGAAGGTAAGCCCCTTATATTAAATGACTTTGATCATCCTTGATGAGTCATACAAAAATAAAGCAGAACTTCAAATACCTAGCAATCAGGTCGGTCTTGTAGACACGCAGAGAAAGCCCAAGTATTTAAGATTATATAAAGAAAATTAAACAAACTAAAGTGTTCAAGACTTTCACTCCCAGTTTGACCTTGTGAGTACACAGAGAGAAGCAGCACAAGTCCAATATAAAATGGTGATGAAATCCGCTTTTTCTCATGAGCCAACATGGAGAGTTGTTAAAAGCCCCCCCCCCCCCACCAGTGGCTTACGGTTCCTCTATCAACAACTGAACCTCGAGTCAACGAAACAAGTTGGGGAAAACGTCTGTCAAAATAACAGGTACCACTTTCTCGTCGGACGTACAATTTCCTGTTGAGTTTGAAGAACTCGAAAGACCGTAGCAAAGATAAAAAACGCCATCGACTTCGCAAAGCATTAGAGAGGACCAAATTAATTAAGAAGCTATTTTTCGACTTCAATGAAATGAATAAAAAACCAAAGCGGAGCACAAGACAAGAAGTGTCATCGATGGAGGTGGCAGGAGATGAATGCGGAGAAGCTATAGATGATGGAGGAGTTGCAAGCAAAGAAACTACAGGAAATGACGCAAAAATTAAGTAAAAAGATTTTCAGTTCTAAATATAACTAACCGAAAAACTAAGTGAGTCGCAACTACAACTGACACTACAAATGAAAGAGGACATTGCAAAACATTAGGATCGGGAGTAATTATTGTCGTTCTATTATTTGTAATTCTTAATTTAATGAAATGCTAGTTTAATTACTTTTAGTAATTATTGTCTTTTTATATGATACGAGTAAATCGACTCGCGCCTTGCGGCGGGTCGAAAATATTCTTTACGTTGCAGCGAAAATTGATGTTCAAGCGTCCTAGGTTTACTATTAGCGCGTTGCCGTTAGAAGCACATGTCGTTTTACGGTGATATCCAACGCGTAATAACTTCATAATTAGATGAAGGTCGGGCATAAACATTTAAAAAAAATACCCAAGGACATAAACCAACATAATAATGTTATACTATGAGCATGTAATAGTTCAAAATAGAAAAACATGAACACATCTTTAAAATGTGAAAAAGCCTCTAGGATCTCCTTATCATAATTGTAAATAAAAAAACTGGAACCGCGCAAAAGTAAGAGAATAATTTCTATATATGAACGGCACTTGCGTCTTCTTGGAACGTATTGTTCAAATTTAAATGACAAAGCTTCCATGCAAACTGGGTCAAAAGCTATAGTGAATTAATTTAGTATCTTGCAGCTTCACTTAAAATATGGCGACTAATTCACTAACCGGTCATTATGTTATTTCTAATACTAATACTAAACATAGTTAAGATAACTTGAATGGCGACTAACTTCAAGAAAATACATGTGAGATGAAGTGTAGGTAAAAATATAAATTTGTTCATTCTTTAGAGCCATAAAAGCTGACATTTAGTTAATAATAGGTGTGCCATTACAAAATAATTCTTGCTTCAGAATCATCAAATGTTCCCTCTCATTACAGATTAAGCTATATCAACGTACCTAAAAATTTATTTCATATTAGTTTAAATTAGTTTAATTCGATCTCATTTATCCTTCACTCAAATACCCTTATGTGATAATTAACTTGATGATGCTATCTTTTTATACATTATTAATAAAAGAATAAGAGTTTCTTTTAGCCGGTTTAACTTAGATTATTGGGGGAAACCATATGATAGTTTTGTAGTAGCAAAGATCATCCTGTAGGTCGAGTGAATGCCCTGCACGTGACCATATGTGTATTTCAAAAACATGTTCTACATTTACACCCATGATTAGCTTAACAAACACGTACAAATATTTTCATTTGTCCATATGCCAATATTATGGTAAAATAATAGTAGAATCGAACTTGCCTTATCTTTATTCACTTTTGATTATGTTTTGGGGCTGAGCAAAGAAATCTTTTGCGTTTCTTGCTACCACCGCCTCCAAATCAACTTGAGCATGATGCCAGGCCCCTTTGTATCAGCTGCAATTGATAATCTAACAATAGTTATAATTCCATTTACATCGATAAAATACTCTGTTGAATGCAAAAATGTGATAATATATGAAAGAAATAGAATGGTAATCACCCCTTCAATTAGGCAATATTCTTGTTTCTTGTGCTGATACAGGAAGAACAGTGATACCAAATTCACCAGTAAACTCACTGATAGCTTCATTTTTGTAGGTTCAGAATGAAAAGTTGCTAACAGGCATCAGAAAAAGCAACTGCTACTTCAGACAGTTTTTGATTTGTTAGATTTCAGAACA
>JBCNJP010000006.1:57716924-57792219 GCA_039602395.1 Deinandra increscens subsp. villosa | reverse complement strand
CTCAGGCGCAAGATAGCCTTGGATGGTTGTAAAAGCATGTAGGGATCCTTTCCAGATCATTAAATGATAGAGACGAAAGTTTGTCAATTAATTATTGTCGAATGATTACAAACCGAATGAGTATACATCGTTTGGAGCTCTGTAAGAGGTTTGGACAGAACCCCCTCTCTCACATAGGCCACTTAGCACTAATGACAATACTTGAAGATAATCAACCAACCAATCCTATATATAGCAGTTGTCCAACGAACCAGTAGACTGGCTAACCAATGGTTCGCTGGTTGGTTAGTTGACATCATTACATACAATTAAACACCTAGAATGCTAATATATTCGTACAGTAACGACCACACAACACTACTTGTCCTAATAGATTCCCCCTTGGACATTACTTCAACATCTTGCAACCTTCAGTCAGTCTGCTGCAGACGCCTCTATCTTTAGCAAACTCCCCTTGAACTGAACTGAATTTCAGGTATGCAGGCAACAACTTGCAATCTTGTGAAATCATGACAATTAAAAAAGTTCACCCTTGCTTTAAGCACATCCACGGTGTGAACCATTTAATCACTTAGTAGGATACCACCATCGGACATTAATTTCAAGCACATCTTCGGTCTATCACCTTGATGTAGGATCACTTCATTAATCTTCATGAATAAAAAAACAAAATTCACAAACATCATCGCATTTGACAAAAATCTTTAATCTTCACCAAATTACAATACATTATGATCTTTATGAAAACTGACACGATCAACATCTTCAATCATAGAAGTTCCCCCTCAGAATGAAATCCATCCCAATCTATCATCAATCAAAGGCTATAACGTCAAGATCATGACTTAAACTGTATCGGCATATGATAGAGAATTCCAAACCATAACTGAAAACTTTGACATATCGTTTTACACGAATATCAGAATACACCACCTTTCCATGAAGATCAAAAGTCACCATCATCCCTGAACTGATTGCTTTTGAATATTCACTTTTTTCAAATTTGAAACTTTGAATTTTGCATTAGGGTACCCATTTCCCCTAAACAAGTAACATATTCAAATCTTCAATATTCTTCAGTTTGTGAAGGCAGATAATTTCTGAAAAATGCAATCCCATACACGCACTTCTTCAGAATTCAAATAATCGCCTCAACGTAATCATTTCCATGTCTCTGAATCTCTGTCCATCATTAGAAAACATGTGTTTTTGAATCTCTGTCCATCATCAAAAACGATGACTACCCACAAACATCACTTTCTGAAATTCGACGACTAAATCATGACAAGTATCGGAATCTGGCACCTCAAAAAACTTCACATGCAAAAACATAGGTCTTAGAAATGGAATTTGGGTATCAAAACGGATGATACTTGCCGTAAGGCGAGTACAAGCGTAGATCTCGTCGATACGGTCGTTTTGGCTGGTATTAGGTCTCGTAACTCAAAACGTGGCTCAAGTTACGTCCATCATAGTGAAACAACCAAAATTCCCATTATTCGTCGAAAACTAATTAGAATGTAAAGTTACTGAATCAAGGGGTAATTCGGGTAACTTGTATTTCTCATGAAATCCAATCAAATAATGGTTTAAGATAATCTGCTTAGCGAACCACATCATCAGCGGACCAGGTTCAGTCAGCGAACCAAATGCTTCGGCGAACCACGGAACCATAAACCTTGCAAATCAGATGCTTCGGCGAACCATTGGTTCGGTGAAATAACCGCTCTGAACCACCTGTAACTTCCACGAACCAGCTGATGAAGATTGCCCAGCGAACCATTTTCAGCGAACCATCTGATCATGAAGACTGTCTTGCGAAACAGGAACCCTGCGAACCAACACTATCAAGATATACTAGCAAACCACATAGCGAACCAGAATATTCATCGGGCGAACCATTGTGTTTTCCGGCGAACCAGTTATGAAACTCACGAATTTCACTTCAGATTCATAATTTTATCGAATTTCATCACTAAATCACTCATATTAGGTGTGAAACCGACTCAGGAATGTTCGGTTTATCAAAAATCGATCAAAACCTCACTGAATCTCACCTAATTGAACTCTTTACGTCTCAAAAACGTAAAATAGGATCTGGAAAATGAGCCAACGACTCTGATACCAGATGTAAAAGCATGTAGGGACCGTTTCCAGATCATAGAAAGATAGAGATGGAAGTTTGTCAATCAATTAGTGTTGAATGATTACAAGCCGAATGAGTATACATCGTTTGGAGCTCTAGAGGAGGTTTGGACAGAACCTCCTCTCTCAGATAGACCACTAGCACTAATGATAAGACTTGAAGATAATCAACCAACTAATCCTATATATATAGGAGTTATCCAGCGAGCCAGTAGACTGGCTAACCAATGGTTTGCTGGTTGGTTAGTTGACATCATTACATACATTAACCACCTAGACTGCTAATATATTTGTACAGTAACAGCCACACAAAACTACTTATCCTAACAATGATAGCGACCTCCTGCTCTCTGGTTGGCTATATTTGTCATGCTTATGTGATGTGCCACATGGTTGCTTCTCCTAGGCCGAAAGAGGAAATTTTGTGGGTTCGGGTGGCGCGTCATCCTAATTGAGTTGAGCGAGAGAGCATGTATCCCACATGCTCAGGTGATTAATGTGGGCCTTCGTGATTTGGATCGGATCCGGCCCGGATAAAGTATTCATATCTCTTCACATGGCAACTATAATTTTTTTTAAATTGCTATTGTTATTATTAACTATTTTATGATATATTTTTTTATCGGATGTCCCAAAAGGGACAACATATAATTATTATTAACTATATTAACAAAGTACAAGCGATAACATATGTAAACATAACATGATTAACAAGAGAGTTGGTGATGTAGTGAGTAGAGTCGTGTAATACAACCTTTAGCTCATAGGTTCGATCCTTAGAGCATTTAGCTACTAAATTTTTTCTTCGGCAATCTTTTGTGTCCTTTCTTGTTTTTTTTTCTTTAATATTTTCTTGGTTTTAGTTTTACACCGTTACTTGTATGTATGACTTTTCATTTTCTCTGTTAGTTTTTAACGTAGCAATACAATTATTTTATGTATCTGTATTATCTCCCGTCGCAATGCGCGAGTGCACATTCTAAACAACATTTGTCTGCATAGCAATGCACAAGTGCGAACTATTCACACATTAATGAATCGAAATACCTAATCTTTTGTTGAAATATCATAGTTTCTTATATGTTTAATTCATATGTTTGTGCATCATATTTGTATTAGTTAACATGAAATTGTTTGTTGTATGTGTATTGGACCAGAGCTGGACTAGAAGATTAAAGATATGAGAAGAGCTGGGCTAAAGATGTGAGATATTGGGCTGGAATATTAGAAAGTTTTCTGGTTAGATCCATGGTTCTTGACATCTTCGATAATTTGTCATCATCGATTTTTCGAATAGGCCCATTAATCTCTCAATGTGATAAAAAAGAATCATTAAAACGATTTTTTTCAAATAGGACCATTAATTCTAATCCGGAATTCATTGGGCCGTGTGAGTGTGTATGTTACATTTAACAATAAAAATAAAAAATCAAAGAAAAGTGCATGTGTATGTATGACTTTTTGAAATACAAAAATTATCACAAGGAAATAGCATGTATCTACTAATTTGAAATAAAATTATATATCATTTAAAACACTAACTTTTTAATATATAATGTATAATACTCTTTAAGTTTTAATATATAATATATAATATAATACTCTTTAAGCATGATTTGAGAAAATATAAAATTTTACAAGTTTTGAGGGATGTGCAATTACCACTTTTGATTAACTAGTTATCACTTTACCATCATATTAAACTATTCCTTAAGACCGTGTACACTTTTGCGATTGGGATCAAATCAAACAAAAAAGCTAAAGAAAAGTATGCGCGTACTTTTGTATGTTGTAATTTCGAGTAGAATATCATAATGAAAAAAAAGTTAAAGAAAAGTGTGTGCCTACTTTTGTATGTTATAATATTGATTAGAAAACGAGAAGAAAAAAAGAAGATTGAGTAGTGGGAATCGAACCTGTGGCCATTCGTTTTGAATGTTGTTTGTTTTTTATTTATCTAAGTAAGAAAATGACATTGTAATATTAATTCACTTGATAAAGACTCTTACCTCTTAGTCGAATGTTTTGAATTCAAACTCAAACATAGTCTAATTTAATTTAAATAGTAATTTAAAAGTAAAAGTAGAATAGCTTTTCTATAGAAGAAATTAAGTAAATCATCTCACACTAAAATTGTCAATATTTTATATATAACATTCTTTCTTCAAGACTAATTTTCAGGATTGTAGACAAATTCTTCAAACCTTTATCATGATCCATAAAGCATGCTATTATAGAAATACAATAAACCTATAAACTTGTCGACACCGTAACAAACACAAACAAGACACTCAAATTGAAGCGCATACATCAAGAAAGAGGCGATAGAACAACAAGTGATAGTTGTTGGGTTGTCAAACACCGCAATAGGTCTTGAGAGCAGACGGGGCTCGTTGACCAGCCTCAGAGTAGTAAAACTGAAGGAATTCAACATGATCGAAGGGTTTGAATATTAAAGGGTGTTCTTCGTCCACAACCTCTGGCGGGGCCTTAACCTGATATCCAGCTTTTGGTATCGAAAACAATCCAAGAGAGTACCTTGCCTCATTACCACTCATCATCACCCGATGATAAGGCGAATGCAAACGTCCATTCGTCCATGCCTACATTTGTAAATGAAGTTTGGAACATTAGTCACTAACACTACTAGAAAACAATACTTTTTTCTACGAATATTTCCAACATCATAATCGCGCAGGAATTTCCTACACTTTTACATTGAAGTTACAACAAAATGTAAAACCTAATATTTTCAACAAAATAACTGAAATATAGTTTCTTGAAAAAAAATAAAAGAAAAAGAAATAATTTCCGGTGAAAATTCATCAGGAAATTATTTAAAAAAATAGAAAAATACACGTTCCTTGAAAAAGGGTCGAAATTTTTTGTCAAAACGTAGTCGAAAATGATGTGTTTTACTACCAAAAAAAATCCTGATGATATTTCGTCAAGCATTTTACGTAGAAAAACCCAAAGTAAAAAAATATATATATATGAAGTGATATATAATAGTTGGCTAATTAGGGCACAAGGGCCGAATGGTGTATTAGACGAAGCTAGCCTAATCCAATAAAATCATGCCATCTCATTATCACACAGTTTAGTTACTTATGGGTGGTGATAGATAAAAAAACTAGCATAATCCAATAAAACCGTGACACCTCAATAACACACCCGATTTAACTTTCTAAGTAACCTAAGTTGGAGGGGTGGCTACATAATATCGGGGTTTGACTCGGAAATTAAAAAAAAAAAAAACCAAACAAATCAAGCAACCAACAACGGCTAGTAGTATCAAAAAAACTGTCGCCACCAGAAGTAGCCGGGTGTCGGTGAAGCCGCGATACGGCAAGTTCCGTGACACTAGCCGCAACCCACCCCGTGTGCCCTTAAAATACAATTTTGCTTGTAGAGTTGTAGTATGGAGTAAATTAACTAAACTTACATAGAGGGAATCACCAATCATGACAACAAAAGAATTAGGTGATGGTTGAAGTTTGATCCAATCGCCAGATTTGGTTTGCACCTCCAGTCCATCAACTTGATTCTGATGCAAAATGGTGACTATGTTCTTGTCTGTATGAGCGTTAAGTCCCATTTTCGAGTCGTTTGTTTCAGGTCCTTTGTATTTCATGACCCGAAGCAGATAGTTTGTGGAACCCATATGTTCATCCATGTATTTTTCAAGCCCCAAACTCTCCAACACCATACATCTCACTATTTTGTCAAGTTTTGATAGTTTCTCTGAGAACTCTTGTATGCTTTTGCTGCCAAACATGATCAAAATCCATGTTGCAACTCGTATATCGAATAAAATAATGTGTACGTAGCGCGTTTTAATTTAGAACCGGGCGACTGGAGGTTAAGCCGGTTCGGGTTTGTCCTATTTAGTCTAATTCCGATCTAAATTTGACCCGGCTGTTTTCATGGCTTAACCGGCCAAAACCTAAAACCGGGCCGCTGATTAAACCGGTTTTTAAAACTTAAGTCACGCTCTTACACTAAATGATGAACAACTACTTGATGCATACAACATATTAACTTAGTTTGTTTTGGATAAAATTTTTTTGACTAAAACTTATATTGCTGTTTTTAGATAATTGTAACTTGTTTAGAACTTTATTGAAGTTTTTTTACATTTGTCTTGTTTGAAAGTTTATAAATTGTATATTATAAATTTACAGATTTGAATAGCCAACCCAGTTTAACCTTCTGGGTTAACCGACTAAACCTTTTTTTTTACACACGTCCAGTCCGGTTTAAAATTACGGTTTTCAAATATTAGTAAAGCTATATTTACAAATACATAAATATCTCTTTATGTATACATAAACTTGGTTTTCTTATTTATATATTAGACATATATATCTGTATACTTTTAAAATTTTATATTTCATGAAATTGAAATTGGTCTAGGCTGTCAGGAAAATATAGTGAAAATAGTGTCAATAATAATTGGAAAATTGGAATTTAATAATACAAGTTTTAAGTGATTGGCGGATGATAATATGAGTTTCACATTTGCATCACAATAATACGAATTAAACATGTTGGTGATTATAATAATACGCCGTTATTTTTTTTATCTTTCGATTAGGGTTCAATTAGGATAATAATACGAGGTTTCTTCCTTTTCTTTTTGTTTCTTTCTTTTATCTTTCAATTGGAGTTGATTCGAACCCTAATCGAAAGATAAAAAACTAACAACGTATCATTATAATCACCAACATGTTTAATTCGTATTATTGTGATGCAAATGTGAAACTCATATTATTATCCACTAATCACTTAAAACTTGTATTATTAAATTCCAATTTTCCATAATAATTAAATGCTTCCTAAAATAGATTAGATATATACCTAAATTTGTGATTGCCTTCAGGCCACAAGATTTTGGTGAAACTTTCAGCCTTTTCTGGAACGGGTGCCTCGTCGATCCCCATGCTCTCGTACAATGGCACCATCGGGTACTGACCAACATAGCCATGAAACGGTTTCGTGGAGCGGTTTTTGAGTTTGGTTTGCAACGGGAGATCGAAAAGCTCCTGCAACGAGTCAAACACCGACGTTTGTAGCTCGGGTGGGATGTCGGGAAACGTTGCTTCGAAGCAACCGAATTCCTCGAGGGCTCGGTGGACTTCGGATTTCGTTACGTTCCAATCGTTGTTTTTGGTGTTTTGGTCTAAGTTCTTGAAATCGATTATGGGAAGTTTAAGTGGTGTTTCCGAACCCATAACTGTCAGGTTTAGGTTTAGATGTTTGTAAGTTTTTGGTCTAACATATATAGACATCAAGATCATTTGATTATTCATAAATAATAATTTAGTAGTTCTTATTATCAATAACATTTAATTATTGAAAATCATTTGATCTTGAGGTTAATTTTAAAAATGTATTTGATGACAAAATGTCTAGCTAGACGGACAAAATTTGATTCCCCATAATTAAAATAATGCATTGTTCTCACATCTTTGTCTATGTGCATGTGTCTTATGTATTTGTTTTGTAATTTATGTAAGGCCGATTCAGAACTTTTTTTTTAGTCGGATCGGATCAGGTCAGAAATGTTTAAGGGGTTTGGATCAGTCTGACTATGTGCAACCAAATTGCTTTCGAGTAAGTTGTTTTTTTTATCAAGTTTTTAGTTACGGGTTATTTGAACAACCCTATGTTTACTAATTCATTAATTGGGTTAACTTTAAGTTGACTTACTTAATAGTAAGTTAACTCTTAAATGAGAGTACTAAATAGTTCATTCTTTTTAGTTTGGGCCTCAATTATTCACTTTTCTTTATTTAAAATGAGCTTGAATTATCATATCCCAATCAAATTTTGTTTTGTTTGTTTAGTTAGTTTGGTTTTATATTTGTAACAGTTTTAGTTTAGTATTCGGTTGATATCAAAATTTTATAGGGTTGCTGTCTGAATTTTGTATGGGTCAGTATCAGAATTTTTTGAAAGGTCGACTACGAATAGGTCGTATAAGTATAATACTTCAACCGATAACCGGGTAAATAATGTTATCGATGAAATTAAAAAACTTGGCTTTATGTTTGATGAATATAGATCAAAGTTGAATAAGTAAGATTGGTTAATTAGATTGATTGATGTAATTTCAATTTTTAGTCAATGAAATAACTTTGTATTGGTGTATTCATTTAACCTCTTGTGCTAGCACCTTGCCAGTCCTTAGATAAAATATAATTGCTGTTTGCAGGCTAAACTTTTTTTAATGTAATGCTTGGCAATTTAAGTGTGAACATAATCAGCATAATTAAACTCTTATTTTGTTAGCTTTAGAAAAGTATTGGAAATTACCATTTCTAAGATGTAAGTTTTTGCTTACTTGAGTTTTGGAGTCACATACATAGGCGATTATATATAGTGATAAAGCCTCTATGTACGTTGGACGTTTTGCTACACATGACAACCCAGTCAACAAGGACAATTACAATAAATAAACAAATACACTAAAAGGAAATTTCATTAAATAAAAAATTACATAATTTAATAAAAATGACAACTTATTAAAATACTACTCATAATATATTTCATGCACATATATACATCCAAAGGTCTAAGTTAATAGATGGACTTTCATACAACCGCTCATATTCGATAAGAGTTTGTTCATAACACCCTCGTCGTGATCAACCTTCGGATCTCCCAACATCAACATCCGTCTTCTGTATATAGCTTCAAATTTTAAAAAAAGCCGAGACTAATCTAGCCCACTTTGCTTTCAACTCAACCACTGTTCGGTTTGTGTATTTAGAAGTGACATCCGAGAATTTCAAGGTTTACTTCCGTTAGACAATTCCGTTAGTTACGTTATAAGTGTTAACTTAGTAACTAATGCTTAACTAGGCCGAATACGTCCACGACTTTTGGTTGATCACCGAACCCGTCCATATGTGTTATGTGTTTAACTATTTATTGGCATTATGTGCAATGTGATTTAAATACATGATTTAGTATTGCGAATAGCATGACAATTTATGAATCGTGATTATCTTGCTTAGAATGTGAAATTGACCACTTTTGGGTAACCAGCGAAACTACCGGGCGAAACTATAATGTCGCCCGGCAGTCTATTGGCTCACTCGTGATCAGAGCCAGTTTCGCCTGGCCAGCGAAACTGCCAGCGAAACTAGGCCCTGATATAAAATATCTTAATAAACCCTAGCTCTCCTATTTGCCTCATTTCACACAAAAACACACACACTCTCCTGAAACTTCTGGACCAGCTGATTCCAACCAAGAACCATCAAGAATCAGCCATCACCCCGAGTTGTTAAGATCATCCATCGATCCTAGAATCAACCGTGAGTCCCAAAACTATTTTTCTTGCTTTTCTATGTGTTTTCTTCTTAAAGCATGACCAAACCTTCATAGAATCACTTGATCTTCTGATATGTTGTTTAGGGATGCTAGAACTACCATAAAGTTGATAACTTTACGTGTGAAACTGATCCATGATAAAGATTTATGCTATTTAGGTCATTTTAGGGTTTTAAATGTATTTTGGTGATTTGATGATGAAAATGCATGTTTAAGGTGTTAAAGCTTACTGATTTATGTTGGTAAATGGTTATGTATGCTAGATAATGAATTACATGTAATATGGAAGCTGTTAGATTGATTTTTAGGCTGATTTATGTGTTTTTCGCGACTAGCGAAACTGTCATGTTCTCTGGGCGAAACTGTCCAGCGAAATTATGCATATCTTCAACCAGCGACACTATGGAGCGAAACTGTAGTGTCGCCGGGTAAACCAACCAGACCTGTCCGGACGAAACTACCGAGCGAAATTCCCTGAACGAAAGTTCAAACCAGTTTCGGGCGAAACTAGGCTAGCGAAACTGTGCCAACAGTTTCGAGCGAAACTAGCCTAGCGAAACTGTGTCATCGGGTATTGCCTAGCGAAAGTGCTGCCCGTGCACACAGCGAAACTGCCTAGCGAAACTGCTAGCGAAACTGAGACCAGAATCCAAACTTGTGCAATTTGCTTGAATGTTATGCCATGACTTACATGATTATGCTATGAGGATACATGCTTTGATTTCTGATGTATATGAACCCTTGTTTATGATCAACCATCGGTGTCGTGTGTCGTTATGACGAGTCGTAGTTCCAACGTGCTATGTTATGGGCCATAGTAACGTTAAGTAAAGATTAGACACAAAACTAATACTTAAGACCTAAACGTGTTCATAGGTCTTCGTTAAGCAAACTTGGATTATATAACAAGTGTAGCAGTGCAACCAAAGGTGAGTGTCACTAACCCGTTTACTGTGAGCCCGTTTGGGACACACTGAATAACTTAATGGAAAACAATGCTGACAACTTTACGAGTGCTATGCACTACTTGATGAAACTGAAAACTTAGAATGCTATGCATCTACTTGATGAACTTGAAGTGTTTTATGGGAAACACTTGTGGAACTTAACAAACTATTTCTGAAACAAAAACCGTTTTAATAGGGCTAGTGTAGGTTAAAGTCTAAACCACATGATATCACATGATTTCTAAGGATTGCCTTTTTAACTGAAAAAGTCCTCAACCTAATTGTGCCATTAATTGTAAAGCGAGGGGATGTTGGGTAGATCTACTGGAGTTTGACAAACTCCGCCTCGTGACACTGGAGGTGCACGGAGGTACAATATCAGCCTATCTGACCGTGATCCCGAGAGGACACGGGGGAGGCAAAGCCGCGATGACGAATGTCCGCAAAACAAAATGGCTGAAGGCTCTGCCTCCACTATACTTAATCGTCAGCTTTGGTACGAACTTCCTTAGTGCATGGAAACAACGGATTAGCTACCCGCGATATCGGTTGGGCACTTTAATTATACAAGACTAGTACATACCTGATAACTTTGTTACGGACAATAACTTTACTAAATAACAAATGTTTATGAATTGACGTATATAACTGAGCATTGCTTTTCACAAACAAATATTACGTATGTATATGTTGATACGATTATGAGACCGGGCCAATGCATGACATGCCCACTGTGAATTCACCAACCGTTAGGTTGACACTTGTGTGGTTTTCACTTTTGCAGATCGTTGAAGAGTATCCACTGGAGGTTGGCATGGCACAAGAAGATATTTACTTTTATTAAACTAAATTTGGGAATTTGAATTTGAAACAAAGATTTGTAAAGCACGTGGTTAGTGCTAAGATACTTATGCCTTTATTCCGCTACGTAACTTTTGAAACTGTTTTGAAATGAATGTTTTGGACTTTACTCTGATTCGTTTAGTATTTGTAACTAATGGTTGTGGTCCTGGTTTGCTCGCACCCCTTAACGGTATAAACTCCGTTAGTGGTTAAATTGGGGTGCGACCTTAGATCATCCTCAGAAACCATATTGTAGTAAAACGTTAATTTAATTATACGATTCCGTTCTATTAATTCTTTTACACGATCCCAGTAAACTTCATTTTCTTCACAACCGGGATCGATCACTTTGAACTCTGTCTCCTCTTTAGCCTCCATGATACAAACAATGAACTCGAACTCCCCCTCTTCAGTCCATAAATTTGACATTGATTGTAGAAAAATATAAAAATGTGAAAGATTGAAAAGAGGTATAGAAGATTTGAGGGAGAAGTGAAAAGATTTTATGGTGGAGTATTAATTGCGGAGAAATAGAGAAAATAAATAAATAATATAGACCGTTCATCAACGGTTATTTTTTAAATTTAAAATCTCCCCTCACTGGCGCCATGAAGAAAACTCCCCCACCCCATTTTTACCACATAGCACTCCTAGAGACGGTATTTGGGGCGTTAAATTTAGCATTTCACGCCCACTACAGGCAATCTAACACCACAACATATGAGACTCGGTGAACTTAAGAGTATTTTATTTCCGGACCATGTCAAAGAGTTAAAATTCACACCGATCAAACTCCTATAGGGTAAGCTTAATGTTAAAATATATAATAGTTCAAACTTTTTCAATTGTGATTATTTATGTTCGTAGGTGAAAGATCATGTATAAAGGCCTTTTTTCGTGCAAAGCGTGCGAAGGGGGAAAGAACGACACGTGGTGGGTTTTATTTTAAGCGGAGGGGTATTTGTGTCTTTTACACACAAACCCCGTGTTTTACAGCGTGATTTTTAGGTGCCTTTTTTTATTCATGCATTTTTTTTTGCGTTATTTTGATAATACAGATGGAACATTATTTTTTTCTAATTGCGTGATTTTTTTACAAGCGTGATTGTTTTATTTCACGCTTTCTTTGCGTCAATTTTATAATAGCGCTATTTTTTTTAGAGTAAGGGTTGTTGCCTTATTTTAAAGGCTTTTTTTATGTTTTTGCTTTTTAATTTTTTTTATATTTTTGTTTTTTGCATAGTTATTTTTGTTAGGTTGAGGTTGGGGGTTATTTTTTCTTACTTAATACGTAATTTTATATAAATTCTTGCATGATTACAGAGGATATATTTTTATGATATTCATTATTTGTTTTTTTATCGCTCATAACGCATGCATGATTATATTATTTTTTGCATAATTATTCACGAGTATCGAAAATGTGAAATAAAATGATAGGAATTGAAAATAATCTTATTATAATGCATGCCACACATTACAACATATAATTTTTTCTACTCATAAGCTTTTAGGAAATCCATTTTCAATTGAATAGATGCAATGAGAACCTTGAGTATTTTGGAAATCGTTTGCATTTGTTCGATATCCGTTTTATCCCGTTCTACCATAAACAAACAGACTAGGTCTCGAATGGAACTCTTGGGCAAGCTCATCAGCTTCTCCGTCACCTCATCTCGTGCTAGCGTCATTTCCTTGAGACTCTCGAAATTATGTTTCAAAACATCGATAAGAAGTTTTTCTTTGTTGAACTCAAGCATTATCTTCTTGGTTAACTTCTCTTTTAGGGCTAGGTCTGCTTCTATGATGTTGGAGGAAGATGACTACATTTTTGATTTGTGACTTGATTTGAAGTCTATTTTTTGGGAAGAAGGCGGCATAGCGTGATTTTCTAAAATGTAATCAAGTGTCTAGGGGTTTATAGGGGATGATGATGCCATGAAACTATTAATGCGTTACACCTAACGCTAATTTATTAGCGTCATAATGAGACAGTTGAGAGGGAAAGACGAAGTGTAATAAGTGCTCAAATGTCATTTTTTCTTTTTTTAACGTAAACATTGATTTTATGGTTTTTTTCCTTGCGTCTGTTTACGTGTATTTTTTATAGGTTTTTTTCTTTTTTGTTTTATTTCTCCCCGACTTTTCATTTTTCCTCCAATCTTTAGTATATATATATGTTTTGTGGGTGTGACCATGCTTTTCTACACTCAAAACTAAACTCAAACATCATTATTGTAGATTCAAGCAAAATGACGTCTTCTTCTTCTAAGCCATCTTCTCCTAACAATGCAGTCCTCACTGTCGTTGAGGAAACGCATGCAAGGGAAGACAAGGATGATCGAATCATGCGGAATTTATTTGGCATGATGACTTGGCTTACTGTGAACAACATCCGAACGCATATTAGGATGCTGAAAGAGCTTATTAACCTTCCCCCATCGGCCATGACAGAAGCTGCTGCTGAGTACATCACTCAGCAGCTGAAGCTAAAGGAGGAGATCCATACCCTTCTTAGTGGTGTTGTAGACAACACCATTAAGAAGGGGGAGGAGAAGGCGACGACTATGGAAGAGTTCAGGAAGTTCTAGGCAGCACCCATTTGTTTTGGGTTTTGTTTGTGACGCTTTTGATTATCTCACCTCCCCCTATCCGTTAGTGAAGATCCCACCGGATAGTTCTTGTATAAAATTATATATGAATACAAGGAATACAATGAATCAGTTCTTTTATGTGCGTGATCTATGTGTTTGTTTGATGTTTTACAATTTGGTTTTTTCGTTTTATTATGTTTGCGTGAGTTGTTAGAACAGTATGTTGCGTGATTTTTACATTTATGCGTGATGTTATTTTTTGCGTGAATATGCATGCGTGATTTTATGAATGATCATTTTTGTGGAAAGACAATGGTACCCTTTTTATTAAGTTTAATGAAGCGCGCACCTTTTTTTTCCGGCGTGTATCCGCCCTATCCCTTAGATCGTTTTTATTTGTTCTCAATCGGTGGCTGGGATCCCTTCGTATGATTTTGTCTCTTTGTACAATAACTTTCCCCTATGTTCGTATATATTCTAATGTTGTTTATTTCCTTTTCATTTTTGTTGAAAAACGTATGGGCTGATTATAGGGGTCTTCGCGGTCCGGTTTATACGGTTTTTGTGTTAGACCATAAACCAAACCGTTAAGTGCGGTTTTTAATAATCGAAAACCTAAACCAAACTGTTAAAAATTAAAACCGAACCAAACCGAACCGCTACTTCTTGTTTGGGATCTATAGGCTTTCGGTACAAGTTTAGAAAAAAGAAAAATTAAAGCTAAAAAAAGTCAATTAGTTTTATCATATAAGGCTATAAGTTGTTGTGCTATACATTGTGCTATACGTGCTAATTGCCACCTTTAATTTGCTAATACAAAATCTGCTAAAAATTTTATACTGGATGTTGGTATATTGTTAATAATAAAGTTAACATTAAATCAAAATATGAAACCTCCAAAAGAAAACATGTAGTAAATACTAAGGGTTCATAATATAAAGTGCATTATACCAAAGTTTTAGATTTTCAAAACCCAACATTTCATTATAACAAGACAAATTAACATGAATTATTTCTATATATAAATACATTTTTAGTTATATATTTTATAATATATAGTATACATGTACACGGTCCGATCTGGTTCTTTACGATCGGTTTTTTATATAACCCGTAAACCAAACTGTTCATTACGGTTTGAATTTTTTCAAACCGACCGACCGTTCGTTTAGAAAAAAACCAACCATAAAACCAAACCAACGACCGGTTTGAGCGGTATTACGGTTTAAAACCGAACCATGAACACCCCTAGCTGATTATGGGAGATGGGCTGTTTTTGGACTTAAAGTGCTGGGATTCTACATGAAAAATAGGCTACCAGAAAACATAAGTGTTGGACTGGGTATATGAAAAATATGTCTAAATGTACCATTCTAAACTTTTAGTTATCTACCTTGGCCTCTTTAGATGAAAGAACATGTTTGTTCTACTTGCCGTGTAATTAATTCTTCAAACTATGTAAGATAATTATCTACTTCATTGCTGGTTTTATTTTTTCTTTTTTCGAGCACAACGGAGTTATCGTGTAATAGGTACAGATGTAACATAGGTTTAAGTTATAGACTCAATAGTTTAAGTGTTGGGTTGTTCCAATAGTTTAAGTGTTGGGTTGTTCCGTGGTTATTTTTATTTTCATTTTTAGCAAATTACAATTTACGTCCTTTTGGAAGATTACCAATTTCAATCTTCGTCCTTAAACTATGACAGAAAACATCCTTTATATTTATAGTTTGTTTCAAATCACGTTTTTTCGTCTAACTGGTATTAAATTTGTCAGTTAAACCAGGTGATGTGCAAGGCACATGAGGCAACATGGTCATTTCATTCTTTTAATATAGAGCAAATTAAATTTTACGTCCTTTAAGAATTACCCAAATTTCACTTTTCGTCCTTAAACTAATGAAATAACACAAAAAAGTCCTTTAAGTTTATACTTTGTTACAATTTACATCATTTCCTCTAACGAACGTAAATTTTTTCTGTTAAGTTATGTCAGGTGCATTGTACATGACATAATTGTCTTTTTATATTGTAGGGGCCATTTTGTAAATAAATGATAGTATAAAACTTATATGAATATAATTCTATTTATATAAAAAATCTAATCAGACCAAACTTCAATATCTTCGGTCTCCACCACATTCTAATTCCTCCATTGCATCACTGCTTCTCCACCAAACCTTTTATCATCGCCCCGCCTCCACCTCCGACCATTGGTGCACCACACATCCACCTCCATCGTAATATCTCCTGTCACCATCCATCCTAACCCATACCAATAAAAAAATAAAAAAAAACTTATTCGCCATGAAGATCAAACCCCCACCCCCCTCCCAGCAGAAAGTCGGAAATCCATATCCTACAAAGCATTTGCCGAGACCCATGACCCATAAATCGGTTTAGGGGCCTTTCAACGGTCAGAGGGTATTAACGTTCCATCATCATCACCAATTGACCATCACCTCGCATCACCAACATAGTTTGGGGTTTCGATGGATCTTACATGTAACTCGAACAAATTAGTTTTATTTTGAGGCAATTAAAGTTTGCAAACACGATTTCCTCTCAAATAAGGATCAAAAGGGTTGATTTCCCTTCTACTTTGTAAATCGATCACGTTTTTTTTAAACCTAAAATTGGAATTTGGTGAAAAAAGAATCTTACAAACTGAAAAGCAACAAATATCAACGTTAATACCCTCTAATCGTTGAAAGGCCAACCAATTTATGGGTCATGGGTCTTGGTAAATGCTTTGTGAGATCTGGATTTCCGACTTGCTACTAAGGGGGTCTGATCTTCATGGACAAATGGGGTTTTTTATTGGTCGGGGGTAGGATAGATGGTGACGGGAGGTATTAGATGGAGGTGGATGTGTGGTGCGGCAATGGTCGGAGGTCGAGGTGGGGCGACGACATAGGGTTTGGTTGAGAAGCAGCGGTGCCATGGAGGAATTGAAATATGGTGGAGATTAGAGATATTGAAGTTTGGACTAATAAGATTTTTCATTTATTATATAAATATAATTATATTTATATAAGTTTTATACTTTTATTTATTTACAAAATGACCCCTACAATATAGAAAGATAATTGTATTCACATGCACAATGCACATGACATAACTTAACAACAACAAAAAAATAACGTCCGTTAGAGGAAATGATGTAAGCTGTAACAAAGTATAAACTTAAATGACCTTTTTATTTTGTTATTTCCTTAGTTTAAGGACAAAAAGTGAAATTTGGGTAATTCTTAAAGGACATAAAATGTAATTTGCTCTATATTAAAAGAATAAATGACCATGTTGTCTCATGTGCCTTGCACATGACCTGGTTTAATGGACAAAATTAACGTCCGTTAGACGAAAGGACGTGATTTGAAACAAACCATAAATATAAAGAACGTTTTATGCTATTTCTTTAGTTTAAGGACGTAAAATGAAACTTGCATACTTCCTAAAGGACGTAAATTGTAATTTGATCTTTCATTTTTTTATGTAGCGTTACAGTATAAAACTTGTTTTGTGTGCTCGTGCTATCGTTGCGGCAACACTTTTATTAGTACTTTTTTTTTTCATTTGTTAAATAATTTTTGAAGCGCTTTATTGGTTTTAATTTAGTTTCACACAATTGCCTTTATGTATATAATTGTTTGTGATCTTATATTTAACCACCCTTCTAACTTTAACGGTTTTATGTTGTCTTTTAATTTTCATTTACTTTACGTTGCATTTTAGCAATACAACTATTTTGTATATCCGCGTTATTTCCGTGGTAACACGCCGATGGTAAAATCTAGTTAGAGCAATTTGAAATACAATACTTTGTATATGCATTAGAAGATAGTACTTTATTCACGTTTATTTACTACTTAATAAATGATTAAATTATTAAACACTTGCTACCATTCCTTTTCTCCTCATAGAACATTTCCCCCTATACTTTTTCACTTCAAATTATTTAATTATTATTCTAGTCTTTTTTGTCTTTAAAACCCAAAATTTTTGAAATTTGATTTTCACTCCTTCGTGTGTGTGTATATATATATATATAATATATAGGGTGAGGTTCATTATAGACACTTTCGTATGTGAAATTACTCTTTATCACATGTGATTTCACATGTGAAAGTTTCTGAACAATGAGAAAAAAGAAAAAAAGAAAAAAAAAATTAATCACAACCAATAAATCAAGATATCTAATGGTGAAAAAACGTGTGTACATGTCTACACTTATAAACGTGTCTACAATGAACTTTTCCACACACACACACACATATGTATATATATATATATATATATATATATATATATATATATATATTCAAAAGTTCATTGTAGACCCCTTAAAAAGTATAGACCCCGTAGACCCCTTTATTATTCTTTAAAACTCACTAAAATTATAAAACTCATTGTTGTTGAATTTGGTCTTTATTTTTATTTTGTCATATTTCTATCTTTATATTTTAATTTAGGGTTTATTTCTTATGTCTTTTAGTTTTTTCTTTATTTTTTATTTTCTTAATTTGAAATTATAATTTTTAGTGAGTTTTATAGAACGTCGATTTTTTAAGTTGCATTGAGTTTTAAAAAGAATGAGTTTTAAACCAACAGTGAGTTTCAATCTAAAGAGTGAGTTTATAATTTGTAAGGAGTTTTATAATTTTCAATGAGTTTTAAAGAACATCGATTTTTAAAGTTGTAGTGAGTTTTAAACACACCAGTGAGTTTTAAAACTCAGCAATGAGTTTTATAATTTCTAGTGAGTTTTATAGAATAATATACTTTTTTCAACAACAATTATATTCTATTGTCTCCAACAACTTTCTAGATTTTCTTTTTAATTTTTAAAAACTTATCGCATAAAAAATACCAAACCAACAACAAGGAGTTTTATAATTTTGAGTGAGTTTATAAAACAATATAGGGGGGTCTACGGGGTCTACACTTTTTAAGGGGTCTACAATGAACCTCACCTTATATATATATATATATATATATATATATATATATATAGGAGAAGGATAAAATGAAAACCTTTCCAAGTTGGAAAAACCGTGAAAACTAAGCTAAAAAATTCGTTTTTTGTTCCGAAATCTTTTTATGGTGACTCTCTAACTTAAAAAAACACCCTTTATGAAAAAAAAAACCGCCTAGTAAATTTTTAAAAAAAGAAAATTTAAGAACCGATTTTTTTGCAAAAAGAAGTTAACCGGCAAAAAAATACGTTCAAAATTTGTTATTTTTTTAGATGAATTTTTTATAGATTCTACATTCATTTTTGATGGTTTTGGTGAAAAAAAAATAAAAAAGCGCCTAGAGATTTTTTTTTAAAAATTATTTACAGATTTTGTTACATATGTAACAAGGCATTTTACATATGTAACAGGCAAATGTTACATATGTAACATGACGTAACGTCAGATTTTGGAATTTTTTTAAAAAAAAACTACTAGGCGTTTTTTTTATTTTTTTCACCATAGGGCTTGTATTAACGCATATAATCACTACAAAAAAAATTGAAGAAAAAAAAATCGTTTTGTGGTAGTTTCCACGGTTTTTCCAACTCAAAGTGGTTTTCATTATATCCATCTCCTATATATATAGGGGAAAATTATTGTTCAAAGGGCAATTTACGTGCGAAGCGTGCGAATGGGGGTAAATTTGTCCGTGCGCGTTTGATGATAATCACACAAGTTATATTGATAATCACGCAAGCTATATTCGATAATCACGCAAGCTATATTCAATAATTACGTAAGTTATATTTCATAATCACGCAAGTTATATTTCATAGTCACGCAAGTTATATTTCATAATCACGCAAATTATATTTCATAATCACACAAGTTATACGAGAGTATATAAATGAACTTGAAAAAAAAAAGATTTTTTCTTTAAAAAATATGATAATACTATAATCGAATTAAAGAAAATAAAATGCCCGATTTTATGGTGAAACTTTTTTTTCTAAAAATAATGTCGTATAAAAAAATTATGGAGTTTTAAAAAAACTGGGGGAACTTGAAAAAGTCAACAATTGTAGGCTCTACCAATTCTACCCCTCCAGATTCTTCTCACGCTTATTTTCTTCTTCTTCTTATCTGTATTAGATATACTAGAGATCTGGATCATTCATCTTCCAAAATCAATGGCTCAAATTACTTCCTACACTTCGCACGCAAATGTTCTTTTATATTTGAACTTTCACCTATATACATACATATATATATATATATTATATATATATATATATATATATATAACAATTACATTTAAGGACACATGTCATCATTAGATTCATTCTCATCATAATTTCCCCCTTCTTTCTCCTGTTAAATATCAATTCTCTCACTTATTAAATGCTAAAAATTAAAATATAAATTTTTTATTTTTAATAATTTATCATAACTTATTAATTAATAATAAGATTTTATTTATATATTATATTAAAATTAAATTTATAACTATAATTTTTTGTTACTTGTAATTACTTGAGTTTTAAAGATGAAACGTAATTTGTTTAACTCTAAAAAAGTAATAATGCAACTCACCTCTCTGTTAGAGAAATTTCATTACTAATAAATTACGAAATTTGATTTCTTATTTGTTGTAATTTAGTCATTGTTTGAACTTAGATATGACATTGATATTACATAAAATAATTATCTATAAAACATAGATGGTATAGCATGGAAGTTTAATATTAATGTTATTTGGAGTAAGGTTTTTATTTTCTTGAAATATTTTAAATTAATGAGTTTATTCTTTTTCTCTTATGTGTTTTTTTTTCACGTATTAAGTGCTAAGAATTTTAAATAATTAAATATTAAAATATAATTTTTTTTCTTTCAATAATTTATCATAACTTATTAGTCAATAATAAAATTTCAATTATATCTTATATTAAAAACAAATTTATAACTATAATTCTTTGTTACTTGTAATTACTTGAATTTTAAATATGAAATGTAATTTGTTTAACTCTAAAAAGTAACAATGCAACTCACTTCTCTGTTAGAGAAATTTCATTACTAACAAATTACGAAATTTGATATCATATTTGTTGTTGTAATTTGGTCATTGTTTGAACTTAGATATGGCATTGATATAATATAAAATAATTTTCTATAAAACATAGATGACATAGCATGAAAGTTTAATATTAATGTTATTTGGAGTAAGGTTTTTTTTTTCTTGAAATATTTTAAATTTATGAGTTTTGTCTTCTCTCTCTTATGTGTTTTAGTTAATTTGTGTACTATTTCTTGTCAAATGTATTATTTTGTGTCATTCCACCTCCTTCTTTGTTCTGTCTATATACCATACCTAATAATGAAATCTAATATTGTAACATCCCAAAATTTGATAAATGCATAAATAATACGTTGCTAATGTGATAGATACATGTGATATATGATGTTAACATGAAAAATGTAGTTAAATGTTAATATGATAGAAATAAAGGATAACCGGGAGAAAATGCATTTACATGATTACATTATATCAAATATGTATGTAAAGGTGTGTTTGAATAACATAAATGTATGTGAATTATTCATTTGATGAATATATACGTGGGGATACGAGGGGTGCTTCTTCAAGAAAGTTGAGTGAAGGGGAGTTGAAGAATGATGGGAAGGGGACGGTTTATAAGGCTGTGTCAGGAGGTATTTACGTGGGTAAATCTATGTCATATGCCCAAGTCACAAGTGGTGCTAGTGTTAGTGAAAAAGGGGAGTCGAGCTCCAAAACAGATTGGATTATCTATGATGATGCATTAGTTTTTGCCGAAGACATTGCTTGTTACTTACTTGTTAAAGTGCGAGATTATAGTCTTATATCAAAAGTATACATTCATGCTCATAATGAAGGGTTTTCTGATGTTGTGTCGATATTTGAGTGGCTTGTGGTTGCGGGTTGGACGCCGTCTTTTGAACGAACAGAGGAGGAAGAGAGTGATCAGGATGGCGACAATCTGAGTGATGTGGGTGATCAGGAGAATGATGACGTGGATGGTCTTGATTTAGAGAAACAACATCGCATGGGGTCTCTTAGGGAAGAAACTGCTGTTATTGATGAAACGTTGAAATATGGATATGTTCCGATGGAGAGCGATCACGCGATGAACAATTCGGATCCATTTAATCTAATGGACACGATCAGAGCGATAAACAAAGAGAAAGAACTTTCGACGTCGGCGTCAGAATCGTTATCTAAACCACCGAGTTTTTCTAAAATTGTTGGTCTTGAACCCCAAAAGTGTCACACCCCGATGTTTCGGATTACGTGGGCGTATGACGTCATGGGGTCATAGTCGTGGATACAAAGAACGACGTCTAACTGTTTCGTTTACGTTTGAAAACCATGTATGTTATCAAAGTTGCAGCGGATTATATAAAAGATAACATTGTTTTACAATACTGAATCGAGAACGTTATGAAAAGAAATACAATTGTTCATGATTTATTTAAACAGTAAAAGGTGACCATGACTCCATTCCTATTGCAGACCCTTTTGTTTGACAGACTTCCCATTTGCACACCGAGAGCGATCTTAGTTACCTGAGAAATACATGAGTTTGAAAAAGAAGGTCAACATAATGTTGGTGAGTTCACAGGTTTGAGTCTTTACAAAATGTATTTGTAAAACGTTTGATGATATACAAGATATTATAAAGGTTACTCGTTGTTGCATTGATCCACTTGTTCCTTGATTTCAAACACTAACAGATTTACCCATCGATGGTAACTTCCCCTAAGAAATACCAATGGCATAGAATAACTGACGTATACCCCCAGACTTTGTTAACGGTGTCAGAACTGGAGCGACCAGCTAGGGCAGGGTTGTCAACCCAAATAGATCTATTCACTAGTTATCGTTTCGTTACAGGAACTAATTGAAATCAATTGATAATGGGATTTGTAGCAATATGTTATTAGCAAATTACTATGAAGGGGTATGAAAGAACATATAATCAATAGCGTAACAGTAATACCATAATATCAAGTAAAAAGATTTGTTTGATCATGATTTCTCCCCCAAAAGTATAAAACAGTTTAGAAAGGAAAGGGGCCGTGAAACTCACGTTGTATATATCTGGAATAACGTATAAAGTTTAATGTGTCATGTATTTCTCCCCCATAGTCAAAACAATAAAGGAAAAAGGGGCCGTGAAACTCACTTGATTAAGGTGATGATGAAAGTTGTATCGCGCTGGACGTAGCAAGTAAACCGTGTCCTAGTAATAATTAATAAGACGGTTTTAAGGTACTGTTTCAGTTGGATAATGTTCTGTTACCCAAATGATCCTGGTCGAGTCTTGACATAATATTCCCGTTTGTATTGTTTGGAAAGTCCGTTTGGAGTATTTATCGTTCAAATAAATATTTACGTTAATGGATATATTTATGGTCGAATAAATATATTTAGCTTTGTAGAAATAATTATAATCAAATAATTATTTAAGATTACGAAAATATATATTCAATCAAGTTTTGAACATCGAGATAAATAATAAAATATTTATTATTTAAAGTTCAGGATATATATTTAAGTCCGGGTCTATATTTACAGACAATGATTATATATAAGTCATAGAAATATTTATGTAAATAAATATATATAACTTACAGAAACGATATATGTTTCAATATTCTCAAGGTTTTAGAAGAAAAATATAAACATTTATATGTTTAAGAAATTAGTCGTTGGCTTTGCCGCGATAAGATACAAGTATCCTATAATTGATCGAAATGATAATAAATATTTAGTTCCGTAAATATTATTTTGTTGATGATATCTCCCAAATAGTTTTTCTAAATTATATTTAGAAAATAATATTTAATAATAAAATATTAAGACGAGATATTTGTGTGAAGTGGTGTTGATATATTTGTCATATATGTGTTTCGTCGCATAAGTCGAAAATATAACATTTTATATTTTTCAGTCCAACGTCTAGAATTTATACAATATATATTGTTTATAATATATATATTTGACAAATAATATGATATGGAAAACTAATATTTAAGTCTCTTAAATATTAATAGGTTGTAATAATTTTAAATAAATATTTCAAGTTAATAAAATTAGATCCAAAAGTAGGAACACTTTAAATGTCAATAATGAGTCAGAGTGCTCGGTTATCTAGAATTACATACGTTCTATAAAAATGAATCTATTTTTATAACACATAGTCAAAATATATTTCTTTATATTTTATGTCCAAATATATATTGTTTATATATTTCAAGTCCAACGTCTCACTTTGAGGGTCCCCGAGTTAGTTTTTATATCGTTCGATCTATAATCTTTTTAGTCCTCTCAACGGTTGTTAAATATATATTGTGACACAACTTCTTAAATATAACGTTAGTTTAATATTTAGAGTGATTCGTTCAGTTTATATATTTAGTGGGTTGAGTGCAAGACTCTTTTTGGGGTGATTATAAACATCAAAAACGGATAATAAATATGATCAAATTGAAAAGTTTAAGCTTTTACCTCTAGCACTAGGCTAGGTGACGAACCGAAAGAGGCGAGAATATCTCCGTAGACTCGATCGAAGAATATCGACTTTAACCGTGTTGGCCCGAAGGGTAAAGCGCCATTTTGCGGCTAGTTTTCGGTGGTTTACGGTGATCGTTAGGGACAAACGTTGAGGCCGTTTAGAAGGTGACCGAGAGTACTTTCCATCGGTGGTGATTGGGTGGCTAGACGGTGGTCCGATGGTGTCGAAATGGTGGCCTAAAGATGGCCGGTGGGGCTGTTTTAAGCAAAACTATAGAATTTCCAAAAGTGTGAAATCGATTTGAGGAGGTCGGCCGGGACTGTTTCTGTTTCTTCTTTTCTTTCTTTATATATATATATATATACATATACATATGAGATGTACGTACATATATATATAATATTCGTGTGCTTCGATCAGAAAGATTAAAAGGAGGAGAGGTACACGGTGGTGGTGAGTGAGGGTCGTGGCGGTGGTGGTGGCGGTGGTGTTTGATGGTGACGATGAAGGTGGTTGATGGTGATGACGATAAGGGTGGTGGTGGTGTATTGCGATGATGATGGTGGGGGAGGGTGACGACGATGGTGATGATCGGGACGGTGGTGGCAGTGGGGGTGATCGGGGAGCGCCGGTCGTCGAGGTGGTGGTGTTCGGTCGTGACAGGAGGGGAGGGCGGCGGTTCGCAGAAGATGGTGGCTGCGAGGGTTCGCCGGGATCGGAGGAGGCAGTGGCGAACGGCGGGAGGTGATGGCGGTGGGTGTGGGTGTTATGTTATGTGTGTGTATGGATGTTCATATATATAATATGAGATAGCAAGTGGATCACAAATCTGATCTTTATTCGATTGAGATTTTAATTTATTATTTAATTTAAATATCTTTTTAACCCTAGTTAACCAATTCAACCTCGGTCAGTTGTTAGATTAGGTTAGTTCTATTAGATATTTTAGGTGGTCGTACGATGTTCAGTTTTTATAAAAACTACACATTTAACCAAATTATTTTATGACGATTATAAAATAATTGTAGTGTCATCGTAAAACAATTATTACGAAGCCGTTGGGCTTTGAAAGGGGTTCGAACGTTTAGAGAAATGGTTCAAGGCCGGTATAGGTCGTGTTAGGCCGGTGTTCGAGACTTTCTCCGTTTTGATCGCGGGTAGTCTCATAATTTCCTAAAATTATTCGTGAGTGATACTTTATACTTTTTAGGTGTTGTTTTACTCGTTGGGCCGTGTTTTGGGCTTAGATGCTTTATTTTGGTTTATTGGGCCGGACCGGGCCCAAATTAGTAAATGGCTCTTTTAAGCCAAACCGTTGCACCGTTTTGACCGAAACAAGTTCCTAAATTATTTATGAGATCACGACATCGTTATATAATTATAATTCGTTGTGAATTTAATTATTTAGAAATGTTACTTTTTATATTTATCCTTCTTGTTGTTGAAGTTCCATCGATCTAGGATGGACCTTTCTGTTGGTTATTATACAAACGTGGGAATTTGTCAGGGTTGGACGTTTACGTGCATAGTGTTTATTAATAATATTAATAAATCAAGTCATACACATGTATATACGTATATATATACGGTCAAAGTATAGGTTTGACCTTTGATTTTTGACGGGTTGTCACAAAAAGAGCGAACCTTCGGCTAATGTGAATTTACGTGATGAGGATGGGACGATAAAACTTAACATTTATGATTACAAAGGGGATAGGGTTCCTCCGGAGGTCGTGAATTTAAACGTTTTGGTTGAGGATGTGGAATCGGGGTCTAGCAATGGGAAGTACGATACAGGTGTTTTGAACGGAAAAGACAAAGTTGTTCGGTAGAATGTTTCGTTATTAGAGGAATTCCAGAAACACATAGACAAAGGCCTAGCTCTTGGGTTTGATATGGAGGGTTCTAAAAAAGACTCGTTGAATTTGATTAACCGGATGAGTGACCCAATTGGTTCTCAATGAATATCATGTCCTTAAACGCATGTGGGATAGGGGCCGAGAGGAAAGTCAAAGGAATTTCGTCGTTATGTTGTAAGTATTTTATTAATTTTTTAGCTATCCAGGAAATGCATTTGGACTTCGTTGAGATTGGGGTGGTTCGAAAGTTATGGGGAAATGTGAATTTCGAATGGGTGGTATCGTGGCGATATGGGATCCGGTTTCTTTTTCATGTATAGAGAGGCTTCTCTTTGATAATGTGACACCCGTCAAATATCTGTATCGAAAACCTGATGCGTTTTGATAATTTCGGGTAATTTTATTTTTAGCAAATTCGTTTTTATTAAAAAAGAAGGATTGAAAATAAACTGTAAAAAAACAAAACATTTAACATGTAATAAGTGTGATTAATGATTTTGAATTATTGTTTTCTTTATTATAGATTAAATGTGTATGTTATATATATACTTTTCTATAAAATTACTATTTTATAATCAATGGGTAGCATTAAATCATTAATGATATTTTGTAATAATAATATATTGTGTATACGTCTATAAAAAAGAATGGTATTTTATAAGTTTAAGGGGTGGACCAAATAGGCAAACATGTTTTGATGAAAATAAATTTGTAAACGTTGTAGTCGTCGGACTTTCATTCTTGCCGTTTCATGATCCGATCATCACTCTCATTAAATCACCGGTTACAACTCTTGTGTTGATCTCCATCATTGCTCTTTAACTCAATCAGCACTCTCACTTGGTAACCTCTACTTGATCAACCATTTAAAAACTTTGAGTTGCTCGAAAAAAGACTCACCATCCCCGATCCCGTCATTATGTTATATTGTCTTCAAGCTTCTATCCGACCGCCTTTCAGCCACCGCTCGACCACTTTGAAGGCCCTGTTCCTTGTCCACAGCCACTGAAGAACGTCGCCGACGAACAATCCGCAAGCACGAGTTCGGGTCGATCCGGCAAATGCGAGAGGGCACCATCTTCATTCTTCGAGCTCTTATTTACGTTTCTATATGAGGTATAAATCTTAAACTCCATCTCGTATGTACCATCGCACACACCTTCTTGAAATTCGAAATGCTCATTGGATCATTAATGGAGGTTCCGACCGATTAAGTCGCGAGATAAGGGACAAGGAAATTTTAGTTTGAGTTATGAACCAGTTTTCCTTTTTTTTTTTAAAGGCAATTTATTCACCACAAAACTAAAAGAACGACATGCAAACAAGACAATTACATGCACACATCAAGACGAAACACAGACGAAATAACACAACACCAAAAGAACACTCCATCACCTAAATGTTTTACCATTCGCCCTATTTCTCACTGTCAAATATATATAATTTGTGTGTTATACTCTAGGGATTGTTTTGTATTTGTCCCTTAGTTTAGGTCCTTTGTTGTATTTGTTTTGCCTATATTAGGCATGTTGTGTTTCTTCTTTTTTCATCAATCAAATACCAATTAATTATATGGTATCATAGCTTACCTTTCTCCCTCCCCTTTTCTTTTCCTCTTCCCCTCCCTCCGCCCTTTCACGTCCTCTGCTGCCTTCATCGCCTCCATGGCATCTTCTTCCTCCCAAAACCATAATGCTGCCTTCTTCCATGCCCTCCACATCAAGCTCAAACCCGATAACTACCTCCTATGGAGAAACCAAATTCTCCCAATCTTAACCTTCCAAAATCTTCTTCATCATGTGGATGGATCTGCTGTGGCACCATCACCCACTGTCACCACCGACGGCAAACCCGTCCCCAACCCGGAGTTCATCTCTTGGAACTCCGATGATCAACAAACGGTGATTATCATCCATACCTCATTAACCGAAGAAGCTGTGGCCATCGTGGTTGGCCTTCCCACTGCCCGTGAAATTTGGGTGGCGCTCGAGAACGCTTACAACAACACATCCACGGAACGGGTTCAACTACTGAAGGACTCCCTTCGTATGATTGTCCGCGGCGACCGATCTGTGGCAGAATATGCTCGAGATTTCAAGACTGTCTGTGATCAGTTAGCGGCAATTGGGCATCCCGTGGACATCTCCGAGCAGAACCACCACTTCGTCACCAACCTTGGCCCTGACTTTCTCAACTTCTCAATGATGACTAAAGCGTTATCACCCAACGCACCCTTCTCTGATCTGCTGTCTAAAGCCCAGAGTTATGAATTGCTAGCCAAGGCAGTTTCGAATCTGAATCCTAAACCTTCTGTTGCCTTTGCGGCTCAATCGACCCCTGCCTCCAACCCCGCTCCTGCTCCCACCGCTCCTGCCAATCGCCGATTCAACGACAACCGTCACAATCGCAACAATGGCAACTCTAGATATAAGGGTAACAGGAACAGTGATCCGTGCCAATGGTGCGGTATTCATGGGCACAAGGCTCACAAGTGTCGCAAACTGCTCCAACTCGTCAACGCGTCATCCAAATCTGAAGCGACGTCGAGCTCCTCCAATGTTGCCTCGGTCGATGAAGAAGCCTTAGCCAAGGCCTTTACGGCTCAATGTAACGCCAACAACTCTGATCCCGACTGGTACGTTGATTCGGGTGCTTCGGATCACATGACAGGTTCGAAAATATCAATAAAAAATATTGTTCCCAAACTTGGCAACAAGTCTGTGACATTTGGAAATGGAGAAAAATTAGAAATCACCCATAAGGGTGACACCCTTATGGCTAACAATCTCAAACTGAATGATATCCTTATTGTTCCGAACATCAAAAAGAACCTCCTTTCGGTTAGCAAACTCACTAAAAACAATAACGTTGATGTCTTATTTTCTCACTCGAAGTTTTATATTCAGGATCGGGTGACCAAGCAAGTCTTAGCCGAAGGACAATGTGAGGACGGCCTATATGTCCTCCAAAATAATAATATGAATAAAGCATTTGTGGCGACCACATCATGCCCGAAAGCCTCGTTTGAAGATTGGCACTCAAGACTTGGACACGTGTCTTTTGATTCCATTTTATTATTACAAAAAAGTGGTGTAATTGGTCTTACGTCTATTTTGCCCAAACCGGGACTTTGTGCTCCTTGTCAAATGGCAAAGGCTCAAAAACTTCCTTTTAATGACAATGAAAAACGGGCTATGAACCCTCTTGACCTTATTCACTGCGATCTATGGGGTCCTTCCCCCATCACTAGTCTAAATGGGTATCGGTACTACGCCGCATTTGTGGACGACTTCTCTCGCTTTTGTTGGTTGTACCCCTTAAAAACAAAAAATGAATTTGCAAATGCTCTTCAAGTCTTTATGACATTTGCTCAAACCCAATTCTCAAGAAAGATTAAAATATTCCAAAGTGACGGTGGTACGGAATTTATTAATAGCAAAGTTCGTGAAATATTTGAGGCAAATGGAACTCTCCACCGGACATCATGCCCATACACACCTCAACAAAATGGTCGTGTTGAGAGAAAACACCGTCACATAGTTGAAACGGGGTTGTCCATGTTATTCCAATCTAAACTAAATCCCAATCTTTGGGTTGAGGCTTTTTCTACCGCCATCTTTGTAATCAACCGTCTCCCATCTCGGATCCTCAATAATCGATCCCCATTTGAATTATTATACAATTACAAACCTGAGTATGCCTCCTTCAAACCTTTTGGATGCCGGGTATACCCGCTCCTTCGCCCATACTCGGAACACAAGCTATCCCCTCGAAGCCTACCTTGTATCTTTTTGGGATATAGTGCCAAACATAAAGGGTACAAGTGCCTCGATCCAATGGCATCAAAAATCTTCATCACTAGACATGCCCGATTTGATGAGCATTCTTTTCCTGCCTTATGCCAAAATAATGAGTCTCCTCAAACCAACTTACCCATTGCCAACTTTCTTGAAACCCTTATACCTGCTGCCCCAAAATCGGTTTCACCAGCCCAACCCAATGTCTCCACTCCGCCCAAACCCACTGCTCATTCACCTAAGCCCAATCCTCCTTCCCAACAGCCCGATGCCTCTCCTCAGCCCAGCGCCTCGGCTCCCCTTAAGCCCAATGAGCCCAACCTCCCTTGCCCAATTTGTGTTAACATACCTCAGCCCATAAATTCGCCTCCTCCAGCCGATCCGCCAACTCCTCCTTCAACCCCTCCCAGCTCCCCATCCTCGTCATCTTCGTCCAGCGCCCCATCCTCGCTCACTTCTTCTCCTATACCGACTCCACCCCCACCCCCACCTCTGTTCTCCCATCATCCTATGCAAACACGTGCTAAAAGCGGTATCTTTAAACCTAAACACCAAGCCCACTTTGCCAACACCTCTCCTCTCCATCATGCTCTTCTTTCCACTCATGACCCTAAAACTCACACTTCCGCCCTAAAAAGGGAGGAATGGAAGGAGGCTATGGTTACCGAACTCCAAGCTCTACACAAAAATAACACTTGGTTACTTGTTCCTCGTCCTCCTAATCGTAACATTGTTGGTTCTAAATGGCTTTTCAGGACAAAATACAGGTCGGATGGCTCCATTGAACGTCGCAAGGCTCGTCTTGTTGCTCAAGGTTACAGTCAAATTCCAGGCCTTGACTTCACTCACACATTTAGCCCGGTTGTCAAAGCTGCTACGATCCGGATTGTTCTCACCTTGGCGGTCATCAACAGTTGGCCAATGCACCAACTTGACGTAAACAACGCTTTTCTACATGGAAATCTTGATGAAAGCATCTTCATGGAACAACCTCCTGGCTTCATTGATAACAAATATCCAAATCACGTATGCAAGCTGAACAAAGCCCTCTATGGCCTAAAACAAGCTCCCCGTGCATGGTTTAAACGTTTGAGTGTGTTCCTAAAGGCGTATGGCTTCACATGCAGTCGGGCTGACCCTTCCTTATTTGTTTTTAATCGTGACTCCTGCCTAATGTATCTTCTTGTGTATGTTGATGATCTAATTCTAACAGGAAACAACAACTCCATGATGGACACCTTTGTCTCCTCTCTCCACAAAGAGTTTGCCATCAAGGATCTTGGGGATGTTAACTATTTTCTTGGTCTTGAAGCTTCTCACAAACAAAATGGTCTATTCATAAATCAGGCCAAGTATGCTTCGGAGATCTTAACCCGCGCAAACATGATGGATGCAAAACCGGCCCATACGCCCCTTGCTTCCAATGCTTCGTTTACGTCTGAGGGAGAAAAATTCAAAGATCCTACTCTGTATCGTTCAATTGTTGGTGCCTTACAGTATCTCACCATCACGAGACCTGACCTATCATATGCGGTAAATCAAGTCAGCCAATATCTTCAATCTCCGACTGTCTCTCATTTCCAAGAAGTAAAACGGATCCTTCGATACGTCAAAGGAACCCTTCACTATGGCCTTCACTTCAACAAACCTGTCAAAACTACTATTGTTGGATTCTCTGATGCTGACTGGGCCCGTTGTCTTGAGACTCGCCGATCCACGTATGGCTACTCGATATTCCTGGGGGGTAATCTTGTATCCTGGAGTGCCAAGAAACAACCCACTGTGGCCCGCTCCAGTTGTGAATCTGAATATCGTGCTATGGCCAATACTGCAGCTGAAATCATATGGATCACTCATCTCCTTCAAGAACTAAATGCTCTGCCACCTGATCGTCCAACTCTCCTGTGTGATAATCAAAGTGCTCTATTCCTTACTCAGAATCCTGTTGCCCACAAACGAGCCAAACACATTGACTTGGATTACCACTTTGTTCGTGAGCTCGTTGCTTCAGGTAAACTCATCACCAAATTCATTCCAACCAAGCTTCAAGTGGCGGACATCTTCACAAAGAGTCTTCCCCGTCCCCAGTTTGAAGCCTTTCGTAACAGTCTTCGTCTTGGTCCTCCACCGTCTCGCTTGAGGGGGGATGTCAAATATATATAATTTGTGTGTTATACTCTAGGGATTGTTTTGTATTTGTCCCTTAGTTTAGGTCCTTTGTTGTATTTGTTTTGCCTATATTAGGCATGTTGTGTTTCTTCTTTTTTCATCAATCAAATACCAATTAATTATACTCACCCAAAAAAGAACCCATTCTTTAATGTTAATCACAATATGTTGCCCGAGTGTCTCCAACCTTTAAAAACACGATCATTACGAGCCCATCAAATGCACCATAAGGCCACCATAATGACCGCTTGGACCCACTTTTTCCTCTCCTTATCTCCGCCCACAGTCCGATGAAACTCCAACAAGTCTTTAACACCAAAGGCAAATAAAGGAGGAAGATGTAACCAAGATCCAATTCCCCGTCCAAATATAATCAGCAACCGCACAATTGATGAAGATGTGCTCCACCGATTCTGGACTATCTTCACATAGAGGACGCAGATCGGAGCTTATATCAATGTTCCTCTTGACTAAACCGTCTTTGGTTGGCAACCTATTCAAACCGATACGTCAAGCTACCACATTGACTTTCATCGGAACCCAATTGTTCCACTCGAGAATGAAATTAGCATCACCCGCGTTAGCCGTCACAATCCGGTTTTTAACCCCCTTTGTAGCATTCGTTCTCGTCACCACAGCCTCTGACACCACATCTTCAATTACCACATTTAATTTAATGAGATCTTTTTTTACCTTATAAATAGCCTTCCAACAACCCCCTCTTTTGCAATTATATGGAATACCCCACTGTATTTGCGGAGTATGATGCAAAGAAATTATAACGTGCTTCCATAACGACTCCCCTTCCATGTGAAACCTACACCACCATCGAGATAGAAGGCTATAATTTGCCGCGTTAAGGGAAGTAATCCCCAAACCCCCATTCGCTTTAGGTAAGGCGCTAGTCGCCGGTTTATACGAGTCGCCGCTCCAAAGGAATCTACGTCTCAATTTATCAAGACCATCAATGACGTTTTGCGGAGCACGATAAGGAGAAAAGAAATACATTGGAAGGCTATTAAGGACAGCTTTAATAAGCGTTATTCTGCCACCCCACGACAACGTTTTCGCTTTCCACGTTGATAACCACTTATTAAACACCTTAAAAACCGGCTCCCAATGTTTTGCTAAGTTCATATTTGCCCCGATCGGAACCCCTAAATATTTAAAAGGGAGATCTCCCCCTTTACAACCAAATCCCCTGCTCAATTCTTCTACCAAACTTTGCTCCACACCAATACCGAAAACTTGGGACTTGTTAACATTCATTTTAAGCCCAGAAGCAAGATAAAGGCAACGCATAATGCGAATGATATTCAAAGCATTACCTTTCGACCACTTGCTCAATATCATAAGATCATCGGCATAAAGCAAATGTGAAAGATTAGGACCGACCCCCGGGAGATTTATCCCGTCCAAAACCCCTCTAGCCACCGCCGATTTCAGGATGACGGAAACTTTGGGAATTATCCCCATGAGGCTAATCGGCCGGTACTCATCTAAAGAGCTCGGGTCAGCAACTTTGGGGATCAAAGCAAGAAAAGAAGACCCCACCCCCTCTGAAATTCTGTCATGTTTATGAAAAACATCGAACACATCTAAGAAATTAGCAGAAAACTCATATCAAATTTTCATTATAAACATAAAAGTAAACCCGTCCGGCTCGGGGGCTTTGTCTGAACCGCACTCCCACATCGCCATTTTGATTTCCTCCATGGAGAAAGACCCCTCAAGCATCTCTGCCTCATGGTTGCTAATTTTTTTCAAATCCATATCCCCGATCCGAGGCCTGTCAAAACCGTCTTCACGAAATCGTTTAGCAGAATACTCCCTGACCTCATTTTTTATGGCTTGAGGTTCCGAGTTCCATTCCCCATTAATCATCAACCTGTTAATACGATTATTAGCTGTGTGATTTTTGAACATGCCATGAAAAAACGTCGAGTTCTCATCGCCGTCTATACTCCATTTAATCCGAGCTTTTTGTTTAACGTCCAATTTCTTGGTCATATCCATCTGTCTAAGCTCATTTTTGCAATCCACATATAAAGCAATCTCATTTTCCCCAATCATACCCGTGGTCTCCACCTGATCCTCCCATATCTTAATCATGCCTTTAAGAGTATTACTCCTAGCTTCATCAATCTCTTTAACTTTCCGTTCCACTCCTTCAACACAATTTTGATGGACCTTAATTTATTCACCAGCAGCCTATCCGGATAATCACAATGCTTCACCATATTAATAGCTTCTTTTACTTTGAGCTCAATACCCATTTTATTAAGCCACGTATTGAAAAACCTAAAGGGCTTGGGACCGAAATCGACATAACCAGTGTTTAAAATAATGGGGCAGTGATCCGATAAGCCGCGATCAAGAGCCATAACAGAAGCGTTTGGCCATAAGCTTTTGAAATTCATACAAACCATAATCCCATCAATCTTACTCACCTTATCCAATTTTTTTGACATGTATGTAAATTTCTTACCAGCCATATGATACTCCTGAAGGCCCACAACAGAAATAAACTCGTTGAATAAGGCGGAGGAAGTAGGATTGAATTCTGAATTGAATCTTTCCTCCGGACTTCTCACTTCGTTAAAATCGCCCATCACGACCCATAAACCATCCTTGTTTTCCATCACCATCTTCAAATCATCCCACAACTTCTTCTTATCCCTTGTGCTTTGAGGAGCATACACATTAGCTAAATTAATTTTTTCACCCGATGTTAGCAGTATACCGCTCACCACCACCACCATCCTTTGAGCTTTGATAATTTCCCCTACCCTAATGAAATCAGCACTCCACAAACTAATCAAACCACCGGAACGACCATTGGCATTTACAACAGCCCCTTCAAACCGATTATTTCCCCAAAAATTCCCAAGCCCTAAACCGGACATATCCGCAATCTGAGCTTCTTGAATAGCCAATAATTGCGCCCTATTAGCTAGGATGCACGGGAACAGGTACGGGAACGGGAAACGGGTACTGGTACGGGAACAGGAAACGGCAAAACTCAAAAAACTAAGAAACGGGGACGGCATGGGTACGACAACAAAATACATATAAAAAATAAATATATATTACAAATAATATAACAAAACCTCACAAAATATATATATATATATATATATATATATAGGGTTAGGATCCTGCGAAAACACATCTTTTTGTGAAAACTGCGAAAACACATATTAAAACTCACGTAACTTTTTCATACGTTAACGATTTTTCATAAAATTTGCGCCAAAAGTCTTATAATTACGTTATCTTTAAATCTGGAGCAAAATATTAAAAAAAAAAACTGAATGTTTTTTTCCCGTGTGATGCACATGTGCATCATATAATTAAAAAAAATATAAAATGCTATTTTTTTCTTTAAATCTAAAGATAACACAACTATAAGATTTAGGGTGCAATTTCTTTTTAAACTATTAATGTATATCACATGTATGAGCGTTTTTTGTGGTATGATGCACATGTGCATCATTCAATAAAAACGCAAAAAAATGATGAAAATATATGACATATGGTGCGACTAAGAAAAAAAAATATTAACTCATACTAAAAGTATGAGTTTTTTTTGTGATGCACATGTGCACCACACAAAAAATATTAAAAAAAAAATAAAAAAGCGTCAAGTTTTTTAAAACTTTTATAGGATTAAAGATAATATAATTTTAAGACTTTTGGTGCAAATTTTTAAAAAAAATATTAACGTATGAAAAAGTTATGTAGGTTTTAAGATTTGTTTACGCAGTTCTCACAAAAAAATGGTGTTTTCGCAGGATCCTTCCCCTATATATATATATATATATATATATATATATATATATATTGATGTATGGTATATATTTTATTATCTTTGAATTCATATGGACGTATGGTATGTATTTTATTATATGGCCCAAATAAATGCACAAATTAATATTATACAATTGGCCCAAATAAATCTGAATAAGGATTGGACATAAAGCCGGTTTACAATTTTGATATTATAATTTTGATATTATAATATTATAATAATTTAGCAATTAACCCTAAAAGAAAGAGACGGAGGCGGAGAAACTCGATAGCCATTTGACGCAAATCGACGGCGAAGCTGAAGAAAATGGACGGAAACTCGTCGGAAACGGAACGGAAGCGGAAGCGAAACGTCCCTAAGAACAACCCCCTGTCTCCGGCGAACTGGAAGCGGGACGGAAACGTTTTACCGGCGTTTCGTACCTGTTTCCGTCCCCAAGGCGATTCCGGTACGGGATACGGCGGCGACGAGCCGTTTCCGTGCATCAGAGCCTATTAGCATTCAAAGATAAGATATTCATTGCGAAACCAGAGTTACACCATCTCCTTCGACCACTGCTCTGACCAGTGTTTCACAACCTTCCATGACCAAACCAATCGAAGTTCCGATCGCCATTGTCGCATCGATTTCGTTACCAAGCTCTGGAACGGCGGGCGGGTTGGAAGGCAACGAACCCTCCGCCCCTCTCTTGTTGCTTTCATTAACCTCCAAGTTATCCCCATTCAGTTCTGAATACGTCGTGACCTTTCCAGATGATGTCCCACCCGATGCGGATCGATTTAAATCCAAGTTATTTCCCTGTTGGGCCACCTCTTCCAATTCAAAATCATGCTCTACTTGGTTCCTCGGCATTTTACGGGGCCAGTTGGTGCCTTATCCGTATTTCAAACGCGGGATCGAACCTGCCTGACCTTTTTTTCTTTATTTTTATTTTTTTTGTTTTCTTCTTTTGATTTGAAATCATCTTTATAATAATAATAATAATAATAAAAAAAGGGTTTGCTGATCATCCAGAAAGTTTCGAGAAACAACTTATGAAACCTCTTTTCCTAAATATACAAATTTCATATTCCCAAGGTTTTATTAAAAAAAAAAAAAGAAAGAAAGAAACACTAGAATGTAGTTACGTTATAGATGATTTTGAGTAATCATTTATGAATTTTCTCTAAATTCTTAAGACACAATTTCATGTTTTTTTTTTAGTTAAAAAAAAAAAAGCGTTACAATTGTTTTATCCATAGGTGAATATAAATACATGTTTCGTACATATTTTGTAAATATTTACGACTTTTAACTTTCATGTATAAGATTATTAACTTATAATATTTAATCGTCATTTTAGAAATCATTATTTCATTTCTACAAGTTTTCTAAAACTTTTTTTATGAGAGATCACTTAATTATCTCTTCATTTAATAATATTTTAATCATCAAATTTAATTTAAACGTCAATCTATACGAATCAATATTTATCAAAAGTATAACCCAATAAATTGTGTCTACTTTTCCCAAATTCGTTGAATCCATTTAAACTCTAGAAATTCTAGAAACTCCTTATCCGTTCGCATAACTTTAGCGTAATCAAGACTCGTCATTCGTTTAGGACGTTCGCGCTTGTGAACCAACTGCTTTATTGCAAGCGAGCATTTCGTGCAACCTAAGGTGAGTTCATATCTCCTTTTTCTTTAAAATTTCCAAACCGTTTTGGGGTGGAAAACACACATAAACATTTTCATTTATCAATACTTTAGTTTCAAGTAAATCATATTATTTATGATGCTTATCATCGTGAATCATTGCGAAACTTTAATCATTCAAACATTCATTATTTTTATGCAAAGTCAAATACTTTGAATACATTTACTTGTATGTATCTGTTTGATATCGTGTGAATATATACTTTGCCATGCTTGATATTGTATGCTATGTGGGAAAGTTTATGCTTAAGGCTCCGGAGCATCAAACGTGAGGTTCCTTGCGAAGAACTGAACATGATGACATTGAGGTTCTTGCAAGGGACTGAACGTCGTCCCAACGCTGAGATTCCTGAGGGGAACCGCTCGAGACATGTAGAGGTTCCTTGAGAGGGATGAACACGTGGACAAACTTTGTTACCGATTGTTGGTTTGCGAACCATCAATCAGGCGTCCTGTTTATGTGATGAATATAAATTATGTGATGAATATCTGTTATGTGATGAATATATGCTATGTGATGGATATCTGTTTATGTGATGGATATCTGTTTATGTGATGAATACGTGTGTGTAAATGTTTATTCAGGTATGACTTTGTGAAAACCTTTTCAATCAAGTACTGTTAAATAAATTGCTTGTATTTATCTACATTATACCGTATTCTATGGACCTGTACCTATAGGTCTCAAGAGCATCATAATCGTAGAGGTTTCTTTGAGGAAACTGAACATCACAATTGTAGAGATTCCTTTGAGGGAATTGAACACTTGTAAGTCTCATGAGCATCATAATCGTAGAGGTTTCTTTGAGGAAACTGAACATCATAATCGTAGAGATTCCTTTGAGGGAATTGAACATCATTTTTGTACGGGGTGACGAATACGTGTATGATTAGATAATACTTGCACATTTAGTTTAACCGTATGATCTTGCAAAACCTTATCAAATGTTTTTCTTAAACTGTTTTCTATTAAACCTATGACTCACCAACTATGTAGATAGTTGACCTTTTTACGTGTTTTTCAGGTTGTTGAGAATCAAGCTTTCATGATTGATGTCACACATATGATGCTATTGGACCTAGTTAACTCAATCAAGAATTGCTTTGGTAACAACATGTTTATTTGTATTTATTGTATGAATTTGAAATTTGGTTAAGTGAATTATGAAACTTTAATTAGTGTCACGTGCTTATGGACAATCATCATGCCCCGACGTATTCCGCCGTCGGTTGGGGTGTGACAGATAACATCCTCATTGTTCGGGGTAAATGACCATTTCAAGACATCAAGTGCTATATGGTGATTGTGTATGCTCCTCAAAATAGCCATCTGAAACGAGACTTGTGGTCGTTTATTGAGATTTTTATGCGATCTCACCCTGGAAATTATGTTATGTTTGGTGATTTTAATGTTTCCAGGTATGATTCGGAGAGAATGGGTGTTTCTTTCAACAGTAGAGAAGCTAATGATTTTAATGATTTTATTAATTCTTGTGGTTTGGAAGATGTTAAGATGGGTGGTTTTAAGTTTACTCGGATTAGCGCCAACGGCTTACAACAAAGTAAACTTGACCATTTCTTGGTTTCTTCGTCGTTGTGTGACCAGTTACGTAATTTTTAAGCTCTTGTTCTTAATAAAAAAATCGTGGATCATATGCCTATTATTTTTAGGATTTCCGAGAAATATTTTGGTTCGACTCCGTTTTGATTCTATAATTTTTGGTTAAATTTGAAAGGGTATGAGGAGGTTGTTGACAATGCGTGAAAGGAGGTTGATGTCAATTCTCATCGAAATAGCTTTGTTCGTTTTAAAGAAAAACTTAAGTTGGTTAAAAAGAGGCTTCGGGATTGGAATGCTAACACTCGGGTTGAGTAGGACGATCATTGTAAGAATCTTAACGAGAAGCTTGAAAAGATTGAGCACGACATGGAGTTCGGGATCAATATATCGGGGCTTAATTCCGAAAAAGCGGCCATTTTATATGAATTGGGTATCATTGAGAAAAATAGATATTTAGAAGTGGCCCAAAAAATCAAAAATAAGTGGGGAGAATACTAAATTCTTCCATTCTTATCTTAAAAAAAGAAGACGGTTATTGGCTATCTGGGGCGTGAAGAATAATGGGATTTGGGACGAGTCGCCGGAAGATATAAAAAATATTTTTTATGAGTACCATGCAGGTCGTTTTTCTCGTATTGAAACTTCAGGGGATGTGTTAGACCCGTCTGCGTTTTCTTTTTTAGATGCAAGTATGATCGAAGGTTTGATTTCTAGTCCAAGTATTGGTGAAGTTAGATCTGCGATTTGGGATTGCGGTAGTTCAAAAGCCCCTATTCCGGACGGATTTTCGTTCGCATTTGTCAAACATCATTGGCCGAATATTCAATCAGACATTTTGGGGTTTATTAGCTATTTTTCGAGAGAAAAGAGATCCCATGTGGGTGTAATGCGTCTTTTATTACTCTGATCCCGAAAACTGAAAATCCGGTTCAGATTTCTGATTATCGTCCTATTAGCCTTATCAATGTGCAATACAAGATTATTGCAAAGCTTTTAGCTAATAGGTTGGCAGGTGTGCTCAATAAGTTAGTTAATCTGGTTCAATCAGCTTTCATTGGAGGTAGACAGATTTTGGATGGTCCGTTGATGCTAAATGAGATGGTACGTTGGTATAAAAATAAGAAAAAGAAGATGATGATCTTTAAGGTTGATTTCGCTAAAGCGTACGATTCTCTTAATTGGGAATATTTGTTTTCGGTGTTACGGGTGACTGGGTTTGGAGAAAATTGGGTGGATTTGATTCGCGCTTGTCTTAGTTCGGCTACCTCGTCGGTGTTAATTGATGGTAGTCCCACAAAAGAATTCAACATCGAAAAGGGTCTCAGACAAGGAGATCATATTTTCCCGTTTTTATTTATTCTTGCTATGGAAGACCTCCATGCTTTTATTACCCATGAAATTAGGCCGGGGGTTTTAGACCGGTGGTCGTGGACGCTAAAAAAGTCGTCGTCTCTCATCTTTTTTACGCCGATGATGTTATCTTTGTTGGTGAGTGGTCGGTAGAAAATTTCGAGGCTATGCGTCGTGTTCTTGATGGTTTTACAGTTGCTTCCGGGTTGTGTATGAATAATGCAAAATCTTGTCTGTATGGTGTTGGGGTTGAAGATAGGGAGGTGTTAAGAATGTCAAATCTCAAAGGATGTAACTTGGATAGTTGGCCTTTTCGGTATCTAGTGATTCCGATTAGGGAAAATATGAAGTCTGTTAAAGCTTGGGCTCCGGTGATCGATAAACTTAAATCCAAACTGTCAAAGTGGAAGGCGAGCATTCTCTCGATAGGGGGCTGATGACTTCGGTTTCCTCGATGTTAGGTTTGTTACCTATTTACTATATATCTCTCTTTCGTCCTCCAAAAAAAGTGTTAGGTATTCTAGAGGGTATTAGAGCGACATTCTTTTGGGGGTAGTGGGGATTCGATAATAAAAATGCATTGGGTTAAGTGGGATACTGTTTTTGCGGATAATACTAAGGGTGGTTTGGGTATTGGTAGTATTAGTGCTCTCAATCGGGCCCTTTTACTTAAACGGAAATGGCACTTTCTGAACGATAAATCGCAGTTATGGGTGTGTGTCTTAGACTCAATTTATGGGGATGATGTGGTTGTCGGGGGTCGCTCGAATAGGGGTGTTGGTGTTTGGAATGTTATTACTAAGTCATTTATTGATCTTCACTCGCGGAATATTATCCCCGGTAGCTCTTTTAAAAAATGCGTTGGAATTGGTGATGACACAAGATTTTGGGAGGATATCTGGGTTGGGGACGATGTTCTTTCGGTTAATTTCCCGAGATTATATGCGCTAGAGAATAGAAAAAGTTGTTTGGTTGTGGATCGAATTTCGGGTCATGATCGGATGTGGGATTGGAGGTGTCCGTTAAGAGGTGGTATTGAAGAAGTTCAGTTTGATAGGCTTTGTGCGATTACTGATTCCCACGTAAGAAATCCGGATTTCGATTCTTGGACGTGGGATCTAGAGGGGAAGAATGAATTTGTGGTGAAAGATATCCGTAAGTATATTGAAAGGTTCACGTTGCCGGGTAATAATGTGAGTACTAGATGGAATAAATGGTTACCGAAAAAAGTGAACATTTTTTTGTGGCTTTGTTGATTGATAGACTGCCGGTTCTTAGAAAGTTATGTGAATGAGGTATTTTTATGCCAGTTATTAGTTGTGTCTTATGCGATAATAATTTGGAGACGAATTCCCACATATTCGGTGAATGTATTGTGATTGTGAACCTTTGGAGATGTATTCGGATATGTCTTGATATTGACGGGCCTCTTTTATGTTACCCAAAAGAGGTGTTGGCTTGGCTTGATATATTGAATATATCTAAAAAGAAAAAATCGGTGATTAAAGGTATTTTATCTTGCTCGTGATGGGTTGTTTGGAAGACGAGAAACGGGATTATCCACAATCATGATGATCTCAAACCAAGTTACTTGTTTGACATGGTTCTTCATTTCTCTTTTAATTGGTTTTGGCTAGAGATAAGTCTTTTAGGTTGTCGAGTAGTAATTGAATGCAAAATCCTTTGCTTTTTTTGTAATGTCTTTCCATTGATTGGGTAGGTTTTTCTACCCTTTAATGTGTTTATAATATATATTCTCTTTGCCATCCAAAAAAAAGAATAGTAACATATGAAACATGGATAAATTATGTTTGAACGTTAAAATGATTGTTATAAATAAATAATACATAGCGTATACGAGTATTATACGTATTTATATTTATTATACGCACCCCGAGGCTTACAAAGTATCATAAATATACCCTAATATGTTTTGAAACATGAAATGATAAAGATATACAAGTTAGAGTGGCTAAATTGCAATTTATGAAAAATATATAAATAAATATATAAATATATTAACGTGTGTATATATATATATATATTATCGAACGTATCCCGAACCTTAGAAAATGTTAGAAATATGTCCCATAATATTTTAGTGCATAAAATATTAAAATAATAGAAGTTCCGTCGAGGGGGGGGGGGTGAAAGTGCAATTAAATAGAAGTGAAGGGCTAAATAGTGTCAATAATCAAATCTGGCCGGAAGAAGGGAGTATCGCGTATCGCGTAGCCTTTCCCCATACATGGCGCGATACGCGAAAGAGTGGCAGCAACGCAGATATGGGGACATGTTCGTTTTTTGCCACGATAAGCTCACAATTCGGCTTAATACGCGTCGTTTTGGCTAGATTACTCACCTAGACACGTGTAGGGACCTTAGGCGCATCAAATTGAATATATATAGCCCTTTAATTTGTCCATTCCAACTCGCAAATCACCAATTCTTCTCTCAAAGACCCGTAAACGACCCAGTAACTTCATTGATCGAATTCTCTCAAAAACCCAAGAGTGGAAGCCTGAAACTTTGCAGTTAAGCTTCCCTAGGTATGGTCTAAAATAACCTCTTTCAGTTTTTGATAATATTTTTTCTAAGTATAATTTCTAAAATTTTGTTAAAATTTGGGTTCTTGAGCTTGTTTTGCTAAAATTGGGTGATCGGGTGAGAATTAGGGTCTGACTAGTTGTAGGTAATCCTAAAATAATGTATTTTAAGAAATCCTTAAGTTTATTTCAGATTTGGAAAGGGTTTGGTAATGATTTTGTTAATGGGTCAAAATTAGGGTTTTCATAACGTTGTTCTGAGCAAGTTGAGTAAACGGTGATGAACTAAGCTTTGATATTTTACAGCATATTATAAAATGTTATAATAGATAATATTCTATATTGGCTTGAAAAGAAAATGAGTTTTGATAAAGAAACGAGAAAAACAGGAAATTAGGGTTTTAAAATATGATTATTTAATATAAAATAATCTGGAGGGTATGAGGACTCAATTTTTGGCATGGTAACATGTCTATATATATAATAAGTATATATGAGTTTAAAATGGATAAATGATAAAGTATTAAAGTTACCGAATTAATCGGATATTTAGAAGTTCGTGCTGACCAAAAGGGTAAGCGCCTGTACTCTGGGTTTCTGGCAAAGCGGGGATGTCGTATAAATCCTAACTGAGGCCTGGCATACCTCACTGGGCAATCCCAGGATGAGCGTTTACTTATAGGAATGTGCGTCTTCATATTATCAGTAAAAAATGGATATTTTACCTATAGGGGGACCTATAAAAAGGATAATCTTAATAGATGAATAATATTAAGATAATAAAAAATAAACACTAATAATGTTTATTGCATGAAACCTTGCGTTAACGCCATACGATACGCAAATTAGGTTAAATCGGGAATCGTTGCGGGAGTTCTGTCCGAGTAAACCGATTAAAGATATAACGTGAGTTTTATGAGTCCACTCTTAAATGTTTTAAATGTTTTTGGGTTGATATACATACAAATGTTATAAAATGCATTCAAATGATTTATAACTGAAATGTTGGATGTATTGAACTGTTAAACTGCTTTTGAGTGAATATATTAAGCTGTTAAGGTGTCAATTGTTAAATGAATATATATTAAACTGTTAAATAGTTGTTGGATTGATATATGTACGTGGACTGTTATGAAAATGCATTAAAATGCATATATGTGAAATGTCTTAAATTGATATCGGTTAAAACGCTTGTAGGTCCGGAAAAACTCCTAAACACGATATTTATGTCACAAACGAGTGCGGAATCCTCGTTTATGATTGATTCAAGATAGAAAAGAGAAGAAACACGAAGAATACTTGATCTTTGCACACAAGAAAGCTTGTCGGGTACAAAACAAGAAATCGCAAACTCTCTCTAATCTCGGGTTTACGATTACGATCGTAAACACTAAATGGCAGCCTCCTAAGAATCGTAATCGAGCCACACCAAACTAGGAGAACCCTTGGGGTTTATATAGGCACCCCCAATGGGTTTACTATTGGGATCCTTGTGATCATAAACCCAATAGTAAACCCAAGCCCAATCATAAACTAGCCTAACTACAATAGCAAACTAGCCTATGATTCTAATGAAACCCTCTAAGCCCAACCCAACTTATTTAATATTACAAGCCTCATAATCTAGCCTCTACAATCTTCCCCTAGGCTTGTGATATTAAATGTCTTCGATCTTTGAAACTCTTCATCTTGAGTGGCTGGCATAGATGCAGATGAAGATTCTTTCCGCAGAAATCTTCAATGGGTTTCTTGACGGGCACTTGGGACTTTCTCTTGATCAGCATCAGCTCGAACTTCTTGAAATGAACAAGTTAATGAGCGGAGGATTCTCATTGACTTGCTTCTCTTGAAAGAATTGGTTCTTGCTGAATCTTCGGTAACTGTCTTGAATCTTCAAAACAATTAGAGGTTAGATTTTGAAAAACCTCTAACTGTGAAGACCTTGATTGTTGAACTTCAAACTTCATGATCTCTGACTGCTCTCTGTATCATTTTTTTTAAGATTGACTTGAAATCTTCAGCTTCCCCTAAACTTGTGAGCATTTTCTTTGAAAAACTTTTGAAGCTTTTGGATACTTGTAAAGATACCAACAACTTCCCCTGAACAGTTGCTTTTCAGATGGAAGTCTTGTCCGGTTGGTTCTTTAACTTGAGCAGCAGCAACATCTTTCTATCATCAACCTGTCTGACACACGTTTGAAAAAATATACACTACCAGACATGTGATGACTGGTCTTTGGGTTAGAAGGTAATTATCATCTGTTCAGTTGATTCAAATTAACAATATTTTAACCAAAAACCCTAATATAGCGGGTTTTCTATAAAACTTCCCCTGAACCCAAGACCTCTAAAGACTTCCCCTTAGCTGATTACTTCCCCTCAGCTAAGGACTTCCCCTAATCCCAACCGAATGCGTCATGCTTAATATAGTACATTATAACCGTCATGTTTAATTGTCCCCACACCCAAGCGTACACAGCAAAACCTACCCAACCTCAGAGTTTATTGAGGATTCACAAACCCCCAACTTGAGGAACCATGCAACACCGTTATGACTACCACTTATTTTATTAACCATCAGTTGGTGATCAGGTCGGTCGCTAAGCACGCAAAGAAGACCAACTGAGTGATTATTTATTCTCTTTTCTTTTTCATTTTTTTTATTTCTTTTTCATTTCTTTTTCATTTCTTTTTCATTTCTTTTTCTTTTCTTTTTCTTTTCTTTTTATTATGTGGTGTAGTCATGACAGCCGAGACATGGCGTGTGAGTGTTGAGGCTAGATTATGAGGCTTGTAATATTAAATAAGTTGGGCTGGGCTTGGAGGGTTTAATTAGAATCATAGGCTAGTTTGGTTATTGTATTTAGGCTAGTTTATGATTGGGCTTGGGTTTACTATTGGCTTTATGATCCAAAAGGGGCCCAATAGTAAACCCAATGGTGGTCTATATATAGACCACTTGACCTCCTCATTTGGGGTTGCTTGAGTTTACGATTCTAAGGGAAGAGCCAAGGTGTTTATGATTTGTGTTTTGTACCCGACAAGTTTACTTGTGTGCAAGATCAAGCTTTTATCGTTTATATCATTGTTTTCTTGTGTTCTCTTCTTCTCTATTCTTGAATCAATCACCTACGAGGATTCCGCACTCGTGTTTGATTAGATATCGTGTGTTTGGTAGATTTCCGGACCTACAATGCTTTTGGGCTAATACATATATGATATGTTATAGAATTGTTTTTAATGGCTTATGCGTGTTATTATGCAATTATGATGACTGTAATATGATATGATTGCTTTGAACTTAAATAGTCAAGTGATTAAATAATTATTAGCAAACGTTATAGTGAATATGTATGATTATATGAGAATAGGTGATACATTTGCTTTATTATTATGTGGTGGATACGCTGCGGTACTTCCTATATATAAGCATAATAGTAATAGTTACCCGGTATATCAGAAGTGTGGAGGATATGCCGCTGGTGCATCCTGTATACATACACCAATGGTAAATTAGGGGATGTCCAATTGTTTCAGTACGGTCTACTAATAACCCTAAGTCACTTGGGTATTTAACTAGGGGCAGGTAGTAGTACAAGGGGAGTTAGGAAGTGTTACTCAATGGGGTTAGGGCACTACAAATAGATAGGGGGAAAGCTACTATTCGTTATAGGGAATGCCCTAGAAGGGTAGACTCGACAGCTAGCTAGAAAAAAGGTAAGCGGTGCGACTATCCGTTATAGGGAATGCCCTAGAAGGGTAAACTTGGCAATTAGCAAATAGGGGGAAACGGGACGACTGTCCGTTATAGGGAATGCCCTAGAAGGGTAAACTCGGCAGTTAGCAGGAATGGTACCTCTGCTTATACATTAGCAGGGTTTAGACTGGTAATAAATGTTGTGGTCCCCCCCCCGATGGTGCAAATGGGGGCGCTCCCGGGTTCCCTCGCTATGAGGTTCGGACTGGGGACTGTTACACCCTAAAAATACTCGGCTGTAAATCCAGGGTACACGCGCAGATAAGGGACAAGTATGACCCAGGATTACATGACCCTGGATGCAGGCAATGTTCGACGACCCAGGATGTTAACACCAGATAGGGAAGTTCACCTTTACTTTATTTTGCATATTATATCATTTAATCCAGGATTACCCTTGTTGCTATAATGACCCAGCATGTGGAAATGACCCTGCATGCTAGGGCATTGTTACTAATTGCTTCGTTGTCTTTATTTGATCAAGAATAGGTTGACAAAGTCTTCTAACGGTCACCTGAAGCAAGGAGAAGACTTATTTAACACGTGGTCAAAGGTTGTTAGCTGGAAACTCGGTCAAATAACGGAAAAAGACGTTGAAGAGAGGATCCCTGGAATATCGGAGAAACGGTTGAAGACCTAGCATATAAATAGGACACTTAGTCTTTCTTTTTCAGCTCATTCGAGCTTTACTCATTGTATTCTCGTACTAAATTCTCTGCAAACTCATTGTAAACAATACTTTTCGGTGATCAATAAATTGGTAGCGTGTGTTATCGCTACCCGGGGTTTTTATGCCGGCGGCGCCTTAGAGACATCTAAGGGCTAAGGGCTTTTCCCTAGTCAAATCTCGTTGTTCTTGTCTACTTTTGAGCATTCGTTTGTGTTGCTAAGTTTCTCAACTGATTTCATAAACAAACCTAAGTTTTTACCCAGGATTCTAGTGATTTGTCCCTGGAATTCTGTAATTGTCCCAGGATTATTTCAAGCTATTTTCACATCTGAATATTAGACACCTAACCTCACATTCAAAATTTGGTTCAAACTTTGCTAATTTAACTTAAGTAATTTTTAGCCAAAACAATTTGGCGCCCACCGTGGGGCAATTGGTGTCAATTTTTTGTCAAACTCTTTTCAGATTTGTCCTAAACTTGATTTTTGCCAAAATCTATCAAAAGATGTCAACACAAATGAACACCTCGAATGTCTCAGTTTCCGCCGTGACTGCTTCAACAACTGGAGTTAACCAACCAGGTCCAAGGACCAGTATTTCAACAAGTGGAGTCACTTCATCGGCTCCAGGGTTTAATACTTCAACCTCGGCTACGCACAGTGACGGACCTGTGGTTAACCATGAAGTGATCGAAACTGAAAATATCCCAGAAGACCCTGTCCTGATATCTGATACTGATATCTTGGCCACTTTCGGTAGGTTGGAGCGCCACATGGAACTCCAACAGAAGGTGAACAAGGAATTCATGGCTCAATTGACCAGCTTGAGATCAGGGTTACCCAGAGCCACGACGACTCAGCCATCTCCACTCGATCCCAGAATTCTGAATTTTGATACCCCTGGAACTAATTCCGGGGCACATGAAGCTGTCGCACCACTGAACTGGAGATCAACATCCTTCCCTGCTCAAATGGCCTATACTGATTTATCCAGAATGACTACCATCAGAGAACCGATCGCTAATCCTGGGACAAACATGCCCCAGAATGTTGGTAACATTACTCAACCTTTCACCCATTATTCCAATACTAACAATTCTGTGCAGGATTCAGGAATAAGCCCATCTGTGGAACGAGAAATCCAAAAACTCAAGCAAATGATCTCGAGTGTCCCAGGAGTTGTGCAGCCAATCCCTGAAGTTGGGCCCTCAAGCCATAGGATGTCTAGATTTGCTCCACCAATCTGTGACGTAGAAATTCCCAAAAGGTTCCAAACACCCAGTATGAAGCTTTACGACGGCACCACAGACCCAGAAGAGCATGTGGCGCAATACCGCGAAAGAATGGAGATTATTCACATGCCACCTGAAATTAAGGAGGCCTGCCTATGTAAGGGGTTTGGGTCCACCTTAACGGGGGCAGCTCTCAAATGGCTCCTAAACATTCCTCCCTATTCTATTGCTTCATTTTCACAACTAGTTAATTTATTTAACAGTCAATTTTCTTGTAGTCGTAGTTTCGAAAAACTAACAAGTGATCTGTATAGGGTAACCCAGAATGCAGGTGAAACCTTAAGGAACTACGTCAGCAGATTCAGCAGAGAAGCTCTAGAAATCCCAAACATGGATATGGCAACTGCGGTTCAAGCCTTTAAAATGGGACTAAACAAAGACTCGTTGTTTTACGAGGATCTAGTCATGAACCCATGTCATAAGATGGATGAAGTTCGTCACAGGGCTCTCCGCTTCATCAGATTGGAAGAAGATAGGAAAATCCTGGGAAAGAATGAGTCCTCCCCAGGATCCAACAGTTCCAGCAGAAAGTCAGAATCCACACATCCTAGGTCACAGAGATCAAAGCCTTACTCAAGGCCTGATGAGCGCCGAGTGAACAATGTGGAACAGGATGAGGACGATGAAGAATATCCTTCTTTTAATGACTACTGCTTTACTACTGATGTTTCTGGTGTGATGTATGCTATGCAGGATCTCGGCGACAAAGCAAGATGGCCCAGAAAGAGCGATAAACCCTCTACGTGGAAGGACAAGTCCAAATGGTGTGCCTACCACGAAGACTTTGGTCATCAAACTGAAGATTGTATGGCCCTGCGAAGAGAGATCGGTTATCTACTCAGCAAAGGCTATCTAAAGGAACTATTGGGAAAGAAGAAGGACAAACCCAGGGAACAGAATCCAAAATCCAGGGACAATGATGCAAGGTCCCAGGATCAAAGACGTTCCGATGACCATCCCGAAAAAGCATCATCACCACCCCCGGATGCTAAGGTAGTCCATTTCATTTCTGGTGGTTCTGATATCTGTGGTACTTCTTATTCTGCAGCGAAGAGACACGCCAAGGAATCAAAATCAGACAGGGACGGAAGACCCAGGAAGAGCTCTATTCAGCCAGATCTCAAAGAAATTACATTTGGAGAAGATGATAGACACAACATCATAGACCCTCATCACGATGGGCTGGTGATAACTCTTCATATTGCCAACATCGTCGTGAAAAGGATTCTGATTGATGGAGGAAGCTCGGTAAACATAATCCAGTTAGAAGCCTTGAACAAGATGGGAATCCCGCACACGGAGATCATCTCGAAATCCACGGTACTTGTGGGTTTCAGTGGTGAGACGAAGAACACTCTGGGAGAAGTAAAGCTTCCAGTCTATGTAGAGGGACTCAATTCGGTCCAGCGCTTCTGTGTGATGGACGCACCATCAGGATACAATGTAATCCTGGGTAGACCCTGGATTCACGACAACAGGGCTGTAGCCTCAACATATCATCAATGCGTGAAGATACCAACACCTTGGGGTGTGATCACAATCAACAGTGATCAACAAGAAGCTAAGGAATGTTACACCACGGCGATGAAGACATCTTCCAAGTCAAGGCAAGCATAGCAATTAAAGAAGAAGGCCCGGGAATCCTTGGAAGCGAGGGAGCAGGATGTCAAAGCTGTTGAACTAGACCCTTCAAATCCAGGGAAAAAGGTCTATATTGGGACGAATATTCCAGGGCCGATAGAGGAACAATTAGTGAATCTACTCAGGACCAGAATGTCAACCTTCGCCTGGTCCCACGATGATATGACAGGTATCTCCAAATCTATTATAACACATAAACTTGGAATTGATAATTCTTTCAGGCCAATACATCAAAAGAGAAGGAAGTTTGCACCAGAGAAGAACGTCATAATCCAAGAGGAAGTGGACAGATTACTAAAAGCAGGGATGATAAGAGAGGTCAAGTTTCCCAGGTGGCTGGCTAATGTGGTGGTGGTAGGAAAAAAGAATGGCAAATGGAGGGTATGCGTGGATTACACGGACCTGAACCGTGCATGCCCAAAAGATCCATTCCCCCTACCTCACATAGACTCCATGGTTGATGCAACGGCAGGCCATGAAATGCTGACTTTCATGGATGCAACTTCAGGATTTCAGCAAATTCAGATGGAACCCCAGGATCAGGAAGACACAGCATTCATAACACCGACAGGTATATATTGTTACATAGTTATGCCTTTTGGATTGAAAAATGCAGGGGCAACATATCAGAGGTTGGTCAACATGATGTTCAAAGAGAAGCTGGGGGACACAATGGAGGTCTATATCGACGATATGGTGGTCAAATCCAGGGTCACTAATGACCATGTCCAAGATGTCAGGGATTCCTTTGATATCTTGGATAAATACAACATGAAGCTGAACCCGGAGAAATGCCACTTTGGAGTCGGAGCAGGTAAATTCCTGGGATACATGGTGACCAAAAGAGGAATTGAGGCAAGTCCAGAACAGATCAGGGCAATTACCAACCTGAAATCACCAACCAGCACCAAGGAAGTTCAAAGACTTACAGGTAGAATCGCTGCCCTTAACAGATTCATATCGAAATCCTCGGAAAGATGCAGGGAATTTTATGATATCCTGAGGAAAAACAAGAAATTCGAATGGAAGGAGCAACATGAGAAAGCTTTCCAGGATTTGAAGGTATACTTATCCACGGCACCCTTGTTAGTGAAGCCTAATCCAGGGGAACCCCTGTCCCTGTATTTGGCGGTGTCTAGAAACACGGTAAGTGCAGTCCTGACCAAGGATGCAGAAGGTCAGCAACACCCTATATATTATGTAAGTAAAAGTTTGCTTGATGCTGAATCCAGGTACTCGCACCTTGAAAAACTTATATTAGCCCTATGTATGGCATCCACTAAACTTAGACATTATTTCGAAATTCATACAATTCACGTTAGAACTAACTATCCTATAAAGTCTGTTTTGCGAAAACCAGAAATGTCAGGTCGAATGGCTAAGTGGTCGGTGAAGCTCAGCGCATATGATCTGATCTACGAAGCTAGAACAGCTATAAAATCTCAGGCTCTAGCTGATTTTGTGGCTGATTTCAGTACCGACATACAACAAGAAGCAGACCATGAATTGCAGCAGCTTCAACAAGAGGAAATTTCAGGGTGCTGGACCTTGTTCACTGATGGAGCATCAAATATCAGGGGAACAGGCCTTGGAATAGTACTGAAATCGCCACAGGGGGACATGATACCCCAGGCTGTTAGATGCGGATTTCAGGCAACTAACAATGAAGCTGAATATGAAGCCCTGATTGCTGGGTTACACCTAGCATTACACCTGGGAATTCAACACATTCAGGTATATGTAGACTCTCTTCTTTTAGCTAACCATTTTAATGGTTCTTATGCAGCTAAGGGAGAGAAATTAGTCAAGTACTTGGAAGTGGTAAAACGAATGTCCCAGGATTTTCAAAATTTTAATATTCAACAAGTTCCAAGGGAAGAGAATGCTGAAGCAGATGCACTAGCAAACTTAGGTTCAGCATTCAAAGCACTTGAAGATACTCATATTCCTATAATTCACATACTAACACCGGCCATAGACCAAGGATGGTACCATACCAGAAACCGAGAAAGACGCCCGTGCATTCAGGATAAGAATAGCCAGGTATGTAATCATCAAAGATATACTATATAAAAAATCTTTTGCAGGTACGTATTTAAGATGCTTAGAGAAGGACGAGGCCCAGGAAGTGCTTAAAGACATCCATGGAGGTGACTGTGGAAACCATACAGGGGGCAGGTCCCTGATGTCCAAGATCCTAAGAACAGGGTATTATTGGCCGACAATGAGAAAAGATGCCCTGGATTTTTCTCAGAAATGCGACGCATGTCAAAGACACGCCAATGTGCCTCACCAGCCTGCAGAGCCTCTATACCCAATTCCAGCATCTTGGCCCTTCATGAAATGGGGGATGGACATCGTTGGTAAGCTACCCAAAGCCCCTGGAGGAAAGGTATTCATGTTAGCAATGACGGATTATTTCTCAAAATGGATTGAAGCCGAAGCGTACGTCCAAGTCAGGGAAAAAGAGGTCATATCCTTCATTAAAAGAAACATATTGACAAGGTTTGGAGTGCCATCTGAGATTGTCTGTGATAATGGCTCTCAATTTATTGGAAGTAGGACCACAGGATTCTGTGAATCCTGGGGTATCAAGATGATAACGTCAACTCCAGTACACCCTCAAGCCAATGGTCAAGCTGAGTCAAGCAACAAGATCATCATAAACAACCTGAAGAAGAGACTGAAGGAGAAGAAGGGAAGATGGGCAGAGGAGTTACCCTTAGCATTGTGGGCAGATAGGACTACCTCCAAGAACGCCACGGGTCAGACCCCGTATTCCCTGGTATTTGGTACGGAAGCAGTCATCCCAACGGAAATGGTGATCCCAACATTCAGGGTCAGTGGTCAGACCCAGGATTTGAATAATCAGTCCCTGGTTGAAGACCTAGATACTCTGGATGAAATGAGAAATCAAGCAGCTTGGAGAATGGCAGCATATCAGCAAAGAATTTCGAAGACCTATAACAAGCATGTAAGGATCAGAAGATTCAAGGTAGGAGATCTGGTCCTGAGAAAGGCGTTTCAGAATACGACAAATCCAGGGGACGGAAAGTTAGCTCCTAAGTGGGAAGGTCCTTATTTGATTGATTCTGAGGCTGGCAAGGGGGCATATTGGTTAGCTAATATGGAAGGAGACCTATTGCCAAGACCTTGGAATGCGATACACCTCAAAGCATATTTCATGTAAGACCTTCTGTCCCAGGATTCGGTTACTCAGGTATGTGTTTTGTTTTGAAATTTCACAGTGGAAATTCAGGTCAGTTCTTCTCAATTAAATTTACTTATTTCCTTATATGTTTTGTTTTCGTTGTTTATTTACTGATATTAGTTACATGTTACGTTTCGTCTTTAAATTTGTTATTTTGAAGTTACTAAGACCTATGTTTTGCAAGACGAAGCCCCTAAGATCCAGGGTGTCCCAGGATTCAGGGTACTCAAGACGGAGAATGGCGGGAGATTCAAGGTATGTAGAGCAAAGTATACTCAAGGTATTCCAAGTCAAATGCAACAAACGTGTTTCTCCTAAGTATTGAGATTGGCCATCTCTCTTCCGTATGGGTGAATTTTAAACCCATTCCTAAGGTTTAAGGATTATACGTCCTTCATACGAATATAGGCTTTCACGCCTCGCCCGAGACGCACGTTGGCAATATTTGCCTCGCCCGAGACGCACGTTGATCCAAGTATGAAACCCTGGGATTGTGAGATCATCCGTGTTAATAGCATTGGTGGCAACCTTGCAATCCAGGGACATATGCGGATCTCTCAAGGTTTAAAACGATTAACGCGTTTTCAAGACGGATTGGTGCTAACGTACCAACTTAAGACATCCGAGGCAATACCCTAGTTCGCCGGTACGGCATGAGGTGGTCCCTAGATTTCGCCAGTACGGCACCGGGCTTGACCCCAGTTCGCCAGTACGGCACCGGGCTTGACCCCAGTTCGCCAGTACGGCACAGGGCTTGACCCCAGAAATAACATTAAAATTATTATCGGGCCTGACCCCAGAAATAATTCAAAGATTACCTAATGACCTAGGATTATTAACTTAATCCAGAGTCATAACGGTCAAAGCTTAAGAAAATTAACTCCTTGTCTAGTTAATTCTAATCGATATGTTCCCATTACAGGAAGCATTCACAAGTCTCTTAAAGCTACGAGGAATCCTAAGATTCTGGGGGCAACCCAGGATTGCTAAGGTAAACCCTAGAACCGTTTCATACATTGCAAACGTCATTCAAAGGTGTCAAACACAGGTATATAATTAAAGCAGTTATATATATAAAAAACCCAACCTGGGCCCGGAAAAGCTCCGGACATCCCAGGTTGGGACATGTCAAAAGACCCTGGATATCACATCCAGGGGTGGATCATTGTTTTAACAAAAGAAAACCGGGAAACATCGACCGGTATACCATCACATGCATAAAATTAAAATTGTTTTTAAAACATGAACCAAAAGACAAGAAGGTGACCCCTGTTCTTCAAACTTCATCCTGGGGCACCTCCTTTGCTTCATCAACAGGAACCTTCACCGCTGCCTTGGACCCCTGGGCTGGCTGCTCCGCTCCCTTCGGCTGGTCGATTTCCATGTCGTGGCCGGCGGAATCTTTGGACGGGGTACCCTTGCTAGACCCAGGGCCAGCGTCAGGATCACACCCAGCAGGGATGGTTGCGCCCAGTTCGCGCAGTTTGTTAGCCCATCCAGCCACATCCCATTTGGGGTTCTGAAACCCGAGATCCTTTGCCTCCTTCGCCATCTTCAGCCTGCACTGGAAAAGGGAGACGCGAGCAATGAGCCTGCCCTCATCGCCCTTGGCAGCCAAGGCGGACTCATGCGCAGCTCGTGCCTCCACTGCCTTCTTCTCAAGATCATGCACCAGACCCAGGTTCTTGTTGGCCACTATCCTGAGTGAGTTCAACTCCTTGGTCAGGGCAGCAACCTCCTTCTTAGCAGCAGCCTCAGCCTCTTGGGCCCTCTTGTCGGAAGCCCAGACCAGCTCAAAGAATCGCCCAGCAATCTACAAAAAAGAAAAAGGTAATTCTGTTAACATTTATAACCTTGAATTACTTACTGTGTGGAAAATTCAGGGGTACCCAGGATTGACTTACTTGGCGGCAAGAAACCTCGGCATGGGCACGAAGCTCAGCAGCGTCCAGATTCTCCAGGGATTGCACGACAGGGGGAGAAGCACTGGCAGTGGCCCTGGTCTTGCGCTTGGTGCCAGAAGTCTTTGAAGAGGGAGCTTTGGGAGCAGTCATGGGTTCGGTCTTCACAACGGCAGTAACTTGCAGATCCTGTTCAGATTCGCCTAGCAGGAGATCGTCCAGGTCAATGTTTTCCAGGTTGATCGGAGTGGCAGCTGCTGAAAAATAGAAATGTCAGAAATTAGTCAAATCCAAGGTATGAAATGCAGGGTACCAGCGTACTTACAGCTTGACATAGTATGTGAGGTAGAAGAGGCAGCTTGGTGAAGATCGGCTCTGAATTCTCTATCAGCTTCACTAATGCTCAGGAAGGCCACAAATCTCTCGAGCGTCCCTGAATTTGCAGGACCAACAGAATTCAAGCTGGGAACTGCAAAACATTAATCCAGGGTCAGTTTTTGAACAAAATTAAATCCTAATCCCTAGTGCAGGTAAAAACCTACCATCTACTCTCCACCTAACTGGAAGGCTCATCCCTCCTGGTATAGTGGACCTCTTGACAAAGAAAAACCTCCCTTTCCATTCTTCAGAGAATGAAGCACGAGGAATCATCTGAACCTCTTTGCTCAAAGCCTTGAACAGAAATCGGTTGTTGCCGTGAGATTTGAGTTCGTAACCCAGGGCCAACTCAGGCAAACCAACCAAGGAATCGAACTCATTGTTCAGACGATCAATGGTGCCCAGGATCCTCCAGATGATGGGAAGGGTTTGGGCATAGGCCAGACCGGTAGCTTTGAAAAACTCGGCCAAGAGGCCGGAAAAAGGATAAGAGAGACCCATGGAAAAAGGAGTAAAAGGAAAACAAACCCAAGTCTCCGAGCAGAAATCTGATCGGAGCCTAGCGTCGAAAGGCCTAACCTCGGCAGTTTCAGGAAAGAGACCCGACGACAACAATGCAGCAATGTCGCCGTCGGAAAACGTGCAGGTCTCAAGCTCTCGGTTTTGAAGGTAACGCTGGTCGAGGAAGTCCTCAATCCCAGTCTTTTTGGTTAGGGTTTCTGACCGGATCTTTTTCCGAGTCATGGTCGGGATTAAAGAAGAAAAAGGTAAGATCGGAGAATTTACCTGGAGAAGAGAATCGGAAGCTATCGCCGGAAACCTTTAATTCTCGGAGAAGATGGTGTGAAAAATGGGAAGGTTAAAGGCAGTATTTAATGAGGAAAAGAAGTTACAGAGGTGAGATGAAATATCTTGAGACGTGGCATCATGGATGCGGCATTAACGGCCACGATTGAAGATGAGGAGTGATGTGACCCGAAAATTTGAAAATTCACAGCTGTGAATTCTTATCCACTAGCTGCGAATTTTGGGGGCAATTGTTACACCCTAAAAATACTCGGCTGTAAATCCAGGGTACACGCGCAGATAAGGGACAAGTATGACCCAGGATTACATGACCCTGGATGCAGGCAATGTTCGACGACCCAGGATGTTAACACCAGATAGGGAAGTTCACCTTTACTTTATTTTGCATATTATATCATTTAATCCAGGATTACCCTTGTTGCTATAATGACCCAGCATGTGGAAATGACCCTGCATGCTAGGGCATTGTTACTAATTGCTTCGTTGTCTTTATTTGATCAAGAATAGGTTGACAAAGTCTTCTAACGGTCACCTGAAGCAAGGAGAAGACTTATTTAACACGTGGTCAAAGGTTGTTAGCTGGAAACTCGGTCAAATAACGGAAAAAGACGTTGAAGAGAGGATCCCTGGAATATCGGAGAAACGGTTGAAGACCTAGCATATAAATAGGACACTTAGTCTTTCTTTTTCAGCTCATTCGAGCTTTACTCATTGTATTCTCGTACTAAATTCTCTGCAAACTCATTGTAAACAATACTTTTCGGTGATCAATAAATTGGTAGCGTGTGTTATCGCTACCCGGGGTTTTTATGCCGGCGGCGCCTTAGAGACATCTAAGGGCTAAGGGCTTTTCCCTAGTCAAATCTCGTTGTTCTTGTCTACTTTTGAGCATTCGTTTGTGTTGCTAAGTTTCTCAACTGATTTCATAAACAAACCTAAGTTTTTACCCAGGATTCTAGTGATTTGTCCCTGGAATTCTGTAATTGTCCCAGGATTATTTCAAGCTATTTTCACATCTGAATATTAGACACCTAACCTCACATTCAAAATTTGGTTCAAACTTTGCTAATTTAACTTAAGTAATTTTTAGCCAAAACAGGGACAATGGGTAGGTCCAGGGTAACCAGTCCCGATACACCACTGAGCCAAATTGCCGTTCAAAAATGTGTCGCCCACTCCCAGACTTGGCACCAGAAGGGGTCACTCATCGGATTTACTCATGAACACGTGGCACAACAGAGATAAGCAACGGGTCACTCGTTCGTGAGGTTAAAACCTTTGGACCTGCAAAATCCCTTTTTACAAACATTTATCAAGTATAACACATAACAAGTCATACGTAACATAACATCATAATTAAACACGTTTCTCTAGAAAAAAATCTACCTCGATAACCTTTAACTCCTACAACCTGAATTCCATATACCTTTACACCTTCTAGTTTCGAATACTGCTCAGGTGACTTTATCGGGAAGCCCTCAACCTCAGTACCGACAACCGTTCTATTTCTTCTATACCTCCCGGTCTTAAATACTACTCAGGTGACTTCATCTGGAAGCCCCCAATCATACTTAGAAATAATATTAACAAAAACTGAAAGAGGTTATTGTTAAGCATACTAAATAAGGTCTGACTGCAGAATTTCAGCTCCGGAAGCCTCACCGTTTGTGCGTATTGCTCCGACGAAGTTTCTGGCTCAAAAGAGGGTTTTCGGGTTATGTTTCAATGAATTTGCGAGTTTGGAGGATGAATTCGAGCTCCTATTTATGCCTACAGGCGCGCCTTGATGTCCTTACACGTCCATGGGTGACTCAAGATCAAAAAACGACGTGTAGGTGATCAATTTGTGCCCTCCAAGTCTGTTAACGTGGCCATTTTCGAACCTGGAACAATTCTGTTGTAGATGTGTCCTTCGCGTGTCGTGCCGAGGTAGAGGGTGTGGCTCGCGATACGCGAGCCATTGGTTTTCCGGCCATAATTGATTATTTACTTATTAGGCCCTTATCTTTCTATTTTGAGCATTCTAACCCTCTGAACTTCTATCCTTTTATCATTTTATGTACCAAAACATTATGGGACATATTTATAACATTTTCTTAGGTTTCTAAGGCTCGGGATTCGTACGATAACATATATATACATTTATATATATTTTCTTTATTATTTGCTAAATTACATTTTAACCCCTCAAACTTTACAATATTTATCATTTCATGTTATGAATCATATTAGGATATATTTATACTATATTCTAAGCCTCGGGATACTTATAATAATTATAGATACGTATAATATCCGTATACGTTTATATCTTTGCATAAATTACACTTTTAGTCCTTTTACTTTCCCGTTAACTATTAACACACGTATTTATACGTATATATCTATCAATTCACACATGTATCATCATGTTATTCATATAAACACATATTCAACTCAAATTTTACTTCTTTTACCATTTAACACGTCCGTTTATGCATATTTCATCATATTGGCTATAAAACACGTATTTCCAACACATACAATCTATCTAATGCATAGTTTACCATATTGGCTATAAATACATATTTACTATATATATCATGTATTTGTGAAATTTGGGGTGTTACAAAAAAAGAATGTTGGGGTTGTAGGAAAGGAATAGAGGGGATAGTGGGATAAATGGTTTTATAGAGGGTGTTTCCTCTTAAGGAATATTACCTGTTGTATAATTGTGATATATATTATACTTGATAAATGTTTGTGTAAAAATGGATCATGCAGGTCCAAACGCTTTAAACCTCACACCGAGGTAAAGCTTTTAAAATATAGAATTCACCATCGTAAGCTGACTTTTACAAAAAAAGTATGTATGTCAGGTCTGGGCGAGTCTTCAACTAGTTATGAGAAGGCCCTTATGATAAGGGATTAGACAGGCAAACTATCAGACGAAAGGAGGGTTTTGGCAAGCTGGCATTGATATAGAAATAAATAAACGTAGTGACAGTTAGTATTTCCTTATGTAAATTATCTCACTTACTTTGTAGTACTTGGCTTATAAATAAAAGTTTGAAATTTTCACTACTTAGTTATCTCTATTGATACCTTGTGTTCATGAGTATATCTGATGCGTGACCCCTCCTAGAGCCAAGTATGGGAGTGGGCGTCACAAATATCTTCCCATACAATTATCCAATTTTACTAATTTACATGTCGTATATTAGTGAATAGTATGTTTGATCAAATATGTAAAATGACATGCTGTTTAGATCTGCACTCAACTCATATATATATTTTTTTAACAAATATGTGAATTGTTGGATTTATTTATTGTGACAATATATTATTGAATGGTACATATTGTTTGTACCGACAACATATGTTTCTACTTTTTGTCAATAACAGTTTGAAAAAAAATCAGATAATTTCGCTCCCTCGAGTATGAAATTGCAATCAACTAAAGAGTTTAAAGAACATGTGCACCGATCTCTTTTTGCTCCTCGTAGTGGATGATTATATTTACAATAACATCTATTAAAATAATTTTATGGGTGAATCTTTAAAGTAAATTGTGTATTAAATTTATAATAATTAAACCCGTGTAATACACGGCTCTATCCTCGTGTATATATATAGAGAGAAAGAGAGTTGGGGTAAAATATATCCACAAAAAACCCTACATCCACTACATCCACCCCCTTTTTTCACAAAAACAACTCCGTTCACCCACTTTTTCGCAAGTACACCTTACAAAAACTTTTTTAAGACTTTTAAAAACATCATAACTCAAATCGCCTGAAAAAAAAGCCAAAAAGAAAAAAAAACGCCAAAAGTAAAAAAGAAATTAATTTTTTAAAGGTGTGTTTTTAGCGACTAGAAGAATGGTGTTTTTAGAAAAAAAAAATTAATTACAAAAAATATTTTTTTGGCGTTTTTTTGTGAAAAAAAATACCGAAAAAAACACAAAAAAAAAAACGCCACAAAAATTTTAAAAAAAGGTGTTCTAAAAAGCTAACATAACGATTAGAGGTATAGTGTTTAAAAAAATTTGTTAAAAAGTGTTTTTTGTGAAAAAAAAGTGGATGTAGAGGATGTAGGGATTTTGATGCATGTAGAATAACTTGACTCTCTCTTTCTCTCTCTATATATATAATATCATTTATTCAATAATCAAAAACATCTCAAACAAAAAGTTATTTAACTATCTAATGTAATGTAACACGTAACTATTCCAATAATAGAAAGAGTATAAGAAAACTATCAGTCATATTTTTTATGATTTAACATGTATAATACATGAATTACATCCAGCTTATCCAAATAAGTTAATAAACATAAACAGTCATAGACATATCTAGCTTGATGGTATGGTGGTGTCCACACCCCATGATACACCCCCATGATTCTGAATTCCTTACTATTACTATGGGATATGTAGACTCTAGATAAATCTAACTCTAATTTAAAAACTATAAAACTAAATAGATTCTAGATAAATCTAACTCTAGTTTAGAGTAAAATTCGTTTTTAGACCCCAACGTTTGTACATTTTAACAATTTTAGTCTTAAATATTTAAAAATCTCAATTTAGTGTCTCACATTTCGTATTTTTTTTCCAATTTTGGTCTCAACGTTAACAATTGTTTAAAGAGCCGTTAGACTGCCCTCATGTGGTCCCTACATGAGGTGTACTTTTGTCATTTCCGTTTGTTTTAACTCATACTTTAAAACAAACGGAAATAACAAAAATACCCCTCACGTGGGGACCATGTGAGGGCCGTCTAACGACTTTTTAAACGGTTGTTAATGTTGTAACCAAAATTGAAAAGAAAATGAAATGTGAGACACTAAATTGTGATTTTCGAAAAATTATGACTAAAATTATTAAAATGTGCAAACGTTAAAGACTAAAAACGAAGTTTACTTTTTATTATTTATAATAAAAGTAAAGAAAAACAGTTAAGATTGTATGCCATTTTAACTTGATTTGCATGGCTTTTAACGATGATCACATAGTGACAATTACTATAATCAATATTTTATATTAGACTAGTTCCATAATCATATTATGAAAATTTATGATCTGATTTTTTTAGAACAGCGGTGAACATGACCTGGTCAACCTCCTTCAAGGATATTAAGCAGTGTCAATCACAAATGACCAATGAAACATATATAATTACCCTATAAATAATTGAGAACTAAATGAATAGTAATTTGAAGTGAATAGTAATTGTGATTTATATTCAACCAAGCGTTTTGTACAAGTATTTTAAGCATGAAAAAGTTTTTATTAATGTTACCTTCACCCAAGCGATGGGTACAAGTTCTTTAAACTCTTTAAAGTTTTTCAAAACATCGTTACCTATGATTCACCATAGCAAGCGCGCAGCGCGCGCATTTCGCCAACTAGTTGTAATATATTAGAGAGAGAAGAGATAATTTAATTGTTCTAACAAAATTTGTGATGATCTGGCATGTAATTGGGTTTTATACATTATAAATAACTTATGTTCTAACAAAAATTATGTATATTTTAAAAGTTATTGAGTGATGATGTGGCCAGGGCCGGCTTTGAGGTGGCGCAGGAGGCGCAAATGCGTCGGGACTAATAAAATTTGAGGCACCAGATTTTTTTTTACAAGTCCATATATATATACTGGTCTAGCCCCACTGTCCATTAATAGCCAGTCCATTTTTTTTTTGATGATTTGATCCAATATATATATATATATATATATATATATATATATATATATATATATATATATAATGGAGTCCAGTCCAGTTTTTATTTTTAATAAAGAGAAAAAAAGGAAATAAACAAGATCGCAGGAAAAAAAAACCCTACGTACTAGTCTACGAGATCACGGGACACTAGTTCGCGACCCTTTCCCCACGTCTCCCACTAGTCCACTATAAAATCTACATTAAGAATTGAGATCACAAGTCTCTCAACCTTCGACTTTGATTGCTAGTTTGCTACGCTCTCAATCTTCGAGTTCAATCAAGGATCGAGTTTTGCTAATTCTGTAAGTTACTTTAATTTATTGTGTAATTTAGATTTTAAAAACATCATGTATAATTAACTATTAAGTCTATATCAATTTATTGTTTTTTATAATTTTACTTTAGTCACACTAAATTAGTCTTTATAGGAACTTACTTAGAAAAAATTATGCCTCCTAAACAAGCCTCTCTTAGTTCAAAACGAAAAAGAAAAGCAAAACAAGAAGCCTTTATAAAGTCTGAAAAATGGTTTTCGTATTTTTGACTTTTCGTAACTGATTATGGATATTATAATATAAGGGCATTTTTTTTGTTCTGTGCCGGGCCCAAATTTTTTTTAACGTTCTTAGAAACGGCCCCCATGTGGCATGAACATTTAACAGTGGTTTTTGTTAGAACATAAGCTATTTATAGCTTAATTTTGTTTATATTCATCATCAATAGCAGTGGTTTTTGTTAGAACATAAGTTATTTAAAGTGGTGGTCAAATCTTATAAAATATACAAGTTATGTGGCATGAACGTTAAATTATGTTCTAACATTATAAATAGGGACAAAATTAGAAAACTTTTTCATGAGGTGCATAACTTTTTTACAGAGTCATTATTCTTAAATTTTTCAGTTTTACATAAACATACATAAAAAAGTTGGTCCGGATCCGACTAGTCATATAAGACAAATACGACAATATAATAAAAGAAATACCGTTATTAGAGTTTAATTAATATAGAAGAAATGAGAATGATTCAAAATCTCAATAAAAAATATCATAGAAGAATCGAGGATGATTAATAATTTTTTTTCGAATGGAGCATAAATGTTAATGTATTGATAATTAATTTGTAGATTATGTTTGGATTAAACTATTAGATACTTAGATTTTGGCTATTACTAACTAATGTTTTAGTTTATTGGACTTAGATGCTCTCAGGGATATTAGTCAATCCAGATTTGATGTAAAAAAAATATAAAATGTAGCGAGCAAGGCTTGAACGCGGTGTTGGATCGTGGGTGTTACCGAATACCCTAAACAAGTTTCCTTATAAGTTAAACCAGGCGGAAACAAATTTAACTTTACTCACTCACTTAGTTAAGTAGTTGTTTTGTATGATTTGAACGATTATGCTTGAGTAAACTAGTTGATTGCACATATAAGAGAACACAAACTATATTGCATTAACTCAACAATAGTTACAAGATACAAGCAAATCGTTTCTAAATCGGTAAGTAAATCGTTGAGCTAGCTATGTTATGTATAATTAATGCTGAGGGAAATCAAGGAGAGCCACTGATTTCATCTAGATCATCTAGAACCGTTTAGTATATTGGAATTAATGACCTAGAACTAATAAACATTCGATCTTCATTGGACGATGTTGTTTCTTAGACATATGGAATTGATCTTCTGAGAAGATATTTTGCTTTTAGTATTTCAGACCTGCAACTGTTGACTTTATGTGTTAGGAAGAAAGAGACATCACAATGATTTTTCCGGTTGAACTCTCCTTCCGGCTGAAAATCGAGTTCACCCGAAAACTGTCTTTCTTCCGGCACATGTGTTCTTTCGGCTGATCTACTGCTTCCGCTTGAATACAAAGCTTCCGGTTCATCTTTATTCACTCGGAACACTTTGTCTCTTCAGAATGATGGCTTCCGATTGATAGATAACCCTGCTTATAGCAAAGCAATCAAACTCATCCGAAACAAACTCAGTCTGATCTTTTACACTTAAGCATTCAACGGGAACTCATGTTTGATTTTCCCCTTACACCCGAGTCATTCAAGAGAAAGAAACACACTAAACAAGATTGTAAAGACCATTGATACAGACATGTTAATTGGTTTTATTTTATCTAGAATTTATTTAATGACTCCCCATCACATAAAAAAAATACTTAAAAAAACGTACATATAATTTCCACTTCGTATACAAGGTTGAAGGGGTGCACGAGAACCTCATGACCTTTACCCATTTTCGCCCCTGATTATAAATAGCTTATGTTCCAACAAAATTATGTTCTAATAAAATTGGTGATGATATGGCATGAACGTTTAGGAGTGGTTTAATTACATTATTAATAGCTTATATGTTCTAACAAAAATTATGTATATTTTATAAGATATGTTCACCATTTCTTTTTATATATATTTTGACCACGAAACTGCTAGACATTTTTATACATTCGTTTTTAGTACACTTTTAAAGTTTTCAACTTTGGGCACGACTTTTTTTTAGCTTTATACTTTGGGCACAAAATCTTTAGACTTCTACGTATTATACAACTTAACTTTTATACTTTCGTTTTTCTTTTTTGTGTTTTCTACTTTGGCCACCATTCTTTTATACATTTAAGTTTTTACCCCTAAAGTTTTCTACTTTGTTTTTTATTAACTTTTATGGTTTCTTACTTTGGCCACGAAACCTTTACACTTTTATATTTTATACCTTAAATGGTCATTGCTTCTATTTAAATGAAAATGGCTAATTCTAAATGATTTGGTGCTTTAATACGTTTCTTACTTAAACTAACGGGTAAATAGGTGGCTCGCCATACAGCACAGATAGGTCACCGTCTTGTCACTGTAAATTAAACCAGTTTTATTTGTTTAGACTTTGATGAATATGAATCCAAACCAACCAATTGAAACTATACCTAATTCGTAGGACAAAATTAAGAGTCTAAAATTAATTATATATCCAAATCTTCCTACTCTAATAAACAATTACAATTGTTGACACATGTCAATACTAGATTCATTCTCACAAAAATTTTCCCTCTCAAATCTGCATCATAATAAATTCCTTTTGATTGTAAATTATTTATATATAAAATAGGAAATTTCCTATTTGCTACGGAATTAGTTGGTTTATCATTGCTACGGAAATTTCCTATTTTATAATTATAATATAATTTCATTTAATTATTTATTTATATTTATGTAATTATGACAACCATATATTAATTTACATCTTATTTTAAATTAAAATTATGTTTATAAATTATTTATGTTCATTTTAATAAATACTAAAAAAACGTATAAAATACCAATAAACACTTATTTAGTGTGTTTTCAAATATAATTGATGAATACCTCATATTGTTTTAAACATTCAATCAACATTGTGGATTATATTCTTTATGAAGAAATTCATTGACAAAAATCATGTTCATAAGATCCATTACTAAATAGTTTTTCTACCGTATCAAATGATCGATGTTCATCCAATTTGAAAATTTTATATATCATGACTAATTCAATTGTAAGCTGTCTAATGATACGGGGATAACATTTTTTAATCGTTGTAACATTATAATATTTTATTATAATTCAGCTTTTCTACTCACCAATGAGACTGTTATCATCATAATCTTGTTGACATTTTATACTCACCTAACTTTCTATAAAGGCTTAAAGTCTCAAGTTTGTCAAATTATAAATTAATTAGATTGTTTTTCAAACAACCATTTTCTAAACATGGTCAGGCGTATGTTGTTTTTCCAAATATACAAGTAGATAAATCTCTAAATATTATATTTTTGACAAAGAGGTTAAAGTCACCAATGTCATATTATGAAATATAACTTTAGTTTTTTATTTAATGTAATGTAACGTTATTCCGGTAATAAGAAAAGTATTTATGAATTATCAATTATATATAAATTTTTTAATGATTTAACCCGTATAACATACGGGTTCTATCCTAGTAAACTATATATAATTACTATTAAGTCACTTTCCTTTTGCTGTTATTATCTTAAATTAAAATATTAAAAAGGACAAATAGACCTAATATAATCGTCCAAAATATGATTATGGTGACAATGACATAAACTCTAGAGTATTCGAAGGACAACCGTTACATTATAGTTTACTAATTATTAAAAGTTACAAAATCAGTGTGGGTTCCTCCCAATGGTATCCTGGAGATCATCAGTAATGGGAGGTTACTGGTTTGAGGCCAAGTGTTCGTGTTGGGGAAGATTTTACCGAATTGATTGGGATTTCCTCTGCTGCCTACTGGTGTTGGTGACCCACACGTGCGTTGCGGCTGACAACCGTATAAATAAAAACAAAAATACGTCAAATATTATTACAACGAAAACTTATAGAAAAAATTACAAACATACTAACATTAATGATAAATACACTACGTGTCAAATCTAGTTAAATTTTGAGTAATTTTTTTAAGCGTTTAATAGGTTAGATTTTAATAGGTTAGATTATGAATATATTAGAGTTAGCCGTTAAAATAAAAAAGGGAAACATCATCACATATCACAGCCACATTCAAATAAACAAACACAATAATACATTGAATTCAATTCAACTCGATTATTAACAAAGGCACTATTTTTAACTTTAAAATTTTATAATAACGAGTTGGTGATCCGCCCACACGTTGCGGCAGGCCACCGTCTTATTAGTGATACGTATTATACATAGGCCACCATGTAAGTAAAATAAACGAAAACGAACAGTCATTAACTTTAAACATTGCTTAAAAAGTCTTTTTTCTTCAATAGTCAATCTGTCTAAAAGAGCCAAGCAACACAATTACAATAGACCAAAAAACAAAGGATGGAATTCAAAAGACAACCTAATCTTTCATTCTTAGAAATCTATGCATCCACCTGCAAATACTAACGACAAAAGCATATAAGCAAATCCAGATACCAACATTAGAAAAATTGATCAAATTTATTCAAACGTAGAAAAATTTATAATGTATACGAAATAGTAAGAGAAACAAACCACATTCTTATTAGCATCGGTATATCACAAAGTACAAATACATTTTTTTTTAACCATTAATGACCTGTAGGCTAAAAAAGTTGTAGACATCGGTCATATGACAGGAAAAGAAAAAACATAATAACAACCTTACATTTTACACATTCATTTATTTGAGCCCGCATTCTTATTCAGTTGTAAAAATATCAAGATATATACATGATGGTTTGTAGTTGATATATGATGTTACTGCCTTTGTAACAAAGTGAGGACTAATAATACTGCGTGATGTCCTAACCCATCGTGACCAACATTGCCGTTCTAAAAAAAATTTGTTTAATGTTAGATTTATTTAACAATCGAACAGATGAATTTGATGAGTATATTATGAAGGATGGATTAGATTATATATAATTGCATTTATATAGCTGATTTTTTTCTATAATGACTTACATATTTGTCGGAGGTATGACAATTTTGTTCCGTCTGTAAATGGTTTCCTTCTTATTTTATAGTTGTTGGTTCTTTTTGTGGGTGCTTGCTATTGAACCTGCACAGAGTTAAACCATTAATTTTCTAAACATATGGAGATGACAACTGTAACAAATCAAGCAAGCCTAACGGTACTTAATGAAAACAAAAAGACTAACATTACCATTTAGAATCATTAATCTACAAAAGTAAACTGAAAATGATATTTAACATAACAGACTGCTAGATAAAATAATCCCTATCAAACAACATCAAGCAATCTCAAAGGAACTGAAAAAATACCTAACATCATAAACACCAAAGACATCATAATAATCTAAATATCATAGAAAATCCGATGTTAGGTTTATCAATTCATAAGGTAATCTATAAAACTCACATATGAAACGAAAGACAGCAGCTGGAACGAACCAAGAAAGCCTACCATTGAAAGAGAAGAAAAAGATTAACCATTATGTATAAAATGAATTCTCCACACCAGATTGGTGATGGGAGACTGGGAGTGGCCTCTTTATACTATAAATAATCACACAAAGAATACACCAAAATACACAAATTACAATATAGGATCTAAACATACTAATGTTTGACACATTAGCATTCAGAATCATCGGTCTAACATAAACAAACAAAAAAAAATATATAAAACATCTATAAATAATAAGCTGAAAATTGCTCTAAAAAGCACATAAGCAACAACACAGAACACATGCATCACACTAAGAGCTCCAAAAGCCTAATCATAATGCATGCATACAATAAACCAAAGAAAAAAAAAACCAGTTCAGAAAATACATCGAACAACTTAAAGGCAGCGTTAATAATAAACCACGACTTGAAACAAAACATTAACATACCCAATTACATAAAGTAATTATTGAACAACATAAAGTGATGAAGAATTAGTGTGATAAAACTATGTTAGAAAACATCAAAAAACAAAACAAAAAACATTTTCTAAACAACCAGCATAGATTAAAACCATCAAAAGTACCCCCCCCCCCCCCCAATATTTAGGTACAAACCCGAACAACATAAACGCAACGCCGCTAGCATCGACTTAGAGCACAGCCCTAAAATAAAACCCAAATCCGAAAAGAAAGAGCAACAACGACCCTTAAAAGAACAGAGAAATCAAAAATAAAACTAATAGAACCATACAACAGAAGAACACCAAAATCGCAAGCGACAATCAAAGAACTGAAGAAGACCAACATCACAGCTCTAAAAGACAGCAAAATTAAAATTCAAACAAAGCGATGATAAGGCCTTCAACATTGTACCCTATTTACAACCATTGGCTTCAAAACGTGAAAGAACCTATTTAAGGTACTTGGATCTCAAATGGACAACCCTAATATTGTAACCCTATGCACCAAATAATCCTTAATCGGATATGTAAGAGAAGAGAACATAGAGATTAAGAGGAGCTCAAACCTATCTTGGATTTCATAGATTTGTCTCTGACAACCAAAACCCTAAAAATTGAAACCGCTGCACCTGCAAAGGCCCAAACGTCCAAGAAAAACTAATAATCAGTCAAACATAGATGAAAAGAAAAGGAACCATGGTGTTCCAACATAACACGCAAAATCGGTTATACAATTAAATTGCAACAAACAACCGTGTTGAAGTGCAGTTATACCTTTGGTAGGATGCTCATAAGGGTGAACCCGAGGTGGGAGACGATGGTTTATCAGCGATGAACAAAACTAATCAGAACTTGAACTACAATCGGGGAAGAAAAAAACCCCAAAACTATAGAGAAACAGATGCATAAATCACAAACACCTGCAAGACAAACAAAAAAAACTATGAAATCAAATCGATTTTGTTGCACTGGAAAAATACCTAAGATTCAAAGATCTAAAATAGAGGAAATGAAAAGGTTAAAACCCTAACAAAAAACGACGATTCTTAATGGAAGAGAAGAAGCCAAGTAACCAAAACTTCCGGTCTCGTGATGTTTTGTAGGGAATGTAATCCCTGGCAAAATTCCCTGCAACCGATTTCGCCGCAGGCGGGCCACCCTGATGGTTTGTGGTAAAGGAAATGTGAACTGGTGAGGCCGGAAGATAGAAATTGGGGGATGGCGTGAAGCTATAAAGAGGGATGATGGTGTGAACAGACAACAACTGTGCAACATGTTGAGTGTTGAGGCTGAAATCTCGGTGTTGATTTCGGTACGGCGGATGTCCATGCGTGGATTTCAAACTGGAAAGCCAAGAACTTAAACAAAGACCATGCCACAAATTTTCTATGTTGACCCTTGTTAATTTTCTGCATGTTCTCTGTTCCCTATTTTCTTTTCTTTCAATAAAAAAATAGAACAAACCAAAAAAAAATTAAAAAATACAAAGCTACGTGTCTATTTGTGATTGGTCTAACTCTTATGAATAGTGATTGTTGAGTCTCACCAACCATTTGGTTTTTGTATTATATAATAAATGGTTCCTACAAAATATCAAACTGTTATGAAGCTAGTATAATTGTATGAAGTAAGATGTGGATGCACACATTTCTCACTCAATTATAAAGACCCTACCTACACATAAGATTTTCACATTTCTTATATCAAATCATTAATTATCCATGTCTTCTTGTCCCCAACTTTATAGTATAAATACCACCTCAATGCAAGGTGGTAAAATGCACCTTTGTATACATTCTATGATATACAATAATCTTCTCCCAAATCTTTCTAAATTCTCAAACTCCTCTCTACTTCATCTCATAATCTCCTTATAAACTTCTTTAAAGAAGTAATGTGGTTTAAGTGATCACAAATAATATTCAAAAGTGGTGGTAATCTTGTTAGATTGTAACGCAAACTATTATATCAAACTATTAAATTTGAACCTAATTTCGTTTTAATCCGTTCATTATTATACTAGTCAGTGATCCGGGTAAAACCCAAGGTTGTGATATAAAAAGAATTATACGAAGTAAAAGATCAAAGCTTCTTTTCTTAAATCTTTATGGTTTTGATTAATTCTTGTTCCTATAGATTCGTTTTGAGCATATGAATCCATTGATACAATAAATTTTGAGTATTCTTCAACAAATGATTGAATTGGAGTTCAAGTTCATCAATGGTGGGTTAAAAAAGTCATGACTTTATTTTTTGGTTCGTTCACCGTTATTCGTTGATCAAAACCTAAGTAATATGGATCTAGTTTTGTTAGGTTTTCCATCACAAATCCAAAGAAATTTACGGATCGAATTTTCATTGAGTAATGAAGGAGATATGATGAATCAAAGTTGTGGTATTGTAAAAAAAAATATAGATAATTTTTGTATGGAAAAAATTTAATTTTTTTATTTTTAATTATAAGATCCTTGACTTTTGTAAATACCATTTAATGTTTTTATTCAAAAATCTATAAAAATGACATGTAGGCCTAATCTTAGGTGATACACCTTAAATTGTGTCACCTGGACATCAAAAACTTGTGATTATTATATGTATAGATAGATTTTGGTGGATGTATAGATAGATATTTTTTGTTTATTAACTATTCTTGCAAATTCCAACAAAACTCAAAGCAGAAAAGCTCTAGAACTATAAACCCATCGAACAAGCCATGAATTTTAACCCAAAACTATAAATCAACAAGAAAAAATAATGAGCTTTCAAAGGCAGTTAAGAATTAACAATGTCAAGGCTCAGGTCGAAAAAATAGATCAACACCGTATCACAAAATGAGCAACGAGTTGGATCTGAAATCTTTGTAGAAAACTGAAAGCAGAAAAGCTCTAGAACTATATGCCCATTAACCAAACCATGGATTTTAACCCAAATTTACGAATCAACTCGAAATTAATAATGATGTTTAAAAAATAGTTAACGATTAACAACATCAAGGCTCATATCTGAAAAATCATCATAGCCTCAAATATCTTAGACTGTAAGAAACAAAATCAGATCAACATCGAATCACAACATGAGCAACCAATTTGACCTGAAATCTGTTTAGAGAACCACGTGAAGGCTCAGATTCAAAAAGTTATCACAACCACGAACATCATAGACTCCAAGAAACAAAATTGGATCAAGATCGAAGCAGAACAACAGATCTTCAAAATGATTAGACAAATACGCAACTCATAAAGCTGGATTTTTAGACCGGACCGGACCGGACTTGTGTCAAAAAAGGTTCAACTGGTTGACTTGGGTTGACCCAGAAACTCGAACCGGATTGGCTATTCAAACATGTAAATTTATAATATACACTTTATAAACTTTTAAACATGACAAATTTAAAAACTTCAATAAAGTCCTAAACATGTTACAATTATCCAAAAGAACGTCAATACAAGTTTTAATCAAACTATATTAACTTATCCAAAACAAGCTACAGTGGAGTGTTGTATGCATCAAGTTCTTCATCATTGTCACACCCCGATGTTCCGATTACGTGGGCGTGTGACGTCATGGGGTCATAGTCGTGGTTACGAGGAACGACCTCTAACAGTTTCACTTTATGTTTAAAGATCAAATAGTATTTAAAGTTGCAGCGGAATTCATAAATACTGATAATATGTTACAATACTGGAAAAGATGAAATACGATAATTATTACGATTGTTCATGATTTTATTTAATAAAAAGGAACGACCATGACACCATTCCTAAAGCAGGTCCTATTAGTTGATAGACTTCCCATTTGCATGGCGAGAGCGGTTTTCATTTACCTGAGAAATACATGAGTTTGAAAAGGTCAACATAAAGTTGGTGAGTTCACAGGTTTAAGACTCTACAAGATGTATTTGTAAAAGTTGAAGATATACAAGATATTATAAAGATTACTCGTTTGATGCTTTGATCTACCTGTTCCTTGATTTCAAATACTAACAGATTTACCCATCGATGATAACTTCCCCTAAGAAATACCAATGGCATAAAATAACTGACATGTACCCCCAGACTGGTTACCGGTGAGTCAGAACTGGAGCGACCAGCTAGGGTAGGGTTGTCAACCCAAATAGATCTATTCACTAGTTATCGTTTCGTTATAGGAACTAATTGAAATCAATTGATAATGGGATTTGTAGCAATATGTTATTAGCAAATTACTATGAAGGGGTAATGAAAGAACATATAATCAATAGCGTAACAGTAATACCATAATATCAAGTAAAAGATTTGTTTGATCATGATTTCTCCCCCAAAGTATTTAAAACAGTTTAAAAGAAAGGGGCCGTGAGACTCACCTCTTTAAGGTGAATGATGAAGTAGAACAGATATGAGCTGTGGCGACTGATGTCCTAAAAATAGTAGTAGAACAAGTCTCAGGTTTTGATTCGATTGGTTAACGTTCTGGTTAACCAATAAGTTGGGTCGAGTCTTGACAATTCGTTTCCGTTTGTATGTCGTAGTTATTCATTTTTGAAAAGATATATTTTGAGTAAAACGCTGAAGGTTTGTTCAATTAATATCACGAATAAGATTTATAAGTAGAGTAAATGTTTAAACATATATATATATATATATACACTTTAGCTATATATATATATATATATATTTTAATATACATTTAAACATATATATTTTCGTAATAATATAGAGAAAAATATAGTTAGTAATCCTCTTTCATTTTATATTGATTTCGAGTCTCGTCTGATTAATTAAACCGTGAGCGTAACACGTTGGTAAAGTGTGCCTTATATTGCAGACTTTCCCTAAATTTTGATGTGTGGACATAAAAAGTTTTCGTTTGTTTTTAAAAGACATTTCGTTGAAAGTGATAACATCGGATGTTTGATCTTAACTCGATATTTAATAGATGATTGAAATGATATCGAGAACGTAAACAAAATAATGTTCTTAGCCCACTTTTATTTTATAAAAACAATAGGTCGTAAAGCGGTTATAAAATATATATATATTCTCATATATATATATAAATATATTTTTGAGTTAGGTCCGTCCTTTGGTCGTCTTTTAATCCGAAAATCATTAAATCATTTTCCGTCATTAGTCCGAGGTTATTAGGATATATTTCTCAACTAAATATGTCCGTTGTTCCAAATTCAATTACCAGAGTCATCAAATAAATAACGAAATATTTATTATCTAATCATAAACATTTGTTTTAATCCGAATAAATATATCCTTTTAATATTTTGATCGTTTTAGATCGTTATAGCAAATCAAAGTGTTCCATTGTGTTCAAACCACCAATATACTAACAATATAAGTCTCGTGAGCCGATCGCAACCCGAAGGTGTCACCTTTGTAGTAATAAACGGGTGTTAATCAAATCGAAAGGTTATCATTTTATGTGGGTTTTTAACCCGAACGGAACCGAACTAGATATCAAGACTCGGGGTTCATTATGGGTTAACCGGTTACGTAAGCATGTAAAGGAAAGTTTACGAGTCTTACAACGGTGGTAGCGGGGTCGTGTTCGGTGACGATCGGAGGTGGCGGTGATCGGTGCGGCAGCGAGGGAGGCGGCAGCAGCGACGGTGGAACGGCAGCAGCAGCGTCGGCGGTTGACAGCAGCAGCAGCGTCGACGATGTTGATGATGACGATGGCCGAAGGTGGTGAAGGCGGTGGTGGTGGCGTCGAACGTCGAGGGAGAGAGAGGAGGTGGCGGTGGCGATGGTGATGATGATGATGCGGGTGGCGTCGGGTGGTGGAGGCGAGGGTGGTGGTTGGTGATGGCGCCGATGATGGGTGGCGGTGTGGTTGGTGGAGGTGGCGACGGGAGAGGAGACGGGGAGGGGAGTGGTGCGACGGGGAGGGAGGAGGCCGACGCGACGGTCGGCTGGGCTGGGGAAGGTCGCCGGCAGGTGAAGGGGGCCGGCGGAGAGAGAGTCGGCGGAGGAGGTGGTGGTGTCGTGAGGTGGTGGCGGTGGAAAGGTGAGGGTGGTGGTGTGGAGTGTGGTTAATTTATGGTGATGGTGATTCTAGTTATTTGTAAGCAAGTTGCTCAAAAAATATCTGCAGGAGATTTGATGTTATCTCAAATTTTAACCAAGGTTATATTACTTAAGGTTAAATCTTTTAACCTTGGGTTAGGAAAGATATTTTAGTGTAGGTTAGTTAGTTTTTCTTTTATAAAAAAACAAGTAAGTTGTTATAACTTATAAAAAGAAATCTAAATAAATTGTCTTAATTATATTAAAGAGAACGCAACGTGATCGGTCGAGTATTCGAGAAATAATAATTATTAATTCAGCCGGTTTTAGATTGGGCTTAATTTAATAGTTGAGGGGTCGGTGTGGCTCGTGTCGGTCCACATTT
>JBCNJP010000006.1:57647674-57716424 GCA_039602395.1 Deinandra increscens subsp. villosa | reverse complement strand
ATACAGAGTTTTAGGTAAGATTGCCAGCATAAATTTTGTAAGGTGACTCAAACACCAAACTCTTTTCAGGTCGCGAACTTGATATTGTGCTTCCCCGTTTACTATTCATGTCAACTGAAAACCCAAATCGCATATCTTGCCCATCAACATCCAGTTAAACATAACCAAAATTTTGGGCACGTGTTATAGAGTTATAAGTATAATAATACATGGTACTACTCTATGTATCAAAACATAATAAAGTTAATTTCTTAGATATCGTTATAGGCCCCTAGTTAATTAAATCCAGAAATTCTGTGGTGTATACATAAAAACGGACAGAGGCAACATACAAACGATTTACGATTTCAAAAACTCACAGAACCATACAATAATTGTTGCTTTGGCTTCATCAAGTGAGCTCATGAATCTTAAATACAATGTCAATACCCTTGATTGTTGGTATTATTTCTTCCGATCTCCCAAAGGATGTTCATATACAAGTCAAAAAACAAAATAAAACCCTATGTTCTCTAGGCCAAGCTTAGAACCAGATAGAACAACAATTAACATGAAATTAAAAAAATAGGGCAGAGAAAGCATGAATAGGAAATGGAGTACAAACAATTAACATAAGATTCAGAAATTAGGGGGGATACCCTATACCTTGAAGCCCATATAGGCTCATGGAGTAGAAATCGCTCAGATCCTACTGACGGTGGCGACGAATGCCTCCTAGCTGGCGGAAACAGCACCCCAAAACATAGTGAGGCAAGACATCAGCGGCAACCACCGTTTACGGTTGTCATATTCTTGGATGTAGGTGGTTAGCGCTGTAGTTCGTTGGTTAGCCAGAAAGAGAAGAAGACTTCGAGAGAGATACTGAGAGAGAGAGTGAGTGGGTATATAGATTCATAATGTGGTGGTGGGAGGTATGGATGTGAGGATGTCCGATTGAAAGAAAATGAGCAGAGGTATGGTCTGAAAGTCTATAGGAGCATGTTTGAAAAGTAAAATAGTTGTACACTTATACGGGGCTGTTTGGTAAACTTTGTGTCATTAAGTGCTGAATCAGTAAGAGGTCTGATTGAGTAAGTGACTCTGAACCAGGTAGTGCTGAACCAGTAAGTATTGTTTGGTTGGATCTCTAAATAACTGTATAAAATGACTATTTTACCCCTTCCGGTCCGGTTAACATGTGCAAATATAATCAATACGGTCAAAATAATCAAAGACTTTATAGTTTAATACATGTAAACTTCAAGCAAGCTTGATTTTATATCATGAGATAACTGATTTAACAAAAATCTCATATAAGATTCGAAGAAGTTGGTTAAAAATCAAACACCATTCTTGCCCATCCAAATGGTTCAGTATATATAAAGAAACATGGATTTAAATCAAGACAAATTCAAAGGAGTTTGACACCATAGTATTAGAAGATAAAAAATGGATCGATTCAAATAAAGATGTTCAACAAACAGAAAACCCACTCAAATAACATCGATTACTAGCACGGAATTCAGAGTCAGTTCCTAGCAAATTAATTATGAATACAACAAATAAATTAGTGATGAATACAAATTAATGGTGATTTCTCGCAAACAAATCGATTTCTAGGGCATGTTTAATTAGCTCAGATTCAACAAACAAGGGCATCAGAGGGGAGCACCGATGATGAAGAAGAACGAATCACTACCTTCTGCCTTGTGAACGAGAAGGGCGTCGGAGGGGAGCACCGGAGGTGAGGAGAGGGGCGGAGGGGAGCAGCGCCGGTGGAGATGTCGTAGGGGAGGAAGACGACGTACGGGAGAAACGCCGGTGGAGAACTTGTAGGGGAGGAAGACGACATACGGGAGCAACGCTGGTGGAGAAATCGTAGGGGATGAGGGCTGCCGGAGAGTGCAAATAGTCGCCGGAGAAGGAGGGCTGGGGTAGAACGTCGCAAGGAGAGGGGTAGCAACGCTCAATTTTTTTTCCTTTTTTTGTTTCTGAATAGTTCAGCTATGGTTTCCAATCTAAGCGAATGAGTGCATATACAGACCCTCGTACCGATTAAGAGGTGAAAAAAAGTTCCGACCAAACACTCTGAAATCTGACCGATTCAGACCTTAAGCCATTAAGTGGCTATTAAGAGCTAAACAAACAGCCCCTAAGCTTATTGTCTATAGGAGCAGGTTTGAAAAGTAAAACAGTTGTACACTAAGCTTATTAAGTTGGACTGCAGCACACTAACGGCGTTAACCCATACACGAAAAATCCCTATTCACCAAAAATCTCTATTCACCAAAAGCTTGAACCTTTTTTATGCATCAATGGCTGGTACATCACGTTTGAAAAATGATACATAAACTAAAATCCCTATTTATAGAGTTTACAATTGTTAATATGGGTAATATATATATATATATTATATATATATATATATATATATATATATATATTATAAAACTTCGTTCGTTAAATATGCTTTGACATACACTCGTATACTCATCGTCAAGCTACTCGTCGTTAAATTTCGTTAGGATTAACTAACGACCCCCAACTTTCAGGGGCTATTTTTTCCATTTCCTAAAACTTATTTTGGTCACATAAACATGCAAGGACCCATTCTATAATTGTCTAAACCTGGCACCTTAATATGTATATGGGCAGGGACCAATTTTGCCAATTTCCTATAGTTGGGTTTCATGACATGCACACTTCATTGCATTTGAAGTCAAACACATAATCAATCAACAGCTTAATTGAAACTTTAATGAAATAGGTTTGACTCAAAAGACCCTTTGTTGCCTCATCATTCAAACAACCAAGTTAAGAACAGTACCTTTCATACTGATTTTGACATTTTACCTCTCAATGAGACATATCTTACATTTATAGATTACTTGACATGACATGAAGATACGTCTCCTAAACTGGGCCTGGAATAATCACTTATCAACAAACAAATTAGTAATAAAAACGTTAGTGATAATCCTCCTTGATCGTTCCTGCACAAAGTGAGAGATTAGTTAGCTAATAGTACCCAGGCCATTGTTTTTCTGGGTACTCCTGAGGAATCAATGAATGAAATTTCTTTTAAAAACATTCCTTTTAAAAAATCAGGAAGTTGGGATGGAGCTGCCTTGATTTTTGGTTTCCAAATTCCAGGTGATTTAACATTTTTTTTAGTCACTTTTGGAGTTGTGACTTTAGGTGTTTCAACCTTCTTCGTTTTAGATTCATTTTTCAAAACAGTTTTTGTTTTAGTCACCTTTGGAGTTGTGACTTTAGGTATTCCGACCTTCTTCATTTTAGAGTCATTTTTCAAAACAGTTTTAGTTACCTTGGGAGGGGTAACTTTGGGTTTTTCAGACTTTGGTTGTTTTGAAAACGGTTTTGATAACGGTTTGTCAGGCCGTTTCAAATCCCCAACCTAGATTAAATTTGTAGTAGTGGAAGTTAGGGTATCGAACCTAGGGAATATGTGGAAATTGATTAATTGATGAACTAATTAACTAAAATTATTAATTACCTAATTTAACTAAAGTTGCCACTTAGCTGTTTTGAATGATTTGGTTGAATTAACTAATAAAGTTACTAACTTTAACCTAAGAAATTGATTGAATTCAAATGAGACAAATCTAACCACTTCTGGATCCTGGTTGGCTACCGATCTAGAAAAACCTAATTCCTTAACCGTGACACATAGACATGCCCCCCAATTGCTTCCTTGACCTAATAACCTAGTTTCCTAATGGGCTGATTAGTCCTGCCGCAAGAAAGTGCTAGATCAATAAACAGTGGACCACTAAAACCCTAGATTACTAGTTGATTTTAACAATTCCGCATGTAGGTATTCAACGGTAGCAAGTATTCCGGAATAACTAGTTAAGAAATAGGTTAATCATAGAACGAATCCACCAACCAATCACCAAAAGCGGTTAGTGGTGGATTAGCCGGACATGGCTAATGAAACAAACATGATTTTATTGAAAGATTGCATTAAACTAACGTACCGAATGATTAGAATGCTTCAAAATCTCCAAAACAATGGTGGAATTCGCAAACCCTAAGCCTCTGGTCGTCTAAAACAATGCATGAATGACAAAAACTTAAAGAACAAGTTTAAATAGAAAACCCTAATCTAAAACTTCTGCCGGCTGATTCGGGGCGTACCGCCCCAAAGTGGGGAATTCTGGGCGTACCGCCCGGATTCAATCTTCCGGATCTCTTTCTAAACTTTAGGGCGTACCGCCCTGATTTCTTCTATTCTGGGCGTACCGCCCTGATTTGAATCTCAGGAACTTTCTTCAATTTTCTTCTAAGTCTTCACTCGTTCCCGGCTCGATTCTCGATCCTTGTACCGAGCAGCTTCCAGCTTCTCTCATAACTGCTCCATTGTTAGCTACATTAAGCATCGTGGTACCTCACAATACAAAAACCCGTGAAAATGCGACATAATCCAACCATTATTGTTATTAAATAAGACAATATAAACATAATAATGACGACAAATTGGACTAACATCACATCCCCACACTTGACTTTTTCCGTCTCGGAAAAACTGCCATGGAATCATAATCAGGAAAATCAATCTCAAAATCTTTTAACTTTTCACTTTATCAACCTTTTTCCATTCCACATTCCAAAATGTATTCATATATACTAAATGCAATCACCGGTATTTCTATCCGACTAAACCCAACCACTGATCTTTGAGCCCCCAAGGTGTTTATATAATTTACCGAATAAAGTCTCAACCTGCTTATGTGTCCCACATTCAGAAAGTCCTAGCTTAGTCTAATCCCGACTCAAATTCGGTCAAAGTAAAGGGTAATAAAGATAGAATTATTTATATTTTCCCCACCCTAGTTAAACCAGATACTCATATATCCCAAGAATGATGGATTTAAATGGATGAATGAAGTTGCTTGAGCATTTATTTTTTTGTCTACTATTGCTTTCTATTTTTTTTATTTTCTTTTTTCTATTTTTTTTTCTTTTTCATTTTTTTTATAGTTGGTTAATTTTAACTATACTTACCAACGGACATCATCAGAGGCATTCTTTCACAAGGTCTTACCCCCGAAATCATACGTGAGTGTTTTGCCCGCGAGATCCGGAACATCATCAGAGGTACTCTTTCACAAGGTCTTACCCCCGAAATCATACATGAGTATTTTGCCCCTTCACTCTAATTCATTAACCGCTTATTACCTACTATGCTCAAAAGATGGAAAGATGGGGCGCCGTTATTTCTCGGATTTGCTTTCGCAAAAAGATCATAACGTGCCAGTTTATTCTGAGGATATATAAGTCTCTAATTCAAAAAGGTCTTTTTCCTCCTAATCATCAGTTTCAACCTCACTATTACCTCTAAAATGGGAACCCACTAGCAACTGAATTATTTACATATTTATACACAAATAAACACCAAGGGATAATTAAGCTTTACTAAATCAGCTGGGCCTACCGACACATCACAAATTAGCTATATTTTCCATTCTCACCTTTTCTTACCACTTTTCCCTTTCTTTCTTTACAATTTATTTTATTCTGAAAATCGACTCCCAATTGTACTATCATTTTCCATGTACCGGCAATTATCCCAAAACAGATTTGACTCAAATACTTAAAAATGACTCAAAAATTGCAAAATCTTTTTGGATTTTTGATGTTTTTTACTTTTTTTTTTTTCAAAATAACACAACTACCTAAAAATTTAAAAACTGACGTCCTGTCCCCCTCCCCACACTTAAGATCGACATTGCCCTCAATGTGATAGGAACACGCACAACGTATAAACAGACACGAACGATAAAATAAACATGAAAAATAAAAATAAAATGCAAAAATAAAAAGAGAATAAATAAATAAATAAAAAGAACAAGTTGGAACACACTCCCCTGAAATCATCGTGAAAAGCTCCTCGGAAGTCGTGCCAACACCCTCTCGCAACAGATCGTGAATTCCAGAAATCGGATGGAAGAAGTAATGTATGGAATGTCACATCTCAACCATGGTGCTACCAAGAAACAAACACATCATACCACATATATATAAGTCAAAATAAAATCACAACCACCCCAACCGGTTACCCCGTACAGTACCCCCAGTTACAATATAATATCATATCATACAGACCATGATCTAACAAAAACAAAATAACCAAAAAGTACAAGGGTCAAGAAACAAAACCGATCGGCAATGGTAGTGAAGTCAGCATGATCAGCACCTACTCCTCCTCATCCTCTCCAGCATCTCCAGCATCTCCACCTGTACCACTAGGACCTGCATCTGGATCACCGCCCTCATCTCCACCAGCATCAGCATCTCCAGCAACAGCATCATCACCTCCCTCAGGCTCCTGAAAGAAATCAGGGATCGGTATACCCTGATGTGACATCATATGCCGCATAGCCCTCTCAATCCTCTCGAACCTCACATCCACATAATCCAGCACAGCATCCTGAACCATATCCAACGTAACCTGATCGGCCCTCGGCGGCCTCTCTGGTCTCTGCCTCAGCGGCCTCTCAACCTGGTGTAGATATCCTATGCCGCCTCGCGGCCCTAGCAGCCTCATCTCCCTGAACAATCACACCCCTAACGGCCTCCCACTGCGGGGGATCAGTCATAGTCACCATAGAAGCCAGCCGCATATCACCTAACTCGTAATGAGAAGTCTCAGCCCCAATCGTCAAGTGAGTCTCCAAATACCTACCCGGCTCAAAAACACCCAATCTCCTGGCCAACCTAGTCACATAGGGCCCCATACTCAGATGGACGCCCTTTCCCGACGTCCTCCTCCTCGCAAACGATGAAATCAAAACACCAGCAATGTTAAGGTCATGGCCCTCAACGATCGATCGCAGCACTGCTAAATCTAGCTTCGTGACTTTCTCGACGCCAGAACGACGACCGAGAAGAGTACACGCAACTATCCTGTGAATATACCTGATCACCGGGTCCCTAATCTGCGACTCAACTACACTGTCCAAGTACGGGACCGATCCAATCGCATCCCAGAACGCTGTAAGCTGTAAATCAGTAACCCCCTGGGGGTGTGGTCGGCTAAAAAGCCCCCTCGGCAGCTCTGCAAACGCCGGCGCCTCAACCTCCTCCTGTGTATACAGTCCCGATGCGACCGCGAACTCGGGTATGCTCATGTGATGAGTCCGACGGCCCAAAGCAAAGGACAAGGCGTTCCCGTCGCCAAACTTCCCAGGACCCACCTGGAAAGTAGAAAGAAACTCCACCGTCAGCTCCACGTACTGGTGGTCATCTGGGGTCAACGCCCTCCTCCAACGGTCAGTCACTAGCCCTCTAATCCGCTCCAGCTGCCCAAGCTGAGCCAACAAACCCCAGTCAATCGTGCGATGATGCAACAGCGGCATCTCAATGAACCTCCTCATCTGCCTGTCCTCGTGCGAGTCACGCTCGAATCTAAGAAAGGAATGGTGCGCGTGGTTCCTCCTCGCGACGGGTGGCGGCAACACATCAGCCTCAGGCAGAATCTCTGGCCCCCAGTAGTTGATGATCCTCCTCCTGAAATGGCGGGACCGGAATAGCAGCATCCGGATCGCCTCGTCGTCTCCTCTTGGGACCGCGTGTCCCGGAACTAGACCCTTGCCGGTCCGACATCCTGGAATCAGCTCGGAATGCGGCTTGTAAACTCGGTGTCTGGTCGTTCGGTGGCAGGTGGTCGTCCGGCGCGATGGCGGTGGTGGTTGTTTGTGAACCTGATACGCAGCGGCGGCCAAATCTCGTGTGGTGTACAATCGGACAGTGGTGGCGATGGGTAGCAATTCGTGTAAGGCGGTGGCGTGTAGCGGTGGTGTGCGGTGCAGGTGGCGGTGGTGGTTTTGAAAGAGAAATGATATGGGTGGTGGTGGTGTGTTATGGAGAACTGACCCACCGTAAAAGACGGTTTTATAATTTTTTTTCTCGTTTAAAAATCCGGGCGTACCGCCTCATAGTGTGACTAAGCGGTAGGGCGTACCGCCCTGATTTAAAAACTCAATTTAATTTGAGAAAAATTCCGGGCGTACCGCGCCAGTGTTTCGGTCACCTAGGGCGTACCGCCCTGTGCCCTTTTTTGGCAGAAAGTTTGGAAATTTTAGAGCCTCAAAAAATTTTCTATCTCTGGTAAAACACCACTTTTGCACCACCGAGCATGTGTATTGCAAAATTTTCATTAAAACTTACCTGGAACGCAGTTTATCGGCACAGATTTCACTCCCGAGCTTTCCGATTTCCTGAAAACACACCAAAAACGTAAAATCTAACAAAACTACGAAAACACACAAAACTCAAAAATGAAAAACAAACCACTGGGTTGCCTCCCAGTTAGCGCTAAGTTTTTAAGGTCTTCAGCCAGACCGTACTTCCCTTTCACGTTTCAGGGTTTTCAGAAGCGGGCGCCAAGAAGTAATCGTCTTTGTCGACTTGCCCGTGAATGTCTGCCGAGTCCAGATACGGCTTCAACCTGTGCCCATTTACTACCTGCTTCAGGTGGTCATCCAGGTCTTCAATCTCGAAATTACCATACCCCCCACACTTGTGATGAGGAATGGCCCCGTCCATTTGCTTTTCAGCTTACCTGGAAACAATTTCAACCGTGAGTTAAATAACCAAACCTTTTGACCTACCTGGAAATCCATCTTCTTCAATCGTGCATCATGCACTTTCTTCATCTTATTCTTGTAGGCATCGGCACTCTCGTACGCCTCATCGCGTAACTCTTCCAATTCTCCCAGCTGGAGCTTCCTTTCTCTACCTGCAGCATCATAATCCAAGTTAACTTCTTTCACAGCCCATAATGCTCTGTGAGCTAACTCAACAGGTAAATGACATCCCTTCCCATAGACCAACCGATAGGGAGTGGTTCCAATAGGCGTTTTAAAAGCAGTGCGATACGCCCACAAGGCGTCATTCAATTTGGAAGACCAATCCTTGCGGTCGATTCGCACAGTTTTCTGTAAAATTTCTTTGATTTGCCGATTGGAAACCTCCACTTGACCGCTTGTTTGCGGATGATATGGGGTTGCAATTCGGTGGTCTATGCCATACTTCTTGAGTAGTTTGCCAAATCGAAAGTTCTTGAAATGGGACCCCCCATCACTTATGATCACACGAGGGATTCCAAATCTAGAGAAAATGTTTTGTTGGACAAATTTGCAAACTACACTATGGTCATTGGTCTTAGTAGCTATGGCTTCTATCCATTTGGACACATAATCTACCGCTACTAGAATGTAAAGAAAACCATTCGAGTTAGGAAAAGGGCCCATAAAATCTATGCCCCAAACATCAAAAATCTCTACAACCAAAATTGGTTGCAAAGGCATCTCATCACGCTTTGTGATGCTTCCCAACTGCTGACATCTCGTGCAATGCTTCACGAACTCAAACGCATCCTTGAAAAGTGTGGGCCAAAACAACCCGGATGAAAGAACCCGGTGACCCGTCTTGTGTCCACTAAAGTGACCTCCACACGCCGATGCGTGAACCAACTCTAGCACTGCTTGTACCTCCGACTCTGGTATGCACCTCCGGATCACTTGATCCGGTCCTACCTTGAACAAATCCGGTTCGTCCCATATGTACTTCTGTGCTTGAGACTTCAAATGTATCTTCTTTCTCCTGGGCCAATGTTCCGGAATTGTACCTGCAGCCAAATAATTGACAATGTTAGCATACCAAGGTAAATTAGAAACACTTAACAATTGTTCATCCGGAAACTGCTCATTGATGCTCCATTCGTCTTCTTCTCCTTCAATGTGGGGCAATCGGGACAAATGGTCCGCCACCACATTCTCACTACCCTTCTTGTCTCTGATCTCCAAGATTAAACTCCTGCAACAGAAGGATCCACCGAATGAGCCTCGGCTTGGCATCCTTCTTCTCCATCAAGTACCGGACCGCACTGTGGTCCGAATACACAATCACCTTGCTTCCCCAGATATATGACCTGAACTTATCAAGAGCAAACACAACTGCAAGTAATTCTTTTTCAGTGGTAGTATAATTCAATTGAGCCCCATCTAAAGTCTTACTTGCATAATAGATCACAACCGGTTTTTTATCTACCCTTTGACCCAAAACTGCCCCAACAGCAAAATCTGAGGCATCACACATAATCTCAAAAGGTATGGACCAATCGGGTGCTTGCAAAACTGGTGCCTCAATTAATTTGTTTTTCAAAGTGTTAAAAGAATTTAGACACTCATCATTAAAATCAAAAATTTCATCTTTTAACAACAGTTTGCAAAGAGGTTTAGTAATTTTGCTAAAATCTTTAATGAACCTCCTATAAAACCCGGCATGACCTAAAAATGCCCTAATACCCTTAACATTCGTGGGAGGAGGCAAAGTTGAAATCACTTTAATTTTTGCCCTATCAACCTCAATCCCACGACTCGATACCACGTGTCCCAACACGATCCCCTCTTGAACCATAAAATGGCTCTTCTCCCAACTTAACACCAAATTGGTTTCTATGCAACGCTCTAAGACTCGTGTTAATTGGTTCAAACAAGACTCAAATGATGTACCAAAAATTGAGAAATCGTCCATGAAAATTTCAAGTGAATCCCCGATCATATCAGAAAAAATAGCCATCATACATCTTTGAAAAGTGGCCGGGGCATTACACAAACCGAATGGCATCCTCCGGAATGCAAAGGTGCCATAAGGACAAGTAAAAGTGGTCTTTTGTTGGTCATCGGGGTGAATGGCAATTTGGTTGTACCCCGAATAACCGTCTAGAAAACAGTAAAACTTTTGACCGGACAACTTCTCAATTATTTGGTCAATGAAAGGTAGAGGAAAATGGTCTTTGGAAGTTGCGGAATTTAACTTCCTATAATCAATGCAAATTCGCCACCCGGTTACCGGTCGGGTGGCTATTTCCTCACCTTTCTCGTTCCTAACAATCTGAATTCCTGCTTTCTTAGGAACGGTTTGAGTTGGACTTACCCATGAACTATCGGAGATAGGATAGATAATACCTGCATCCAGCCATTTGAGTACCTCCTTCTTGACTACCTCTCGCATATTCGGGTTAAGCCTCCGTTGTGCATCTCTCGCGGGCTTTGCTCCTTCCTCAGTAATGATCTTGTGCATGACTATAGATGGACTGATTCCCTTCAAGTCTGCAATGGTCCATCCAATAGCCGCCCGATGCTTCACTAACACCTTCATCAACTCCTCTTCTTGCTCCTTAGTTAGACCTGCAGAAACAATAACCGGAAGAGTGTTATTCTCACCAACAAAATTATACTTCAAATGTTTAGGAAGTTCTTTAAGTTCAAGTGAAGGTGGTGATTCGAGTGAAGGCTTCAATTGTGAGTCGATATGCTCCGGTAAGCTCTCCACTTGAATAGACCATGGTGGTCTTTGGTCTCTCACAGCCATCAACTCTTGGCTCTCATCCTCTGCTTCCATCTCCTTGACCATATCAGCATAGCCCCTGCCAAACAAAGCAAATTCCTCGGGGGTCCCATCCTCCTCATTAACAGAGAAAAATGGAGGTGTAAGACCTTCAACGATTTCAGCCCGAAAGCATTCATCATCTTCCCGAGGGTTAGTCACATTGCCAAAAACACTTAACCGCATTTTGCGGTTCCCAAAAGTCATGTCCACGGTACCCGACCTGCAATCAATTTGTGAGTGACTAGTAGCTAGAAAAGGTCGACCCAAAATTACCGTGGGCTGAGCAGTTTTTTCAACTGACACATAATCCAAAACCAAGAAATCTACCGGATAGAAAAATTCATTAACTTTAACTATAACATCCGATAGAATTCCCCGGGGCAGCTTAGGGGTCAAATCAGCCAAAATCACCGTAGTGTCGGCTTTCTTTAAGGGTCCAAAGTCGTACTGATCGTACAAGCTCCCCGGTAAAATACTCACACTCGCTCCAAGATCCAAAAGGGCGCGGGTCATCTGAAAGTCACCAACTTGAATTGAAATAATTGGTGCCCCCGGATCTTGGAGTTTCTTTGGCAAAATGCCTGAAATTATGGCACTCACATCTGCATTTGCGTCAAGCTGTTTTGGAATCTTGTAATTCCGTTTTTGAGTGCACATGTCTTTCAAGTACTTTGCGTAAGCCGGAATTTGCTTAATTGCATCTAAAAGGGGAAGATTGATTTTAACTTGTTTGAAAATATCCCACATCTCATCTTGTTGTGGTCCCCGTTTAGATGTTTTCTGATTAGGTTCAATTAAAGCTTTTGGAAAAGGTACCGACTTTTTCTGTTCAACCACTTCATTATCTATCACCCTATTACCAGATTCATTAAAGGTTACCTTTTTTGGTGTCCTAGGGTTACTAGACTCGGTTGCAACTGACTTTGGGTTAGTTTGGTCGGTTTCCGGCTCACTTTCATCATCACTTACCCAATCCTCCACCACCCCATCAACTTGTGGTGGAGGTGCCCCTACCTTATTATCTACGGACTTACCTGAGCGTAAAGTGGTGATCTTGTTGATTGGCACGTGTCGCGTGTTCTTGGAACTAGAAGACTGACCTTGCTGATGTTGTGGGTTTATGGTGGTGTCACTAGGCAACTTTCCTGGATCTCGCCTTGATGACTCTGCAGCCAACTGCCCCAACTGTTTCTGAACTGCTCCCATTGTCTTGTCTTGGAGCTCAAATCTCCGATCAAATCCCTGAACTTTGTCGGTCAACTGTCTGTTGCTGGCGGATAACTGTCTTTGCTCCTCGACTATCTGCTTTTGACCATCTGCGAGTGAGTTCATTTTCTCCATTAAGGCGGCAAATTGCGCTTGCATCCCATCTTCCGGTGTCGGTTGAGCTTGTTGGTAGCTTCCTTGGGGCGGGTTTCCACCTTGAGTGTAGGTGTTCCGTTGATAGCCCCCTTGGTTGTAACCGGATGCTCGGCCTTGATATTGTGTTGAAGCTCCACCCTGCACATTAGAAGTTTGAAAGTTAGGATTTAACTGATTATTAGCATTGCCATACCTGAAATTTGGGTGGTTGCGAAGGTTGGGATGGTAAGTGTTGGAATTCATCGCTCCCTGGACATAATTGACATCTTCGCTTTGCTGAACCATGGTGGAACATGCCTCCACCGAGTGGCCTAATTCGCCACAACCCGTGCACACCGGAAATTGTGCACTAGCCTTCACCTCTTCTGATGCACCCCCCAACTTCATTTGTGCTACCTGCTTCTCCAACAGAAGCGTTTGCTGACGAAGCTTCTCAATGCGTTCCTCTGCCTCATAATCAACTGATTTGACCGCTGCGGATCGCGATCTTCTCCCGTTCTGAGCAAGCCTTTTTGATGTGGCACTCAACCGTCTCCATGTGCCCCCAATCTACCTCCTCCGTGTTGGTTAGGAATGTCCCATTGCTGATGGAGTTCAAGTCTCGGATATCCTCTGGAAGGAGACCATCATAAAATGCCTTAATGAGATCCCAAGTGTCTATCCGATGATGTGGGCATTTACGCAACAAGTCCTTGAACCGAGTGAGTGCTTCATGAAATGGTTCCCCGGTGTGTTGCTGGAAGGACCGAATCTCTTCTTTGACCTCACTGGTTTTGCTCATCGGAAAGTATTCTTCAAGGAACACTTCTTGCATTTGCACCCAAGTATAGATGCTACTGGGAGTTAGACTTTCGAACCATCTCCGTGCTCGATCTTTGAGGGTATACGGGAAAAGCATTAGCTTGACATCGTCCTGTGTGAACCCCGTGGCTCCAATAGGTATGCATGTGGACTCGAAGCTATGAATGTGATGATATGGTTCTTCGGTTCTTTTCCCGTAAAATTCTGGTAGATGGCTCAAGTATTGGGGTCGAACCTCAAAAGCTCGTCTGTTTGCTCCGATTGGTGCGACTACCGCGGAGGCACTCGGAACAACGATTGGCTTAAAGTGACTAGCCACTCCCTGAACCGGTGGATTTTCTACCAATCGTGGGACTCCTCCTTCCATTTGAAGACGAGCTCCCCCATGGTTGAATTGTGGAACTCCTCTTGGGGGAGAAGCTCTTCTTCCTTGTGGGGCAACATTAACCTGTGGAACTCGTGCCCGATTTCGTGGTAGCTCATGTTGTGGTTCAGCATCATACCCGTACCCGTCACCATCTTCATTGGGGTCGTACCAATCTTGACCCCACTGCTCCTCGTACACGGGATTTTGTCGAAAGTGGTTTTGTGGTGGTGGAGGTTGTTGTGGTGGGGCTCGACGGAAAGGTTGTTCTGGGTACCTGACCCGATAGTGGTACCCTTCCTCCTCATGGTGTGAGGATTTAGGGGAAAGAGATGGTAAAGAATTGTGCCCGTGCACCCGAAATGGTGGAATATGACCCGGAGGGATATTTTGTGGCATGGCAGGGTCCACTGGTTCATTTTGGCCTTGGTTCTGTGGTTGGTTGGGATTTTGATTGAGGTTCTCATTTGGGTTCGGGTTTTGGTTGTGATTTGGGTTTTGGTCTTGGTTTTGGTTTTGGTTTTGTGGTGGGTTGGGATTGGGATTCTGGCCCTCCATTCCTCTTCTGTTTCTCTGTTCTGCTCGGTTCTGCCGAGCTGTCCTCTCAATCTCTGGATTGTATATCAACGGAGAGGTCTTGCGGGAATGCCGCGTATGCATGCACAATCACCTAAAACCTGCAAAATTGGTCACAAAAGAGCAAACCAATTACGTAGCACTGTTCCAGGGGGTGTAAATAATGCAATAGAACAGAAAAAATCGAAACTTGGACGGTCAAAAATTTGAAAACTTTCTGTGATTTTAGCTCCAAGGCGTACCGCCCCAGAATATGGATTCCCAGGCGTACCGCCCAAAAATTGAAATTCGACAAAATTAAATATTTTTTTTTTTTTTTTAGTTGCAGAAAGTAATTATTGGAATAAAAACACTATTTTTGGGTTTTTTGAATTTTTTGAAAAATGAAACAAAAATTGCAAATTAAACAAAAATCAACAAATCAAAAAGCGCACTAATTCCCCGGCAACGGCGCCAATTTGATAACGGTTTGTCAGGCCGTTTCAAATCCCCAACCTAGATTAAATTTGTAGTAGTGGAAGTTAGGGTATCGAACCTAGGGAATATGTGGAAATTGATTAATTGATGAACTAATTAACTAAAATTATTAATTACCTAATTTAACTAAAGTTGCCACTTAGCTGTTTTGAATGATTTGGTTGAATTAACTAATAAAGTTACTAACTTTAACCTAAGAAATTGATTGAATTCAAATGAGACAAATCTAACCACTTCTGGATCCTGGTTGGCTACCGATCTAGAAAAACCTAATTCCTTAACCGTGACACATAGACATGCCCCCCAATTGCTTCCTTGACCTAATAACCTAGTTTCCTAATGGGCTGATTAGTCCTGCCGCAAGAAAGTGCTAGATCAATAAACAGTGGACCACTAAAACCCTAGATTACTAGTTGATTTTAACAATTCCGCATGTAGGTATTCAACGGTAGCAAGTATTCCGGAATAACTAGTTAAGAAATAGGTTAATCATAGAACGAATCCACCAACCAATCACCAAAAGCGGTTAGTGGTGGATTAGCCGGACATGGCTAATGAAACAAACATGATTTTATTGAAAGATTGCATTAAACTAACGTACCGAATGATTAGAATGCTTCAAAATCTCCAAAACAATGGTGGAATTCGCAAACCCTAAGCCTCTGGTCGTCTAAAACAATGCATGAATGACAAAAACTTAAAGAACAAGTTTAAATAGAAAACCCTAATCTAAAACTTCTGCCGGCTGATTCGGGGCGTACCGCCCCAAAGTGGGGAGTTCTGGGCGTACCGCCCGGATTCAATCTTCCGGATCTCTTTCTAAACTTTAGGGCGTACCGCCCTAATTTCTTCTATTCTGGGCGTACCGCCCTGATTTGAATCTCAGGAACTTTCTTCAATTTTCTTCTAAGTCTTCACTCGTTCCCGGTTTTTCTCGATCTTTGTACCGACAGCTTCCAGCTTCTCTCGTAACTGCTTCAATTTAACTCATTAAGCATCCGGTACCTCACAATACAAAAACCCATGAAAATGCGACATAATCCAATCATTATTGTTATTAAATAAGACAATATAAACATAATAATGACGACAAATTGGACTAACATCAGGTTTCTTCACCTGTTTTTGAAAATTTTTGTAACTTGGAAAGCTGTTATTTTGATTTAAAGATTTTCTTTCAGCTTTGGCAGCACCCCAATGTTGATCAGAGGGTTTAACCTTAGGAGTAACAGTCTTCATTGCCTTAGGTTTCTGCACCATCATCGGTTTAGACTTCACAGACTCCTGAGATGAAACCCTTTGACTTTTCGGAAAATAAGGTTCATAGGGGAGATAAAGACAGTTTCTAGCAATATGACCAGCGATGCCACAATTAAAGCAAGTCTGCTTCTTTAGATAGAAGTCAGACGTGTACCCATTTGTCTTTGGTGGCTGATATGGAGCTGGTTTGCCTTGTGTATGCTTCTTTGGTTTGACTGCAGCTTCAGATTTGACTTTTTGCTGGTTTGTCGAAGCCTGTGTCGAACCCGTCTTTACTGTCTTTGTGCTTCCTTGATTCTTTGACGTTGAAGCACCATTCTTGCAATTACAACGGCAACTGCATGATCCAACTGAAGAAATGGGAGACACAACTACTCTCTTTAGTTTTTCATTCTTCACTTCAGCTGTTGGTTTCATACTTGGATGCTTGATGGTGATCTTTGGCCTCTCAACTTTAGGTTCACTTATCACTTCATCAGTTATTCCCTTGAACTTGGAAGAGAAGGATGGTAATTCATATCCTACATTTGGTTCTTGGTCAAACATTGATCCAGATGTCATGAAGATCTTCCCCTCAGGCCGTGTCGTCAAGATCACCTTTTCCCTTTTGACTTCGTTAATTACTTTGAAGCATGGGGTTTCAATTTTAGGGTATGGTTTCAACTCTATCCCAGCTTCATCAGACTTAGAGTTATGACACCTGTCATATTTCTGACACTTAGCATCATTGTCTGATATATCTTTTACTCTCCCTTCACCAGAAGTCATGTTTGCTTCATTATCAATTTCTTCTTGAGTCAATGCTGTAGTTCCAACCAAGACACTATCAATAGGAGGAGAAGCTTCTTTATAATCAGACCCGGTTCGTTCAACTTGATCCTCACTAAGAAGTATTCCTATAATGTCTCTGGGAACTGGTGGAGGAATAATGATGTTTGCAGACAGAGACTTATCAGACTTTTCTGACCCAAACCCAGTTTTATCTTTCCCAACTTGACCAGTCACAACAGCATGTGACAATTCCTTTCCAGCATCGAGCATTCGCTTATTTCTTTCCTGATTGCAATCATACTTGACTTGCAGCTCATCAAATTTTTGTTGCAGTTCAGTTAATTTCTGTGTAAGCTCAGATATCTCAATCCTAGCCCGATCATATAAGATAGTCTTCTCCGTTGCTAGCTTCTGATATTTCTCAATGTCTCGTTTCTGAGCTTTTACCTTCTCCTCATTCTTTTGCCATCTACCCTCAAAAGAACTCCTTTCACATTTTATCTCAAACAGTTCTAGCTGATAATTTTGACAGATTTGTCTAAGTCCAGGTCGTATACGAGCACAAGTGGGATTGGGGCATATCTCAGTTTTGTCAACTTCATCTGCGAAATCATCTTTGTCCTCAACTATATTCTTTTCTTCAACCACTGAACTCATTTTCTTTCTTTATATATGCAGCCTTTGAAGATTTTGAAGAATCGGCAAAACCGGCAAAAGTACTATTCAAAGAATAGTGTTAAAACCTTAAAACTGAAAAATGGAGACCTTCGGAGTGGAATTCGGGGGTCCAAACGAGCTCCCCTGGACGTTAGTTCGGGGTAATTCTGGGGCTCGGTGTCACGAACGTCGTGTTCAAATTTGAGCCTCTAACTCCAAACGAGTCAAAAGTTACGCCCGTTTCCGTGAAAGTGTGAAATAGTGACTTTTTGCCGTAAACCAACCCTGTTTCCGATCGTAATCCCTATTTACGATCGTAATCCCTGTTTACGATCGTAATCACCTGTTTACGATTGTAATCACCTTCAGTCATAAACACCAGTCATAAACTCAGAATCGGAATCTCAATCATAAACACCGATAGTAAACTCCGATAGTAAACTCCGATAGTAAACTCCGATAGTAAACATTCAAATCTTCAAATCTTCAAATCTTCAAATCTTCATTTTTTTTTAAAAAAAAAAGCTTGAATCCAATACCGTGAGAACCTCGAATCTGTGATTCTTGGCTCTGATACTAATTGTTGGTCCGGGATCAACAACCGTTCACGATATTTTAATCACAAACGAGTGCGGAATCCTCGTTTATGATTGATTCAAGATAGAGAAGAGAAGAAACACGAAGAACACGATGATTAAACAAATAAACACTTGAACTTTGCACACAAGTAAACTTGTCGGGTACAAAACCGTAATCGTAAACCCTCTTCTCTCTCTAGAAATCGTAATCAAGCCCCTTTGAATAGTAAACTCATGGGGTCTATATAGCCATCCCATGAGTTTACAATTGGGCTCTTAAACCCTAATCATAAACCCAAGCCCATGCCCATATCCAATAGTAAACTAGCCTAAACATAATAATAAAACTGTGACGCCCACTCCCAGACTTGGCTCTAGAAGGGGTCACGAATCGGATTTACTCATGAACACAAGGTATCAACAGAGATAACTAAGCAGCGGAAATTTTAAACTTTTATTTATTTGCCAAGTACTACAAAGTAAGAGATAATTTACATAAGGAAATACTAACTGTCACTACGTTTATTGCTATAACTATGCCAGCTTGCCAACACCCTCCTTCCGTCCGATAGCTTGCCCGTCTAATCCCTTATCACCGGGGCCTTCTCATAACTAGTCGAAGCCTCACCCTGACCTGACATACATACATTTTTGGAAAAGGTCAGCTTACGCTGGTGAGTTCTATATTTTAAAAGCTTTACCTCGGTGTGAGGTTTAAAACCCTTGGACCTGCAAGATCCCTTTTTCACAGACATTTATCAAGTATAATATATATATCACAAATATACAACACGTAATATTCCTTAACGGGAAACACCCCCTATAAAACCATTTATCCCGCTATCCCTTCCTACAACCCCAGCATTTATTACCAGTGTAAACCCTGCTAATGTATAAGCAGAGAAACCATCTTTGCCGACTGCCGAGTTTACCCCTCTAGGGTATTCCCTATAATGGTCAGTCACCCTGCTTTCCCTTATTTGCTAACTGCCGAGTTTACCCTTCTAGGGCATTCCCTGTAACGGACAGTTGCACCGCCTTCCCCTATTTGCTTACTGCCGAGTTTACCCTTCTAGAGCATTCCCTATAACGGACAGTAGCTTTTTCCCTTTTCTATTTGTAGTGGTCTCTAATCCCATTGAGCAACACTACCTCCTAACTCCCTCTGTACTACTACCCGCCCCTTAGTGAAATACCCAAGAGACTTAAGATTATTAGTAAACAGTGATAAGGTCTTCATATACTGCAACAAGTGGACATCTCCCAATTTATCGTTAGTGTATGTATACAGGGCGTATCCTCCACACTTCTGATATACTGGGTAACTAATATTATTATGTATATATATAGGAAGTACCAGCGGCGTATCCACCACATAATAATAAAGCAGATGCATCACCTGTTCTTTTATCACTTGACTATTTAATTTCGTTTACTATAACGTTTACTCATACATATTCACTATAACGTTTACTAATAATTCTTTTATCACTTGACTATTTAATTTCGAAGCAAATATAACACATATCATATCACAGTCATTATAATTATGTTATAACACGTACAATGATTTAATATCATTTTCATAACATATCATATATATATTTCTATATATATTATCCCAAAAACCTTTTAACAGTTTATCAATTAAAGATATTTCACGTATATGTATTTCCATAACAGTTCACATATATATATCAATCCAACAATAATTTAACAGTTCAATATATCCATTTATCAATTAGCACCTTAGCACTCTGATATATATTTACTCAAAGGTAATTCAATAGTTCGGATACGCAACATTTCAGTTATAAATCATTTAGATGCATTTTATAACATTTGTATGTATATCAGCCCGAAAACATTTAAAATATTTATAATATTTAAGAGTGGGCTCATAGAACTCACCTTATGTCTTTAACTTGTTTACTCGGACAGAACTTCCGCAACGATTCCTTTTTGACCTAATTTGCGTATCGTATGGCGTTAACGCAATGTTTCATACAATAAACACTTCCTATGTTTATTTCTATCTCTTATTATCTTAATATTATATATTTATTAAGATTATCCCTTTAATAGGTCAAAATGACCAAAATGCCCTTATAGGCAGTTATCCTTTTCTTTTAATGATAATATGAAGACGCGCATTCCTATAAGTAAACGCTCACTCCGGGATCGCCCAGTGTTGGGATGCCATTGCCCAGATGGGATGGCGACACCCCCGCTATGCCAGAAACCCCAGTGTACAGGCGTTTACCCTTCCGGTCCGCACGAACTTCTAAATATCCGATTAACTCGGTATTTTCAATACTTCATTATTTATCCATTTTAACTTCATATATACTTATTATATATATAAATATGTTATCATACCAAAACTCAAGTCCCCATACCCTCCGGATTATTTTATATTAAATAACCATATTCCGAAACCCTAATTTCCCATTTTTCATTTTTTCTCGTTTCTATAGCAAAACTCATTTTTATTCAAAACCGTCTTAGGGTATTATCCATTATAACATTTAATAATATCCTTTAAAATGGCAAAGCTTAATTCAAAACCGTTTACTCGATTTGGGCAGAGTAACGACATGAAAACCCTAATTTTTGACCCGTTTACAAAACCTTAACCAAACCTTTTTCAATTGTGAAATAAACTTAGGGCTTTCTTAAAACACATTAATTTAGGATTACCTACAAAAATTCAGACCCTAATTCCCACCCGATCACCCGATTTTGACAAAACAAGCTCAAGAACCCTAGTTTTTATACATTTTTAGAAATCATACTTAGAAGCAATATTATCAAAAACTGAAAGAGGTTATTGTTAATCATACCAAATAAGACTTGACTGCAGAATTTAAGCTCCTAACTCCTTCCGAGTTGCTCGAATTTCACCGACGAAGCTTGTGGTTCGTTTATGGGGTTTTTGGGTTGTTTTTGAGTGAATTCGCAGGTTGTTTGATCGAATTGAAGGGCCTATTTATAGTGTTTAGGTGCGCATTTGGTTGTTGCCACGACCCTAGGTGACTAAGCCTGCTAATTCGACGCGTGGATGGTCAATTGAGTCAAAAACGTAGCCTCCACGTTCATGAAAACGTTGCTGTCAACGTTTCTGCACAGGAACCAGCTCGCGTATCGCGAGAGGATCCATGCAGCCCTGCGCGTACCGCCTGGCGAGTTTCAGGAATTGGCAGAAATGGTCCCTGTGGTTTATTTTACATTTTTAACCCCCCGAACTTCCACCGAACTGTTATTTTATGCACCGAATAATTATAAAACATGTTAAATAAAGTTTCTAAGGTTCGGGACACTCTCGATGATATACGTATACATACGTATATATTTTTATATATATTTATATATATATTTTTTATTATTTACACATTTGGCCCCTCAAACTTTACAATACTTATTATTTTATGTACCGAATCACTTTAGGATATTATTATAATACATTATAAGCCTCGGGGTACTTATAAAAGGTATAGATACGTATAATATCCGTAAGTATTCATAACTTTAAATAAATTACACTTTTATCCCTTTAACTTTTATCTTATGCATATTTAACCCTAATCTTTTGATGTAACTATCATTTTACATCTTATAACCTTCCTAAACATGTTTCTAACATTCTTGAAGGTTCAGGTCATATATGATAATGTATATACATATATATATTTGTGTATTTCCATAATTTACACTTTCTACCCTTCTATTTTCTTGTTAATTATTTAAGCATGCATTTTTCACACGTATAACTATCCAAACACGTAATTCCACGTATATATCCATCAAATGAATATTTCACATGTATTCATATATATCTTATACATGATTTCAATATCATGTAATCGTGTAAACCTATTTTCTCCCGGTTATCATTTATTTCCATCATATAAATGTTTAGCTACGTTTTTCATGCTAACATAATATATATCAATTAACTTTGATATAAAACACATATAATCTCATTTCCTTCATTCATTTTACCAATCAACACGCGTATTATTCATGAAATACTATCTTTTATCGATTTATTACCCGGTAATGGGTAAACATGCATTTTTCAAACGTTTTAACACGTTTAGCTTCCTAACACATATATCATGTGTATTAATCACATTAATCACGTATTTCTCAAATTTTGGGATGTTACAAAAACTAGGTTACTAATCTAATGAAACCCACTAAGCCCAGCCCAAACTATTTAATATTACAAGCCTCATAATCTAGCCTCTACAGTCTTCTAATTCGAGGTAATCCTAAACCCATAGTAATCGATTTAAATGTATTTGTGGCTCATTCCGATCGTTCATGTGAGCTTCTGCAAGTTATGTTAGACCTTAATGGAGGGGGGTTGCATTAGGGTTTATTGGTGAAGAAGATGACAACATCCTGTAACTCATTATATATTAAACTTACTGGTTAAATCCCGTCCTCAGGGTTCTGGCTGAGTGGCCAGGCTTTTGATTCAAAGGTATACTATTCTGAGGGTCAAAAAAAAGGTCGTTGGTTCGATCCTCCCCATCTCGAAATCGTTTGTGTTTTTTTTAAATCGAATTTCTTAGCCTTTGCTTGATTAAAAGTCATATGATGCGAACCTGTTAACAAGGAAACGATTTGGGTTAGTGGTGAGGGTGCTGTGTTTCAACCAAGAGGTCATGGGTTTGAGTCTTATGACCATCACTTCTGCTGTTTTATTGTTTTTTTAGGGATTTCAAGCATTATTTGGTCCAAAACTCAAAACTACTATGATGTGTCTATTAAGTCTTGACTGTAAATGCCTCATAGACCCCGTTAGGGTTCTCGTTGAACGTTCATACGATGAGAACGCTAAGATTTAAATAAATTTAAAAATTCAATGATTTCGTTATTATTAATAAAAATTATATAATATATATATATATATATATATTTGATTTATTGTCATACAAACGTTTTAAAGATGTTCTTTAAACTCTTGAATTTTTGTCACGTCATACAAATATATATTTAGGACGTTTGATTTCACTTTCGACTACGCCTCAATATTTATGTTTACGAGTATATATATATACCCGATGATCCCTACATTTATTATTTGGAATAGCATACGCACATTGATTTCGTAAATCTTTGTATCCGCGATTTAATGTCGACCTTTGATTTCTTTCGAACAAACGATTTCTATCACATATTGAAATTGTCACCTACGTCATATTTGGAATTACTTGTTATAGTACCATCGTCTAGGCTATGTTACTCATGTGCGGACACACACTTACGTATGTAAAAATCGATATGTGCTCGGTAGTTATGCAAGACTTGAAGTCTTACCAAATTGTAGCAGCGCACCCTAAGGTGAGTTACACAACCCTTTTACGTTACGTCCGGGTTTGGACGATAACACACGCAAACACGTTACACCCGGGTTAGGGTGATAACACGACAACTATTATGTATGATTAAAGTAGAAATCCAATATATATCACATCACGTAAAATGCTTTATCTTTCAAGTCCTTACTTATCGAACCGTTAATAGCATACAGCGAGGGGATATTGGGTAGTACTACTGGGGTCTGACAAACCCCACTTAGCGGGCACGAGATGCACCACCGACTGGTGGTCGGACTGAGGACAATATCAACCTAACTTACCTTGATCGAGTAGACACGGGGAAGGCAAAACACGTAAGGAATTATTCCTACAACTAATTGGTCAGCTTCGGTTGCGAACCTTTTAGTGACATGAACTTAGGCTCGCTACTTACGATATGGATTGTACTTGTAATATACATACTTACATACGAATAAAGACTGTTGTACTCGTACTGCATATTTATTCTAATTATACTTATGTGCTTATGTGAACTCACCAACATTACTTGACACATGCTTCTTATGCATGCTTTGCAGGACGCTAGGATTATCGGATTTTTGGGCACATACGTTGGTTAAAACTTTTATTTTGGGGAACTTTCTTTTAAAACCTTTAACTTGAACTATTAATTACTTATCGGGTGCTTGTTTTGCGCAACATAACTTTTATGAGCTTCCGCTAAACTTTAAACTCTGTTTGATATTTTCCGTTTGGAAATATATTATATTTTGAACCCTTAACTTATGTTTGATGTAACTAATGACTCGGGTCCTGGTCTGGATCACACCCCACACGGTAAAACTCCGTTAGTGGAAATTGGGGGTGTGACACCAGTTATGGTGAGTTAGGACCTGTGATGATATGTAAGGACCAACCAGTGCCCGTAAGGTGTATTTAGGACCGATGAGGGTCAGTTAACGCCAAGGAGGCCCAATAAGGTGTGTTTAGGACCAAAGATGGTTAAGACCGGCGAGTGATGGTGAGTTGTTAGGACCAATTAATGAGGGTCACTTAAGACCAATGATGTTTGTTAGGAGGAATGAGGCCCAATATAGTGTAATTAGGACCATTGAGGGTACAACTATGCCTGATATAGTTTAATTATAGGACCGACGAGGGTTACTTGGGACTTTGATATATAATTTATTACAACACATTGCGAAAGATATATATATATAGGTTTAGGGTAAAATACATCCAGCAAAAACGCTACATCCATTGCGGATTGATCTGAGGCGTCCATCAAGATCATCCAACAGCCAGGATCTATGGTGTTTTCGCCTATGGTGTTTTTTTTTCCCACCGAAAACGCCATAGGCGAAAATACCATAGATCTTGGCTGTTGGATGATCTTGATGGACGCCACAGATCAATCCGCAGTGGATGTAGCGTTTTTGTTGGATGTAGGATAACTTGACTCTCTCTCTCTCTCTCTCTCTCTCTATATATATATATATATATATATATATATATATATATATATATATATATATATATATATATATGTAGGGTTAGGATCATATGAAAACACATCTTTTTGTGAAAACTGAGAAAACACATATTAAAACCCACGTAACTTTTTCATACGTTAACGATTTTTTATAAAATTTGCACCAAAATTCTTAGAATTACGTTATCTTTAATTCTGGAACAAAATATTTAAAAAAAACTTGTCGTTTTTTTCGTGTGATGCACATGTGCATCATAAAATTAAAAAAAGTTATAAAATGTTATTTTTTTCTTTAAATCTAAAGATAACACAACTATAAGATTTAGGGTGCAATTTATTTTTAAACCTATTAATGGATATCACATGTATGAGGGGTTTTTTTTTGGTATGATGCACATGTGCATCATTCAATAATAACACAAAAAAATGATGAAAATATATGACATATGGTGCGACTAAGGAGAAAAAAATATTAACTCATACTAAAAGTATGAGTTTTTTATGTGATGCACATGTGCACCACACAACAAACTAATAAAAAAAATTAAAAAGCGTTAAGTTTTTAAAAATTTTGTAGGATTAGAGATAACATAATTTTAAGACTTTTGGTGCAAATTTTTTTAATATTATATTAAAGTATGAAAAAGTTATGTAGGTTTTAAGATTTGTTTACGCAGTTCTCATAAAAAATGGTGTTTTCGCAGGATCCTTCCCCTATATATGTATATATATATATATATATATATATATATATATATATATATATATATATAGGGTAAGGTTCCTTGAAAAACTACTATTATTTGGAAAACTGGAAAACCAAAGGAAAGTTATATTAAATGAAGGCTATTTGGGTAATTTGACAAATTTTTTTTTTTTTTTTGGTTTCATATATATCCACATGATAACTTTTTAAAAACAAACAAAGAACAAAAAAACAAAAAAAAAAGAGAAAAAAACGTTTTTTTTTGTTCATCTTGTCCATCCGACTATGTTGCATATATGCAACATAGTATGTTGCATACGTTGCATATATGCAAAATAGTATGTTGCATATATGCAACATTGTATGTTTCACATGTTGCATATATGCAAAATAGTATGTTGCATATATGCAACATTGTATGTTTCATATGTTGCATATATGCAATATAAAAAACATACAATATTGCATATATGCAACATAGTCGGACGAACCCATAAAAAAAGAACGTTTTTTTTTTAGTTTTTTTTAGTTTTTTTTTAGTTTTTTTATTTTTTTTAAGGTCGTAAGGTGGAAATTAGTTGGATAGACACGGAAATTTAAAAAAGAAAAAAAAAGGAGCACCAAAATGACCTAAATAGCCTTCATTTAATATATTTTTCCTTTGGTTTTCCAGTTTTCCAACTAAAACTTAGTTTTCCATTGAACTTAACCCTATATATATATATATATATATATATATAGGAAGGATAAAATAAAAACCTCTCCGAGTTTGGAAAACCGTGAAAACCAAGCTAAAAAATTTGATTTTTGTTCCGATTTTTTTTATGCTGATTCTCTAAGTTAAAAAAACCCTTTATGCAAAAAAATTAAAAAAACGCCTAATAAAAAAAATAAAAAAATTATTTTATAACCGATGTTACATATGTAATAGTACCCTGTTACATATGTAACATCAGTTATAAAATGTTTTTTAAAAAAATAATTACTAGGCGTTTTTTTTACTTTTTTGCATAAAGGGTTTTTTTTTAACTTAGAGAATCACCATAAAAAATTCGGAACAAAAACCGAATTTTTTAGCTTGGTTTTCACGGTTTTCCAAACTCGGAGAGGTTTATCTCTCCCCTATATATATATATATATATATATATATATATATATATATATATATCATGTGAAAACAACTTTTATTGCGAAAACACGAAAACAAATATTAAAACATCTATAACTTTTTCATACGTTAATATTTTTATAAAAATTTTGCACCAAAATCCTTAAAATTATGTTATCTTTAGTTATGGGAAAAAATTTAAAAAATAATCAAATTTTTTTAAAAATTATTATTGCACAGGTGCAATAATTTTTATTATTATTATTATTGCACATATGCAATAATATTAAAACCTTTATAACTTTTTTCATATGTTAAAATTTTTTATAAAAAATTGCACCATAAATCTTATAATTCTGTTATCTTTAATTCTGGAGAAAATTAAAAAAAATTCAACGTTTTATTATTTTTTTTATTATTGCACATGTGCAATAAAAATTTATTATTGCACATGTGCAATAATATTAAAACCTCTATAACTTTTTCGTACGTTAATATTTTTGATAAAAATTTGTACCATAGATCTTATAATTCTGTTATCTTTAATTCTAGAAAAAATTAAAAAAAATTAACGTTTTTTTGTTAATATTGCACATGTGTAATAAAATTAATACGTATTATTGCACATGTGCAATAATATTAAAACCTCTATAACTTTTTCATACGTTAATATTTTTGATAAAAAATTGTACCATAGATCTTATAATTCTGTTATCTTTAATTCTAGAAAAAATTAAAAAAAAATTAACGTTTTTTTGTTAATATTGCACATGTGTAATAAAATTAATACGTATTATTGCACATGTACAATAATAAAAAAAATCACGAAATTTTATATTTTTAATTTTTTTTCCCAAAATTAAAGGTGACATAATTTTAAGACTTTTGTGCAAATTTTTTTAAAAAATATTATCGTATGAGGAAGTTATAGAGGTTTTAATATTTGTTTTCTTGTTTTCGCAATAACATCTTGTTTTTATTTGATCCTTCCCCTATATATATATATATATATATATATATATATATATATATATATATATATATATAGGGAAGGGTTCCGTGCAGTACCCTTAAATTTTGTAGACCCCGTAGACCCCTATAAAACTCAATAAAAATAAAACTCAGTGTTATAAATTTGTTTTTTTTATTATGATAAGCTTTTAAGAACCAAATAAATAAATAAATTAAAAAAAACAAAAAACATTAAAAATCGAACATTTTAAGACAATGAGTTTTAAAATAATGAGTTTTAAATGCAACAGTGAGTTTTATTGAGTTTTAAACTCATTGATTTTTAAAACTCATTGTCTTAAAATGTTCAATTTTTAATGTTTTTTGTTTTTCTTTTTTTTAATTGTCTTTTTTTGTTCTTAAAAGCTTATCACAAATAAAAAAAACTGAGTTTTATTTTTAGTGAGTTTTAATGAGTTTTATTGAGTTTTATAAGGGGTCTAGGGGGTCTACAAAAAATAAGGGGTCTACACGGATCTTTTACCTATATATATATATATATATATATATATATATATATATATGTGTGTGTGTGTGTGTGTGTGTGTATGTATTTGACATATTTCTTCACTTTACGTATTTAAATTCATTAAATTTATTACTTAATATTCCATGTTCCATTTAAAGATCATTTTAAAGGTATGTTTTTTTTTTTTTTTTTTGGAACGGTTTAAAGGTATGTTTAAAATACTATTATCTATGTTTGTATTTAATTGAGTTTTTAGTTATATTAAATCCAAGAAATGCTGTAACGTCCTTTCTGGCTGAGATACTTTCACCCGGATCTATTTAATCCCCAAATTATTTCCAACCATTTTTCAACTTTCCTCAAAAAAATTCACTAACCCAAATTCATTGTTCAATTGCTATTCCCTCTCACCAAAATTCCTTCACCGAACTATTCATCACTCTCTTCTTCCTTCTCACTAAAAATTCCTCTACAGGATTCATCGCATTGTCATCTTCAGGAGATGACTACGTAATTTTCGTCAGTATTAATTTCACTGTCATCATCAGGAGATCGTTGATGAGTGGTGTTTAGATAAACTTTATTTCATATTATTTTTCATCTAAATACACCGATGTGAGTAAAAAGTATATTGTTTTGATCTATATTATTTATTTAATGAGTTGTGGTGAGTATGAGCTAAAAGTAAGAGTATTAAGCTTAACATGTGCTTTAGTGATTTATTATTTTTATGAGTGTTAATTTATACTTATCTTAAATGAAAATAATAATAAAAAAAAAAGAATCATATACATGAAATAATTTCTTGTGACTTCACAGGAGGGATTACAAAATGGGCTTTTGGCCCACTTAATTGTAAGCAAAAAGAAATCGTGAAGAAGGATTAAAGAAATTGGGGAGGGGGGGGGGGGGGGGGGGGGGGGGGGGGGGATTCGACATTCGGAGGTTTCGAGGAGGCGAGAGACACAGCCTTAGGGCTGTGTGGCTGCTATACACGTAAACCAAAGAGATCAAGTGTGTTTTTGCTGATGTGTTTGTGAGAAAGAGAGACTTCGACACAAACTTTTGCTAAAGGTTTTATTGTTTATTTTAATTAAATTGTGTAGGCATTTTAGTTGATTGTTTTGATAAACAACTCGGTAGTGATGGTATCTGGTTTGTTTGTTAATATGATTTGCTAAATTATCTTGTGGTCATATCCGGGTGTTGGGTTTATTAGTTTCTTGGTTGCTATTGATTTTTATGTACCCTAGGATCGGTTTAGTGGGTAAATCGAGTCTGGTATAGTTTATGTAAAAGATTCAAACGTCACATCCTTTAATTGTGAATGAATCCGTTAACTCGCACATTATAACCACTTAAGTTAGAATTCGGGTCATCACAGGCTACTCCTTCGCATCGTCCCTCTTAAGGACGTCCTAGTTAAGCAATTAAGAGCAATCTTGATTTGGTAAACCTGAACCCTGGTGTGATCATATTTTTATTTACTGTTTGCCGTCTAGTTTTTCATTTAAGTTTATTTTATTTCAAAAATTAAAAATCAACTTTTACACTCTTAGTTTCTTAGATAATTTAGTATAAATAATCAGATAAAATTTATAACACTAACCACATGCTCCTCGTGGATACGATACCCGACTTACCCTGTCTATAGGTAAAGTTAGGTTTTTGCATGACCCTAACGACATGTCATCAAAATGGCACCGTTGTCGGGGAGCTAGTGCGCTTAGTGTTATTTGATTTGTTTGATTTTTGTTCTATTTGTTTGCTTTAATAAAAATAAAACAATCCAAAAATATTTTAATTTTCTTTATTTTATTTTATTTTATTTATTTGTTCGTCTTTACCTCCGGTATTCTAGCTTGTTGTGCAGGTTGGCTTACTTACAGCATGGATGAACGCGATGAATGTCATAATTGCAGGAGTTACTTTCACGATATTTTTCATTGCCCAACGTTGCCGAGTTTTATTAAAATTGTCGAGGATGAAGATGATGAGAGCCCATCATATTACCAGCGTCATGTACCCACCTTCATCCTACTCTTAAGGATACTTCCAGTCAGGTTACCAAGGGGGCTATCATGGATACTCACAACATAATACTTCCCAAGATTACTATCAGAACCAGTGCCAATTTCCCCATCATATACAAGAGCAGCTTGACACCCAATATGACGAACCGATATATCAATATGAGGAGGATGTGCAGATTGCTCAATTCAACTCGACATTATCTAGGATCGACAAGTTGTTATCGTTATCTGGCATCTTAGATCAAGAAAAAATTGAATGCTTGAGTTTGAAGTGTGAGGTGCTGTCAATGAAGATTCATAGAGAAGAGGCTATCACACAGTTATATGATGACTTATATTCTAAAGTCGGGGAGAAGGTTCTGGAGGTTAATACCACACCGATGATTCCCTCAATTGCTGAAGTGCTGAAGGTGAAGCAGACTGTTGGGGGTGATGAAGAGGAAGAAGAACAAAAGACAAGTCTTCCTGAAGAATCAAATACCGAGGTAATCCCAAAGAATAAAGTTAAGGATAATGATTCAAGGCTGCGAAGTAGAAAGGTTGGGTTACAAGACATTGGGCAAGTTATCAAGCAATGGCCCTGCAACATCTCATTTTATTCACTAAACATGCCACAGATCATCAAGAAAATCTGGATGTGGCATGTTAGCTACCGAGCCTACGTACACTGGGAACTCAGTAGGCAATTGTTCACTTAGACCACCATGAAATTCATACCAGGTACGGTCTGGCTGAGGACCTTAAAACTTAGCGCTTCCGGGAGGCAACCCGAGAACTTTGTTGGTGTGTTTTCTAGAAACCCTCACGAGACTTCACTCTTCCACTCGGGCTACTCAGGGGTTTAAAAGGGCTTGTTGCATACGCTAAATGCAACTGTGATTCCTACGAAAGTGAGTTTAGTTTTTTTTTAATTTTATTTGATTTTTTTTCAAATTAATTATTTTTAATTGGCTTGGAACTTAAGGGTTGCATTGGGGACAATGCAATGCTTTAAGTTGGGGAAGAGGGTTACTAGTTTATGTTCTAATTCGTGATTTTTAAAGTCTTGTTTAAACAATGAAAAATTGCAAAATTTTAAAATTTTTGTGTGCTAATTGCTGTGAGAAGCATGCTTCTACACAATCTTTGCTAAGTTTTGCAGGTTATGAGATAGACTTTGAAGATCATCACAACACTTGAAGATCTCGTCACGACTACAAAATCAGGTGAACCCGTTCCTTATCTAAGTTTGGTTAAGAATTTTTTTTTTTTTTTGTGTGTTTGCATGTTAGTTAGTTTAGTTAGGCATTTGTATATTTTTGCATTTTGTAAAAAAAAAAAAAGTCGGTTGTGTGATTGGTGCTAAAAATATTAATGTCCCTGAATAAGAGTTGTTGCATATGTGGAAAATGATAGAAAAATTGGTAGGTTGATGCTTATACATGAAGTGAATTTCTAGGGCTGAAAATGCATTTAACTTGTGATATGTTGGTAGGCTCATCCTAAACTTATGAACACCAATGTGCGTGCAATGATCTTAAATGAATATATATGTTTAGTTTCCCATCCCGGTATGCATGGTTCAAAAAACTGAGTCCCAACAAAAACGAGTTGCGAGTGGTATTTATACCCAGTATTCCATTCTCACACACCATGTTTCTGTCATTATGACACCACCACCTAATAAAATTGGTAGTTCTATATTTGAAAAAAAAAAGAAAAAAATAAAAGTTGAAAAAAAATATATCAAAAAAATGAAAAAAAAGAGAAAAAGAAAAAAAATGAAAAATAAAAGAAAAAATATATTGAGAACATAATGGGAGGTAAGTCCCGGATATCACGTAGAAGGGAAAATAAAAGGACTTAATCCTTATTGTGTCATAATGGCGGTGGATGGTCAATTCAAGTGTGGGTTAGTGAATCCTCAAGAAACCATGAGGTTAGGTAGGTTTTGCTGTGTATGATTGGGTAGGTTTTATTCAATTCAAACTGCAGATTTCATTAATTAAGCTAAGTGTTATTTAATGAGATTATAATTATATATCCTATTGTTTTGTTGGAAAGGTTGCGTTAGAGAGTGCAAAACGGGTGCGAGCACAGTAAGCTTATGATCATAAAATGGGACGGGGAGGAATCGTCTATCTAAAAGAAAACTTATAATAAGCTAAGTGTGTTACACCCAGTCATTGTTAAGAACGTGCAATGTATGTTTCAAGTCTGATATATATTATTATTATTATAATACAAGGTACGAAACAAAGAAATTGCAGCTAATGATTTCCCTTCTCAAGCGTAGGGGAATACAAAATGCCTATGGTGAAGGGCGTGGCAGATGAAATAGTAAGTTTAATTGCTATATATACCTAATTATTTATATGTTAAAAATTAACAGCACCTCACTGCATTAACTAAATTAATTACTGCAGGCCGAGAATGAAACAAACATAAATGTGGGATCCGTGACCGTAGAACCGGGAACGGATTCCCTGACATTGGTCCTTGGCAAGGAAATAGGTGGATACCTAAAAGGTCTTGGGTATTGAGTGACTTCTCGTGGATATTGACAGGGTGCTCCAAAAGGGCGATTAAAAGAGCAGATCGAAAAACTTGATTGGGAACTGAAAAATGAAAACATATGTGTGAGAAAAAAGATCAAGAGGTTGAGCACCTCAATGATAAGCTTAAGGCCCAGAATGAAAATTTGATATGCTTACGGCGTTTATGAACGGCATGATTCAAGAAAAACAACTTAGTGCAGTTGATAAAGCGGTAAATTCTGTTAGGGACAATTATATATATATATATATATATATATATATATATATATATATATATATATATATATATATATAGGGGAGGGTTAAAATAGAAACCCTCTTTAGTGGAGGAAACCATGAAACCCAAATGAAAGGTCCTCATTGTTCCACATCAACCTTTTCTATGATGGACAAAAGGGCAAAAAAGACTTTTACTCATCTGCAAACATCTCCTTCCATCTGACAATTTTTATCCTCTTACACAATTTGTTGAAAAGTGAATGGTTTTCTCTCTCCTCTTTCCTCTACTAATTTATATTTATTTAATAGTTTCTCTCACTTACTTTATTAATATTTCAATACATTTATTTTTTCATTTTTATAGTTTAATTAAAATCTGTAGAGATTTGTTTTAATTTTACTTTTTCTCTACTATTTTTTAATTTTCGTTTTCGGATTTTTAATTATCAGATATGAAATGTTACATACGTAACTTTTCTGGGTCTGGTGTAAACAAAAATTTGACAAGATATAATTCATTGATTTATACGAAACATTACAATCAACACTAAATGTAACAAAATGTTTCATACGAAATAAAATATTAAAAAATATAACAACCTAACAAAAAACATATAAAAGCTATTTACGCTTCCATTCTTGGTAATCATTTTCATCTTTGATACAAAAATTCATTCACCTACAAAGAAAAATAAATTTATGAGTTCATATATGTAAAATGTTACACATATTATATTGACAAAAATCAAGAAACAAGTTTATTTAAGCTATTCATGTAACAACTTAACATATGTAACAACTCTTAACATATCTAACGTTACAAATGTTATATAACTAAATAGAGAAGCAAAGTTTATTTGAGGCTCGAATGTAACAGTTTGTAACATATGTAACGTTACATGTGTTATATAGACAAAAATCAAAAAACAAATATATTTGAGTTACGCGTGTAACAACTTGTAACATATGTAACAACTTGTTTCATATGTAAGGTTACACATGTTAGATAGTCAAAATCTAAAAACAAGTTTATTTGAGTTACGCATGTAAAAACTTATAATATATGTAACAACTTGTTTCATATCTAATGTTACACATGTTATATAGAAAAAAAATCAAGAAGCAGGTTTATTTGAGCCTCGAATGTAACAGTGTATAACATATGTAACGTTACATGAGTTATATATACAAAAATCAAGAAACAACATTTGAGCTACGCATGTAACATATGTAACATTATATTTGTCATACAGACAAACATCAAGAAATAAATATATTTGAGTTACGCATATATCAAACTGTACCATATGTAACAACACATGTGTTATATAGATAAAAATCATGAAATAAGTTTATTTGAGGTAGACATGTAACAACTTGTAATATATATAACTTTACACATGTAATATAGACAAACAAACATGAAGCGAGTTTATTTGAGTCACACATGTAACAACTTGCATATAGACAAATAAAAAAAAAACATAAAACAAGTTATATATGTAACAATAGACAAATTACATATGTAACATCAAACATGTTAGATATGTAATAGCAAACAAGTTACATACACATGTAACAACTTGTAACACATGTAACAACTTGTAACATATGTAACATTATATTTGATATACAAACAAAAAACAAAGAAATAAATATATTTGAGCTACATTTGTAACAATACATGTGCAACAAATAAAAATGACATGCCGTATATTATGAAATATTCATAGTTTAAATAATAACTGAATTATTTTATGATAATATTTATAACAATAAATAAAAAACATTTTTTCCCCAACATTCAAAATCAAAATTTTCAAAAAAAAAAAACATGGGTTTCTTAACCCATAAACAATACAAAATTTACTTTGTATTAAAAATCTATATTATTAGCATTGCACTATGTAATAATTATAATTGACTTTCTAAAAACTGAAACCCACAAAACAAAAATACACTGAAGTGTGTCAAAAATTGATAATTATTGTGATGTCATGGTGACATCATCGCATCACCATCATCTTCCTCAAATTGAAGCAAAAAAAATAAACAGCTCCTAGTTTAAAAACCCTAAAAAATTTCAGGGATACAAAAAAAAAAAAAAGACTGACCGGAATGAAGATTCCAGCGCATGGCGGTAACGTCGTCCGTTTGACATAACGGAGGTCGGTGGTTGAGATGGCGTTGGCGAAGAGGTGGTAGCCTCTGAATCGGAGAGCGGCGAGCATGGAGCACGATGGCGGTTCAGTTCGTATGAATGGCGAGCGATGGCGGTGGTTGAGATGGGGTTGGCGAAGAGGTAAACACCATTAATGGCGGGCTGGAGCACCGCCGGGCGGAGCACGATGACGATTCAAATCTCCGACGTTCTTCTTCTTGAATGGGGTTTTTGAAGGTTTGGAAAGAGAGCTTGAAATTTTGAATTTGGTGGTTCTGGATGTTTTAGAAAACAAATATGAATATAAATGAATAATATATGGGGTTGTGGGGAGATGTGTTGTTTGATTTGACATGAGAGTACAGAGTTTGGGAAACACAAATTATTATGCCCCATACTACCCTTCATACATATATATTAATTGTTTTTATTAAGTAAATTTAATAAGAAATAAAGATTAAATGTGAATCATTGGATCAACAAGATCAATGGTTAAAAAGGTGATTCTTTGGTTTCTTCCACTTAAGAGGGTTTCCATTTTACCCTTTCTCTCTCTATATATATATATATATATATATATATATATAGAGAGAGAGAGAGAGAGAGAGGTTATAATGAGAAGTTAGGTGAAAAAGAAGGATAAGAAGCATTCTCATCCGTTAGATCTGATGATCAATGATCCAGATTTAATCCTTTAATTAAAACTCAAAAATAAATGGTCAGGTACACGGAGGGGCAATTTGGTCAAATTGCCCATTTTTCTCTTTCCCCCCAATTATTAAAACCTTCGTAACTTTTTCATACGATATTATTTTTTTATAAAAATTACACCATAAAAACAAGCGTTTTTTTATCTTTAAAACCCATACCATATTGCTATATAAAAAATAAAATAAAAAAATTATGTCAATGACGGGAACATATGACACATAGACCTGAACATATGACACAATTGACCTGAACATATAACACAATGACACAATGACCTGAACATATGACACAATGACACAATGATCTGAACAATGTTCAGGTCATTGTGTCATTGTGTCATATGTTCAAGTCGTTGTTTTATTGTGTCATATGTTCAGGTTGTTGTGTTATATGTTCAGCTCATTCACAATTTTTTTTTATATATATATAGCAATATTGCATGGGTTTTAAAAATAAAAAAACGTTGTTTTTTATGGTGAAATTTTTATAAAAAAATAATATCGTATGTAAAAGTTATAAACGTTTTAATAATTGGGGGGAAAGTGAAAAATATGCATGTTTCCAGATTTGCCCTCCTTCTTATCCTTCTTATTTTGCATACACTTCTTACGTGAACTTCTCTCTCTCTCTCTCTCTCTCTCTCTCTCTCATATATATATATATATATATATATATATATATGTATGTATATATGTATATTGATGCATAGCATCTTGGTTATGATTTTTTATGAATAAATATCTCATTTTCATTATATTTTGGTTATGCTTTGGTTGGATTCGATGCTTAATTGATATATATGTGTATTTTAGGTGTTGGCTGGGGTCGTGTAGTCATTTTGGATGGAGACGAGGCACTTTGGAGTTGAATTGGCATCCGGAGGTGAAGATAGAAGAAAATAGAGATTTTTGTGATTCTGATGGACATGCGGGCCATCTGCCTGTTTCTTATGTTCTTCAGATGGGCCGCATGATCTGGTCAAAGCTGCAGTCAACAGGGCCAAGCAGGTAGCATGCCTGCTACACAGACGCCCAGATGGCCCGCATGCAGGCAGGGCAAGATTTTTCAGGAGCTCCTTATACGGGCCACGTGTAGCATTTATTCACACCCAGATGGCCCGCATCGATCGCCAGATACGAAAAACCCTTGAAAACTCCTATAAAAAGATTGGAGGTCATTTTTCTCCACAGACTCTCCCCCATTTCGACTAGTCTACATATTTTGAGGGTTCTGAGATTTATTTTAGAGAGATCAAGGCCAAAGGAGCAAGGATTTTGGAAGGAAAAGCTTGGAAAAGTGAAGATTTCGGTTTGGGTTTCATCATTCTTCCTTGATTTCTTCCTAGATCTTGTTTGTTTTGACATGTTTACATCAGATCTGAGTTGCTTCATGTTTAGATTCATGATGTTAGGCTAGATTTCCTTTTATCACTTGGATTTGATGATTTTAAGCATGTTTTGACTTTTCGGTTTGACTTTTCATTATGACTTGATGAAATTGCCTATTAATTCTGAATTGGATGCTTTGAATGATCATATATGCATTGTTAGCTTCTATTTGAATCATATGATGTGGGAAATTTGATGTGGATTGAAGAACTTCAACCAAATTGTTAAATTCCTCATTGTTAATGTTCGACTTTTATAGTTTTAGGTTAATGCATGATCTGATGATCATCTACATGATTGTATGATTTAGATTTGGGGTTGATCTTGTATGTATTTGTGTTGAAATTGAGTTGACCGATTCATTTTGCACATTAGGTGGTTGCTAGATATTGATTGGTTGGTTAGAACGCTTATGACCGTAAGGTTTTGACTTGTCACCTCGTGTTTAGCATTGCCTAAGTTCTTATGGTATTGATTCATATTTATTCACGTTATAGGGCCTACTTAGGAAGACCTTCCTTGTATGATCCCTGTTTCATGTGTGTTTGGTTAGCTTTGACCGAAGCAACTAGGTAATTAGGCAGTTTCATTCAGTTTTCTACCAGGACTTTTATTTAGGATTATCTTGGTAACTAGGATGTGTCTATAGTCTAGGTTTCCTTGGTAGTTATCATTTGCGGGGTAGTTGTCATTTTGATTAGTCAGACTGGAGGCCAAAGTCATGCTTAGAGGATTCTTATCCGAGTGATATCTGTTTCATTACTGGTTTCATTCTTAGATTCTGTTGCTTTGTTGCTTTGTTATTTCTAGTTACTTGCTTATCTGTTTCTTTGCTTTTCTCAAAACCAAATTATTTTAGGTTAAATATTAGCAAAGTTCGCATATCAAGAGCCTGCATTGCGTCCTTGGATTTGACATCCGGGTATTTACCGATACTATTCTGCATACGATGGGTACACTGCCCTACGTGTGTGTTTAGTCACTTAGGATTTTCCCTTTTGACTGACCGATTTTTTATAGACACTTCAGCACACGTTATATATATATATATATATATATATATATATATATATATATATATATATAGGAATGGGAACAAATATTAACCTTGTCTTAAAGAATTAACCAAATAACTTCATCTGATTGCTCCATGTAATTGATCCTATGGCCCTTATTTCATTAGATGTTTATGTGGTTGATATTGGTCCAAGGGCATACAGGTAATCTTCACTTCTTCTTTTTCTCTATGGATGACCAGATTTATCACTCTCACAACTCATTTCTCTCTTTCACGTTTTCATCTTTTTTCTCCTCTTTAATTAATCTAACTTACAAGATCCAACATCACCATTGATTTTCATGAAGATCCGGCATCGGCTCCCTGGTTCTCCTGCGTCCTGCTCCGCCGCCGCTATGAAGATCCAAACATCAGCTCTCCGATGACCTGCCGCCGCTGTCGATCTTTGCGAATTTCTCTGGTTGTTTCCACCGTTGTATGATTGTGATTTTGGCAAAAATCAAAGATTCGAGACTGCTTTGGAGGTTAATCGGTGAGATGATTTTATAGCTGGTTATAATGGGGGGATCGATTTTTAAGTGTCATCAAAAAAATTTTATTTAACTTGTGATTTCTAGTTATCGATTTTTATTTTGTGGTTTTCTTGCTGTGGAGTATACATATATGTATTTGTAATTTGGGTGTTTGTTTGTTTTTGGGGTTGCCAGCAAGCTCCTTGTTGCTGGTTCTTGTTTTGTGTTAAATAAAATTGCCTTACAAAAAAAAATGTCATCCAAGCTTCGACAGTTTTGACATTTTGTACTAGAAGTAGAAACACCTATATATGCTTTCTTGTTATGGAGTAGAAACCCACTGTATGCAATGCAACTATGGTTCAATTTTGACTTTTTACTACTAGTCAACAAAGCTCTTTTTTTCTTTTTTACATTTTGGTATTTTTGTTGAATCGGATGTGTTAACAAGTAGCATTTGGTATTTTTATTAGATATATTGATGTCTTATTGTAACTTTTTATCTCAAGACTTTTGCGTAGGAATTTCTGTATTGATTTTCTGGTTGTATGAAATTTTTTCATTTTCTTATGAGAAATTCTTTCATTTTCTTATTATGAGAAATTCTTTCATTTTCTTGATGCTTTTGCAGGTTGTAATTTATGTATATTTAGTTGTACATTTATTTTTTTGTTTTATCTTTGATAGCATCAGTGTTTTATATGCATATTGATGCATTTGTAATTTGTAATATATACATATACAATTTTACCTAAGTAGAAACATCGATGCTACCGGTTATGGATGTAATTTTGTTCTTTGTTAACTGTTATAACAATGAAGTTAGTTGTTGTAACACTAGTGCTATATTGTATGTCTGAGATATTAATGCATTTATAGTTTGTAATATATGCATATGTAGTTGTACCTAAGTAGAAACATCTATGCTACTGGTTATGAATGTACACATGTAATTTTATTCTTTGTTAACAGTTATGACAATGATGTTAGTGGTTGTAACACTAGTGCTACATCGTACGTCTGAGAAAACGGTAATAAAAATATCGAGACTATAATCGAATTAAAGATAGAAATGCGACGAGTTTAATGGTATAATTTTTATAAAAATCCGGCAATGTATAAAAAAGTTATGTACTTTTTTAAATGAAGGGGGTTTTATGTGAGTTTGTTAAATGACAGATTTGCCCTTTTCAATTTAATAGAAAACATAACATAAATAAAAAAGTCAGCTTTCAATTACAGCCATTGGATCAATAAATGAATTTGATCAACCCATTCATTGTTGGTTAATTGGTTATTGCTCTTAGAGGTGGTTAATAGATATGCCCAACCCTATATATATATATATATACATATATATATACATACCTCTAATTAATTATATTATATACTTTACTTTTTATCAATTAATTATTATAAGTCATTAAATCATTTTATAGGTAAAGTCTGCGGAGGCGCCTCTTATTACAACTGTAAGATCTAAAAACAGTTATAATGTGCATTCCAATGTAAATACAACGGTAATTAAGTATAAATGACTATTGCTGATATGATCGATCTCCCATGAGCGTATATTTATTAATTAATTAACTAATTGAATTGTACCTAGGACATGATCAGTTCCGCGCATAATACATCGCGAAAACAATCTCCTCATTCATACTCATCTCAGAGGTCGGCCGATAAGGTATGGATTTGAAACAGTTCTGAATTGGAGTTGATCGGAAGATTCTAGTTCGTCTGGATGAACATGCGTCTCTAGTTATAGTTCATCTGGATAGTTATAGTTCAGCCGGATAGTTAAAGTTCATCAGGATAGGTAAAGTTTATTAGGATAGTTAAAGTTCGTCGGGATAGTTAGAGTTGATCCGGAAGATTCTAGTTCATCTGGATGAACATGCGTCTCCAGTTATAGTTCACCGGGATAGTTATAGTTCATCCGGATAGTTAAAGTTCATCAGGATAGGTAAAGTTCATCAGGATAGTTAAAGTTCATCAGGATAGGTAAAGTTCATCAGGATAGTTAAAGTTCATCAGGATAGTTAGAGTTATTCCGGAATATAATTAATATATGTTCCGGCTATGATAAGGTTGTACTTCATCTGAATGGTTATCTAGATAGTTAACTAATGTTTAGCCGGTTATGATCGATTTTATTAATTAATTGAATTGTAGGTCTGTTCTGTGACCGTATCACAACACACTCCTCCATCTACAACAGCATTCGGGCAAAAGGAAAGGGTAACTATTTTAATTTACACAATTGTGTACTTTCCTTATAACTAATTGCTATATGATCATTTAAGTAAATGCTGATACTGTCTTCAGGGGAAAAAGAGACAAAGAACAGAAGCAGCAGCTGCTGCTGCCAGTACTGATGGGGGCATCACAGCAGGAAGTGGTATATATAATTAAGGATTTGATAAAATGCTCTGACGTTATTGTTAATTAATATATATGTTACTAATCAATTAATTATATGGCGTCAATTTAGGAAAAAAATAAGAGACCTACAAAATTTGTAAAATCTACACATAAAGTACCTGCTAATAATGATGACACATGTTGTTATTGAGCCAGTAATCTCATTAGAGGTCTATATATTAGTATATTTGATCATTTATTTATTCACTTTTTTACTTTAATTAATTATTGTTAATATATATGTTATAATTAATATTATTATTATTATGTCACTTCTGATCAGGGGTACAAAACTGTGATGCTGCACATTGGGAGTAAAAGGAATATCGTGGCAAATGCTGAATTATTCCAAACATTAAAATATGAGATGATTCATGGAGTTCCATTACCTTCTAATTGCCGTAGAGTTTCCATTTGTCAGGTTTTGAAGGGTAATGGATATTTACCATACCCAGAAGATGGTTTGACAACAGTTAAGGAGGTTGCAGGGAAAATAAGTGTATTATTACATGGCCGAAGGACCAAATGTTCAATGCTGATGATATGACATTAGAATCACAAGTTTGTCCCATTGATAATACCGTTACAGTACTTGAAGAACCACATTTAATTGCTATATTAATCGTATCCACTTAATTAATAAACTATATATATATATATATGTATATATATATGATCGGTTTTATTTGTCATGTTTAGTTACTCCAGGTAAATAATGTGAAAAGGAAGCCGAAGGTACGGTACGTAGCATCAAACAACCTGAAGAGCATAGCGATAAAAGACGACCAAGATATTATAATTATCATAGAAATTAAAGTTTGATTAGTGTATATTTATGTATAATTGATTATAATATGATTTTAAGGTTTCTCATAGACATATATATGCAGTTTAATTAATTAATTGTATGCAGTTTAATTAATTGTAATTAAGAAAAACAAAATTTGATGAATCTATAATTGCTTGATTATATATATATGAAACACAAATAATAGCAAACGCCACACTTTTTATATTTTAATGTGGCTATTGCCACCATTTGGCCACGCGTATTTCGACAAAATATCTAATTTCAACTACCCTTTGGCAACTTTTTTTTCCCTAATATATGTGGTTAAAACACAAATATATGTGACCATATGACACCAAAGGCCACACTTTTGATATTTTAACGTGGTCGTTGCTATCCTTTAGCCACGCGTATTGGGACAAAATATCTGATTTCAACAACCCTTTGGCGACTATTTTTTTCTAATATATGTGGCGAAAACATAAATGTATGTGACCATATAACACCAAAGGCCACACTTTTGATATTTTAAAATGGCCGTTGCCACCCTTTGGCCATAGGTATTGGGACAAAATGTATGATTTCAGCAACTCATTTGGCCACGTTTTTTTCTAACATATGTGGCTAAAACACAAATATATGTGAACATATAATACCAAAGGCCACACTTTTGATATTTTAACGTGGCGCTTGCCACCCTTTAGCCACGCGTATTGGGAAAAAATGTATGATATCAGCAACCCATTTGGCCACGTTTTTTCTCAAATATATGTGGCTAAAACACAAATATATGTGACCATATAATACCAAACACCACACTTTTGATACTTTAACGTGGCCATTACCACCCTTTGGCCATGCGTTGTGGGACAAAATGTATGATTTCAATAACTCTTTGGCCACGTATTTTTATAATATATGTGACTTCATACTTTCTAAACAACATTCTTAGTTTATTTTTTTTTTAACAATTTCAATTGTTCCTGACTAAAATCACAATTGTTCCTTGACAAATCTTCACAGTGGACATTTTTAACTAATCCATGCAACATGATGCTTAGATTTGTGTATTGCATATTGCTAATCAACATTCTTACTTTAATTTATTTAAAATAATTTTAAGTTGTTTGACTTATCTTGTGTCTCTTTTTTTTTAGTAATTTCAGGATGATAATTGAAGATCCTATAAAGAAGTTAGACAACTTAGAGTTTTGAGAAACGTTTTGGGATAATTATGGTTATGATTGTCATATATTTTCGGATCATTATTTCTATGTGCTTTGGATTTAGATTGTGGTTTGGATATGTTTGTATGGTTATGGATCGTGATTTCGATTTAGATTGTTTTTCATTTACAAAGTTAAATAGTGTGGGTTATTTTGTGTTCGTTTGTTTGTTTGGCTTAATTATGTTTGTTTGAGTTCGTTTGAGTTCGTTTGAGTCAGTGTTCGGTTCGTTTGTTCGTTTTTCGGGAAAAATAAAAATTTTACCAAATGAACACAAAGTAATGATGTTAACAAACGAACACGGACATGAAATCTTGTTCAGATATGTGTTCGTGTTCGGTTCGATTGTTCAGTAAAAGGTTAACAGACGAACACGAACATGTTTCGTTCGCATTCTTTCGATTCGTTACAGCCCTAGTTAGGGCATACAACAAAGGATACGGGATGTGCATACTAGAGATGGTGGCAGAAGCAGGTGAAGGTTGTTGTCGGAGTGACTGTTTTGAGGGGGGAGAAGGCAGAGAGAGTTGTAGATCTAGGTTTTGAGAAGTTGATGTTTTTAGTATAATTTATTTTTTGTTTTTTAAAAAGAGCATTCATAATCGGCTCTCCATCTCCATCTATATCTCTAAAATTTATAGTTTTGTTCATTTAACTTTTCTAAATATAGAGGTCAATATTTAGCCATATCTGTAAATTTCATAAGTGTAGAAGAAAGAGAAAGAAATAATTAAAATAAGTGCTTGTAAGTAGAATAGAGACGGATATAGAAAATAGATGTGGTAAGTTCAATAAGAGGGGTACTTTTAGCAGTTTTATAAAAGTACTATGCGTTTTTTCTTTTAAACTTTTAGTTTTTTTTAATTACAAGGGCATTTTGGTCTTTTCTAAAAAGTTTAACGAAAAATTTAGATGGTCTTAAGCCCTTATAGTTGATTGTGACAAATTGAAAACCACAAGGATGGAATTGAACTTTTGGACTAAAATTGATATTTGAACTAAACCACATGGATTAAAACTAATGTTTACTATTTTAAGTAATTAAATTATATAAATAAATATAAAAAATATAAGTCTTATTATTTTAATAATTTTTAAAACCTAATAAATTATAATAAGACTATCCGCAGCCCTACTAGAAATCACTCCTAGTCAACAAGCCAAATCAGCTTTTCACCCATCTTTCACAATCCTTCTCACAAACATATTTTAGCCCCAACGCTAAAAATATATGTTCTTCCCACATGCAACCCACTTAAATAACACCTTGTGAGAGGAAATATAAATGGACGGATATCCGCACGTTCGGATGAACAGACGTGAACGAATACCTGACAAACAAGTTGCTTCAACGCAGCACGTGGGACAAATGCTCACAAACATAAGTTTAGTCACACGAACGGGGGCCTCCATCCTTTGCGATTGATGCAACCTAAGATTTAAATTATATATTATCTTAAAATATAATGATATAACCATTATAAATAACAAATAAAATCTTTATTATTTGTTCTTTATAATTTAAAATTTTATTATTTTTTTATATCACGGATGTATACTTAGAGAAACCATTATTTCTTTTACGTTTAGATTTAAACTTATACTTAAAAAAATAATAATAATAAATAAAGTTATTAATAATATAATTTTTAAAACGTGTTCCGTATAATACACAGGTTGGTATAACTATTTTATAATTGAATTTCACATAATCACTTAAGAAAACTTACTTAATAAACATAATTATTATGAATAAATCTTAGTATAACCAAGAAAATTTAGTTCCCAAAACACACTCAATTAACAATTCTTGATGGCCCAACGAAAAAAGTAAAATGGAAAGAAAAAAAAAATACAAACGGTGGGCTACTGTCCTTCATCGACCCATCACCCACGTCCCAAATCAAGTGGTAAATTCAATTGAAATAGATAACTTATATATTATTATGTATGATTCCATTTTAAACGAAATGTAAATGTATTATATATAATTTAAATTGGAATGTAGAAAAAAAAATATAAGATCGACATAGCTTATATTTAGGGTGCGTTTGATTGTGGAAAACACACACTGTTTTCCATTTCTATTTTCTAAGAAAACATGGAAAACAGAAAACGCGTTCAAATTATAGTTTCTAAAGAAAAAATCCAGGAAAACAGAACACGGTGTTTTTTCTAACTTTTAAACTAAAATTGGAAAACACTTTTTTTTTGTTTTCCATTTTCCGTGTTCGTTTTCTAGTTTTCTATTTTGGAAAATGAAAAACCCATCTTTTGGTTTAGAACGCGTTTTAAAATATTTACATGTGTTTTCTAGAGATGGGAAACCCATTTCATTTTCTAAAAAACTAAAAAACGTTTTCCACAACTAAAAACACCTTAAAAAGTTCATAACTATCATATTTTAAAAGTTGTAAACCAAAAAAATAGCTACAGCTACCTACAGGCCTAGCAATGAAATATATGTGAACACGTGGTGGGTTAGTTTTTTTTTTGAACAGCAAATTTATTAAGACCATTCCATAGCAAGCAGCTAGGGAAGGCCACAACCAGAAGCATTACATGGGGGAATTGTTCCAAATGTCCCAACTAATATTACACAACTTACAACGATGTTTGAACCAAAGAAAACTCCACGATTTGATCTCTGAAAAAACCCTTTGGGCCGAAGGGGTCTTGTTGTTGAAAATGACGCCATTCCTCTCCAACCAAATACACCAGCAACCGGTAAGAATTATCGTTTTGAGCACGTTGGGCATCCCTCTGGAATTGTTGTCTTCAAGATGAGCGACGGCCAAGTCTTTCACCGAGAAAAACCATAACTCCGGAATCCGACACCACCTAGCCACCAAGTGCCAAACCACACCCGCAAAAGAACATCCAGAGAAGATGTGATCCACCGTTTCAGTGCCTTCGTTGCACAAGGCGCAAGCCTCCGAACCAACGCGTATGTTTCGTCTCATTAAACCATCACGGGTCGGTAACTTGTCGAGCAACGCCCTCCAGAACAGGAGGTTAACCTTAACGGGGACAGAGCTGGACCAGTCAAACACCCAATTAGCATCCTGATCCAGCCCCTCGAGAAGTTTCGCACGTAAAGATTTCACCGAGAAAAACCCGTCAGCCGCTAAATTCCATCGCCAGCCTCCATTATTCTGCACCAAATGATCCTGCAAAAGAACTCCTCTAGTATCCAAGTCACCTGTGGCCTTGATAATTGCTTTCCAAATCCCATTAATCCTTGGTTGTAAAGGCAGAAAATGATCCTGAGACCGTCTGTGGTGAATAGCAAGAATAACCCGTCGCCAAAGACGATTACCTTCCGTCTTAAAACGCCAAACCCATTTGGCAAGTAAGCACAAATTGGAATTAAGTATGGGTTCCAAACCCAGCCCCCCAACGTTTTTAGGCTTTAAAATTTGATTTCTGGCCACCCAATGCACCTTAACCTTGTCCTCGTCACCTCCCCAAAGGAAACGGAATCGGAGCTTTTCCAACAACTCAATAACTTTCATCGGGGCTTTATAAAGCGAAAGAAAGTAGAAAAAGCTTTGGAAAAGTGTAGGACTTAAAACATATATATAAAGTGAAAAAAATAAAACTTATTGCAAGTTCGTTTCATCGAGTCAGAATGTCACATTAGAAAATCATATCCAACAAACACCTCTACTCAATGCTTATCACTACTCGTACCCTTTATAAACAATAAATTGTGTGAGATGTATCAATTTTTCTAATTATATATAATACATTTAAATGGTCATTGGGAAACGCCTATATACGTGCGTGTTTTCCTGTTGTTTTTCTCTTAAATATATATAACGTGCTTTATATATCAGTACAACTTCACAATGTGGGACTGGCCTAGTGGTGAGTGTGTTGTGTTTGCAAACTGGAGACCGAGACTCAAAACATGGTAACCCCTTTTTGCCATTTTTCTTTTATTTTAGTACCCTCTTTTCTTTTTCATTTTGGACCAAACAATTAGTCCACTTCTTTTTTTTTTTTTTTTTGCACCAAATAATTTTTTTCTTTTGAACGTCACCAAATAATTAGTCAACATATTTTATATTGTTGTATCTCATAGTATTTTTTTTTTAAATCTATTAATATATAATATTCTTATGTAACCATAATTTGTTTACATATTATTTCTTTGCAAAGTGGTTAGGTATAATGTAATTGTTCAAACTGGGTAGAGACTCATATTCCACAGCTGTAGACATTTTGTGTTTCTTTTTTCCTGTTTCTATTTATATTTTGTTTCTGTATATAGGTGTAGTTTTCCCCCTAACCCACCTAGCAAACTTTATGTTTCGAACTTTTTTTATTAGGTTTTGTAATATAAATGTTGTACTTAAGAATCTCCTACACTTGACGTTCGTATAGGTAAAACGCTTAAAACTACAATCGACGCAACACGATGTGTGGCTTCGTTGCTAAGTTTCTAATTTAACAATTTTAAAAATCTAGAATTTAAAAAAAAAAATTAAGCTACATTTTCCTTACGAATCTAGAATATGACAATTTTAAAAATCTATTGCTCCGATCTATTGTAACGTGTGTGAACCTTTTTTTAAGTGTTTTTTACTCCTTTTTTTTCCAAGTAACATATATGATAAATGCCAATTACTATGACCGCCGCAACGCGTGGCCATGTTTTTTATGTTCACAGCTACGTCCGTCGCAACGCGCGGGGGCTCTAAACCTAGTTATATTTATAATGATGTTTGAGAATTACCGTTGTATGCCTAAAGAGTGGCAAGGATAAAATTACTTGAATGCCGATTAATGCCTATCATTCTATGTTAAGTAGTATGTCCTACAATCAAAATGTTAAAAGTTCAAATTTTATGAAATACATGTGTGATGTGTTTTTTTCTAAAAAATGTAGGAATTGTTGTTAAAAAATATGTATTGTTATAAATATAATATTATTTGGTTATCAATTCTTTTTATATTGTTTGTCTTGTACGACAAAATTTTGTTAGCGTCTTAGGGTTTTCATAAAACAACTCAGCGGATAAATACAATGACACTTATAGGTGATCAACTTATTGTTTAAATGATGAACAGAAAACTCAAACTACAAGGATTACCTTTAGAGAATGCTTGAGTGTTGATGACGAAACTAAGTTCTAAACAAAGAACTTCTCTAGGAGAATCGCACACTAAACATCCTCGATCACCAATGGATGCCAGTCATTTGTCAACGATCAAAGCATAAAACCGAATCCCAAAGGGGGGAGGGTTTCGGCCGAATAAACAAGAGATGGGGGGGGGGGAGCTTTAGGGTTTTGTTTATAAGGATATTATATAGTATCCTTAATTAGTGAGAACTTACACTTAAGTCCCTAGACTAACAAAACCTTTACTCTTTTAATTAAATGGACCAAACTATAACACTAACCTAATAAGGCTAGCTAATTATTTGACATCTTAGTGAAACATTAAGGGGTTGTTTGATATGCTCTTACCCAGTCCAGTAAGAGCTTAGTGCTGACCGGGTCAGCAGTAAGCTTGTTTGATTTGTCACATAAGACCTCTGACCGAGTCAGCCCCAGCTGACCCATGACCAAAAAGTGTCTGACCCAGTCAGGGAGGGGAAAATGGGGGACCGAGTCATTTGGACATTAATTTCTCAAACACAGCCTAAGTCTCACTCAATGATCAAGGTCCATTAATTAACCTCATGATCTTAGGCGTTTATATACATAATACAAATACATATATTATACATATATCTTTGGTATTAATGTGTATATGTGTGTGACTCCATAGGCTCATGTGCGTCTAGCCATATGATTATATATTATGACACGAGCATATTCCAAATTGAAAGATTTTCCTCCACTATAAATAGCACATTGTATCTCATTGTAATACACACTTATTAATAATATTTTCTCTCCCTATTCTTCTTGTTTGCTATTAGGTTTGTTTCACAACACGTTATCAGCACCACTTGCTTTTTGAGTATGATCATCATATGGTATGTTAACATTGGCTATTTAACTTATTTTTCTCATGTCTTTAATCTCTTTTAGAACTCACGTTGTAATTCGTACAATCTTGGATTATATTGAGATTCATATATATATTTTTAATATCATAGATATTACTAATTTGAAATGATAAATATAAATATATAAATAGTACAAAAATATGAAATGTTTAGGTTAGAAGTAATACCCACACCAAGACACCGAGCTTTTTTTTTGCCATATCATCATCCTAAACTCCCCACACTTTACCTAAATAATACTCACCCCACACCACCAAACACTTTTTTAATATTAAATAATATAAAAAGGTAGAGAGTGAGAGAGGTTGGTTCAGAGAGATAGAGAGTGGATGGTTTGGTGAAATGGGAGAGTAATTCGGTGAAAATCCACCGAGGAAGGTCACCGATCTCGGTGAAATGGGGTGAATTTTGGTGTTTTCAAGCTCACCAAGCACACCAAACTCACCACCGAGGGAGCTCAGTCGGAATATTACTTTTACTCTTATGATTTTTAAATATATGGATTATATATATATATATAATAGTTAATTTATATAGTTGTTGATATTTGTGTTTCTTGATCTGCTCTTTTATTTCTCACTTGAGAGTGACTATTGTTACGGAGAAGAAAAATATATGTTTTAGTGCTCAAGTAAAACTAAAAATTATAAATATAATAATTGCTTAAACTATTGATTTATATAGTTGTTAATCCTTTTGTTGCGTTTAATTCAATTTTGAAATATAGTAAATTATTGATTAAAAGTTATATAAGTGTTAGAATTATATGATGTCAAATATTTTTCTTTTTTGCATGTTATAATATTCATATTAATTAATTAGGCATTCAATGACTTTTATTATCGTTTAATGAATTTGATATTTGATATTTATTATCATTAATTTATAAGAGTTTCATGTTTTAAATATATAAAGAATCTTATAACAATATAAAGTATTTATCTTAATTGATGTGTTTATCTATTTATCTATTTAAGTGTTTAGCCATATTTGTTATTCCTTAGTATTATTGAAAGTGTCACGCTTTATTGGTTTCTAGCTTATAAATTAGAAATCGTTAATGGGTATAAAATCATATTTAAATATGATAGCTAGTGACTTTGTTGTAAATTTATAACTATTGCAATGACACGTGTTGAGGATATTACATAACATGTTTTATATGAAGGCATTGGATGTCGAATATGTTTGAATATACATAATATTAGAAAAACAAAGGCTTTGAAAATTGAATGCCTTATTATTATTCACTTGTCATATGGACCAAATTGAAAGAAAGGTATGACCATTAGAGAAGGGTAACAATACCAAAGCTCATTATGAGTGGACTCATTTAAAATTACAAGACTACAAGTCTATGTGTGACATTACTCGATGATGTTGAGAATCACCCTCACAGTTAGTTCTATGTTGTGAAAACATATTGGTAAGGAGATGATGAAAATAATGAGCTCCTAATAAAAATCACGAAACTCATCTTGTTGGTAGAACCTCATTCCCAGAAGCGAATGTGTGCATGTGACAACATATAATGACCAAAGTGGAAGTCATGGTTATGGTCTTCTCATGTAATGACAAAATTAAAAAGTCTTGGTTGTGGTCGAGGATGCTATAATAATAAATAGAATAACTAAACTAAATTTATAGTTTATTATTACTCGCATATTGTAACCCACTTATTATAAATTTATGATTCCATTACTTTTTGTTATTATTGTGAAAGTTATTTAATAGTCAAAGTGATAAGACCTAAGCATACAAAATCATACAATTTTGCTATAAGCTCAAGTTTATATAATGACATGTTATAGTACCATGCATTGTATAATTTGATTTATATTGCACCTCAATTTTAATATGTTAATTATATAGCACTAGAGAAAATAATTAAATAAAAAGTTATGTTTTATTATCACAATTTCACTAAAGAGTATAAACATGTTTTACATAACGATATGTAGTAACTTTCAGAATTACATGTCTTGACATTATAACATGTCCTCTAGATGCTTAAAATTAGTCCTAAAAAGGGTAGTAGAATAAAGCAAATAAAATACTCATTTGTGGTTTATTGTCACTCTCGTATGCTTAGATATGATACTCGAAGTTTCATGCTCCTTAAATCTCATAATCGATTTATGTAAGGCCACAAGATCTAAGGCCAGTCAGTCTTGAATGATTCGGACATACAAATACTTTTCAATTGATATTATTTAAAGAGAAGATTATTATGAAAAAAATTGGACAAAAAAAAATCCATTTTCATACATTTAGAATGCTCATGGAGTAACAGTAGTATGAAAAAGTATGAAAGGATTTCATATCCATATGTTTAAAAAAATCATGAAACCTGTTTGGTTTTATTTCATTCCTTAAAGTAAATGTGAATTTATATTCATCGGTTTAATGATCATAATCACCAATGTAATTCAAGAGATTGTAATGATATTCATGACGATAATGTGATATAGGGGTGTGCAGAAAACCGAATTAACCGAACCGGAACCGAATTAAGCGAAAAAACCGAACCGGGAAAACCGAACCAAACAAAAAACCAAAAATAACCGAACCGAGAAAAACCGAAACCGAATGTTTCGATTCGGTTTCGGTTATTCATTTTCTAGAAACCGAAAAAACCAAACTGAACCGATTATATATATATATATATATATATATATATAGGGAGATGATCATTTGAGAACTAATTAGTTTTGAGAACTTTTGAGAACCATTTTAAGCCACTAGTTTATATATATGAACCACCCCCCCCCCCCTCCCCCAATGAATTATAGTGGTCCCTACCTGAAATTTATGGTTGAGACTTGGTTCTCAAAAGTTATTAAAATAAAATGTTCTCATTTGAACCTAACCCTATATATATATATATATATATATATATATATGATCCTCTCCCTATATAGGGGTTAGGTTCAAATGAGAACTTTTTATTTTGAGAACTTTTGAGAACTAAATCTCAACCACAAGTTTCAGGGGGAATCACTATAATTTATGGGAGGGGGGATACATGTAAATAAACTTGTGGCTCAAATTAGTTCTTTTTAGTTCTCAAATCAAATTGGTTCTCAAATGATCCTCTTCCTATATATATATATATATATATATATATATATATATATATAACATGTTGTAGCATACAATAATAAAACATGAAATCTTCACAGACTTGGTGGCTTGACTTCCGAAAGCTGCAATGGAATAAGGAATACAAATAATTTCATGAGATTTGCGATATATGAGGGACAGAAAGTTGGTGTGTGATGTTCATATTGTGAGTTGTGAACAAAAGAAAATAACACTTCATCAACATTAAGGTAGTGATAAGGGTAGTATAACTCACAGTTTTATAAATGGTTGACGGTGAGTGTCAAACAGATGCCAAATGAAGGGATGGCACTATAAAGATCAATCTTAGTTTTACATGCAGACATTCTAAATATCAACTTGTATTTGTGTAAGTGTTTGTAAATTGTATACCTCAAAACATATAAGTAAGAACCGAAGAAATGATATGAACTAATCGGGGTTATAAGGATCCCATATTGGTAATTAGAACTTTTAGATATATATATGATAGCTCTATAAAACAGTACTTTAATCGTTTGATGGTTCTTCCCACATCGTTTCTGTTAGGAAAATATTACTAAGCCTTTTCTTATAACAGGTATGACATGGGGTTATTAAATAAAAATACTTAACGCTTAACCTTCTTCGTTGAAAGATAAGAAACCCAAGTAAAAGGTTTAAACATTTTCGTTTTTACTAAAAACCGAATAGACCTATATTTGAAACATTTTTATTTGTTAAAAACCGAAACCGAACCGAGGGTTAAAATCGAAAAACCGAAACCGAAAAATCGAAACCGATAAAAATCAAAATCGAAAAACCGAAACCGATAAAAATCAAAATTGATCGGTTTTTAAAATTCATAAACCAAAAATTTCGGTTTCAGTTGCGGTTGGGGTCAAGTTGCGGTTGGGGTCAAAAACCGAACCGTGTACACCCCTATCGGTCACCACAGTGACAAAAGAAGAGAATGATCATATGAAAATAAAGTGTGAAATTAAAAATGTGACATTACATGAATGTTTAAAATGATATATCATTTTCTTGTATTTTCAGTCGCTTATTAAATAAGCATGAGTACAACTAAAGCATATACGATCATAAATTGGAAGTTTATAGATCATGTCATGATTATTTTATTTGCATGACCTGTTAGACCACACCAAGTTAATGATGATGTGAAACATATAGAATGTTAGAAGATTATTCAAATTGATAACTAGCATGTAATATTTGCTTTTAAGGGAATTATTTACCGATTAAAGTGAGTGTGAATCCATAAGTGCTCTGGAAGTGATAAAGGATATAATGGTATATATCCTAAGTTATATACCATTTAGTGTCATAAATTGATGCATCATCTACATGGTTATCAAATTCACAACTCGAATGTTGCATGAATTGTGGCTTAGCTAATGGGATAGCAAGCACATCCTTCCATATTATCACATTTATTTTGGTAGTAAGGGTCAAATTTAATCCCAAAGTTACTAATTATATTGGAATAAGTGTTGAACTGCAATTCATGTCGTTTAAGTTCGTACACGAGTTTCTTTTGTTGTGGATGGTTACCAAACGTCTACGATTGATTGCAAAGCCAATAATCATGAGAATAATAGTTTATATTTGTATGTAGGGTGCATGTGATTTTATAGGGAGTGACATTAACTCACATCAGGCCAATAAGTTATAATACTTCCTCCCCATTATAGTTGGTTTATGGTCAATAACCAATATTTCTCATCTAATTTTTTGGTTGTGTGATATATATTAAAATTGCTCCACCAAGATGCACAAAGATGGGACCTCAAATGAGGTTAAGAACAAATGTTAGGTATGAATCACTATCAGCAGCGATAGATTTATTTTACGACTCAGATTTATGTTTTCATGAAACGGATTTTCCCAACATTAGGGGGAGATTAAAAGCAGTTGGAAAGTGAATAAGTAGGAATGAATTATTAGTGTATCATCTTGATCATCAAAACCATGGTGAACTAGAATTTAATGTATAATTCATTTATAAAGATTAATATATCAATTACTAGACACATCTATTGAGATGGTCAATTTGAGGTACTGGTAGAAGAGTCCTTTAAAGAGATATTAGACATGATGGTTCCAGAAGAACCTCATGTACCTGAAAACGATGAAGAGATCTCGATAAATTATATCATGTCTAAACATATATGGAATCGAAACAAAGTCGACGTCGATAATATTTTGGATATAATAAGCGCTAGAAATAAAAAATGACAAGGATCAAGAATTAAGATCTGCCTGTAATGAAAAATCGAATTGATTGGCTAAAATGGAAAGACAAAAACTAGGCAGAGTTGAATTTTCTAATATGTTGGATATAAACGGGTCTATTATACAAAAGCATGATTCGGAAAATAAAATTAAGATATACAAAGAAAATTGGTGGCACAAGGATTTTCGTACAGACCTAAGTTTGATTATGTGGAGACATATTCTCCGGTGGTGGATGCAATGAGATTCCAACAGTTCATTAGTTTGGTGATACAATAGATAATTGATATGTGTCTTATGTATATTATGATATCCTAGGTATATGACTCACTTGATGGTGACACATGAAATCTGTGGATGGTTTAAAGTGTCATAATAATATTGTAAAGTAACTACTCGAGAACGTTAAGATTGGTGTATACACATTCGGATCCAAATACGTTACGATTCTTTGTATATGTTAAATAGTTACATATAATCATAAGTCCATATAAACCCCCAAGAAAGTTGAATACTTGAAGGTATTTAAGTATCTTATAGAAATAATCATTGTGCACCAGTAAACACCACATGATGACATGATATGTCAATTAACCATGGATAAAAATGGTATAATGTTAACAATTTAAATTGATTTGTTAAAAGATTAAGTTTATGTGTCCAAACTCCTCGTGAGTGAATGCATGTGTATAATTAGTCAAGATGAAGATAAATTAGTCCATAATGGATTGTTGATGGATTATAAATGTGTTAAGCATTTGTATAAAGTCTTGAGACTATATTATGAAAATTTATCATGTTCATTGTATGGACTAAAAATAGTTTTGTTAAGTTTCATATCCACACATAATTATCTCTGGATACAAAGATATAAGGATCTTGTAAATGGTCCATATGCTAGAAGAACAATCTCTGGTTTTATAGTTATTATAGTATATGTTGATCATATCTCTTAAAGATGTCAGACATTTATATATATAAAAAATACTTATATACATCAATCAAGCTATATCTAAAAATGTTGAAGAGCATAATGTCGAAACATACTAATCCATCATATATGCTAAAGATTTTCAGATTACTGGATATATAAAATGACCATTTTCAAAGCACGGGAAAATATTGATGTGGAAGTACTAAAACTATGTACAGTTGCTACATTAGCATTTCTTGCTAGATATATTGTTTATTTAAATTTATTGCATGATATCGCCTATGTCTAATGATGAGACAATGGAATGTGATAAAAATACGTTGAAGGTATAAATATATATGTTTATATTTTACTAACCCAACATAAAAAGTTTTGTTAGTCATTAAGATGTAGGTAATGTAATATAGCACATTCAAGGATCTTTTGGTATTTCTTCTAAAGACAAGGAACCAACAATTTTATATGAAGACAACGCAATATGCATTGCTCAAATTAAGGAAGGATACATTAAAGGCGACAGAACCAAACATATTTTACCAAAAGTCTTTTTCACACATGATTTGCAGAAGAATGACGATATTACTGTTCAATAAATTCGTTCCAGTGAGAATTTGGGGGACTTGTTCACCAAATCGCTACGAATTCAATATTCAGGAAAGTGGTATATGGAATCGGGATGCGATGACTCAAAGAACTTAACTGATAATCATAAGGGGTGAACATACATGTTGCATTCTTTTTCCACTACTACAAAAAAGGCCTTTCTTGACGTGCAATGCGTGTCAAGAAAGGGTCTTCTTGACACACAAATGCGTGTCAAGGAAGCCGGGGTCAAGAAGCTTCTTGACGCGCAAAAATACATGTCAAGAAGTTCTTGACACGCGGACAATGACGCGCATTTTATGACGCGCATTTGACGTCATAAAATGCACGTCAAGGAAGCCCCCCCTCAAGAAGCTTCTTGACGCGCATTTTTGCGCGTCAAGAATTTTAACTTTAAATAAAAAAAATATTTTTTCTAGATTCACTAATTTCCACATCAAATGACAATTAACATCATAATACAAATAAAATACACTTGCAAAATAATACATTTCAAATGTATAACAACATTACAAAGTTAACATCAGTTTCATACCTAAATAAATACAACTTGCAGAGTACAAGTTTGTAATCAACATTCAGATTGTTACCAAATCTTTCTAAAATGGTGTCTGTTCAGGTAGTAATGCTAGCTCAACATCGTCTCCTCTACTTGCATGTTGCTCACCATATCTTCTTGTGTCCAGCTGTCCAGGTCCATAATCAGGAGGTCCAGATAGAAAAGTGAAGATTCTGGCTGCAAAATATTTCAATTAAAACAGGCAAAAGTGTAATTTCTTTCATAATATTTTTTACTAATGCAAGTAGTAAAGCATAGGCAAATGATTGCTCAACTAAACATACATAATATGGACTTGTGACAACTTCCTTGTGGAGTTTCATGGATTTGCATCAGACACATGATTACTCAACTAAACAACATACCTAAGGCCGAAACATAAAACTGGATTTCATATATATCAAAATAAATGAAGGGGATGGTCTTCATGCTATAATGAAGGTGCTAGGGGCTGTTTTACACCCACAAACTGATGGGTTTGGGACTGCTACATAGGTTGCGAATCAGGGGGTAATAAGAGGGTTTAAGAGTGTATTTGTGTGAGCTGGGGGCTGAGAGGGCTGCATTTTGGTCGAAAATTCATGGGTTTTGGGCTGGGAAGTTAAACCAAAACAGAAGAGGAATTGTGGGACTAAACCTCTTTGAAAATGGGGATGATTGGTCGTGTTTTGGTGCTGCAATTAAAACCATTTTACAATAAAAATGAATAACTAATAAAATAGAAGGCCCTCATACAATAAAAATAAAATAGATGCAGCAAAAACTTGACCAAACAGATTATTATGCAGCAGATTATTATTATTATTCAACTTCTACAAAGCCTTTATGAACCAAACATATTATTATGCAGCAAAAACCTGACCAATCCAGATAAATAATTATATCAACCATATAAAACGTCCAACCTAACAACTGACCCTCATCAAGAGGGAGACTGCCTTGTGCTTGACCAGTTACTTGATAGAAAACAAGTGTACACAAGATCAAATTTCAATTTAAAATAAAACTAGAAAGATCAAATACGAGGTGATTTCAGACCAAGTGTAATCATATCAGTTTACTTCGTTCTGTATTCTACATGCATTTTGTGCATCCCTGGGTTCATAAGATAACAGGTATGAGCAAAGCAGGGAAACTAAAAGTCCTTAAACTAAAGCAAGGGTAGCAAACACATTAGACGAAGAAGTAGAAGTGGAAGTAAATGATCTCACCTGCTCCTCGGGCTGAAGAAAATGTATCACGCAACGCACGAACAGTGAACGCATTAATCAGAACTCTCTTCCGTGTATGCAATGAACCATAAATTCATTCAATTTCAATTACTGCGCAAAAAACAAAAAATTGAATTAAATAAATAAACTTATAGCTACAGCTGCAGCATCAGCCAGAAAATACATGAAATCACCATCAATGTTTAGCTGAAATGGTATTTTACAAGTTAAAAGAAAAGTTTAACCATCTGACCAGCTTTTTTCAGATTAAAGGAATTATATATTTTTATACCACAGTAGCACCAAATTCAGTTCTCAGAGCTTCACCATCTGATCAGCCTTTTTTCAACAAGTTGAGTGACTTCTTGTAATATAGCTTTGCATTCTGGCCCTGCAGACTCACTAATCTGTCACAGTTAAAGTAATTACTAAACATCGAAATAAAAAATAAAACAATATGAAACAAAATAAACACAAAAACCACTTTTATTCACCTGCTGATCATATTGATAGAAGTCAAGAATAACATTGAACACACCAGAACTTGCAAGACTTCCACATGTCAAATGAGGAAAATTTAAGACGAAACCATGCACCAAGCACTCCAACATATAGTTTTAATAATATGGTTTTCAAAATCATAGCCAGCAAGTTAGTTACTTCTAAAAATTAATAATAAAAGTGTTTGCTGGTCAAACACACCTGTAGTAAAATAAAAGAAAAAAGACACCGTTTTGACCCATTACACAAAAGGCAAAATAAGTCGTCTTACTTAAAATTGGTTGGCTTCCACCAGAAGTAGCATTTGAGATAGCCCATACTAGAAAAGTATGTTGAAATTAAGGATATATAATATATAATACTTATTAAAGTATTAAATAAAACACAGGGTAAGACCTTACGAAAGCGCAAACGACACAACACAGCTTTGCAATATCATTCTTCCAAATCAAGATTTGTTTGTAACGGTTCTATGTCTGCAATAGAACAGATGACTTCTTCATTTATGAAACATTTAATAAAACAAATTAAGTAATTAAATAAAAACCTTTTACTGATCTCTTCTTATGTGATGGGGATTTGCAAGCATGTAACTGGCGAGAAACAGTGAACATCTACCGTCTTATTCATACTGAAGGGGATTGGTGCAGCACCTTCCTTAATGGCTTCTTCGACAGAATAATATTTACAAACAAGGCCTGAATCCATCTTTGGGTCCATTATCTAATAAAAATAGATAAAAGCATAAATATGTAGCAAAATCACGATCAATATGGAAAGCTCAGCACAAAAGTGAATTGAAAACAATACCACATCATTAGTTCATTACCTCAAAAGCAGACATGGGCCATGATGTGTTGCAAACACATCTCATTTCTGTGGTCTTTTACGTGTCTATTTGAGTCTAATTGAGTTGGTTTGCGTTAGTTTTAGTTTGCTTTTAGTTAAGTTGCGTCTTTGAGTCGGTTATTTATGTTTTCTCAAGTTTTACAGGATTTTGATGAAGTCCCGAGGCCACGAGGTGAAAATGAGGAAAAGAAGAATAAGGGCTGAACAAGAAGTTCCAGGCGTATCGCCTGGAACCTGATGAGGAGTACGCGATACGCGCGGAGCTGGTAGTCAACAAAAGTCAAAGTCGGTTAGCCCCGACTAAATTGTCGTGTAATAGGATGTAGGCGTATCGCCTAAGAAGGACATACTTCCAAGCGATACGCTTGGAGGTCCAAAAACCGCAAAAAGAGGATTCGACTTATAAAATCGATTTTAGGGTTTCAATTCGGCATTCTGCACTATTTTTTGACTTCCAGACGAACTCAGAGGCGATTTTGGGCGACTTGAAGAGCAGAGAAGGCCAGGAACAAAGGGGGAATCATCGGTGGATCAGTTTCTCAACACGAATCATCATCGTTCTACCGGGTTTCATCTTTTATTCTTATTGTTCTTAATTTCAATCATGTTTTCTGTCAAAGTTCAGATTTTTACTATTATTCTAGACAGTAACATGAGGCTAGGCTAAATTGTTTGTATTGCCTAGACCCACTTGGATGATTATTTGGTGTTCATGACTTTATTCAGCTTTGATTGATTGATTGATGTTGCACTTTTATTAAATTCCAATGATTATCATGTTTGATGCATATGTGTGTTATGAGCAGGTTATTAATTGATTGTTGACGCTTAATTTACCCGCGAATGTCTTTCGGTTTAGGTAGATTATCTAAAGTAGTTGACTTTAGGGTTAATTGCGATAGATTGGTTTAGGGTTCTTCTAGACTATTGCATTGATAATTGAGTGATAGTTTACTTATAATATGCTGCTAAACTGGAGACTTAAAAGGTACAGGTTTAACGGGTAGTTGGGTTGGTTAAAGTTCTAGGGTAGCATTGTCCCAAAAGGAAATGTCCTAGGGTTTTGTCTAGCTTGGTATTCCGTGGCATTCATGGTAGTTACTAGTAGCTCCTGTAAGGTCTAAGGTGCCCGAGATTAGGTTCAGAGGTGGTTAGGTCTAATTGAGGTAGGACGGACTTAAAAGGTGAACTCCTGTTCGAGCGTTAGAAGTGTAGCTAGGAAGGACTTAAAAGGTGAACTAGCCACCATCAGATTAATCGAAGCTGAATGAGGTCATAGATGCTAAGTAGGATTCCAGGGTCTAGGTGATACTCTTCTCTCTTCTGGTTTTTCCAAGGTTGTCATGTTTCCGTCTGTTAGTTGATTAGTATTTAGTTAAATTTAGTTAAATCAAATCTTAAATCAAAACCCAAATTACTCAGTATCCCATTTTCTAGGTCTAGGTTAAGTCTTATCTTTAGAGTGTCCTAGGTTCGATATCCGGTCTTCCTTAGCTTTACTACGATCCGACAGGTTCACTGCCTTAGGGTTCGGTTCGGTTTAGGTTGTTTCGGTAAAATTAGGTGTGTCTTAGGTCTAGGTTTTAGTTAGTATTTTTAGAGTCGTTCCGAACACATCAAGTTTTTGGCGCCGTTACCGGGGACACTTGGCAATAGCAAGATTAACTTAGGTCGTCGTTAGGAAATTTTGAGTCTTTTTGGTTTTTCCGTGTTTAGAGTCTTAGGATTTCCGCTTCGAGTCTAAATTCTTAGGTTTATTTTTTCTTTTAAATTCTCTTTGAGTCAGTCTCCTCATTTTATGCCACACACCCGTTCACGAGGTCCTCCTGAGTTGTCACCACTTTCTGATCCTGACGCGGATATTCGTGAACGGTTTCGCCTTCTACGCACCGAGCTAGAGGCATTCATCATTTCCACCGCTCAATCCAGACCATCTTCTTCCACACAAACCACACGCGACACCAAACCCATTCCATTCCCCAATCTATCATCCATGGCGGCACGTCGCACCGTCCACGAGCAGGCTAGCGCCGGAGTCACCGAGGCCCGGTTTGCTATTGCACAGCCTGCTATTGCCAACACCGCGAATTGGCAAGTTCCGTCCCACGTCATCCACGCTTTGACGCATTCGATCCAGTTTCATGGACGTGAGGACGAAGATGCACCGACGCATATCTCTCGTTGCATTCGTATCTGCAACACGTTCGGACTCACCGGAGTCGCGAACGAAATCATTTATTTGCGTCTGTTCCCATTCTCCCTTACGTCTCGAGCCATCGAGTGGCTTGAGACGCTTCCGCCTAATTCGATCGCCACCTGGGACGATCTCACCGCAAAATTCCTGAAAAAGTATCATCCTCCAGCCAAGGCTTCACGTACTCGGGAGGAAATCCACTCTTTCAAAATGGACCCCGATGAGCCTTATTCTGTTGCTTACGAGAGATTCAACACCCTTCTGAGTAGATGTCCGCAACACGGGTTGACGGACTGGGCGATCATAGAAAAGTTCTATAATGGACTTCCTTATTCTGTTCAGAAGGATTTCAATATTTCGGCTGGAGGGCATATGATGGAGAAGCTCACTGTGGATGAATGCAGATCATTATTTGAGAGCTTCGCACTTGCTGAACAGAAGGCACCCGGAGGTCGGAGAGCCACCTTGGCCCCGACTAGATCACTCGTTCCATCTACATCCACCCGGGGTGTCAATCACATTGGCTCAGAAACCATGTCACCTAGGGCGTTAGAGAATATTTACAAAACCTTAGAAGAGATCAAACTCCACATCAAAGCCAAATGTGAGCTGTGCAGAGGCGCTCATGACACTCGAGACTGCCCGCTTGCTCCCGCTGAGCAGGTGGATTACATTGGAAACCGAAACCAGTTCGGTAATTCTTTCCAGTCTGGGTGGAGGAGTGGCCAAAATTCAGGATGGCGAGAGGGAGGAAATCCACCTGGTTTTCAGCCAAGGTATAATCAGAATGGTGGAGGAAACGAGGGGCCGACTATGAAGGAGCTTACAGAGCTGGTCATGAACCAAACGCAGATTTTGCAGCAGATGAACGCAAGAGATGAGGCCACACAGAAGAAGCTGGCGGAGCACGACACGTTGCTAAGAAATCAACAAGCTTCATTCCTGGATTTGCAGCGGTCAGTCGGTGACATTGCGAAGCATCTGAAGGAGCTCAATTCCCGTGGGGGTCAATTTTCTGGTAGTACTTATAAGAACCCCAATGCTAATGTCAATGCCATCACCACTAGGAGCGGGAGAGTTGTCCAGAGTCCATCGCCGGCGGTAGTTGATGAGGAGCCGGTCGATGAGGAAATCGAGTTGGAGACGCCTGGCGGGAGGGTGCATGAGAGCGTAACGCCAGCAAGTACCGCACCAAATGTCGAGGCTGAGGTAGTTAGAGATAAGCCGCTGAAATGGGAGGCGGTGAGAGAAAAGAAGAGAGTGAGGTTCGCGCCGAAATCAATCACAGCTGATGACCTGAAACGTGTGCCGTATCCTGAGAGATTGGTTCAACAGAAGAATGCGCGTGAATATGGGCAGTTCTTAGAGCTTCTTAAGCAGCTTAGGGTCACTTTACCTTTTACTGATGTTATTAGACAAATGCCTAAGTATGCCAAATTTCTGAAAGATATGTTAACAAATAAGAAGAAGCTTGAAAGTTTTTCAGATGTTACACTTGATGCTAATTGTTCTGCTGTAGTTCAAAATACATTGCCTGAAAAATTGACTGATCCTGGTACCTTTACCATTTCGTGCTCTTTTGGTGATTTATCTGTTACATGTGCTTTAGCGGATTTAGGTGCTAGTATTAATGTAATGCCATATTCTGTTTTCATGCATCTAGGATTAGGTGAGTTAGAGCCGACTAGGATGATGATTTCTCTAGCGGATAGGTCGGTTGTTAGACCCAAAGGAATAGTGGAAAATGTGCTTGTGCAAGTGGATAAATTTTTGTTCCCTATAGACTTTGTGGTAGTTGATACTGCATATGATGCTAGCTGTCCGTTGATTTTAGGAAGGCCTTTCCTTAGGACTGCTCGGGCGTTAGTTGATGTTTTCGCGGGCACGATTACTTTGAGGGTAGATGATGAATCGGTTGAGTTTAAGGTTGGTAAGTCGAGTGACAAGAACAGTGAGTCCGTGTACTTTCTAGGTTCTTTTATATCTTTGGTGGATAGTTGTGTTAGTTATGTCACTGGTGAGGATCTGGTCGTTGGAAATAGGTTGGAAGGTGAATTGATGGTTGAGGATAAGTGTGGGGAGGAGCCCGGGGGGTTAGATGGGTTGATTGATAGAAATGCGGATGTTGACCCGTTAGTAGAACCCGGTGAGGATTTAGTTGTTGGAGAGTGTTTGGTAGTTGAGGAAGGATGTAGGAAAGCCACACTTGGTGACATTGGTGAATTTGATGATAGGATTGTGCTTAGTCCAAGTGTGGGGAGGTTAGATGTGATTGTTGCTACCCATGACCCGGAAATGAGTTTTCTAGGAAAATGTCGATTTCTTCCGGGTAGGTATAAGTATTGGAAGGTTAAGAGGTTGTTGAAAGCAGTAAAGTTCAGTGCTTTATGGGGTAGGAAGTTGGTTAGAAGTTGTTTGGATAGAAACCGGGTGGAAACCAGTAGTTTTGTGTTGAGAGATGTGAAATCAAAGCCTCCGGATGGTTTTGGAGGTTATTCTTATGTTTTGTGCTAGATGATGAAGTTCCCGGGATGTATATTATTGTATTCGTGTTTTTAATTTTCTGCATTTTTAGTTTTTGTGCCTTTTGCGTCTTTTCGTTTTTGTGTTTTTGGTGTTTGCAGGTAATTCCGGAGGTTTGGAGATTGGCAAATGTGGATTGTGCAGGTCCTAGGTGCAGGTTGCTGAGAAAAAAATTCGACTATGAGACCTGGAGGGACAAGGAAAAAGAGATAGAAAATTTTTGGGGTCAAATTCCAAAAATTCTCTGGAAATCACGTTCCAGGCGTATCGCCTGGAGGTTGGTAGGTTATAGGCGATACGCTTGCATCCTTTGGCGGGCCGGTTGTGTGCAGCTCCAAGCGTATCGCCTGGGGGATGCACAGTGGTAGGCGATACGCCTAGGGGAGGTAAATCAGAAAAATTTTCAATTTTTAAATTTTTATTATTTATGTTTACCGAGTTTGTGGTGGGTCGCTGCGGTCGATGTGCTGAGTCTCTGGAGTTTCAGGTGAACACGTTTCAACTTCTTTTATTTATTTTATTTCTAATTTGTTTTTGTTCCATTCCACATTGAGGGCAATGTGTAATTCAAGTGGGGGGATGGGATACTTTCGTATTGAGTCAGTCTTAGTCAGTCTTCTATTTTTAGTGTGTTATTGAGTCATAAAATTTGAAAAATTGAACGGCGCCAAAAACTTGATGTGTTCGGAACGACTCTAAAAATACTAACTAAAACCTAGACCTAAGACACACCTAATTTTACCGAAACAACCTAAACCGAACCGAACCCTAAGGCAGTGAACCTGTCGGATCGTAGTAAAGCTAAGGAAGACCGGATATCGAACCTATGACACTCTAAAGACAAGACTTAACCTAGACCTAGAAAATGGAAATACTGAGTAATTTGGGTTTTGATTTGAGATTTGATTTAACTAAATTTAACTAAATACTAATCAACTAACAGACGGAAACAGGACAACCTTGGAAAAACCAGAAGAGAGAAGAGTATCACCTAGACCCTGGAATCCTACTTAGCATCTATGACCTCATTCAGCTTCGATTAATCTGATGGTGGCTAGTTCACCTTTTAAGTCCTTCCTAGCTACACTTCTAACGCTCGAACAGGAGTTCACCTTTTAAGTCCGTCCTACCTCAATTAGACCTAACCACCTCTGAACCTAATCTCGGGCACCTTAGACCTAATAGGAGCTACTAGTAACTACCATGAATGCCACGGAATACCAAGCTAGACAAAACCCTAGGACATTTCCTTTTGGGACAATGCTACCCTAGAACTTTAACCAACCCAACTACCCGTTAAACCTGTACCTTTTAAGTCTCCAGTTTAGCAGCATATTATAAGTAAACTATCACTCAATTATCAATGCAATAGTCTAGAAGAACCCTAAACCAATCTATCGCAATTAACCCTAAAGTCAACTACTTTAGATAATCTACCTAAACCGAAAGACATTCGCGGGTAAATTAAGCGTCAACAATCAATTAATAACCTGCTCATAACACACATATGCATCAAACATGATAATCATTGGAATTTAATAAAAGTGCAACATCAATCAATCAATCAAAGCTGAATAAAGTCATGAACACCAAATAATCATCCAATTGGGTCTAGGCAATACAAACAATTTAGCCTAGCCTCATGTTACTGTCTAGAATAATAGTAAAAATCTGAACTTTGACAGAAAACATGATTGAAATTAAGAACAATAAGAATAAAAGATGAAACCCGGTAGACCGATGATGATTCGTGTTGAGAAACTGATCCACCGATGATTCCCCCTTTGTTCCTGGCCTTCTCTGCTCTTCAAGTCGCCCAAAATCGCCTCTGAGTTCGTCTGGAAGTCGAAAAATAGTGCAGAATGCCGAATTGAAACCCTAAAATCGATTTTATAAGTCGAATCCTCTTTTTGCGGTTTTTGGACCTCCAAGCATATCGCTTGGAAGTATGTCCTTCTTAGGCGATACGCCTACATCCTATTACACGACAATTTAGTCGGGGCTAACCGACTTTGACTTTTGTTGACTACTAGCTCCGCGCGTATCGCGTACCCTCATCAGGTTCCAGGCGATACGCCTGGAACTTCTTGTGCAGCCCTTATTCTTCTTTTCCTCATTTTCACCTCGTGGCCTCGGGACTTCATCAAAATCCTGTAAAACTTGAGAAAACATAAATAACCGACTCAAAGACGCAACTTAACTAAAAGCAAACTAAAACTAACGCAAACCAACTCAATTAGACTCAAATAGACACGTAAAAGACCACGGAAATGAGATGTGTTTGCAACACATCAGGTCATATGAATAATTTTGTCAAAGATCAATACTATCATCTACTTGATCTTCATTTATGTTCTGTTAACAATCACTTGCTTGTTGACTATGACTTTCCCATTATTATGTAGCTTTAGACTTAAACAAAAAAGTACCACTCATCTACACATCAAATCATTGAAGAAACAAATGGAAACTAAATTTGAAAAAAGGCTCAAACTAGAAACTAAAATAAAACACAATTTTCCAAAAATTAATTGGGATTCATTTGAATTTTTTTACTACACCAAGCAGTCCAGCGAGAAGCCATAATCAGTAATCAAAAGCTATATTTCAGAGGTGATAAACCAATAATCAATAATCAAAATGTAGAAATTAGATCTACATCTACGTTCATTTAACAAAAATTACAATTGCAATTGCTTAACAGAAATCAAATATCAGTTAGGTATTGAGTAGAAATTGCATTTCAATCTTTACATGTACGTTCCCCAAACAAGCTGCAGTCTTATCCCCCAAACACCAAGCAGCAATATCTGTAGAATCGCCAAAATTAATCTTAAAGAGTTAAATTTTTATTGAGCCAAAACATCAATTTCAGTCCAAAAATACTTGAATCTAGAAGTAACTGAATGGAAATGCAAAACTATACCTCTGTACTGGTTAGAAACGGAACTTCAGACGGCAACCATTGAATCTGTGTTTTGCGATGTGTGTTTGCAGAAAAAGACTGCCGAGAAAGTCAGAAATCACGACTAATTTTATAGGGTTTGTTGGTCGGAATCACAGTGGTCTAAAAAGCGAAGCGACTTATGTAAATTAGGGCAAAACCACCTACCGATGAAATTAGGGCTTGAAATGGCCCCGACTGATGAAATTAGGGCTTGAAATGTCACCGAATGATGAAATTAGAGCATAAGCGGAGATGATTAATTGAGTAGAACGAAGCGGAGATGGAGATTGATTAGGGCGGCGGTGAGAAAATCGACCGGGGGAAAGGAGCTTGCCGCCATTGAATCGAGGAGTGGAGAAAGAAGCGGAAAGGGATATAGATTAGGGCACCAGTGAGAAAATCGAACGGGGGGAGAGGAGCTTGCGGCCATTGAATCGAGGAGCGGAGAGGGAGTTTGAGAATCTGTGAGGGCTAATGAGTGGGATTTGGGGAATTTTTAGGAGCGGGGAAATTAGGCGCCCAATGAAATTTGGGGAAAATTTAGGAGGGAAAAAAAAACAAAAAACGACACTACTAATATGACGTGCATTTTTATGGTGTCCTCCGTGTTTTTTTTTTCACTTATGACAGAAATTTTATGATACGCGGAAATACGCGTCATCTAGCCTTAAGATTTTACTATTCTTGACAGTTTTTTTATGACACGCGTTTTTACGCGTCAGTAAACACCCGTGTGTCATGGTTCGCGTGTCAAGGATGACCCTTTTTCTAGTAGTGTTCCCTTAGCTAAGGTTTTGTCGCACTAGGTTTTCCTGTCAAAGTTTTTAATGAGGTGCATCTTAAAGTGTATGAACTTGATAACCAAGAGGGGGTGTTAATCCCCCACCATTTGATGGAGTGGATATACCATTACCAAAGAATGTGGAGATTAAGGGTTCAAATCCACCTGGCACAAAATGAATAAAAAATTATAGAGGTGGGTCAGAGGTTTTACCACAGTGGCCTTTGGGTAGTAGATTTCCTCTGGGATGAATGAGGGCGCCGGGTCACCACACTTTCAGATTACTGGGTGGAAGGGAGAACCATTTGGCATAGGGGGACCCCGGGTGACCGAGGATTTCCTGTTAAAATAAGGGGAGTGTTATAAATGTAATATTTTGTGGTTATCAATTACTTTTATATTGTTTATCTCGTTCTCCAAGATTTTCCTCCACGATAAATAACACGTTGTATCTCATTGTAATACACTAATACATACCTATTAATAATATTTTCTCACCCTATTCTTCTTGTTTGCTATTAGGCTTGTTTCACAACACGTATAAGTTTATGAGGCTAATTAAATTAGTGATTTAATACTTTATATTTATAATAGGGACGCCTACAATTTTTAAAGGAAAAATCACAACTTATATAGTTTGTAGATTTTGAATCTTCATCGTTCTTATAATTAGAGATATATTACTTTACAACCAGGACGTCGTTATAAGATGTTAAAGTGTTTAGGTGTAATTCGAAAGTTTAAATTCTATCTATTTTGTTAAAGTAGCACATTTGAATAAGCTCATCTAGCAGTGAGCACGGTCCGGTTCGATTCGGTTTTAGCCACCAAATTGAAACTGAAGTTTTCAGTTCCTAAAGTAAAAATCCAATTGGTTTTTGGTTTTTCTTTTGGTTTCCGTTCGG
>JBCNJP010000006.1:57623544-57647174 GCA_039602395.1 Deinandra increscens subsp. villosa | reverse complement strand
TCACAAAAAAAAAAACAGCACAAATGGGGTACACGGGACTCGAACCCGTGACCTCTGAGTCATCGTGAAGCGACCCAGCCACTAGGCCAAAGGCGCGCTTGTGTCTGGTAACCGACTGAGAATGTTTTATATTTACAGTGTAGCAGAAACTGGATTCTCAGTGAGTTAGGAAAGTAAGGAAAAAAAATAAAACAATCTGGGGGTGGCCACGATTCGAACCCGAGACCTCTCGGTCTCCAAGTGATGCGACAAACCAACTGCGCTACATACCAGTTTGTGTTGAGTACCAGTCGTTTATATTTTTAACCCGACCCGTCCGGTCATCACCTTCTTCCCCAAAACTCCGGTGGCCGGAGTTTTATTCCGGTCACCGGAAAATCGCGAAACTAGAACCAAACTGAAGAGAAAGGTGCGACTAACATAAAGATGTGCTTACCTCGAACCGGAGATGAGTTTTGACACGTTTTTGAAGCCGAAACGAAATCGAAAGTCTCGACACGGACCTCCCGATGGTGCCCTGTTTCCAAATCAGTTGCTACTGGGTTGATCAACAAAGAACCGCGATCACCGTGATGCGCAAATGAGGGTGAGGCAGTGCTTGGTTGGTCGGAAATTTTGAGTTCACCGGAAACTTAAAAAAAAAAGAAACAAAGATAGGAACGATCGAGAGAGGGAGTTGTATGAATTTGTGTGTGATTGTGAGATTGATGGAATGATAATTGCATATCATTAACTAGTTTTGATTGCACCAAAGAGAAAACCGACGAGTTTTGATTGCGGGATTGATGATCGGTCGAACAAAACGTTCGTCTGACTTGAATGTCCTGCAACGACATTAATTCATCTTTGATGAATTGACAATTCCAGTCCCTCCAAAAGTTACAAATGTGGTTCTTAGTTTACTTAATTACAAACTCAACCCCACAAGTTTTATTGAATAAAATGAGGTTTAGGTAAATGGCAAAAGAGTCCCTCAAAGTTACAAAACGACAACGACATCTAATGGAGTTAACGGAAGGAATGTAGGCAATGATAGGACGAGTATATGTATCAAAATATCTCTAACCTTTGACGTTTATATATATAAATATATATATATATATATGTATATATATACACCTTAGATCGTCACATAAAATCATAGTTATAAATCCATAACCATATGTTTAAAATTCCTATAAAATTATAGAAACGTTTTGTGTAGTTTACGTGACACATCGTCACATAAAATCATAGAATATAATGTGTGTGTGTGTGTGTATATATATATATATATATATATATATCACATAAAAATCATAAGTTTATTTGTCACATAAAATGATAAAATATTCGCATGAAATCATAGAATATAATTTATATAAAATTATAATTTGTATACATTCAAGTTGGTCAACCGACGTCTAGACTCATGTGCAGTGCTCGTGTAACTATTCTAGTTAACTAAGGTAACAGACGTTATTGAAATATAACACAAGTTATTAACGGGGTTAACCTGGGAAATTGCCGGTTGTCACAAACAAGCTGCGCCGCAATCCCTTTTGGATAGCGAACCCAATCCTACTGAAAATAAGGTTTTAAGCCTTAGGGGATGACACATTACTATCTACGAACCGTTGAACCCTATGTAGAAATTCATCTGCTTCCGGGACAAGGAACCCAAATGTGTCAAAAGCAAAAGGGAATAAACACGTGTTGATTTTCAAGACAGGCTTTCACTACTACAAAAAAGGCCTTTCTTGACGTGCAATGCGTGTCAAGAAAGGGTCTTCTTGACACGCAAATGCGCGTCAAGGAAGCCGGGGTCAAGAAGCTTCATTGACGCGCAAAATGCGTGTCAAGAAATTCTTGACACGCGAACAATGACGCGCATTTTATGACGCGCATTTGGCGTCATAAAATGCACGTCAAGGAAGCCCCCGTCAAGAAGCTTCTTGACGCGCATTTTTGCGCGTCAAGAATTTGAACTTTTAAATAAAAAAAATATTTTTTCTAGATTCACTAATTTCCACATTAAATGACAATTAACATCATAATACAAATAAAATACACTTGCAAAATAATACATTTCAAATGTATAACAACATTACAAAGTTAACATCAGTTTCATACCTAAATAAATACAACTTGCAGAGTACAAGTTTGTAATCAACATTCAGATTGTTACCAAATCTTTCTAAAATGGTGTCTGTTCAGGTAGTAATGCTAGCTCAGCATCGTCTCCTCTACTTGCATATTGCTCACCATATCTTCTTGTGTCCAGCTGTCCAGGTCCATAATCAGGAGGTCCAGATAGAAAAGTGAAGATTCTGGCTGCAAAATATTTCAATTAAAACAGGCAAAAGTGTAATTTCTTTCATAATATTTTTTACTAATGCAAGTAGTAAAGCATAGGCAAATGATTGCTCAACTAAACATACATAATATGGACTTGTGACAACTTCCTTGTGGAGTTTCATGGATTTGCATCAGACACATGATTACTCAACTAAACAACATACCTAAGGCCGAAACATAAAACTGGATTTCATATATATCAAAATAAATGAAGGGGATGGTCTTCATGCTATAATGAAGGTGCTAGGGGCTGTTTTACACCCACAGACTGATGGGTTTGGGACTGCTACATAGGTTGCGAATCAGGGGGTAATAAGAGGGTTTAAGAGTGTATTTGTGTGAGCTGGGGGGCTGAGAGGGCTGCATTTTGGTCGAAAATTCATGGGTTTGGGGCTGGGAAGTTAAACCAAAACAGAAGAGGAATTGTGGGACTAAACCTCTTTGAAAATGGGGATGATTGGTCGTGTTTTGGTGCTGCAAATAAAACCATTTTACAATAAAAATGAATAACTAATAAAATAGAAGGCCCTCATACAATAAAAATAAAATAGATGCAGCAAAAACTTGACCAAACAGATTATTATGCAGCAGATTATTATTATTATTCAACTTCTACAAAGCCTTTATGAACCAAACATATTATTATGCAGCAAAAACCTGACCAATCCAGATAAATAATTATATCAACCATATAAAACGTCCAACCTAACAACTGACCCTCATCAAGAGGGAGACTGCCTTGTGCTTGACCAGTTACTTGATAGAAAACAAGTGTACACAAGATCAAATTTCAATTTAAAATAAAACTAGAAAGATCAAATACGAGGTGATTTCAGACCAAGTGTAATCATATCAGTTTACTTCGTTCTGTATTCTACATGCATTTTGTGCATCCCTGGGTTCATAAGATAACAGGTATGAGCAAAGCAGGGAAACTAAAAGTCCTTAAACTAAAGCAAGGGTAGCAAACACATTAGACGAAGAAGTAGAAGTGGAAGTAAATGATCTCACCTGCTCCTCGGGCTGAAGAAAATGTATCACGCAACGCACGAACAGTGAACGCATTAATCAGAACTCTCTTCCGTGTCTGCAATGAACCATAAATTCATTCAATTTCAATTACATAGAATGCCTTCTGTAGTACGGAGTTGCTATTTGTATCTAGATAAAACCAATCTGTAGTGTATTTCATCATAAACATTGCTCGAGTAATTTACTCCTAAAGCGTGCTTATAAAAGATGGAAAAAAACGCAAACAGGTTTACGAACCCCTTCGTTAAGGTAGCTACCAACCATAATCGGTCTCCAACTTCGGTGTTCTTTAGATACTCTTGAGTATATGATTCAATATTAACTCCAAAACTACCAACATAATATTCGTTTACATATTTTGCATACGCTCCCTGCAAGAAAGTTGTTTAAATGATAATGATTAGAGGAGGAGGAGAATTTTAGATGACTTAGATTGAGATAAAGGAGGAAATAAAAAATAAAGCAGTATGTACAAACGTTTATGTGGTTTTCACATTTCACTATTTATAATTGATTGTGTTAAATGGTCCTCATGTTTCATAATTCTCAAATATAAGCATAGTTTCTAATCATACTGCGCAAAAAACAAAAACTGAATTAAATAAATAAACTTATAGCTACAGCTGCAGCATCAGCCAGAAAATACATGAAATCACCATCAATGTTTAGCTGAAATGGTATTTTACAAATTAAAAGAAAAGTTTAACCATCTGATCAGCTTTTTTTCAGATTAAAGGAATTATATATTTTTATACCACAGTAGCACCAAATTCAGTTCTCAGAGCTTCACCATCTGATCAGCCTTTTTTCAACAAGTTGAGTGACTTCTTGTAATATAGCTTTGCATTCTGGCCCTGCAGACTCACCAATCTGTCACAATTAAAGTAATTACTAAACAGCGAAATAAAAAATAAAACAATATGAAACAAAATAAACACAAAAACCACTTTTATTCACCTGCTGATCATATTGATAGAAGTCAAGAATAGCATTGAACACACCAGAACTTGCAAGACTTCCACATGTCAAATGAGGAAAATTTAAGACGAAACCATGCACCAAGCACTCCAGCATATAGTTTTAATAATATGGTTTTCAAAATCACAGCCAGCAAGTTAGTTACTTCTAAAAATTAATAATAAAAGTGTTTGCTGGTCAAACAGACCTGTAGTAAAATAAAAGAAAAAAGACACCGTTTTGACCCATTACACAAAAGGCAAAATAAGTCGTCTTACTTAAAATAGGTTGGCTTCCACCAGAAGTATCATCTACTTGATCTTCATTTATGTTCTGTTAACAATCACTTGCTTGTTGACTATGACTTTCCCATTATTATGTAGCTTTAGACTTAAACAAAAAAGTACCACTCATCTACACATCAAATCATTGAAGAAACAAATGGAAACTAAATTTGAAAAAAGGCTCAAACTAGAAACTAAAATAAAACACAATTTTCCAAAAATTAATTGGGATTCATTTGAATTTTTTTTACTACACCAAGCAGTCCAGCGAGAAGCCATAATCAGTAATCAAAAGCTAGATTTCAGAGGTGATAAACCAATAATCAATAATCAAAATGCAGAAATCAGATCTACATCTACGTTCATTTAACAAAAATCACAATTGCAATTGCTTAACAGAAATCAAATATCAGTTAGGTATTGAGTAGAAATTGCAATTCAATCTTTACATGTACGTTCTCCAAACAAGCTGCAGTCTTATCCCCCAAACACCAAGCAGCAATATCTGTAGAATCGCCAAAATTAATCTTAAAGAGTTAAATTTTAGATGAGCCAAAACATCAATTTCAGTCCAAAAATACTTGAATCTAGAAGTAACTGAATGGAAATGCAAAACTATACCTCTGAACTGGTTAGAAATGGAACTTCAGACGGCAACCATTGAATCTGTGTTTTGCGATGTGTGTTTGTAGAAAAAGACTGCCGAGAAAGTCAGAAAACACGACTGATTTTATAGGGTTTGTTGGTCGGAATCACAGTGGTCTAAACAGCGAAGCGACTTATGTAAATTAGGGCAAAACCACCTACCGATGAAATTAGGGCTTGAAATGGCCCCGACTGATGAAATTAGGGCTTGAAATGTCACCGACCGATGAAATTAGAGCATAAGCGGAGATGGTTAATGGAGTAGAACGAAGCAGAGATGGAGATTGATTAGGGCGGTAGTGAGAAAATTGACGGGGGGAAAGGAGCTTGCCGCTATTGAATCGAGTAGTGGAGAAAGAAGCGGAAAGGGATATAGATTAGGGCACCAGTGAGAAAATCGAACGGGGGGTGAGGAGCTTGCGGCCATTGAATCGAGGAGCGGAGAGGGAGTTTGAGGATCTGTGAGGGCTAATGAGTGGGATTTGGGGAATTTTTAGGAGCGGGGAAATTAGGCGCCCAATGAAATTTTGGGGAAAATTTAGGAGGGAAAAAAAACAAAAAACGACACTACTAATATGACATGCATTTTTATGGTGTCGTCCGTGTTTTTTTTCCACTTATGACAGAAATTTTATGACGCGCGGAAATGCGCGTCATCTAGCCTTAAGGTTTTACTATTCTTGACAGTTTTTTTATGACACGCGTTTTTGCGCGTCATTAAACACCCGTGTGTCATGGTTCGCGTGTCAAGGATGACCCTTTTTCTAGTAGTGTTTCTTGTGTATAGCCACTTACATCTTGTTATTTATTTTGTAGGTTAACATTTTAAAGATTTAAATCATGCTAAACTAACTATATTTCTACAAGAAATCATTATCAAGAACAACCAGGAGCGGAACTAGAGATTTGTTTAAGGTGTAGCACATTTTTTTTGGTAGGGGTCCAGGGGTAGTGCCTCTGAGAGAGCGGGGTCCAAGAAGTGGCAACCCGTAGCTAGGTTCGAGCTTTAAGCCCAAATTCTGGACCCTATAATGATAATATTAGTACAAACTGCTTAATGAAGAACGCAACGCCAATTAATTTGGACAAAAACTAACCTATGGTTTTCTTCAAGCTTTTATAACTAGTTGTTTATCAGTCGTGCGTTGTGACGACGGTAATCATTGTACTAAAAAATTAAATCAAAAAGTTTCATTACGACTCACTCTAAAACAAAATATATATCACAACGTCTAAAGCCTAAGTCATAAACCAAACGTTCTACAACCTTGAAGCCTAAATATTAGTACAAAGTGCTCTATATATACTTAAAAAGTATCAATGAAAATTTAATCCGATGATAGGCTATCGTGAAATTAGTTTTGTTTTCTTTGGAGGTTGATTATTCAAATCATGCAATAATGCAATAGGCATATAAAGTAAATTTAGTAGTAGATTATGGACCGTTTAAAAAAATAAAATTAGAAAACAGTTATGGAGTAAGATATTTAGTTTAGATCTTAATAATGTTCGAAGACCTTTAGTTCAAGAGAGAGTTATATTAATGTTTTTAAGTACGACCTCCAAAATTCTAAAGATTAGAATTAATAATGAGTTTTCTCAACAAAAATAAAATTAAATTGGCAATTGGGCTTTAAGGCCCACATCATAATACACAAAAATAATGACAGAATTGGGAAGTGAGGGAGGGCGGAAGAAGCACTAGCCGGCAGCCATTCAGCTCCTCTAAAAAATTATTTACGATCTCAAATGTCTACCCATGAATCGAACCCACCACCTCCACGTAAAAACATATAAACCGTTAGCAGCTGCTCCGCAAAGCTTTTTATTAAATTTCTTAAACGAAATGTATTTAAGGGGTAGCACACATGTATAAAATGATAAAAACCGAAATATCTAAAAAAAATTCCGGTTCACGTACGAGGTTAAGGGGTAGCACGGGCTACCCCTGGCACCACTATAGGTCCGCCCCTAAGAACAACCTATTAAAGAATACTTTGATCATTAGTATTGCTTATTGCTTCATCTTCTTTTTCTTTTTCTAACTTTATACATAAAACTTGTTAAACATCTAATGGATTAAAACTCAATATAATGGTTGAACATGACTTTGTACTGTATGAAAACCGTTCGCAAATTTGAAATAAAATAAATATTTTATTTAATTACGATTGCAACCAAAGAAATAAAACTAATCTATTACAATACACTTTGAAATGAAATTCTACTCCTACTACAATTACAAGGAAATACCAAAGATTACATGGAAATGAAATACAATACAGGGAAATAAATGAAGATTGCAACGAAATGAAATTACAATACAAATGAAATGAAACGCAAAGTTTAACAAATGCTTGTAAATAAAATAATAATGTTTTGAGTGAAAGAAAACAAGACAGAGAGTTATAGAAAATGTTTTGAATGATAAAGAAAAAGTTTAAGAAAAACACTTTTGATATTAGTTTAAGAAAAACAATGAAGATTCCAAGGAATCTTTGGCGAAGGCTTCGGGTCAAAACCCGGGTCCCTTAAAACAAATTCCGGGTCTACCGAAGATCCGTTTTGTTTCCCAGGGTACAATCGCCTAAACCGTATTGTACGGCCGGGATAACTCTAAGCTTGAAGTTTACCTTCGAGTTCTTGAAGATCCTGACGAACAGGATGAATATTGGAAGAAGAAGAAGAGAGTAGAGAAGAGAGAAAGAATTATGTGTGAATTCTGGTGTGTTTTGCCTCAACTAATGAGGTTGTATTTATAGTGGTGGGAGACTTGTTGAGCAATCAAAATTAATTCGTAGTCAAACTTTGCATTAAACGTCTTTAATGCAAATTGATTTCTAATTAACGCGGAATTACCTTAATTAGCTAAAAAACGCGTTTCCAGTTGTCAATCCGGAGGAACACGCGTTCTGCTCGAACAGCGGAGCCACGCAGGCTCGCTTGAACCTTCCGGCTGAACCACATAGGTTCCGCCTGAACTGTTTCCGGTTCAACTATTCAGCTTGAACCATCCGGCTGAACTTCAACCGGATCACAGCGATGCGAAGTGCAAAGTGCGCCATCAAAGCGCCACATTACGCCTCATACGCCCACGCCACGTGCGTGCGCGTGCGTGCGTGTGCGAGTTAGGGGTGCTTCGCACCCCTCAGGGTCTAAGGGATGTGTACTACTAAAGGAAACAATAGTTGGTAAGGTTCACACACCTTATAAACCACTTTTGGTTTCATTCCCCAACCAATGTGGGATGGGTTAACATGTTATACTTAGCATTTTCTCTCTAATTTTCGCAGCTTCACATGTTGTGAGACCTCAACTTTGAGCTTCGATATCTCATTCATACGAGCTCGGATTTGGACGTGGTTTGATGTGTTGGAAAGCCCTCACAACGTACTACACAAACCCATTAAATATAGAGGCAACAACCTATGTTATCTGTATTTTATTTTTATCCAAATTTGGTGAAAAACTCATTTTCACACTTAGTGAAAAAACCCATTTTTCACTAGTTTTTCTCCCAAAATTTCAACATGTACAACATGAACCAACAACCCTAAACGGGATTCTAAATGGTTATATTCCATGATCGAACCTAAATCACGGGTCCTCATACAGCACACAACACACACCAATTGATAAATGCTAGTTTCCATCATATTATTTAAGTTACATGCACTTACACTTTGTTTTATTTCAAGTTGTAAAACACCTATGACTCATAAGCCTTAAATCATATATGTACTCTACTTCTCTTTCATAGCATCATTTGGTATGTATGGAATAGTTTTTGACATAAGAGGTGTAAAAATTTTAAACTTAAAGATCATAGAAACTAGTATTTGTAAAACAATAAACTATGAGAAATCTAAAACACCATAAAAACATCATCAAACAATTAATATATTATGTTTATATTATACATTATCCTATATATACATTTTACAATGAAAACATACAAGTTTTATAGCTTGTTATATAGGTTTAATGCACACTGTACAAACCCTTAAAGCCCGCATAAGTTGTACATTTCCCCACCCGCACGTTCCTTATTTCTCCACCCTTTCCATTTCCCCCCTTCTCTCCGCCAAGAGAAACCTCTCTTCCTCCACTATACATTCTGCCATTTATGTGGCCGTCTTTGCTTTCTCCGATGGAAACTGCTAGAATGGATGTGTTACATGTTTGTAACGAACAATTACGTATTCGTAGCGTACAAATACATGTGTGTAACTAATAGTTACACGTATGTAAAATATTAAAAATATAAATATTTAAATTTCTCTCTTAGTGATCAGTATATCACATTTTCTTCTCTCTCATTTTCCGTAAACACATTATCTAATCAGGTAAATGTCGAAACACATTTTCCGCAAACACATTTTCTTGCTACAACCACGTAGCTGGTTCTTACAAACCTGAAGCATTGTGTAACAAAAATGTAAACAAGTAGGCATTTGTTACATAGATGTTACATATCGCTGCATACTCGTAGGCATATGTTACATGGTTGCTAATATCTATAATCAATGCGCGTAGATATTTAACATATTTTATAGTAAAAATAAAAAAAAAACTTACAAAAGTAAAAAAAAAAAGTAAAATATTTTCCTATTCTTGTTCAATTGTCTTTTCCTATCTTTTTGTTCACTGTAAATTTTTTGGGTGTGGTTGTTGTTTTTTAAGTAAGAAAATATTTAATCAATGAGGGTTATAATTCTAGATAATCACAATTACTTTATTTTTTTTCATTGTAATTTTTTTGGTGTGGTTGTTGTTTTTTAAGTAAGAAAATATTTAAATGCAATTAGTTTCTTTTGGGGTGTTTGGAAGGTGTTTTAATTCCATTGATTATTCCAATATGGATAATGTGTATTCTTACAAGTCTTTATTTTTGAATTAATATTTTGATCCAATTAAATGGGTTTCTATATTGATTTTTTTGAAAAATACATATGCAATCTCACATCCCTTTATTTTTTTATGTAAATTTACATATCTAATCTCGTTCTACATATGTAAATTTTCATACATTTAATGTGACTCATAAAATTTTAACAATATATGTAATGTTATATCTAATGTTAATATGTAAATTTTAATTATGTAAATACGTCTTTTTAATGATGTTACATATGTAAATTTACTTATCAAAATTTATGTTTGAATATTTATTTAAAGTTACATATGTAATGTCTAAGTTACGTATGTAAATTTACTTATGTATAAAGTGTAACTCACAATTAAATTGTTTCTTGATTTTGTCTACATAGCATGTGTAATATTTACGTATATGAACTAATGAACGTGTTTCCTTTGTAAGTGAAGAGATTGTTGTGTCAAAGATAAAGATAATTATCAAGAATGAAGCATAATTAAGTTTTAGATGTTGTTGTTAGGTTGTTATAATTTTTTTTTGTTAGTTTGTTATATTTTTTGATATATTTTTTTAATATTTTAGTCCATATGAAATGAAATATTTTGTGTAGCGTTACATGTTTTAATATATTTTAAGTCTACGTATGTGCATTCTATAATAATAATGGATAACATAAAACGTACGTAACATGTTTACATGAAACATACCTATCACAATCTCATTTTTTCGATGAAATCAAATATCTAAACTAGTTCATATGTGACCATGATTGTCTTTTCCTTTTTTTTTTTGCTCATATGTAAATGTTTAGTATTTATTTACTAATCAATTTTCATACGTAAACAATTATTCTTTTTACATATGAATTTTAAGAGTTTATTTACATATTTTAATATATAACCTTATTGATTTTCATATGTTACAATTCTTATTTTTTAATATGCATTTTAAGAGCTAATATATTACCTAGTTTAAATGTAACAATAATTTTATAAAAAACGTTTTACACATGTATCACACAATGGTATGTATTATATTAACATGCAAATATTTTTAGGAATTTCCAGCTTCCTTTTTCATGCTTATACACTTGTACTTTTCTATTCACCTTCCGATTATAAACCATTATATTTACATATTTATACTTATGAACGATTGTTTACATTATGTTTAACCATTTTTTATGGTACACTTTATAATCATACATGGATACATATGTTAATATCTAAACTAGTTCATATGTAACCATGATTGTCTTTTTCTTTCTAAAATTTTCATATGTAAATGGTCAGTATTTATTTATTAATCAATTTCTATACGCAACAAATTATGCTTCTTAGATATGGATTTTTAACAATCATTATTTTTACATATGCATTTTAATAGTTAACTAGATGTTTCGATCGGCGCTCCGCGCCCGAAGCGTTTGGATGGCAAGCCGTTGGATAACTACGCGGACGCTGTTGTTGGACGGCAAGTCGGTGCAGAAACGCATGCGCTGAACCCTGGTACTGGGTAGATCTCTGATACATGACCAAGTGCTATCTTTCTCAGCGGTTGTCCGTTTCTTGAAACCCTAAAGCTGCACTTAAAGTAATAAGATAAGCTAATATATTTTGCACTACAGATTCTTATATTTATTTTGCACATGGAATTAGAAAAGGAAAGCACACCTGGCTGTTAAAAAAAATACAAACAACACATTAGTTAGCGCATGTGTGCTAAGATCTAGCAGCAAACATAAAATAAGTGATGAAAGAAATAATATGTATTTGTAAAGGTAACATCGATCTGCATATCTACTAAGGAAGGCAACATGCACAATCGGAACATAACAATTGTCACACGCCATAGCCGATTAGAAAAACACAATAGATCATTCAAATACCTGGTCAAAAAATAGCACACGCACATCGTTAGTCAAACACGACAGCAAATAGAAAAAAAACAGCAAGAATACAGGTAATCACACACGCACACAACGACCAATCGAAAACAAAACCTAGCAACAAACGACGCACTTGAAATCGGCACGGAATCGAATCTTCATATTGAAATCATGTTAATAATCTATTTCAGTCTGACCTATCCTGCTTTTGATCGACGCAGACTCGATACAAACGAAAATCATACAGGCCTTAGTAGGTATTTCAGAACATAAAACTATCTTTTTTTTTGTTCCAGATGTATCTTACCTTGGAACTTAGAAGACAAATCTCCTCTGAAACCTACAGTAATAAAGAACAGATTGCTTCAAGTTATTATAATCAAGAAGAGAGCAAAATATCGTAAATTTTAAAAAGAAAACTGAAATTCACAGTGATTTTTTCTAAAGAAACTTTCAACTGACTACATGAAAGCAAAATAACAAATTGGTTCGCTATACGTTTTAGTATGGTTTTGTCATACCTTTCCGCCTTTATAAGGATGAAGGTTTTTATTTTTTCTTTTATTTGATACAGAGATAGCCATCCAACTTGTAGCAATTTCCTACGTTCACCTTTGGTCCGATTTCTCTTTCTTTATCGTCAATGAGAATAACTTGGGCTGTGTCTCCCTATTATAAAGCTAATATGGTATTATTAGTTTAATAGTAATCGTTGAAGATATTTGCGTTATGTGATATCCTATACCTTTTTGTCGATGAGCAGGTAAGAAAATATGTTTCCATCTTTGTATTGTCCCCATTTGTGTAGCAGCCTTATTTCAATTGGAAACAACAATGTACTCGGATGTTATTTATGAGATTGTTCGTGTCACTGCTGGTTGGACCACCTGTGCCTGCGGTATTAGTTCCCTACAATAGTAAAGAAGATATAAGATTTGGTTAGACAATAACCACAATCATAATAACCAATCATCAAACTTGTAAAAGCTTGCGATGACAACTACTCAGCAGAAGCAGGTTGCTTTCTCATTCGAATATGCGTAGTAACATCCATATGATAGTGATGTATAAAGAGAAAGAGAAGATACATGGAGCTAACCTAACTAATTATTAGCAATCCAAAGATCATCTAATAAGATAAAACCAAAACAGATTGCAATAACAAACACCTATTATCGTTTTAAAAATCATGCAATAAAGAACATGTAGTACCAATAATAACCAACAGAGCTTATCAATAACAGAAAACTTACAATGATTCAGAAGAGGACATCAGAATCAAGCAGCAACAGAAATTCCTAAAAAGAAACAAAGAATACAATAAGATAGTACACGTTCGATGAGATAACGTGTATGTTAGAAACTTTGAACGGATCAGCCGTTTGTTTCCTGCATTAAAAAAAAGTCGAACATGAGACTTTTTAGTCATTCGTATGTTGGAAACTATTGAACAAAAACACTTGAAAGATGAAACTGTATTATAAAAACTTACAAACATCAACAATAAATCAACCAAACGCCCCTGCATCCACAAAGACAAATGACAATCATAAGAACAACAATAATACTACACAAAAATGCAACATGAACCATCACATAAAGCAGAAATCAATTCAACAAAATGAAAAAGAAATCGGATGGAACCTGAAGACGATGAGTCGATGAAGGAATGGAAAATCTACTTCTATGCTCAAACCTATGAACAATCCCATAAAACCAATTCATATAATACCTAAAATAACAAAATCCTGCCATAAAAATTGATAAGCATAACAAATACCAAAAAAGACGCACAAAAAGATGAATTTAACCCTTACGGTTTGGAGAACCTGAAAGAGGATCGGTACATCTTCTCGTCCCTTGGTCCCAATAAAAACAATGTCAAACTCATTAAAAAATATCAACATAAACAACTTCATCAAGAAAGCAATCCAAGCTAGAAAAACTGCCTACATACACACAATCAACAGCAAAATGCAAGCCTCTAAGTAACCATGTTGAAATGGGTTTTTAGGTGTTCTAGTAACAGAATTGCAAGTTCTTGAATGTGAGTTCACCCTCTTGCAAAACAACACATTATACTATCAAACAACAAAGCTATCATCACAACTTGTTCAAAGTCAATATTTAGTTAATTATTTCAAATCACATTCTGAAAGCAGATCCAGACATCCCCTAAGCTGTAAATATAGGTAAACCCTCTACTTAAAACCCCTGAAATCTTCAAGTAATAGGAATCTAGAATCACCCAAATCAAAATAAGAATAATCATTTTTGGAAACCACACATAACATTATGAGGAGAATAGGAAATCATACTTATGCATTGAATACAACTGAAAGGAACCTCCACAAAAAAGCCACACACCTGCAATAAACAAACAAAAATAATTATAATGATAGTTAGCTAAATCAAAATAAGAACACATAATACCTGCCATACATCCTTAACGGGTGTGCAAACACGATATATGAACCATAGAGAGCACTAAACATCCATTGAAGAAAACAAAAACATTAATCCTACGACATGGATCAAAATAAAAAAAATACACATTTCTAATCATATACTTACATGGTTAGAAACACCATCTATTGAGTTTAACAGCTTCATAGATATCTGCAAATGGTTGGAGGTGTTAGTAAACATCATTTGGTTTCAGAAACACCAATCATAGATTCAGAGTCAGGGGCACACTAAATTCCATCTGTGCAGACGCCGCCCCTTCAAAATCATTGTCAATAAGCAGAGTAAACTTGTTTGATATTAGGAAATTAAAGAACAACCGAGTTGTAAAATCAGTACCTTTGATGCTTGATGATGGTTTCGACTTACCTATTAAATCAAGACGGTGGTTTGCGATCAATAAAACCCTAAAAATCGAAACACATAGAAACACGTCGCTAAGCAGACAACCAACAAAGAAAATAAAGAAGGATGTCCTTTACCCATATACCTGGTAATCATCACAGCCTCCATTAAGGGTCGAATCTAGGCAGCGGCGGCGATGAACGCCCTTGGCCACCAGATAAACCGCAACCACAGTCGGCGGCCACCATCCATGTCTAATAAGGCGGCGACGACACACGGAGGATCGTGGCGAGAGAAACAAAGGAGAGATCTTCAGAGTACTCCAAGGGTCAGATCTAGCCAGCGGCGATGATGAACGCCCAAAACCTTGAACATCCATGGGAGAAAAACCTAACACAGGACCCGGTTGTGGTTGATTTGGGGCAACAAAGGGTTTTTGATTTAAGATGGGATGGGATGGGATGGGATGTAGGGTTGCTGTTGGTGCGGGGTTGTGGTGGCGATGGGATTGCGTAAGAAGGGGGAAAGTGCCAGTGGTTGACTGGTCTCTAAGGTAAAAGAGAAGTCAAGAGGAAGGCGTTGGGGAGAGTGGAGACGTTATCATCTGTCCACCACATAGAATATTATATTCAAATAAATTAAGAATCAATAAATAGGTAAAGCATCAACCACTTGTACCAAAGGCATCACAAATATAATATCACATTATATTTGATCTTGTGCATAAAACACTTGTAAGTTGTGCATTAAGAATATAATAGTGACATCTATTGGATTTTTTAGTTGTATTTTGTTTAGGTTTGTTAATATATAACCTAGTTTATATGTAACAATGATTTTAGTGACACTTACATGTAAATGTTCAAATGTTTACACATGTATTTTTTTTATTTAACAATTTCCATACGTAACCAATTATGATGTTCATAAGTAACACTTCTTATTTTACATATGCATTTTCAATTTTTTTTACAAATGTAAATATATAGCCTAGTTCATATGTAACAATGAAGTTCTTTTCACCTACATCCTTCATTTATTATTTTTATTCACCTTCCATATGTAACCCTTCCAGTTTTTCCTTTTTATTTTTAAAGTTTTACATTAGTTAAACTTTCACTTGTTTACATTATTATTTATCATCTTTTATGATGGATATTCCTTTTCATTTTTAGATTTTTTATGATGTAACTATGCTTATTTTACATTTGCATTTTAAGAGTTTTTTTTTAACACATGTAAACGTATACCCTAGTTCATATGTAACAATGTTTTTTGTTTCACCTACATTGTTCATGTAAATGCTAAATGTTACACATGTATTTATTTATTTAACAATTTCCATACGTAACCAATTATCGTTTTCATAAGTAACCAATTATGATTTTCATATGTTAATATTTAAACTAGTTCATACGTAACCATGATTGTCTTTTTCTTTTTTATTTTTTCATATGTAAATGGTCAGTATTTATTTATTTTTTCATGTTATGTATGTAAATTTATACATGTGTTACATATGTAATATTACATCTTGATCTTATGCCACATGTATCATATTGTTTAACGTTACAAATTTTAATACAATATTCATAAAATGATATTACATATGCACCCCTTATATAAAATATATCTTTTACAACATCTTTCGATCAATCATTTTTAAAATGATGTAACATCACATATGTAACACATGAGTAAATTTATAGGTTTCAAGTGAATGAGCACAATAGTATACCACCTATAAAATAAAAAACACTTGTAAATCATAAAGAACAAAACATGAATCGTTTATAAATAGGAAAAAAATAATAAATTAATTAATTAACCTAATAACATAAAATAGTAATTATTTAGAAAACTTAATTAGTTATTATAGTTAATATGTAAGATGACATAGGATGTTTAAAGGGGTTAATATTATATTTTATTTTATAGTTAATATGTAAGATGACATAAATTGTTTATAAACAGGAAAAAATTATAAACTAAACGAGTTAAACTAAAAGAGGTTAATATTATATTTTATTTTAAAGCAACATGACCCACATCCATAATAAGACAATTTATGTCTTCTTGCATAAAACCATTAAAAAGAAACATTGAAAAAGAAGAAAATGGATATTAAGATGAATGTAGTACAAAGATGCAGACATAGTACAAGAAAGTAGATGAGAAAGTGACATACACTATTCTGCATCTTGCAGAGATGATAAGCTAGAAATATTGGGCTTTGACAATAATACCCTTCCTTTCCTCATAAAGCAAACTAACGTGGACTAATATGGACCAAGTGTTGGGTTTGGAGAGTTTTCTCAACTCAATTTGGTTTACAAGATATCCCTCCCCTATGAATATTGTACAATCTCCACAACCAACAAAGTTCCCCCTAGCTTCAAGCATATCCATCCAATTGGAACCGGCATATATGATAATGGTTCACTTCATCAGTTGTTACCCGGAAACTTGTAAAGACATCCACGAACATCACTGCATGTTGACAACAATTGGTAATCTTCACAAACTTGTAATACATTCTAATCTTTATGAAAACCAACACGATCAGCATCTTCAATCATAGAAATTCCCCCTCAGCATGAAATACATCCCAATATATAACTCCGGTAAACGCATATCTCATTATAGACTGGAACCTCACCAAGTCGTCACAACTCAAGAAAGTATCGGGCATATGATAGAGAGTTCCAAACCATAATCGAAAACTTTGACATATCGGTTTACACGAACATCAGAATACGTCACCTTTCCTTGAAGATCACAAACTACCATCATCCCTGAACTGATTGCTATTGAATATTCACATTTTCCGTTTTTCATCAAATAAAACTTTACTTTCAAATTTTCAAGGGTCCTAATTTCCTCCCTAAACATGTGACATATTCAATTCCCGATTCCAACCCTGCAAGCAATATGTTCTTCAGGTAGCTCGCAATGTAATCACATATTATATGTTTGTGTAGAAAGATAATCTCCGACAAACGTTCCAAAGTAATCACACCCCAGTTTCTGAATCTCTGTCCATCATCAGAAACTTGTTTTTGAATATATGCCCATCATCAAAAAACCGTGACTACCACAAACATCTTTAAGAAATTCGACGACTAACTCATGATAAGCACCGAAATCTGGTAACTCTTCATTATAAATTCACAGCTATCGAATCAAGGGTGAACCCGATAATTGATTTCTTCTTTAAAATTCCCACGACCTCTCCCCATTTTTGAAACTAACCCCTAGATGTTTATTACTGATTAATGGGGGTTCGGGGGCAGCAGCCCCGAGAAGCGGGGTCCAAGGGGCGGTAGCCCCTGGCTGGGATCAAGCTTAGAGATTTGCGGCGGACCATAAGCTCCAACGTACCAAAACTTCAGCGGACCAATAAACAGCGGACCAATATCAGCGGCGTACCATTTGGTATGGCATACCATTTGGTACGGCGTACCATTTGGTACGGTGTATCCGCTGCGCACCAAAAAATAACCGTTTCGGACCACTATGGTACGTTCGATGAGTTTCCTGGTACGGTGGATGAAGATTCAAAGAGTGTACCGACGTGTTCCTCCAGCGTACCACCGGCGTACCAACACTGAAAAACTCGATATTCACTCCATATTCAGAATTTGTCGAATTTCTTCACTCAATGACTCATATTATGTGCGAAACTGACTCAGAAACACTCTTTTGAACAAAATTTGATCAAAAAATTCAGTTAATCTCGCCTAATTGAGCTTTTTACGTCTCAAAAACTCTCAAAATCGAAAATGTGATCTGGAAATTGAGCCAACGGCTCTGATACCACTGTTAAAACACGAGACGGATCGTTTCCAGATCATAAGAAACATAGAGACAGAGAATCTAGTCATTTATTGTGTCGAATGGTTACACCAAAGGAGTATACATCAATGACGCTCGGGAGATGTTGGACAGACCTCTCCTCTCAACACAAAGAGAAATGACCAGAAATCTAAATTGTATAGCTAAGCTTCACCTATTTATAGGTGCTCATGCCCAACATACCAGACTAGCCAGCGTACCATTTGGTACGCTTCATGGTACGTTGGCAACCTAGCTATTTCAACAATCTAGACAATTACATAATTCGCACAGTAATTAGCACACCTGGAACATGCTCTAACACTTCGGTTGCGTTCCAAAAATGTTGCTAACATCATCAACAAGCCTACCCCTATGGCTCAAGGACGAACCGTCATCGACTACCTCAGACCCAATGCAGTCAATTTTGGTGCAACTATTGCTCCACCTGGGATCGAAGCCAACAACTTCGAGATTCGCCCCCAGCTGGTGCAAATGCTCCAAAGCTCTGCTACATTCCACGGTTTGCCCGATGAAGATCCCCAGTCTCATATCGCAAACTTCCTCGAAGTTTGTGAGACATTCAAGTCCAACGGAGCCACAAATGACGCCGTTAGACTTCGCATGTTTCCTTTCTCACTCAAGGACCGTGCAAAAACATGGTTGAACACTCTGCCCAATGGTTCCATTACCACCTGGGAGGAGCTTGTTCAAAAGTTTCTTTACAAGTACTTCCCTCCTGCCAAGACAGCCAAGCTCCTGACAGAAATCAACTCCTACACACAAGAAGACGGAGAATTGCTGTATGAGACGTGGGAACGCTTCCATGAACTCTTGAGGAAATGCCCTCATCATGGTCTCGTAATCTGGCAACAAATCTTGATTTTCTATAACGGTTTGCAACCGCAAACTCGCCAGATTCTCGATTCCAACTCTGGTGGCATTTTAGGGAACGGAAGTCCTGAGGAGGTCTTCGCAAAGATTGAAGATATCGCACAAACCAGTTTCTAGTGGCACACTTCTCGCAATGCTAAAGCAAAAGCTCCAGGTATGCACGCTCTAGATGAAGGCACGACTCTCAAAGCACAAATTGAGGCCTTGACTTCAAAAGTCAAAAAGCTAGAGACTTGCAAATCTGCTGAAGCTACTCCAAAGTGCGAAGGGTGTGGAGGCCCACATGAAAACTGGAGTTGCATGGTGGACGGAAAAACTGAAAATGCCAACTTCATACAAAACCAGCCCCGCCAGCAATACAACAACAATTCTGAGTGGAGGAACAACCCGAATTCTGGAGTGGAGAAGCAACGGGAACAGTCAGCAACAAGGTAACAGCCAAAACTTCTCGCAACAGCCGCGGTAAAACAACAATTACCAAGGTGGCAATTCATCTGACGGACTCGCCCGCCTTGAAGAATCTATATCCCGGATGTTCGCAGAAGCTGAGAGAAAGATGGACGAAAAGTTCAGAAGCAACGATGCTGAACTTCGAAACCAGCAAGCCTCCATCAAGACGCTCGAGAAGCAACTCGGTCAAATAGCAAAGACGGTAGGAGAAAGAGCCCCAGGTTCTCTACCCAGCAACACAGAACCCAACCCCAAGGCAACAGTCAACGCAATAACACTCCATAGCCGGAAGGTTGGACCCGAGGATACTACTCCGAGCCCAAAAGCACCAACCCCACCTGTCCAAAAACAATCTGAAGCACGTATGCCAGTAACAGCAGAAGAAGTCATGAAAGACCCAAAGGTTCCTTACCCCAGCAGGCTAGACAAGGCCAAGACCGAGGAACAGTTTGGTAAGTTCGTGAGCCTTCTGAGACAGTTACATATTAACCTACCTTTTGTTGAAGTTCTTTCTCAGATGCCGAAGTACACTAAATACATGAAAGACTTCTTGACCAACAAGCGCAAGATAGCAGAACTCAACTCTGTCAACTTAGGGGAAGAATGCTCTGCCATTCTCTCAAGCACCATTCCCCGAAAGCAGCTAGACCCTGGTAGCTTCACACTACCTTGTGTAGTGGGGAACATTGAGGTCTCAAACGCACTTGCTGATCTGGGGGCTAGCATAAACCTTATGCCTTCCTCCATGTTTAACAAGTTAAACCTTGGCAAACCCACTCCCACAAGGATGAGCATCCAGCTAGCAGACAGATCGGTCAAATATCCTTCAGGAATTGCTGAGAACCTCCTAGTCCAAATCGGAGAGTTCGTCTACCCCGCTGATTTTGTAGTGCTAGACATGGAAGAAGATAAGGAGGTACCACTTATCCTCGGACGACCATTCCTAGCAACAACACAAGCAGTGGTAGACATGAGCAGCGACACTCTAACGATCAAGTTCGGCGACCAGGAAGCAACCTTCGACGTAGGTAAGAAAATGGACAGTACTTTGCAGGTGGTGGACAGTATCGAGTCAGGTCTAGCATTTGCATACCAGCGAATGGGGGATGCCTCCCCTCCATCATCCTTCTTCTAGACCAGGACTGCGGGTCTAGCCAGCAGACCCATACAATAAACGTGGCGCATCATGGCGGCTTACCATGGAAGTCTAAGGCAAAAGCAAGAAGAAAAGAATAAACTCCAAGGAACACATCTTCAGGACGGTCAGAATTTCGTCCCCTCTTTTCCTTTTTACTTTTACCTTAGATATCTATCTTAGTTAGCTTAGTATTTACTTTTCCGTACCAGTAGTTTAGTTACTAGTACTGGAGATCGAGGTTCGCCTAGTGTAACTCTGAGCTCAGACCAGCAGCTCCACCTCTGCTGCGACGCGGGCAGATTTACCAGACCTCCAGTACAAGTATTTTATAGTTTAATTTAGTATTGTAGGTACTCAATAAGGAAGACAACAGAGGAAAGCAAGCAAGAGCCAGAAGTTTCGGGAAAGTGCTGCAACCACAGAAGCACGACACAAGGCACTTGGTGACAGTTTTCTTACCCTTAAAATATTTAAATTACACTTCGCTTTAATTGTGTAAAAGCACATTGAGGGCAATGTGCAATTTAAGTGTGGGGACGGGATTGTCAGCTTAGCTAAGAAAACGCAACACTAACCTTTTGCTCTGCCCAAAATTTTTTTTTGGAAAATAAGCCAAACTTTGTCTTCTGAAAAACCAATAAAACCTATTTTGGACCGAAATCACCTGAATAAATTTTTTTTCCAATAGAAAAGATTCAATCCATTTGGTAAAAAAAATTAAAGCATCTTGAGAACAGCGAACCGAACCCAAAGTTTATTTTTATGCAACTGGTACTTAAAACCCTTTTTCCACAATTTCAAAGAGTGTGTGAGCCTAACCCCTAACTTGCTCCACCCTGACAAAATAGTGAGAAACCAGGAAAGTCATTCAAGCCAGAACTTGGTAAGGGTATGCACTCCAAGATGGACAAAGTCGGAAAACATGTTTTCAGATGATTAAGGCCCCTAGGATAAACCCCTTTTTCCTTCTATCACCCCAAAATTTTCTTTACCACCCAGATATATCCCCCTAGTTAGCCCCTTTGAGCCTAAACCTTTCGTTTCTTAAACCCGCAAATTCATTTGCACCAAGCCCATACCTCCCCTCCAAAAAAAACCTCTTTTGCACCAAGCTTTGCATACTGCAACCGCTTTGGCACAATTTTACACCCCTTTTTCTTTTCGTAAAACAAAGATTTCAAAGAAAGTTTTCAAAAGATGACCACCCTATCACCAGAAGATGATATCATACACCCGGTCGATTGCTGCAGAAATACGCCCGAGTTAAGAAATCATCTACGCTAATATGTTATTTGTCTAAAAAAAATGAAAAAAATGTTAGTTTTCAAGCAAAAGCTCTTCACAGTCACCATCCCTGGTCATGAAAACTTTGAACTTTCTGGAAAAATCTAAGTTTTACAACTTTTCACCCCTTTTCACACCAACCTCCAAACACTTTAGCCCTAGCCTACCCTCAAAAACCCGTAAGCCCTTATGATGACGACATGGATTTTGGCGAGATCTGTGGCGGATTGATCCCTTCACAAGCCTATGACCCTTGCTTGACTTTACCTCGGTATGAGTGATCTCTCAAAAGTCCGTACATATACTAACCCAAGTGTCGAGTGGTCCCTTGTGAGGTGTACTTTGCTGCATAAATCTAAACTTTTCAGTAGAAATAACTGCGCACCAACAATGCTTCAATAAAAACCATCAAATGGATAAAAATCAACAGTGATTGGGAAACAAGTTTATGATCAAGTGATTGATCCATAATAGGTCAAAAAGGTAAAAATCAGAACGGCGAACGACGACTATTTTCTAAATTTGCTTGAGGGCAAGCAAAAGCCTAAGTGTGGGGATGTTTGATATGCCTTAAAGTATACATGTTTTATAGCCAAATTCCCCTGCGTATTAGGTAAAATATGACTAACTATCACAAAGAAACAGTGTCTTTGTCATCTTTGTAAGTTTTTCAGGTTTTACTGAGCCGAAATCACAGAAGGAAAGGAAAACACAAGAAAAGATAAACAAAGAAGCAACTTCTGGACCCCTGAAGCGAACGCATGCCCCGTGTCTAACCAAGCACGGCCCGTGCCCGTGCTTCAGACTTAGCTCTTATGTCGTGCCTTTGAATCAGCCTGCAGCACACGCCCCATGTGTCTGACTTAGCACACCCCATGCCCCGAAAAGCACGCCACGTGCCACTGATACCTTTGCAGAAGACTCTGACACAACACACCCCGTGCCTGGCGAAGCACGACCCGTGCTCCTGACAAGCCTTCCGGATGACTGACGACTCTGACACGACACGCCCCGTGCTCCAAGAAACATGACCGTGTGACCAACTGACACACACGCCCCGTGCCCAACCAGGCACGGGCCGTGTTCCCTTCCGGCTGGCCTATAAATAGAGGAGCTCCCTCCTCAATTTGACTTGCTCACTTTCTCCTCCCCTCTTCCACTAGTTTCATATGTTCGGTTGTGAGCCATTTGTTTTAGGGT
>JBCNJP010000006.1:57594674-57623044 GCA_039602395.1 Deinandra increscens subsp. villosa | reverse complement strand
TGCTAACATCATCAACAAGCCTACCCGTATGGCTCAAGGACGAACCGTCATCGACTACCTCAGACCCAATGCAGTCAATTTTGGTGCAACTATTTCTCCACCTGGGATCGAAGCCAACAACTTCGAGATTCGCCCCCAGCTGGTGCAAATGATCCAAAGCTCTGCTACATTCCACGGTTTGCCCGATGAAGATCCCCACTCTCATATCGCAAACTTCCTCGAAGTTTGTGAGACATTCAAGTCCAACGGAGCCACAAATGACGCCATTAGACTTCGCATGTTTCCTTTCTCACTCAAGGACCGTGCAACAACATGGTTGAACACTCTGCCCAATGGTTCCATTACCACTTGGGAGGAGCTTGTTCAAAAGTTTCTTTACAAGTACTTCCTCCTGCCAAGACAGCCAAGCTCCTGACAGAAATCAACTCCTACACACAAGAAGACGGAGAATTGCTGTATGACACGTGGGAATGCTTCAACGAAGTCTTGAGGAAATGCCCTCATCATGGTCTCGTAATCTGGCAACAAATCTTGATTTTCTACAACGGTTTGCAACCGCAAACCCGCCACCAGATTCTCGATTCCAACTCTGGTGGCATTTTAGGGAACGGAAGTCCTGAGGAGGTCTTCGCAAAGATTGAAGATATCGCACAAACCAGTTTCCAGTGGCACACTTCTCGTAATGCTAAAGCAAAAGCTCCAGGTATGCACGCTCTAGATGAAGGCACGACTCTCAAAGCACAAATTGAGGCCTTGACTTCAAAAGTCAAAAAGCTAGAGACTTGCAAATCTGCTGAAGCTACTCCAAAGTGCGAAGGGTGTGGAGGCCCACATGAAAACTGGAGTTGCATGGTGGACGGAATAAACTGAAAATGCCAACTTCATACAAAACCAGCCCCGCCAGCAATACAACAACAATTCTGAGTGGAGGAACAACCAGAATTCTGGGTGGAGAAACAACGGGAACAGTCAGCAACAAGGTAACAGCCAAAACTTCTCGCAACAGCCGCGGCAAAACAACAATTACCAAGGTGGCAATTCATCTGACGGACTCGCCCGCCTTGAAGAATCTATATCCCGGATGTTCGCAGAAGCTAAGAGGAAGATGGACGAAAAGTTTAGAAGCAACGATGCTGAACTTCGAAACCAGCAAGCCTCCATCAAGACGCTCGAGAAGCAACTCGGTCAAATAGCAAAGACGGTAGGAGAAAGAGCCCCAGGTTCTCTACCCAGCAACACAGAACCCAACCCCAAGGCAACAGTCAACGCAATAACACTCCACAGCCGGAAGGTTGGACCCGAGGATACTGCTCCGAGCCCAACAGCACCAACCCCACCTGTCCAAAAACAATCCGAAGCACGTATGCCAGTAACAGTAGAAGAAGTCATGAAAGACCCAAAGGTTCCTTACCCCAGCAGGCTAGACAAGGCCAAGACCGAGGAACAGTTTGGTAAGTTCGTGAGCCTTCTGAGACAGTTACATATTAACCTACCTTTTGTTGAAGTTCTTTCTCAGATGCCGAAGTACACTAAATACATGAAAGACTTCTTGACCAACAAGCGCAAGATAGCAGAACTCAACTCTGTCAGCTTAGGGGAAGAATGCTCTGCCATTCTCTCAAGCACCATTCCCCGAAAGCAGCTAGACCCTGGTAGCTTCACACTACCTTGTGTAGTGGGGAACATTGAGGTCTTAAACGCACTTGCTGATCTAGGGGCTAGCATAAACCTTATGCCTTCCTCCATGTTTAACAAGTTAAACCTTGGCAAACCCACTCCCACAAGGATGAGCATCCAGCTAGCAGACAGATCGGTCAAATATCCTTCAGGAATTGCTGAGAACCTCCTAGTCCAAATCGGAGAGTTCGTCTACCCCGCTGATTTTGTAGTGCTGGACATGGAAGAAGATAAGGAGGTACCACTTATCCTCGGACGACCATTCCTAGCAACAACACAAGCAGTGGTAGACATGAGCAGCGACACTCTAACGATCAAGTTCGTCGGCCAGGAAGCAACCTTCGACGTAGGTAAGAAAATGGACAGTACTTTGCAGGTGGTGGACAGTATCGAGTCAGGTCTAGCATTTGCATACCAGCGAATGGGGGATGCCTCCCCTCCATCATCCTTCTTCTAGACCAGGACTGCGGGTCTAGCCAGCAGACCCATACAATAAACGTGGCGCGCCATGGCGGCTTACCATGGAAGTCTAAGGCAAAAGCAAGAAGAAAAGAATAAACTCCAAGGAACACATCTTCAGGACGGTCAGAATTTCGTCCCCTCTTTTACTTTTTACTTTTACCTTAGATATCTATCCTAGTTAGCTTAGTATTTACTTTTCCGTACCAGTAGTTTAGTTACTAGTACTAGAGATCGAGGTTCGCCTAGTGTAACTCTGAGCTCAGACCAGCAGCTCCACCTCTGCTGCGACGCGGGCATATTTACCAGACCTCCAGTACAAGTATTTTATAGTTTAATTTAGTATCGTAGGTACTCAATAAGGAAGACAAGCAGAGGAAAGCAAGCAAGAGCCAGAAGTTTCAGGAAAGTGCTGCAACCACAGAAGCACGACACAAGGCACTTGGTGACAGTTTTCTTACCCTTAAAATATTTAAATTACACTTCGCTTTAATTGTGTAAAAGCACATTGAGGGCAATGTGCAATTTAAGTGTGGGGACGGGATTGTCAGCTTAGCTAAGAAAACGCAACACTAACCTTTTGCTCTGCCCAATTTTTTTTTTTGGAAAATAAGCCAAACTTTGTCTTCTGAAAAAACCAATAAAACCTATTTTGGACCGAAATCACCTGAATAAATTTTTTTTCCAATAGGAAAGATTCAATCCATTTGGTAAAAAAAATTAAAGCATCGTGGGAACAGCGAACCGAACCCAAAGTTTATTTTTATGCAACTGGTACTTAAAACCCCTTTTCCACAATTTCAAAGAGTGTGTGAGCCTAACCCCTAACTTGCTCCACCCTGACAAAATAGTGAGAAACCAGGAAAGTCATTCAAGCCAAAACTTGGTAAGGATATGCATTCCAAGATGGACAAAGTCGGAAAACATGTTTTCAGATGATTAAGGCCCCTAGGATAAACCCCTTTTTCCTTTTATCACCCCAAAATTTTCTTTACCACCCAGATATATCCCCCTAGTTAGCCCCTTTGAGCCTAAACCTTTCGTTTCTTAAACCCGCAAATTCATTTGCACCAAGCCCATATCCCCTCCCAAAAAAAACCTCTTTTGCACCAAGCTTTGCATACTGCAACCGCTTTGGCACAATTTTACACCCCCTTTTTCTTTTCGTAAAACAAAGATTTCAAAGAAAGTTTTCAAAAGATGACCACCCCTATCACCAGAAGATGATATCATACACCCGGTCGATTGCTGCAGAAATACGCCCGAGTTAAGAAATCATCTGCGCTAATATGTTATTTGTCTAAAAAAAATGAAAAAAATGTTAGTTTTCAAGCAAAAGCTCTTCACAGTCACCATCCCTGGTCATGAAAACTTTGAACTTTCTGGAAAAATCTAAGTTTTACAACTTTTCACCCCTTTTCACACCAACCTCCAAACACTTTAGCCCTAGCCTACCCTCAAAAACCCGTAAGCCCTTATGATGACGACATGGATTTTGGCGAGAGTCTGTGGCGGATTGATCCCTTCACAAGCCTATGACCCTTGCTTGACTTTACCTCGGTATGAGTGATCTCTCAAAAGTCCGTACATATACTAACCCAAGTGTCGAGTGGTCCCTTGTGAGGTGTACTTTGCTGCATAAATCTAAACTTTTCAGTAGAAAATAACTGGCACCAACAATGCTTCAATAAAAACCATCAAATGGATAAAAATCAACAGTGATTGGGAAACAAGTTTATGATCAAGTGATTGATCCATAATAGGTCAAAAAGGTAAAAATCAGAACGGCGAACGACGGCTATTTTCTAAATTTGCTTGAGGGCAAGCAAAAGCCTAAGTGTGGGGATGTTTGATATGCCTTAAAGTATACATGTTTTATAGCCAAATTCCCCTGCGTATTAGGTAAAATATGACTAACTATCACAAAGAAACAGTGTCTTTGTCATCTTTGTAAGTTTTTCAGGTTTTACTGAGCCGAAATCACAGAAGGAAAGGAAAACACAAGAAAAGATAAACAAAGAAGCAACTTCTGGATTTCTGAAGCGAACGCATGCCCCGTGTCTAACCAAGCACGGCCCGTGCCCGTGCCCGTGCCCGTGCTTTAGCTAAGCTCTATGCCGTGCCTATGAATCAGTCTGCAGCACACGCCCCATGTGTCTGACTTAGGACGCCCCATGCCCCCGAAAGCACGCCCACGTGCCACTGATACCATTGCAGAAGACTCTGACACAACACTCCCCGTGCCTGGCGAAGCACGACCCGTGCCCCTGACAAGCCTTCCGGATGACTGACGACTCTGACACGACACGCCCCGTGCTCCAAGAAACATGACCGTGTGACCGACTGACACACACGCCCCGTGCCCAACCAGGCACGGGCCGTGCTCCCTTCCGGCTGGCCTATAAATAGAGGAGCTCCCTCCTCATTTTGACTTGCTCACTTTCTCCTCCCCTCTTCCACTAGTTTCATATTTTCGGTTGTGAGCCATTTGTTTTAGTGTTCTTGATCTACTCATCAAAGATTGTAAGAACTTTAACTTATGGTGATAATGAATTGTTATTTGTCTATGAGTCTTTCATTATCTATTAAGCATATCTTTAGACTAACACTTGTCAGCCTCAATCTTTCAAGTGTTAGTCAAATTCTTACACTCGTTTGGGGATAAACAGATTTTCGTAATTTTACTTTAAGGTGTGTTTAATGACTTTATAAAAACCCTTTTTATTGAAAGTATATTACTGATTTTCTTAACCAAGCGTGCTTCACGTATCACATGACTATTTGGGGAGTCGAAATCCCAAAGGCCGGACCCGTGACACCCGGTCGGGGGACGATGCATGATCCGAAAGGTGACTCGCGCCCCATGCTACATGATACGTTCGAGGTCCTTATGTCTATGTAAGCAAACTCGGCTGACCACGCAGGTGCGGGCTGAAAGTATTTAGCTTGGGAATGAGGGTTGGTAATATTTTGTCACTTCACGGGAACCGAAAGGTACGTGTTCGTGAACTTGGCTCTGGTCAGACGTACATTACGCGAGAGCGGTGTATGGAACTGGTCTTAGCCCCTTAAAAAGGTCATTTTTATAATAATATAATCCGGCACGCAGGGTTGTTCCCCTGCTGGTTCATGACGGCGTGTCGAGTACGGTAAGTTTGCCGGATCCAGGGACCCTGTAACTAAGTGGCATTACACCACTTCATTTGTCCACTGGCAGCACATTCCCTCGGCATTCGTACTCCTCGCAGACGATTAGCAGTTGGATGGTGAGTTAGCCAAAGAGGGCCGAAAGGTGGCTGACCTTCTGCCAGTGAACAATCTTAAGGGAAGGGCATGAAACACGGGTTACCAACCTTACTAATGATAAGTCCCCCAAATGATATTATCCGCGACCGAGTTGATCAAGACACGCCTTTTTAGTATAGATATTTTATTTTACTATTTTTACATATTTTACTAACATCTTCACTTGAAGGTTGGTTAGGTTAGACGTCAGTAAGGGTGAAGTATCAAGAGCCCTCCTTTTCCTTTGTGTCTTTAATCAACCCCGATTCAACTTACCACTGCTATACTGACTCCACGATGGGTGCACTTGCCTGTGATGTGGTGAAATAGTAGTTGTCGGTAAATCATGGTTTTATAAATTTAAAAGCTTAACTGCTAAAAAGATGTCACAAAAATAATGCTAAATTTTATATATACATCACATCAAACCAGAAAGGGAGGGAGAGACGGATGGTCACGCTGGTTAATGGTAAGAGGTGGGCAGCATATGACTCTGGTGGTGAAGAAAGGGTGGGAGGATAAGAAGAGTACGGCGTACTATGTGTGTAACCTGATTGAAGATTGTACGTCTGGTGGTTTGGAGAAGGACGATGACTGGATTTCTTGGTAGACTACCTGATGTCTACGTTGTGAAAACAAGGAACAAGGCCGGTGACCATTATGGTTTTGTCAATTTCTGGTATGTGAAGGAGAAGAGGGTTTGAAAGCTGCTTTAAACTCGATTTGCATGGGGATAGAAAAATTCAAGCAAACCTTGCCACATTTGACAAGTTGGGAAGGCAGATCGTATGGTGGGAGAAAGTAGACAGGCCCTAAGAAAATAAAATGTACTTGTGCCAAAAACTGATGCAGATCCGAAGGTGGTATGGTGGGAGAAAGGGTCTGTATCTTTTGCCGATGTGGTGTGTCTAGGGGCAAATCAGTGAGATCTTTGGAGCTGGGCGACTTACAGACGGTTGTCTTTGAATCCTTGGGGATGAAATCGCTGGTGGCTAGGTGGCGGAGGTAGGTATGGTGAATAACACCTTTGAAGTGTTGAGAAAGGCTGGTAAGCAAAAGGTGATGGTAGGGTAAGTCGGTGGTAGATACTTACTCTTGTCATTCTGGAATAATAACTCTGCCCCAGCTTTTTTGGAAGATGACGACTTTGGAAAGGAATTTTTGTCACCCTAGAGGTATGGAATGGACAACCATTGGACAAGGAGTAGTGTGGGTTGGGTAAAAGATTCACGGTGTTCCAATTCAGTTATGGGACTGTAGTGTTTTCGACCAGATTGGGGTATGTTTGGAAAGGTTATCCACAACTCTGAAGTAAACCTCGATAGTGATTCGATGGCATTTGACGCACTTGGGATTCTGGTGATATCTCCGGTCAGAATAAGAGAGGAGGTTACCGTAAAATGGCGTGGGACATCCTTCATTGTGGCGGTGTCAGAGGATTGGAGTCACTGGTATCCAGAGTTTATTGATAATAAACCGCTTTCCTGTAGAATTTTTATGATGGGTAATCCGTCGCCGACACCTGGTAATGCTCGGCGGGGGTGGGGATGGAGATTGAGGATGGTGTAACGACGTCGGTGCGTGAAAAACATGAGAAGTTTGGAACATAAAAAATACCTTGTAAAACTTTTAACATATAATAAGTGTGACTAAAATGATTTATAAGGGGTTTCTTAGAGACACCTCCCATTTTTTTTAATACACCAGCTCTATACGTGAAGGATAGGGCTCCCCTTCACGTATAGGAGGGGTGTCAAAATAAAGCAGCTCCCACTTCTCCCTCCCCTTCACGTGTAGAGGGGGTGTAAGAATTAAGGGGTGAAGGATAACCCTATCCTTCACGTATAACTGTCAGAGCATGATAGTACAACGTCAGAGAATGTCGGGGGTGTGTTGGGGGATGTCTAAGAACCCTCACGTAGAGCTCTGTACGTGAAGGTAAGAATTAAGGGGTGAAGGATAAACTTATCCTTCACGTATAACTGTTAGAGCATGATAGTACAACGTCCGGGAATATTGGGTGTGTGTGTCGGGGGATGTCTAAGAACCGTCACGTAGATCTCTCTACGTGAAGGTTAGGTCAAACTTTTTTTTTAAATTTTTTAGCATTGTTCTATAAACTAGATAATTAACAAAATACAAGAAACATACAAAAAGTGGTAACTGAAGCATACAAAAATTAAAAGTAGATCCACACACATCTTTTTTAAATTTATTATTTCTTTTAATTAGGATTACCACTAAGCTATCCCAAATTTTTTTAACTATAGTTGCATCATATTTGGGTTCTTTGTCGATAGTAAATACAAATATAAAGCTGGAGTATAGGCCAAAATGGGAGCTAAACACCTTAAATGAGGGATGTACACGTCACCATTAGCCCTATATGTGACCCCTTTTTTACCTCTATACGTCACCCTAAGGCCTATACGTGACCCCTTAATTTTTTCCTCCATACTTCACCTCTGCCATTTACACGGCAGCTCAACACCATAGTTTCAGTCGCCTATACCTAACGAATGGGTCCCACGTTAAGTATAGATATTTTTTTGTAACCTAAAATTATATAAAGATTAACTCAACAATAAAAATACTAATTACTAATAATACTAATAGAAACAATAATAATAATCCAATAATCATAATATTATAATAATAATAATAATAATAATATTAATAATAATAATAATAATAATAATAATAATAATAAAAGTAACATTAATAATAATAAATAAATAATAATCTCAAAACTAGTTATTAAATTTCATACATGTAATAGTTTATTTAAATTTTAATATTTTACGTTTGATTACAATGTTCATCGTATATTTAGACCACTCTACTAATAATAATTGTAATAACATTAATATTACTACAATAATCATAGTAATAATATACGTTTGTGTACATGCACTTAATACATACAACATTACTAACAGTATTTTTCCATAGACTCGTATCCATGTGACTATATGTATGTATGTATGTATGAATAGACTTGCATTAATGTGACTATATGTATGTATATATGAAAGCATACTAAGTTTATTTGTATGAGTCTTGTGTTTTTATATGTGTGTGGTTTATCTGTATCGATATCGTATGAGTATGTGTATGTATGTATGCGTGTATCTTCTAATAATAATAATAGACAATCGTATCGTCTATATATGCTTGATAATAATAGCAACGTATCTATATCGTATGATTATGTCTATGTATGTAGGCACGTTAATTACACGTGTAAATACAAATATAAAGCTGGAGTATAGGCCTAAATGGGAGCTAAACATCTTAAATGAGAGCTGTACACGTCACCATTAGCCCTATATGTGACCCCTTTTTTACCTCTATAAGTCACCCTAAGGCCTATACGTGACCCCTTTTTTTCCTCCATACTTGACCTCTGCCCTTTACACGGCAGCTCAACATTATAGTTTCAGTCATCTAATTTTTTTCTTCAAATAAACAGTACTTTTTAACCGAATACCGGTTAGCGCTTTAAAAAATCAACGTGGAGTTGCATATTTCTAGATTTGAATAATTTAAACCGAATACCCAATTAGTGTTTAAATTTGTCTTAAGTATGTTTAGGTGTTCGAAGTGTTGTTTAAGAGTTTTAGGTATTGTTTAAGTGTGTTTTAGTGTGTTTGCAAATTTGTATCAATAAAAATGTTCGTATTAATACAAATTTTCTTATACATAAAGGTAAACTTAATGAGACTAGTTTAGAAAAAAGACGTTCTTATTTTTATAAGAAACTATAGTTTGCCACTAGCTAGGTTCTTTGCATTTATAAGCGACTTTTAACTACAATTAAAACATTTTATAAGTATATATAGATGATTTCATTTTAAGGAACCATTTTCCTAAATATCCTTAAAAATATTTTTTAATAAAATAATTAAATCAGTTTCATAGGAAAAATTATTGAATAAAAAACTAACACATAATTATAAGTTAATTTTAATATTACTATTTTTTCTTTTAGTTTCATTACATATTCAAACCGGAACCAACTATATTAGAATATATTATTATTAGGATTTATTAGTGAATGTTTATTATTAGGATTTATTAGAATATGTTTGACGTTAAAATATCAAGTGATTTATATAAAAAAATTTATTAGTTAAACCTAACAATCATCTGGACCTGCTATTTTGAGGGGTGAAGGAGAACTCTAAACGTGAGCATTTACTGTTTTGAGGGGTGAAAGATGGCGCTATCCTTCACGTCTTAAAATGGTGTTTTGAGGGGTGAAGGATGACTCTAAACGTGAGCATTTACGTGAAGGATAAAAAACTTCCGACAAACTCTGTCAGTTGACTGGACTTGCTGTTTTGAGGGGTGAAGGAGGGAACTAAACGTGAGCATTTATTTTTACACCCCCACTATACGTGAAGGATAGCGCTATCCTTCACGTCTTAAGATGGTGTATTACAAAAAAAGGGGGTGTCGCAATAAGAACCCTTTAAAATTTTATTCGTTATATTAAATGCGTATGTTATATAAATATTTTTCAAAAAAAAATGTTATTTTATATATTATGAATGGCACTAATACTATTTTATAGAAACGATATCCTATAAAGAGTATGTTTTCATACATGTTAAAACAACCGTTTGGAAAAAAATTATATTCCATATATGTGTACACTAAATGGTATTTTATAAATATAAAAGACTAGATTTAAAGTGGAGGTCAAAAAATTAAAATGTTAGAAGGGGATGGTATGAAAAATCTATAGATATTGCTAAATATAGGTTAAAAATTTAATATGATTCAGTTATAAACTCAAGGCGGCTATAAGCATATCTGAACTTGGGGGTTTGTTTTGTCATTCAAGCAATCTCAAATTTTGATATTAGTTAGAAATCAGTTTTGGTTGGCGACTGAAATTACCGTAATCGACATTAGCGAAGCTTGGTCGAAAAAATTGCAGGATGAAAAGTCATAGATCCTAATCCCGAGGAGGAGGGGTTCTTAATATATAAAAAAAATTAAAAAATCGTAAAAATTAGCACTACAGCCAAAAAAGAAAAAAAAAAAAAAAAAATCAGGTCGGGGGTGGGGTGAGGCACGCCTCTCCCGGTCCCTTATATGCTTCGTCAGTAGTAACCGGAAACCATCGATTTTCACTTCCTGATTACAAATCATGAGTACTTCACCATCATTCCCCCTTAACTCAACCATCATTCTGATTCGGTAACCTCCACATGATCAACCATCCTTATTCTCAACCCCTTGTTGCTCACAAACATCGGCGATATAGCCGTCTCCGATCTCCATTTCCAAAAGAATGTTCACCACGTTCACCACCACCGCACACCATCGTCTGCCACCAGGAATGCCACCGCTGTTTCTTCTTCTAGCACCATTCAACCAGGCACTACCACCGAGTGCAGCACCACGAAGACCGCAAGCGATCTTCGACGTCACCCCGGTTCCAGTTGGATCGCGCGGGGTGCCATCCTCATCTTCGTATTCTATTTTCATCTTGATGTGATCAGGGGCGAACCTAGGCATAGGCCTAGGGGTTCGTCCGACCCCCATGAACTTTTTTTTCATTGTTATATATAAGATTCGATCTCGACCGAACCCCAAGAAAATTTGTCACCGAACCCCAAGAAATAGTTGTTGGATGAAATGAGAGTTGAAAAAAGAAGAAAAAAATAAGTTGGAGTGACTAGATTATTTTTTCTGGCAAAAGCTACCGATAAAAACTAAGCTGAAAAAGTGTCTCTGCGTCTCTACCAGTGAAAAAGGTAATAGTAAGAGGAAACTTAATAATACGCTAAAACTACTATGATGAATTGGGCTAACGGGCCTTTTAAATTGCATGGGTTAGTTTTCTTTTTAAATAAAAAAGAGTAATATAAAGCGGAGTCAAATAGTCAATTCATGAAATGTGACACGTAAACATATAAGTTTTACATTTTTATCTTTTGTTTATTGAGTTAGTTAATTTAAATAAAACGACATTTCTCCTATTTGTTTTACTTCATTTTTAATTTGATCGTTTTTCTTTTTGTTTAGTTTATAAATTGTTAATTTTTATTGATTATTTTTTTATTAAGCATAGTTATCTTTTTTATGACATTACGTCAAAAAGTTCAAAATATAATTTACAATTACTGTGGATATTATTACAAAAAGTAAATAATTATTCTTTTGTTTGAGTTTATAATACATGAACATTTTTTTAAGACGTTCGGTTAACTTTATAATTTAAATATATTATTCTTTATATTTTTAAGTAATATAGAATGACTTTAGTATATTTTCTATTTATGTTGTAAATTTAAAAGTTTGGTTTACTTTTTAATTATGTGACCTAGCCTGATTCTGGTAAAAAGAAATTAACATATAAGAAAGGATATAAGCCTACGGGCCCATTAGGTTAATTAGGATTTCCTTATAATCTCTATAAATTGTAAGGCAATATATCGAATAATATCGATTCAGTTATTGAGTCTTCTATAATCTTTTATGGTATCATAGCCTAAATGATCCAAATTCTAGTCGTCACCACCGTGTTCAAACCCTAGACAGGACGGTGTGCCGCCACCGCCGCTGCCATGTCCCAACTTCGTTTCTCTATTTGGTATATTCTTCTGTTTTCCAATTTTTCGTTCGAATAAAGTTTCATTCTCGCTTCATAATTTCGATCTGTTCTCTATCGATCGTAGTTGTTCTTTGAAAAAGAATAGATTGTAGTTGTCAATTGAGTTCTGGCCACAAATGATTTTTATTTTGATCCTTTGGTCCTTTGATTGTTTGCAATTCATTGTAACACCCTCGTAACAAAGCTTTGTTACATGAGTTTCATTTGGCTCTCAAATCTTGATCACAATTGGCATCATAAAGCTTTAGAACCATTGGCGGCCCTCAAGTTGAGCATTCACGATGGAATAGTCCATATGATTAGTGATATGAACATATTCACTAAACGGCTTGTTTAATCTATCTCAGACGTTTAACCATGTCTCTTTTTTTTTTCCTTTTCTTTTTTGCAAATTATCGCCTGACAACGGTCAGCGAACTTCACCATCTTTTTTTTATTAGATCTACGGATCTTCTTATCTCTCGATCTACGGATCTAATATACTATTGCCGCATGACCACGGTCACCGTTTGTCGAGTTGCTTCTTTTCTTAGCACCTTCTCTTCCCTCTTTTACTTTGTCATTGCCGACTAAGAAGGAACCGATGCTTGATTGGGATATAGCCGATTGTTTTTATTTTTTCAAGAACCAAGACCAAACCTAGGGTTGCAGACTATAGATTCTATTTTACAGATCATGGATTGTTGGCGGAAGTTAAGACATACGAGTCGAAGATCGAGAACGATGCTAGTTTATCTTATTGCACATGTTTCTATCATTTTTAGTGTGTTTTTTCCAGTCTGAACTTCCATTATCTTTCCGCTCCGACTGCGGGGGAGTATTGGAATATATTAGATTAGGGTTTTAGTATAAGCCTATGGGCCCATTAGGTTAATTAGGGTTTCCTTATAATCTCTATAAATTGTAAGATAATATAGATTCAGTTATTTAGTCTTCTATAATCTTTTATAAGGAAACCCTAATTAACCTAATGGGCCTGTAGGCTTATACTAAAAACCCTAATCTAATATATTCCAATACTCATGAAGAGCGACTAAAAAGTACATTTATTTTATATTAATCACTCCCTAAACAAATCGATTTGAGTACAAAATATATTATTTTAGTTGGTTGTTGCGATTAACGTGTTGAGACGAGAATGTGCTTAAAACGATGTAATTAAGTAAAATATTTACCAAAAAAAAACACCATACATTTCGTGTGCATTACGACCGTATTACTGTATGTACACCAATTCTTTTGATAAATGTATTCCGATATGTAACTAAATATGTATCGCAACATCAAGAATGTAACATCATTTACCTTAGAGCTTTAATCCAAAAACACTAACACGTAACGCCTAATTCTGAACCCTTAATTTTATAGCATGCACAACACATTATCGCTCAGCGAGCGAAACATTACCATTAAAAAAAGAAAGAAGAAAAAAAGTAAAAATATATATATATATATATAATAAGTGTAAGGGAGGAGTAGGTGTCCACCGATAGTATTAAGGGATCAAAGCCGGGTTTTGGAATATAAAACATAATGTATTTACCAACTTAAATGGAGGAAGATCTGTTTAATATTTCAACACGATAGACACTTAACATAAAAGCAATTGGAGAAATAAGAATTTGAAAACTAAAACTAAAATAAGAAAAAAATGGTGTGTTTTTCTTGAAATTGGCTCAACAACTGCTGTTGGTTCGAACGTTTGGGGTCCGTAGAGAGCTCCATTTGTCCAATAGACTCTCTATGCAGATCATGGCTTTGTTTGTTATTCGCTAAAAAAAGAGTCTGAATAATGTAATAACAATAATGAGTTCAATTTCTATTACAATTGTATTTGATTAATCTCATAATATATATTAATTAGTGCCGTGTGTTTACAGTTAAAAATAATAATAAAAATAAGAAAAGAAAAAGAGAGAGGAAAGAATATATAATAGTATAGCTGCTAAGTTCACGTGGATTTGAGGTTAATGTGGAAGTTTAGTAAAAAAAAAAAGGTAAAAACCAGGTATATGGATTCGAACTTGTGACATTTTGAAGAGAGTAAAGGACAACGAAACACTTTTGATAGCTGTTCTCAACTTTATTTGATTTAACATCGAAAGTTCTTTTTTTTTCTTTTAGAAGAAAGTCGTCTATTGTGTTAATATAAAAATGTGAACTAAAAAAATTAGCCAATCAAACTCGATATTCACATATTGTTTTGATTCAGTAGTTTTAGTTGTTTAAATTAAGATTGAATAAAACTAATTCTTGTGTTGGTCTTGATTTTAGTCGTGAACGAATGGACAAAAAGTAACACAATTCATATTCATATATATTCATATATAACATAATAGACAACCTGTCGACTTATTTACAAAATTGCCATTAAAATCCGTATATATTATATAGTTGTTGTTCTAAAATTTATCATTGTAAGTTTCCATCACAGCTGATTCTGTCTTTTGTAATTAACCCGGTCATCCCGGGTTCGAATCTAGGAAGCACCCAACAAATTTTTTTTCCCTTTTTCCTTTCTTCCCTTCTCTCCATAGACGTCTTTTTTCTTCCAGTCATAAGTCAAATTAGAATTAAAGAATACAAGATATCATCAGTATTTTCGCGACCCGACCATACCACTTCTCAAATAACCGGCTGGTGCTTACGGTCGGTGGCTGCAACGGGTGGCCGAAAATCGCGGCCGGACCAAAAAAAACTAAAACTGAAGCGATGTGAACAGAGAAAATGGCAAAAAGAAAAACGACGTTGTAGGCTACGATTCTGATAGATCTAGGTTCTATCGTCATGATGAGGGGTAGGTGCTGAGAGTAACAACTCCTTTATGAGCGACATCACGAGTGTGAGCAAGAAAAACATTAATTGTTTATGGCGGCACCTGTGAGAGATGATGTAGATCTCAGTTCACTCTCTTCAACCAAACCCATTTAACCATAGTCTTAGAAACCTACAATTTTAGAAAGAAATAAAGAGAGAAAATGAACTGAGAGCGGCGCAGATCTGTATACATCTTCAAAATGTAAATTTAGGTTTTTAAAATTTACAACTTTAGTCCTCTGTATTACATTATGTTTCAACTTGGTCCATCTACATTTATTTACAACTAACTTATTTAGTGCATATACCAAACATGTTAAAAAACTGTAACAAAGGCTCTATGTTACATTCGATGGGAAGATACAAATGTGGAATATTAGGGGTCAGGTTTGTATTTTACACACTTCTGTTCAACTATACATGTGTCCTCTCTTATAGTGGTGTACACTATTTAATAATGTTTTATAAATTCTAAATGAAATCGTTTTAATAATAAAGGTATACACCATGTGTAAACAAGATTCAATTTTGAGATAATTTAAAAGATTAAATTTTCTGTCACAATAAAAAAGAAATATTCAAAGAAAATCAACTATAAAACAAATACAACAAAAAAAAATCAATCTTAACCCACAGTCCTAAAAAGGTAAAACTAATACAAGACCCTACATATATACCAAAAGACCCTGACCCTTACACAACATTTCTCAGCGGCTACTTCACCTTGCCTTAAAATGTTCCCCGGCCTACTGAAAATACTAAAATATTCAAAAGTTCACATCTTTAGGCATTATAAACCAAACTTAACTGCTAATAATTATACTATACATTTCCATCATTATAAATGTCATTTACAACCTATACAAAATTCTATTTTACTAATAATATTTCATCATATTATATACATGTTAGAGGTGACACTATTAGATGCAGACTATAGAAAGATATCATACAGTCACCCGATAGGTTCGACCGCACTTCGATAGAAACTGCCCCACATCCAATAGTTATCTATTGCAGTCACCTTCGTCAAAGTCACAAAACCATATGGTTCGTCTCCAAAACTTCACTCCACTTCATATACTTCTGACTACTTTCAAAACTTACGTTATGTTCCTACTACACACATCATAATGGATTCAGTTAGGTGCCACCACAACAACTTATGTGAATCTTAATCCGAATATCGATGAATCGTCTGTGTTGATACATAGTCCTGATCGTCATGTGAAGTATCGAATACAAGATGGATCACACAAGATAGTTGAGGTCCGAACTCCCAGCGAACCTGGAGTTCGGACAGCTCCGAGCTTGTGGCTGAACCTGAGGTTCGGCCAGTCGTATTTCAACTTGTATAAAGAGTTCATCTTGTATAGAATTAAGAGTGCTTTCATGTCATATTCTCTAAGTATACTCTGTGGTTTCCTCTATGGTTAATACAAGTCATTTGTATTTACTCTCTGTGATTTCATCTCGTATTTCATTGATTTCATCATGACTAAGTAGAAGATCTATACGCTCACGCACTTTCAAGTGGTATCAGAGCATTAGGTTTGCTCTACTAGTCGGAAATCAGTGTTTTCCAGAGTTGTTGAGTTCGAATTCATGTGTTTGACTTTCAAAGCTCGTTTCTCATTTTCATTTTTCAAAATCTTCGTTCAAAACTTCATGATTTACGTCCAATATGTATGTGCTTGTCCGCTTTCAGTTGATTGAGTGTTCACAGCTCGAAAGGTGTCGATTCCAGTGAGTTTTTCCAAAGTTTTCGATTTTTCGCAATCGGCTCGGACTCCAGGCTCGGTATAACTGCTCCGAACACCAGGTTCGGAGTAAGCTCGGTCATTCTCTTAGATTCGGTGAGAGATCGGTCTAGGCTCGGACAGAGTTCGGTGGTCATTCGGAGCAAGTTCGGACTTACTTTTGTTTTGTTCGACCGAAGATCAGGTTCGGAGGACTTTCGGTGTTTCTAAAGTTCGGACGACGTTTGGTCATAGTTCGGAGGAGGTTCGGACGTGGTTCGGAGGGAACAGTAAATTTTTTTTTTGAAAATGTCCGATTTTCAAGCGTTCGCAGCTACTCAAAATTCGGTTCAAGCTACGATGCAAACAATGATGAATTATGATAATGAAATCGGAACAAGTCAGAAAGTTCCCAAATTGCTAAAATTGGAAGATTATCATAGTTGGGTTAAACGGTTTGAAGCATTTGTCGATACAAATGACATTGATATGTGGTTAGCGTTCACTGAGCAATATGTTTATCCTAAAGATGAAACTGGTGAACCTATTCTTCAAAGGAAAATGTCGTCTGAACAAAAGAAAGCTTATCAAGCTGAGAAAAAGGCGTATGGTACATTAACGATGGCATTGCCTAAAGAGTTACTTCATCAATTTGCTGGTAACTACACATCAAAAAGTCTATGGGATGCTTTGGAGAAACGATGTGAAGGCAATGACCAATACAAGAAAAGTCGACAAAAGGTTTTGAAGAAAGAGTTTGATAGTTTTAAGCATTATCAGAATGAAACGATTCCCAATCTAATTGCAAGATTCGCTCATCTGATGAGTGAAATGCGTTTGGTGAATCTTACTAAAGAAGAGGTTGATATGAAAGAAAAGATTTTGGAAGCATTGCCTGAAAAATGGGAGAATTATGTGATGATGATTACTCATGATAAAGATTTTTCTGGATTGTCTTTCAATGATTTGGTTCAAAGACTTCAGGCTCGGGATATGGAATTAATGGTGAATAAATCACTTCCTACACAAATTCAGAATCCTGCAGTGTATCATGGTGAAAATGACTCTACAATGAATGCTGGGAAGTCTACTAGTCTTAGTTCTGCTCCTCCTACAGCATTTCTAGCAGGTAAATCTGAAATTCCAAGTTATTCTTCTGCTGGTTGTACTGTGTCATTTCCAAGTTCTTCGGCTCAAAGTGCATTGTCTGTTCAAACTGTCGATGATTATAATGCGTTGATGTCTGCATTGGTATCTTCATACTTTGGTGTTATCACTGGTGCTGTGAGTAATGCTGAGTTAGCAAATGAAGATTATGATCAGATTGATTATGATCATTTGGAGGAAATGGATCTGAATTGGCAATATGCTATGTTAGTTCGTAGAACGAAGAAATTTTTTAATAGAACTGGTAAGAAGAGACTTAATCAGGAAGGAAAGATTGGATTGGACAAATCTAAGGTGAAATGTTATAAGTGTTCAGTTTATGGTCACTTTGCTCGAGAATGTCCAAGTTCTACAGAAAGTAAATTGAAAACTGGTCAGCATGCACATTTAGTTTTTCATCCATCCGATAAAGCTGAAAAGGTTGATCAGAAATCTGCTACTCTTGCTTATGATTGGACTAATACATTTATGCATCCAGATGGGTTTGCCTGGAATGCCGATTCAGAAGTTAAAAAGAATCATACTCCAATCTCAATTGCTTTAACTGTTCAACATGCTGATGATGAAAGTTTTTTAATAGAGTCTGATACTTCTTCTAGTATATCTTTGGTACAAGAAGAATTACCTAAAGTTTCTACAAGTTCAAAGGTTGAAGAGTTTGAATGTTTCAAATGTAAGAAATTGCTCCAGGAGATTGCAAGTTTTGAACAACGTTGCCAAATTTCAACTGAAGAGATTGTGGTGTTAAAGAAAGAGTTAGAGGATTTTCAAAAGAAGTATTATGAGTTGGTTCATGTTCATGAAGATGTTTTGAAAGAGAAAGCAAAATTGGCTGAAGAGTGTGAGAAAGCAAAAGCTGAGGCTTTAGACGCAGCTCAAGATTTTGAAAATCTGTTTGAGAAGAGTTATCCAGTTCAGCAAAAGTATGAAGAAGCTACTGCTCTTATTGCTACAACTGCTGTTACTGTTGAAAAACTTCAAAACAAGATCTCTATGCTTCAAGATGAGAATACTCTCTATCGTGACAAGAATGAGGTATTGACTAAAGATGTTGAGATTTACAAGAAAAAGAGAGAAAGTGTTCTTGAAGAGTTATTTGCTGAATGTGAGATCAGAAAGTTACAAACTTATGAGTATGATGATCTCAATGCAAAGTTCATCAAGTCACAGAAAGAAGTTTTTGAAGCTCAACAAAAGATCAATGACTTGAAATTGGAAATTTTGGAACTGAAAAGGCAAGTGAAGAACTGCAATTTGTCACCGACAATGCTCAACTTTCCTATACAAGCAGGATCAGAGTTCAGAAAGTTCTAAGAAGGATGATGTTCATTTGGTTCCTCAACCAGTGGATTTGGTTGAAGTTACTTCTGCTCCGATTGATCCAAAAGATGAATTGCATGATTATTCCAAGTTTGCTACTCCATCCAAGAAGAACAAGTCCAAGTCTAAGAAGAAGGAGAAGCCTTTGGGTGATGCTCCTAAATTTGTTACTAAGTCTGTTTTGTTGGAGAATGAAAAAGTTTTTGATAAGGTTGCTTCAAGTTCTTCCTTCGGCAACTGAAGAAGAAAAAGGGTTGATTGAGAAGAACAAGCTGAAAGATATCAAAGCCAAATTTACTAGTGAAGCTATGGCAAGAGATGTTTCTGGTTCTTCTTCAAGTTTTTCAAAGATTCCAGGTTCCAAACACAAAGGTTTGGGTTATGAATTGAAGGAAGAACTAATTCAAGTTAAGAAACCAGTGAAAGTTGCCAAGGTTCCTAAACCAAAAATTGCAAAGAAATCTCCATCTCAGAAAGAATTTTCTTATTATTCTGGAAGGTCATCATCTTCAAGGAGTCCATCTCCTAGGTATGATTCTTCTGATGGTTTCTTTGATACCTTTGATTCTGAACATTCATCTGGTTTTTCAAAATCAAAACAATTTTCAAATAATTTTCGAGAACGACTTTGTTATGTATGTCGTCAACCAGGACATCTGGCTGCTGATTGTCCGACGACTGCATATATTCACAAAACTGCCAAATATGTGGATAACAATGGCCAAATTTTTGATGAACCATGGTCCCCAAACGCTTATAGTCAACTCGTAAATCGTCTTGGTCTAAATCAAGTACGTCGGTTGAATCTGATTCAGGTTCTGATAAAAAATTAAAACTTTTACAAATTTGGAAACCAAAAGTTGTTTCCAAGGCCAACATGGACTTTGTGGAAGACACCGGGCGACCCGACGCTGTTAAATCGGGTCGATCCCAATGCAACTAATGTTTTATTTGGTGTCAAGCAGGTGTTTCAGGAAGACCTTTCGGTGATTGAAAAATTGCTGATTGTGAAATATCTGTTCTAATTAAATTGAACTTCAAAATCAATTTTGTTTTTCAAAAGGCTAAACTGTGAGTATTCGAGTTGGTTGATCAATTTTTCTTGTTTTTCACTCCGTCTCATTCTGAGGGGGAGTTTTGTTTTTGCAAAAATACAAAAATCGTGTGTTGTTTTTCAAATCGTAAAAATGAAAATCTATAAATAGAGTTGTCATTTTTAGGGGGAGAAATTTGAAAAAGACAAAAACATTGAAAAATGCAAAAAGCCAAAAACATTGAAAAATGAGAAATTGTATCCGACATGATTGGGAAATGATGGTACATTGGCTGACATTGTCTGACTCATGGATAAAATATATGAAAAAGCCATAAGACCATTTGATCGATGTGCAAGGTAGGCTCGGCAAATCAGAAAGTATTCAAATGTGATATACACTAAATCTGATGCTTGACTCTAGTGGACAACATCTTGATGCATATCTCATGATATATCAAGAAAATGATATGTGAGAAATAAAAATGAGAAATCACTGTGTATACATGTGTTCATTTTGCAAAGATTTAAACTTGTTTGATTTTCTTTATTTTGTCAAACGATCGGACTTTCTCTGCGTGTCGAAAGACCGACCTGATCGTTGTTCGTTTGACGTTCTGCTTTATTTTCTTTGGCGTTTCGTATAACTCATCGGACTTTCTTTGCGTGTACGGGAGTACCGACCTGATTGTTGTTGAATTATACAACTTCAACTTGTTTTATTTTCTTATTTTGTTAAATCCGAGGCCTTATCTGCGTATCGAAAGATCGACCTTAAGGTAGACGATTTAACGTTCTAATTTCTTTTTGCATGGAACACAGTTGACTATATCATGATAATAATCATTGTGTGATTAAAATCACAAATGAGATCACAAAATGTGATAAGCAAAAGCATATCTGAGTATGTCTGATAGTGTGGGGTACACTGGTCAATGCAGAATCTTAATCAATATCTTAACATATCCAAATGTTATGAGTATGATTGTGCCAGAGTTTAACGTTGGACAAATTATATCTGCAATCGGCATGACTTATGTGCTTCAATAATTGAAATTGAAGTATAGTTCAGCATATTATGACCGATATGATCCCAAGTTGTGATCTTTCTCACAAAAGACAAAAATAGTGTCTAATTCAATATTGTTTTACTTTTCTTATCAGAAAATACCATAAAGATTTTAGGTGTGTTTTGATATAAAGTTTCTAAAAAGTCAAAAAGATTTTGTTTCTATTTTGTTTTCGATTGATCAACACGAAATACAATATCAAGTTTCAAAATCAAACTATCTTGGAGTTTCGAAGAGACATTTTGCACCAAGATTATTTATGATGGCAGGTTTCTAAGTGGGAAGAGAACATCACAACTTCAAGTCTTCTGAAGCTTGTTGATAAAGAGATTACACACGATGCAATATCAAGTATTCAAGATTAAGCTCATCGTCAAGATCGAGGAAGAGTTTTTTTGAAGATACAAGATACAAGTTTGAATAGAGAAGATGATACTGCACATGCCGAGGGGGAGTTTGTTGATACATAGTCCTGATCGTCATGTGAAGTATCGAATACAAGATGGATCACACAAGATAGCTGAGGTCCGAACTCCCAGCGAACCTGGAGTTCGGACAGCTCCGAGCTTGTGGCCGAACCTGAGGTTCGGCCAGTCGTATTTCAACTTGTATAAAAAGTTCATCTTGTATAGAATTAAGAGTAGCTTTCATGTCATATTCTCTAAGTGTACTCTGTGGTTTTCTCTGTGGTTAATACAAGTCATTTGTATTTACTCTCTGTGATTTCATCTCGTATTTCATTGATTTCATCACGACTAAGTAGAAGATCTATACGCTGACGCACTTTCAGTCTGCTCTCCTAAATGAGTAAAGCCACATTCACATATATTATGTCTTTATATAACACAATTAATTCCGTTTCCAAAATTAATCCAACTTTTTTTTCCTTAGGGTTATACAGGCACATCCTCCTCGATTTCCACAAGACCTATACCAGTCATGTCATCATCTGCAGAGAAAAAAACAATCGTTGATCTTCTTAAATTTGATCGGCAAACTGCGTCTGTAAGTACAAAATCATTATATTTCATTACCATAACAGGTTCTTTGTCATTCTAAACTGACCATAACTCATACAATTTCACTCATGTTCAATACTCCGTTAAAAAGATATTGTTATACATAAACAACATTTTCTACTTTAGAATTGTAGAAAAAAAAATCAAAGTTTTTTTTCAAATTCTTTTATGAAACCAATGTACCGCTCATCTTCATCTCACAAAATTATCATGTCCTACTGCTCAGTTTCTTCTACTGCTTGACAACTCATCACACAATTATATAAAAAATTAGTTAAACCAAATATTTTCATTTCCCGATCATAATATATTTAGGCAGCCCCTTACACCAAAATTATTATAATGTATCACTCTTATATCTTACCAGGGCCGCACTTTTCTTTGTGATGCTTCATTTCGGATTTTACTACAGAAGAGCCATGGTTTAATACTTACTGTACCTTCACAACCTGCAAGTTACCAACCTACTGGTGAAATAACTCCTGGACATACCCCGCGCACTGGAAGATTGCAACTTGCAAATACATGTAATCCCTTTTTTAATTAATAACAAATTATAAATCTATTAACAATTTCCTTAAGATTTTTGTCTTTTTAGGTACCATATCACAACCACCATCACAGATTCTACAACCTCTACTACTACAGTAATCTATGAGAATGTTGGCCACATGATACCTGGCTCGCTCTATTCTAAATTGGTTATTGTAGAAAATACCGTGGATCCTAAAAGCCTACGTGCACCAATAATACAAACAAAGGGAGATGTTGTCTGCTTCCATCTAAAGGTTCAGTTGTACACAGAGGCTGGAGTCACATAATTTAATATAAATCTAGCTGAGCTATAGGTGACACATCTACTTCAACACCAACACAAGCTACCTTTGGAATAGCACCCACAAGCCATGCCGCCTCTTTACCCTCACGAACTCCAATACCAACAAGATAATCACATCGTTAGGCAGCAACAACCGAAGTCAAAAGATCATTTTCCACAGAGAATTGTTCGCTTCTTACTAAATCTCTACCACAGTGCACAACTATAATCACAAAACACTAGAAAGAATTATGGCTGACTGAAATTTTAGCCCATTAACTTAGCCCGCCACCTGTTGTTTCTCTATTTTTTCAGGGACATCTTCACATGACGACCCACCACATGCTTACGCAACACTGCTCCGTCTTCGGCACCGGTCGTTAAATGTTTTGTGAACATTAAACTCGGATGTTTCAAATATTACATGTACATATGCAGCCACCCTATTTTGATATATAATATATGGGTGCTTACTTTTCTGCGCATCTGAAATCTTTGAATAGACAACCGCTGCAACGCGCGATTGATTCCTCGTTTATTATAAAGCTCATGGAATGAATTGAGTGGAATTCGCGATCAGAAGGAATTAAAAGGGAAGTGACGCGGACTGTGTAGGCTTGCACAAATAAAGGAAAATTTAGTTGGGCTAATGGTGGGCCTGCGCATACTTCTAATAAACAAAAGGTACATGGGCTGTTGGAAATTCGGCAGAATGGAGTTCGTGAAGTTTTTATAAAAGAGAGGATCGCATGCATCATAGGGGGATTCGAGAACCCTTAGGGGTTTGGAACGACAGAGGACATCCGTAGACATAGGGAGTTCCACGGCAGCCTTTGGCTGCTGTTTACGCACACAAGAGGGCTACGGATGACCCTTGGGGGTTTTTTCGGGTACGAGGTCAGAGAGGATTAGGACGTGGACAAGAATGTAGGACCGATTGGAACCCCAAACCCGGATTGTGTTCAACCAAGAGCTCGAAAGATGGTGAGATGGGATGATCGAGAATCTAGGATAAAACACAAATATGATGTTAAAGTCTAAGATTTCATTGAACCGAATGATTACATGAACAAGAAATCACAACAATACATCATAACCCTCTGAATCTTCCATGCTCATCTTGGGTTGAGCTCAAACCCAAGATGAGACTCTCTCTATCTAGAAATGTAAGTCACACACTCTAAAGATCATCAATTTTAGATTCATCCTTTTACAAATGAGGGCTTCACACTCCATTTATAATGAGAGCCCATGTGCCTCACTAGCCCGCTAACTAGCAAGACACACATTACAATGAGCAAATACAAAGAAAAAATGTTAACATAAATATTAATTAAATCAAAGTTGATTTAATTAATATGAAGCTTGACTCGCTCGAACCGATATTCCGTTGACTTTTACGTTGACCAACGACAAGAATGGTTGACTTTTCCAGAAAATGTCTTCGGTCCAAACTTGCAAGCCTCGATCATCACAACCCGCGTCTCTGAATCAAATCACAACGGATTCTTCAACTGAATGCTTCGTAAACAAATTTGATGGCGTCAATCACCAAAATTTTAGTTCCAACATATTCCCCCTTGACCGATGCTTTCAAATCTGTTCAACTGCTGAAGAATCGCTCTGTCATACATCTTTAATGAGAAACTGATAAACTCGAGACAATCTGTTGTAGAAATTTCCTCTCTGAATAAGCTTCTTCTGTTCTCGTTTCTCCAGTTGAGAGCCAAGTGTTCCGCTCACTCGGTTCACACGGTCGGGTACAATAGTAAGAAAATGCATAAACTCGGAGTCCAAACCGCAACAAATCAAATCAGATAAACCAATCAAATACTGAAAATGCCCAAACTCTGGATAATCGACCTGATAATTCAACTCCATAATAATTCCTCCTATTTCGCTAAATCTCTCCAAAAACATTCAGTCGGAAGCGTAAAAATCAGATGCAGGGAGTCGAACTGTCCCGCTCGGTTGCCTAGAGAAACCGGATAAACAATCTTGAAATCGGACAATCTCGCGTAAAACCGGAAACCGGATGATGACAGTTGGGAATGATCCATAAATACTGCACTTGTTCCGCGTGACTGGGTTAGATACAAAAAATAAAGTTAAATTCGAGTGATGGGTGAAAAATGTCATGAAAAACGTCACTTAAATCGAGAAAATGTGCCAAATCGGAGAAAAACTGAGATCCCAAGTGCAAAATAATAATAGTCAGAGTCTTCGAAATTTTGAGTGAAGAAAAATGAGCTCGGAAAAATATTCCGAGAAGATTTATGAGAAATATCGATGAAAACGGCGCGATCTGAAAATTTCCATCAATTTTTTTCAAGTAACGGCTCTCCGAGATATTTAATTGGAATATTCCAATAATTTAATTGAGATTCCAATTAATCCGGTTAGCCGACATCCGCGTTGCATCAGCTAAAAATAAATCGTGAGACATAACGAAAAAAGCTGCATAATTAACCGGATATCAAAGCTAACCCGTCAGTGGTCGATAGCCAACGTAAGTGTGACGTCAATAAACGAGAACCCCAATAAAATATATTAGAACAAGCCCATGACCAACATAAATTTCCAAAAATTTCGTTACGTGCGTTATCTCGTTTAGTCTCGTAAAAGACTGATAGAAAAAAAAAACCCCGCGTTTGACCGAAAATCCTGAAAATTAATTAGTGGAATTAAATCTCATGAGAAGCACAATCCATGTGATTTGATGAGGACCAATTAGATTGCCCCATTAGTTAAATCCAACGGCTGAAAATGTAGCTGATCCACGGTTTGGATCATGATCCGTGTGCCTGGGTTATGCATCAATCAGAGAATAGTGTGACAAAACACACACAAAGATCCTACGGTCCAGATCCGATCGATCTAATGGTCCAGGGGGGCTGATCCGCGTGATAGAGGCTATGGCCAATCACTAGGCGACAACGAAAGAACCCTTTCAACGGTTCTTCTCCAGTGCTGGTCCCACCAATGTTTCCTTGGACCAATCACCATTCGACAACAATAAAGAGGTGATGTAGGCCAGCTGACATAGAGGAGAGAGACATTCTCTCTGCGCCAGTAGAAACATGCCATGTCATCCGGTCTCCATTAAATCGTCTTCAACCCCCGCAAACCCTAAAACCATTGGAGGAACTCACCGGAAAAACGTTACCTCGCCGAAAAAAACATGAACTACTCATATCTCGGTCAAATCTTAACCAAAATTGACGAAGTTTATACCCCTGGACTCGTGATTTTGATGCTCTACAATTCTAGTCGATCAAAAACCTCTAACAACATCTCGAATGAAAACCCAAAACCAGACCGTACAGTGAAGCTTGTCGTTCAAACCTGATCATCCAACTGGACCAGCTCGTATGGAATAAAGCTGGTCGTTCAAGTATAAAGCTGGTCGTCCAGAACATACCCTGATCGTCCATTACAATGTGCTGGTTGTCCAGAGTACTTGCTGATCATCCAGGCCAAAATCTGGCCGTCCAGGCTATCTTCAAACATGACCAGGTCACTTAGGCAAATAATGTAATAACAATAATGAGTTCAATTTCTATTAAAATTTTATTTGGTTAATGTCACAATATATATTAATTAGTTCCGTGTGTTTACAGTTAAATAATAATAAAAGTAAGAAAAGAAAAAGAGAGAGGAAAGAATATATAATAGTATAGCTGGGTATATGGATTCGAACTTGTGACATTTGTGAAGAGAGTAAAGGACAAAGCCAGCTGATTTGAAAAACTTTATTTGATTTAACATCAAAATTTCTTTTTTCTCCTTTTAGAAGAAAGTCGTCTATTGTGTTAATATAAAAATGTGAATTATAAAAACAAGATGTTTACCCCCTCCGCGCGTTGCTGCGGGGTTGAATTTGTATACTGAACGCAAGTAAAAAAAGTTAAGTGGTATAAAATGTAAAAATTTAAAAGTCTTGTGGTGAAAGTATAAAACTATAGAAATATATTAAAAGCGAAAGTAGAAAAGTTAAAATTTTCGTCGCCAAAGTAGAAGACAAAAAAAACTTAAAACAAAAAAAAAAAACTTTAAGTTAGAGGATAAAAATTAAGTAGTATAAAACGTAAAATTCTAAAAGTCATGTGGTGAAAGTATAAAAATATACTAAGTTAAGTAGTATAAAACGTAAAAGTCTAAAAGTCTCATGGTGAAAGTATAAAACTATAAAAGTATAGTAAAAACGAAAGTAGAAAAGTTAAAAGTTTCGTCGCCAAAGTAGAAGACAACAAAACTTAAAACAAAAATAAAGTTTAAAAGCTAGAGGGTAAAAAAGTTAAAGGGCATAAAACGTAAGAGTCTAAAAGTCTTGTAGTGAAAGTATAAAACTATAAAAATATACTAAAAACGAAATTAGAAAAGTTAAAAGTTTCGTGGCCAAAATAGAAGACAACAAAACTTAAAATAAAAAAAAAACCTTAAAAGTTAAATGGTGCAAAACGTAAGAGTATGAAACATATGTGGCCAAACTATGAAAACTAAAAGTTTACTATTTCGTTAAAAAAAAAACCAAATCTAAAACATTTAGGGGTAGAAAGCGTCAGAGCATTAAAGTTACGTGGCAAAACTATAAAAAACTAAAAATTCACTATTCATGAACCAAATTTCATTGTTATATAATAAATTAGCCAATCAAACTCGATATTCACATATTGTTTTGATTCAGTAGTTTTAGTTGTTTAAATTAAGATTTGAAAAAACTAATTCTTGTGTTGGTCTTGATTTTAGTCGTGAACGAATGGACAAAAAGTAATACAATTTATTATAAAGCTCATTTATAAAGCTCAACAATTTATTATAAAGCTCATGGAATGAATTGAGTGGCATTCACGATCGGAAGGGATTATTAGGGAAGTGAGGTGGATTGTGTAGGCTTGCACAAATAAAGGAAAATTTAGTTGGGCTAATGGTGGGCCTGCGCATACTTCTAATAAACAAAAGGTACATGGGCTGTTGGAAATTTGGCAGAATGGAGTTCGTGAAGTTTTTATAAAAGAGAGGTTCACATGCGTCATAGGGGGATGCGAGAACCCTTAGGGGTTTGGAATGGCAGAGGACATTCGCAGACAGGGAGTTCCACGGCAGCCTTTGGCTGCTGTTTACGCACACGAGAGGGCTACGGACGGCCCTTGGGGGTTTTTTCGGGTACGAGGTCAGAGAGGATTAGGACGTGGACAAGAATGTAGGACCGACTGGAACCCCAAACCCGGATCGTGTTCAACCAAGAGCTCGAAAGATGGTGAGACGTGATGATCGAGAATCTAGGATAAAACACAAATATGATGATAAAGTCTAATGATTTCATTGAACCGAATGAT
>JBCNJP010000006.1:57555848-57594174 GCA_039602395.1 Deinandra increscens subsp. villosa | reverse complement strand
AATATGCGGTAGAGGGAATGGGTCTTTAGGGCAGGCCTTGTTTAGGTCTGTGTAATCTACACATACCCTCCACTTACCATTCTTCTTTTGGACTACCGCCCCACGGTGGGCGCCAAATTGTTTTGGTCAAAAACTGCCTAAGCAATTAGTTGATCAAACTTCGTATGTGAGGTAGAGTGTTTGATGTAAATAAAGATAGAAATGTAAATTTGAAGATTGACACGAGGATGTAACGAGGGAAAATCCAGGAATCCTTGAGTATCCTCAAGGAGCCTAGCAAAAAACCTCGGGGGCCGGTTCAAAGTACCTGCCTCCTAAAACTTTTATATGATGAAAGTATTTGGTACAAAGTAAATGAGCTCGAAATCTAAGTGTTACAGAGAGTTTTGATAGCGAGTATCGTGTGTTGTGTGTCCTGAATGAATGACCTAGAGCTCGTTTAAATAGTCAAAAATGCATTAACTAACTAGGCTAAAAACTAGGGATTGAGTCTTCAAGTCTTTGTGAACGTTGGAGTCAGTTACAACACGTCCCATAAAGCCTTGACCGAGTCTTTAGCCATCATTTACACGTCCCTTAATACCTGCAATCAATTAAGACACGTGGACAATTGTAACGGTTAATCGATAACTGTAGTTCAGGATCCTTTGAGCTTCTGGCGAGCATCCTGAAATAATATAACCAACTGTCCTATATTTTAGGGATTCTCCCAACTAAGCCAATATGAACGTTGTGGACCACTTAGTCCACGTTTTATATCATTTTTCCGAGTCTTTAGGCTTGTCTACACGTTTCTTTGACCCTGCAATTAATAAGACACATGGGAAAAACAAACGGGTTAGTTGATAACTATAATTCAGGATGCTCGAACCTGCCAGGATCCTGAGCTTGCGTAAGGATATTGAACCATTTGAGCTTCCGCCAGGATCCCGGATTATCAGCCCTAACAATAACCATCGTTTTCGCCAAACCCAAGGTTTCATCACCTTCTTCACCTATATCACCATTGTCGACCTAGAACTAGAGAAAGCATGTAGACGAACAAGCTACAGTCTCGAATGCTCCATATTCGACTTCTTCCATCCACCCGTTCAAATTCTTCAATAACCCTGCAACACAAGCTCATCTACTTTCTCTAATGTTCTTGAATTTTGAAGATTAACAATTTAGGAGAGAGAAAGTGTAGCATGTTGCGTATGGGATGAGAGAAGGAAAGTGGGTATGGACATTTGATGAGAGAGAAGATGTGATGGGTTGGTATGGTGTGCTTTTGTCAGATATATAGGGTAAAGTGTGAAGAGATATGGTTGACCTACTAAAGTGATGGTGACAAATCATGTTCCTTTTTACTTGCTCCAAAGTGATTTGAACAACAATTAAAAATTAGGCTCGAAAATCTTGAAGGAACACTAATTTAGAATATTTTGTTAAAACAAATAATACAACTAAAAATGAAATTGTTGTTTGAGCAGAGAGTAAAACAGTGATATATTTTGGGAGGAGTTTTGAGTTTAAGTAAACTCACCATGAACTCACTTTTTGGTGTTTGAAAGATTTAGACATAAAACCCAAAATAAAATATATCAAGAACAGAAGATAGAACATCTCTATTTGTTACAAAAACAAGCAATATGAACACACAAAGTTGAAGAAACCAACCGATTTGTTGCGTTTTCTTCGACCATGGCTCTGATACCAATTGTAGAAACCGGGGTCGGTGAGCCAAGCCAAACCCCGATGGCACAGCGGAAGCGGATCAGAGACTTTGTGAGCTTCGTCTTTGTAGAACAAATATAAACACCAAGAAGAACATAAGGAACCGGATCTTCAACAATGGTGTTGTGAGATGTGATGATGATGATGAGGATAATATAGAAGTAGTGATAAACGAGATAATGTAGAGATAATCATTGATGAAGTTGAACGATTACATGTTTACCTACACCACTCATGCTAGGTTCATGAACAAGTGTTCATGAACCCACACAACTTCAAAGATTCATGTCCTAAGCTCTCTCACTCATACATGCATACATACTTAGTCTTTCACATGAGAAAGACTATATATACTAACCTAACAATGGCAAACTAGTAAATAACCAACAACTAGTCTAGTGACAAAATAAATAACGTTACAATGAATAATAAAGTCACTAATGCCATGTCTTCGGTTAATGAGAGTCTCGAGTCATGAACTTCACCGTGTTGTGCGAACGGTCAAACGGTAAGTGGTACGTTGAGTTTCATCTAACAAAATCTTGAACTCGTCGAACTCGGGAATTCCCAACAGACTTCTATCTTGTTTGTGTCAAAAGAAAAAGCCTAAAGAATTTAGTTGGATGGAACCGAAGTGTGTTCCTGCTTTTATGATAACAACCCTTGCAACCATAAAGTTTTCAAAATGCAAAGGGTGGAAATGTGATATGCAGTTTATGGAGTATATGTTGGGGAATGCAGAGGTTTTGAAGAATGTAACAATCATATGGGGAAACTACGCTCATATTGACAACGATGTTTGTGTTCTATGTCGCGAGTGGCCGGAATCTGCTACACATATATTCACTGGTTGCTGTTTCTCCGACACTGTATGGCAGCTTGTGGCTAAGTGGTGTCGGCTCCCCCAAGTCATTGCTTTTGAAGTTTCGGACCTGATTAGAATCAACATCGACAAGGATACTCCTTTGAGGAAGTCCAAGGCAATCAGAGTGATTTTTTTAACGGGGATTTGGTGCATCTGGGTGGAAAGGAACAAGGCTATCTTCGACAATCGTCCTCCGTCAATTAGTCGGGTGCTCATGGAAATTAAGTCAAAAAGTTTTCTTTGGTTCGTTAATCGATGTAACGATCAATCCGTTAGTTGGATGGATTGGTCCATTTTTAAGATGTAATCTCTCGTTCCTTTGGGCCTCTAGCATCTTGCTAGTGTGTTCGTTGTTTCCTTAATAAAATTGCCGTTCAAAAAAAAAAATCATATGGGGAAACTTATGCATAGAAGAAGAAATGCGGTTGTGTGCACGGTTACTTAAGGTTCCAAGGGCTTCTCGAAATTGTGAAATCCATTTTTTTGGAAAGTATTCTCTTTCTCCACTGGTAGATAAATAGCTTTTGCTAAATCAACATCATATTCAATGGCTTGTGTCTAGTCTTTTATTTTGGACACCCGCATTTTTAGTTTTTACTTTGATATTAAGCCATATGGTTTCCCCCCCCCCCCCCGGCTTTAAGTGATGGTGGGTTTTCCCGATGGATGTGCAACACAGAGGATCCTGGTTACTCGCACGGTCTGGGGTCGCAACGTGTCGTCGGTTGTTATGATGTTTGCGGTTCAAAAGAAATAAATAGTATGCTACTTGTCTTTAAGAAGTAGAGCTTCAGATCCTCTTGAAGGCATTTTATTCCAACATTTTCAATTACCATAAGAGTTAGAATCAACGTGTAACCATCAGTTCCATTCACATAATCACATCATGAGAAGAATCAAGCATCATTCTGTTATTTTTATAGTTGTACCCAAAGAAACAAACATACAAAATGCAATCAAAGTGTAGTTTTTTAACGTTTTTGTTTTGCTATACAAAAAGGATTAGCGGTGAAACCTGTTGCCCGTTTGTCTTCTATTTCCATGTAAACTTTTGAGTGTTATATGCTTAAAATATATAATGTGTAAATTGCTTGTCGATTCAAGGTGTCAACATCAAATTCTAAAATTAGTTTTTTCACGGAAAAAATCTTCTAAAATGCAACAATGTTAATCAAAATGTTGAAGTTACCTTATCAGTGTATGAATCATGTACAATTCCAAATCTATGTATTGCAATAAAGCACAACAAATGTTGGTATCTTTAATCCTAATAAAGCACTAAATTAGATGCCACATGTCTCATTTCTAGGAGGTCCACATCAGCATTGTCACATGTCAAAACCACATTCATGTATCAATTTATTAGACTATCAATTAAGTATAATTACCAATTTTTTCAAAACTAAATTTCCATTTAAAAAAATTGACAAACTTAATGTGAATTTGATAAATTCACTCAATGTTTGATTATTTTAATAAAACTAATCAATAATTTGTCAAACATAATAAATTTGATTATTTTAATCATTTTTTATAGGTATCTAAAATGAACCCAACCCGTGTAATACACGGGTTACTAACCTAGTATTACATATATAAACAAAATGATACCGAACGGTAGATAAACAGTCAACCTAAAACAGGCGACTAGGGTTTTTGATAAACCTCCAGGATCTTTATTATTAATCAAAACTTAACTTCAATAATGAATACAAAGTCTTTTTAAATAGGAAAACATAAACTTGCAAAACAAGAAAAAGAAACTAGATTAAAATAAAGATAGCGGGCCGATGGGCCGATTGGGTGCTTGGATACGTGTCTGCTCATAATCCGTATCATTCTCCCCTTCTTCGGAAAACTCGTCCTCGAGTTTTAACACTTGATGAAATCCACGGGAGCCACCCGGATCGAACGGATGATCCAGACGTCCTATTCTCAACACCGTCACGACGAATACTTTAATGTTAAATATATCTTCACACATTGCTCGGGTCATCTTCAAACAAATACAATGCATATCGACGGGTCCTGGGTCTATAGGGTTGTCTGGTCCTCTCCCATCTTTCTCCTTCTCCCTCTCTTCGAAAAAGACTCGTCCTCGAGTCTTGAGAATGTCATAGAAAGCTTCCTTTTTCCTTGAACGTACATTTATCTCAACAAAAATCGATTCGTGATCCTCAAGAATCGATAAACTTTCATGCATGCCAACACCTAACTCGAGTAAACTCGTACAAAACCGGTGCTCGTCATAAATATGAATATTGGTACAAAAACTACCCACAAATGCTTCTGACGTCATGAATGGAATTTCAAACAACCAAAGGATATGATTGATTTGCATCCAAAATTGTGATATCTCACCTTCTTTTGATATCCTAAAATTTTTCAACAATAAACCACTCATCTTAAGAAACTCCAACATTTTGGAGCCTTTTAATTTTTCAAACAGTAACCCACAAATTGGAAATCCCATCTTTTTAGAATTCCAAAAAAAATCGAGCAAGATCCGAGCATCACATGTTAAAAAATAATGATATTGCATTTTTATTGCATCCCTCGTGGATGGCAATTCCTTAGCAATTAAACTCCACAAATCATGTGAGATAACAACAAAATTTGAAAAACGAAAATTACGGGATATGGGCATCTCAAACTCGCACGATGAATTATCCCAATTGTATTTTAACCTGAATATTGAATCAACAAGGACGCCAACTTTTACGGAAATAACTAAATAACTTAAACCGTCCTCGACCCTCGAATTTTCAAATTGCACAACACAATGATGAAATTGGCTGGAAAAAATAACAAATACCGGATCGTAATCACTTGAAACGGTTGGCGGATGCAGGTCCTGTGGGTGTGGAATGATTGGTGAGTGCGGCTTTCGCAAATGCAGAATGGTTGGTGACGATTGCACCGGTTGCGAGGGTGGTGGGCAGTGCGCGGACGATGTCGGAAGAGTAACCCAACCCAGAAGCTTTTGAATCAAAAAGCATTCTTCCATGTCTGGTTCAAATCCGTCTTCATCGTATCGTGGATAAGAGTGATGTCCCCCGTTGCCTCTGGCGACGAATCTACGAGGTTGATCACAGTCGTCCACGTCTCGGGGATCTCGATGATGATCTTCGTTGCCTCCGGCGGCGAATCTACGCTGATGATCATGAAGATGCCTCCGATATTCGGCCATGGCTCTTTATTATTTGTTTGAAGATGACCCGAGCAATGTGATCTTCGTTGCCTCTGGCGGCGAATCTACGCTGATGATCATGAAGATGCCTCCGATATTCGGCCATGGCTCTTTATTATTTGTTTGAAGATGACCCGAGAAAGATGGGAGAGGACCAGACAACCCTATAGACCCAGGACCCGTCGATATGCATTGTATTTGTTTGAAGATGACCCGAGCAATGTGTGAAGATATATTTAACATTAAAGTATTCGTCGTGACGGTGTTGAGAATAGGACGTCTGGATCATCCGTTCGATCCGGGTGGCTCCCGTGGATTTCATCAAGTGTTAAAACTCGAGGACGAGTTTTCCGAAGAAGGGGAGAATGATACGGATTATGAGCAGACACGTATCCAAGCACCCAATCGGCTCATCGGCCCGCTATCTTTATTTTAACCTAGTTTCTTTTTCTTGTTTTGCAAGTTTATGTTTTTCTATTTAAAAAGACTTTGTATTCATTATTGAAGTTAAGTTTTGATTAATAATAAAGATCCTGGAGGTTTATCAAAAACCCTAGTCGCCTGTTTTAGGTTGACTGTTTATCTACCGTTCGGTATCACAAAAATTAAGTGTAAAACATATATGAGACAAATCATTATTCATAACAGACCAATCAAACGTTTCCACGTTGTCTCTTTGTTGCGTGCCTCATGGTAGACCATATATATACTTTTAAAACTTCTTTTTTAAGTTTTATTATAAATCAAAGTGTGGTATGTGGTCCTTTGGTTAGACGTCACATGGCAAGTCACATACATTTTTTTTATTTTTTTATGTTTTATTCGTTATAGTTTTACACTGTCGTGTTTACATATATATTTTTAATTTATGTCATTGCATGGTATTTTTGTATTTACTTTTTATTTACGTTGCGCTTTAGCAATGTATGTGTCGTTCCCGTCGCAACACTCGAGTATTGAAATCTATTTATATACAGAAGGAAAATTTCGGTTGTAGACACATATACTATTGAATGACCTCCCCATGCCACATTGTTTTTGTTTTTGTTTTCTATTTCCTTTCAAGTTTCATTCGTTGTAGTTTCACACTTTCACAACATCGCGTTTACGTATTATTTTTTCAGTTTTCTTCTATATTACTTTATTTTAATATTTGTGTGTGCTTTTTTATACTTGATTTTCTTTACATTACGTATTAACAATTTAACTGTTTTGTATAACGCGCGAGGTAATGAAATCTACTTATGAAAAAAAAAACATTTTTTTTCTTGGGCTGCCATTTAGTATACAGATTGGGCCGAAAGAAAGACTTGAAGGAAAACAGAGAAACCGTGATCGTGATTCTGCTCCTAGATTCTACTCTCAAATCCCAAACCCTAGCTAATTTCGTTTCTTGTTATCATATTTGCAGGTAAGATTTCGATTTCGTATTTGAATTTACATGTGCGATTGTTTTCCCTTAATTAAGTTCTCACTAAGTTTTAATAATCAAACCCTAGTTCACGTTCCATAATGGCCCTGCTTTTTTCTTATTGAATATTAGTGTTTATACAAATGCCTTTTTAGTATTTGCTTTAAAACTAATATCGAATTTGGCATATTTTCAAATGAATGACTGGACTCATTGTCAATTTCGGCATTCAGATGATTTTGAACTTTTCTGTTTAATATTTTAGGGAAACAAAGCAGCTACCAATGAGCTCAAAGCAGCTAACAATGAGCTCAGACAGGCTTAGCGCGTTGCCCGAAGAGATTATTTCATGTATACTCTCTTTAATGTCTACGAAATATGCTGTGAGAACTAGCATTTTATCGAAAAGATGGAGGTACAGTTGGATGTTTGTCACCAACCTTGACTTTTATGATAAGGACCCCGTCCGCCCTTTAAGCAGAAACTTCGATTCTAGTAGGTTCTTACAGTTTGTTGATCGGATGCTAGAGTTTTGCAAATCATCCCAAGTTAAATTATTTCGATTAAACGTATTTCATAGTTCGGTTCCACAGTCAAAAGTTACAAAATGGATCGATAAGGCGGTTAGGTTAAACGTTTGTGAGCTTGACATACAACTTACCCTGCTTGAGTTGCCTTTAAGCGTTTTGACTTGCAAAACACTCACAAAACTAAGAATAGATTATGCGAATCCTGATTACTCTCTTTGGGAGGACGAGGATCCATGTTCAGTCAATCTTCCTTGTCTTAAAACCCTCGACATTGTTGTTTCTAGTGATCCTTTTGTTAACGCGTTTAAACTCATCCATGGCTCCCCGATCCTTGAATTTTTATCGTTAGAAGTTAAATGGTGCGAAGATGAAGAGGACTTCATATTCAATATACCTACCTTGAAACAACTGAAACTAACATTGGCATGCAGTCCAACATCTTTAAGCAAGAAAGTTGTTCTAAACGTCCCTAATCTTGAATATCTCTTTGTTGGCGGAGATCGGTGCTGGCTTTTTGTAATGGAAAATGTTTCATCTTTGAATGAGGCATCTGTTTCATATAATGATTTAAGATTCGATCATGGGTGGTTCGAACTTCTAAAGGGATTAGCTGGAGTTAAATCATTACAAGTTGAAAACACAAGTATTCTTTCCTCCATGTTCGCGGTCACTTCACGTTCTTCTTGGCCAATGTTTCCAAATCTGAAGCAGTTGGAGTTGAAGGGTTTTCAAGATTCTGCACTAATCCCTCTATTTCTTGAAAGTTCTCCTCAGTTGGAACATTTATGCATTGAAAAAGTAAACTATTCGTCGTTTGAGGTTTGAAGATTTCTCTTATTTTCTTGTTTAGCTTCTTTTATCCGTATATAATATTGAGTTCTTTGTATCTTGTTTGTGTTAGAAACAAAAGCCTAGAGAACCTAGTTGGATTGAACTCAAGTCGGTTCCTGCTTGTATGCTAACAAACCTTAAAACCATCGAGTTTTCAGAATATAATGGGAAAAAGTGTGACATACTGGAATACATGTTGAGGAATGCAAAGGTTTTGAAGACGGTGTCAATCACATTGGAATACTTATGCATAGAAGAACGATTTCAGCTATGTGCACAACTGCTTGCAGTTCCAAGAGCTTCCCGGTATTGTGAAATCTATTTTCATAGAAGTCGATTTCCATCTACTTATAGTTGATTAGCTTTTGTGAAATGAAGCATGTTCAATGGCCTGGGTCTTCGTTCTTGAAACTTTAGACCATTTACATTGATTTTTGATTGGATCGTTCGTCTAGTTTCATCCAGCCTTGTGTTTAGAACTTTAGATCGGTTATCGATATATTTTCAGTTAACCTTTCCTACTTTGTGTTCCCTGTTGATTGGGCTCTATAGAATTTCACTTAACAGGAGATTATGCTGATTTAATTTTGATTGGGGATCGTGTTTGTGCTTGTTTACACCCATTAGTATGTAGAGTATGTATTATCAGGTGGCAAAGAACTCGGGTCTTCTGCGTTGATTATTTTTTTTCTACGAGTTTACTCTAGTTGTTTTGAGTTGTAAACAAACCCAATTTTCAGTCAAGGAGGGAGATTTTGAGTCGAGTCAGCTTGTATTTTTCTAGTTCGAGCCCGAGTTGAGATTGGATCGACTCAACTCACCCAATGAACATATATACCAGATGTGGATGGAAACTAAAGTTTAACCTTTTTAGGTTTTATTTTTTTGAGGATTCGTTTGACATTATTCTAGTAGTCGATTACCTTTTGTGAAATGAATAGCATTTGGAGTACGTAGAAGTTAAGCAGTTTAGTGGGAACCTTGTAACAGAATTAAAGTTGTCATATTATCTCTAGGGTTTGAGTCATGAAAATAGACACTTACAGAAATACTAGGATAAAGTAGACAATGTTGTCGAATAACTCGCCGATCCGTGCTTTATGAGGTTGATAAATGATTGTATTTCGAGCTTTCCAAATGGTCCACCAAGCCATGTAAATAATGGTAATAAGAACATCTTTCTTCAATCTCAACAAGTTGCTAGACTCAATCGAATTCAAAACCACCATAGAAGAATCTAGGGCCAAGAAGTCCACCTCGAGCCAAGCCGAAATGCGATCATAAACTTTTGAGATAACCAAACAATCACCAAAAAGATGTGACGGGACAAGTAATGGAAGGAATATCAGCACCACGATGAGAAAGATTGAGACGAGTAAGTAATCGGTCTAAAAGAAGTCTCCAAACATGTATGTTAATTTTTTTTTTTTTTGAAAAGTACCTTATCCATCTAGTTTCAAAATTACCAACCGGCAAATATAAGCGATCGATACGTATCCGAATATCATTAACCGAAAAGTAAGAGTCACCATCTAGATCCCAAATCCAAGTATCACAACTATCCGGAAGGACAATAATCTCTATCAAACCCAGGAGACCATCAAATTGATGTTGCTCGATTCCTCCTCTAATCGAACAACGCCAAAACCAGGACCAACCCGACTCATCTCGATAATTAGTAATCAATCCATCTCTGTTCAAACTAAGAGAGAACAAACGAGGGAAACTAATACAAAGAGGACGATCACCAATCCACAAATCCTTCCAAAAACTGGTAGAATCCCCCCTACCAATATCTTTTTGAATAACATTACTAGGAAGGAATTGCTTTCGTGTAATCTATTAATCGCGCCAACAATACAATTCCAAATACTAGATTTGTTGCCAATATTTGAAATACCAAACTTATCACCATGAATAGCCCGAATAAGTTTAACCCAAAAAACATTATCACTTGATAAAAATCTCCATTTCCATTTGTAAAGAAGTACTATATTCATCCCGTAAAGACTCCCAATACCGAGACCACCATGATCTTTATAAGCAAGGACTAAGGACCATTTAATCCAATTAGAGCATTTGGCACTATCATTGATCCCCCAAAAGAACTTAGCTCTAATGGATTCCAACAGTCTGTTGACCTTTCCCAGAAGCCAAAAAAGAGAAAAGTAATAAGAGGCTAAAGAACCTAAAATCAAAGTTACTAAAGTAGCCTGACCACCAATAGAGAGCAAATTCTTCTTCCAAGAGCTAAGCCTCTTCTTGAAACGATCAACCGTCTCAATGTCTATACCAAGAATCGACGACTTATGCAAGTTAATCGATAAACCGAAAGCTAAGAAAAAGCAATGAAGGATCTCCACAATGTTACGAATGTTCTCCATGGACCATTTACCCACATAAATCGCATCATCGGCGTAAAACAAGTGTGAAATATGAATATTTTTAATAGAAATACCTTTGAAATAACCCGCATCAATGGCATCCTCAAGAAATACATGTAGGCCCTCCATAACAAGAATGAAAAGGAAAGGATCCATCGGATCACCTTGTCGTAAACCCCTACCAATATTGAATTCCAACGATGGGCTACCATTAATCAAAACTGATGATCTGGTCGACGTGAGACAAGCTTGAACCCAGCCACGTCATTTGTCGCCAAATCCCATGAAATCTATGTTAGACGTAATATATATTACTTAATATATATATATATATATATATATATATGATTTCGTATATATATATAATATATATTATATTATGTCCTTTAATCATTTATCTTAAATAATCAATTACCTATTTAACCCTATCTGCCATTATTTGATGGACGTAATTGCCCTTATTAGATAGACTAGGGTTTCCCCTTGGGTGTATAAATAGGGCCTTATTAGAGAGGTTAGAGGCTAATCACCACCTCATAATTTCGTCCCTCTTCTCTCTGCTCTCTCTCTCTCTCAATTCGCAGACCCTCTCTGCGCTTCCCATCATTAGCATACACCCTAAACGGGAACCAAGGCTACTCACAGGATGGACAATCTGACTGCTGCTGATCTGAATCAGATATCAACAGGTAATATTTACATACGTATTATATGTTTATTGTAATAACGATTCAGGATTCGATCAACAATCTAACATCGAATCCAGATATTCCCACGAAACTGAGTCGTAAGCTTTTGCAAAGTCAATCTTAAAAAGAAGAAGTTTTTTTTTAATTGGTACCAATCAATGATCTCGTAAGCATGAGAGGACCATCCAAAATTTTTCTTCCTTTTATAAAAGCGGATTGCTCAAGACTAATAACATGATCAATAACTCCTGCCAACCGATTAGCCAAGATTTTTGTGATAATCTTGTATTGGTCTCCAATTAAACTAATTGGGCGATGATCATAAAATAACACGGGTCTTTGAATCTTTAGAAGAAGAGTGATGAAAGAAGCATTGCAGCCATCCGAGATTTTAGATAACTCAAAAAACTCGTGAACATAGTCCACAATATCATCTTTGAGAAGGTCCCAGAAATGTTTAATGAAACCGAAGGTAAAACCATCCGGACCTGGAGATTTGTTCGAACCGCAAGACCAAATAGCCTCCTTTATTTCAAGAACTGGGGTGCAGTTTCTATGCTAACACGGACCAATGAGTCAAGAGATTGAATCTATTACTTCTCGTGAAAAGTTTAAACTCATTTCCTTTCTTGAATTTAGAACCAAAATATTTTCCGAAAGCTTCTTTGATCTCAACAAGTTTACCAATCTTAAAAACCGTCAACTTTAACACCTTTTATAGCTTTTTGGAGTCGTTTATAGTTTATGATCCCGTCGAAGAATTTAGAATTCTCATCACCTTCAATACCCCATTTGACTTTGGCTTTCTGAGACAAATCCTCCAAAAAAAGGCTTCTCTCGTGTTATTAATTTTTTTCATTAAAACCCTTCTTTGAGCACCCAAGCCATTAGAAACGAGACCTGAGTCAACGAGAATATCAATATCATGAATCTCCTTCTTGGTCGAATCAATAACATCATTCGGATTCGTACGCGAATTTCTCCACTCTTTAATCCTCGTCTTGAGAAGTTTTAATTTATTTTTGAAGGACACAAATTTCGATCCACTATAAGAATTCTCGGCCCACACAGTTTTAACCAACTCATTGAGCCATCACAAGAAAGCAAAGAATTATATAATTTGAAAGGGATCAGACCAAAATCAACCACAGATTGGCGTAGTAAAATAGGCCTATGATCGACAATAGATTTTTCAAGAGCAATGACCTCCACGTTAGGAACTAACTCAAGAAATTCTGAAGAAACTAAAAAGCGGTCCAAATTACTAGCATTCTGGCAATTGACATTAACTCGAGTAAAATAATACCCACCCATTGGAATATCGACTAAATTTCCTTCATCAATAAAAGAGTTAAAATTGCTAGAAATTATCCGAGAAAAGGAAGATCCGATTCGTTCCGCTTAATTTCTAATCGAATTAAAATCGCCTAAAAAACGAAAATACCCTGATGATGAGACATAAAACCGAGAAGAGAAGGCCATAATTCTAGTTTTTGAGCTTCACTTTGAGGCGCATATACGTTGACGATAAAACAATGCATAGAAAAGTTAGACCATTTTTCTTCAATAATCAAAGCGTGATCCAAAATGAACTTGGAGCATTTAGAAAATATCACCGGATTCCCAATCGAAATAATACTGCCTGAATCCCCAATAGAAGGAATAAAATCAAAATCAAAGTGGAAGTTACCCCATAAGGACTAAATCCGAAATAGGTCGAGTTCGCCCATCCTCGATTCCTGAATACCCAAAAAATCCACTCCATGTTTCACTAATAAAGAACTAACTTTTTTCCGCTTCGATTCCATGCCGTTCCCAAAAATATTGATGGACATAATATTCATTGATCCACAACTTTTTTACTCATCCTATTAACGGAAGTTTCAAAATCCCCAACCGTGCCATCCATATCAAGACCCATTGACTTACCCATATGAATAAATTTGGAAAAATCATTGAGTAACGAACCACCTTTGATCAAAGAACCCGAACTTGATTTTGCGCTTTCCAACACTTCCAAGTTGCTGGTGACCGCATCTAAGGACTTAGACAACTGCTGAATATATGCATCAAACCGCGGAGGTTTTGACGATCCTGAAGATGAGAAATCTTGCACCTCTTTCAAAACATCGTCATCCTTTTTGGTAAAGAACATTTCCGGACGTGAATCATGCGACATCTCATTGATGGAAGCTACAAAATTGGCCTTAGTCTCTTGTGAAGATTTCGGTTTATCCACCTCTACCTCCTCATATATATTTACTTCAATATCCTCCTCTTCAATAAGCTCCTCATTCTCTAATTGCAAATCAGACGAATCATCCATCAAGTGCAACGATGGAGCCTAATTCGAGAATTCTTTTACCCAGATCTCGAACAAATGTCCTTCAGTATCAACAATCACGACTTCGATTAATTGGAGATTTAAACTTGGTGATGATGCAAGCTTTATTCTATGAAGTTTTATTCATCACTGAATGTCAACAATCGACAATGGTGAACAAAACTTCATAGACTAAAGTAAAAGTGTGAGAAAGGAGGAGAGAAAGACATCCAGAATAAGGAGGAGGGTCCTCCTATATATAGGAGGGGAACCCTAGGGTTTAGAGTGAGCCTTTTAGTTAGACCCAAAACTGTTAGGTTAAGCCTAATTAAGGATAGATTTGTATCTATCATCTTCAAGTCTTCCTTAGTCAAGCGCTTGATGTCAAATGTAAGTGATGGACTAAAAATGTGTTATAGCCAGACTATTTTCTTAGTCGTAGGAGGTGTGGTCCATGGTGGCCCGTGTACTGCAGCGCGAGCATGTAAACACATGTAGTCCGTGCTACATCCAATGTTTTGTGATTGGATGTGATATATAGATGAATGTATGTGAAGTGTATGGAGGGAGTTTCTTTTAAATGTTCCCATGTGGACTTACGCACACTAGTTGTGTGTGCCTTTGCTTGATCGATGCAAGATTTGTATGAATATTCCATTAAGCGTAGGGACCCTTATGTGGTCCGTGCGGGGAAAGATAAAGCATGATTAAGGATGGATTTGTATCTATCCTCTTCAATTAAGGACTTAGCGAAAAATAACAACTTAATGGTGAGATTTAATAAGTTGGTGTTACTTAAGGGACTAGATGTGTAATTTTCGGATCTAAAAACAAGAAATCGCGAACAAAAGAGGGAGGAAAGCTTACGCTATGTTCCCCAGTTTACTTAAGAAGGAAAAAGAAAAGAAAGGAAAGGAAATGAGAGGAAAAGAAAAGAAATGAGAGGAATCATTACCTTCCAAATTGGAAGGAAAATAAAACTAAAGAAAATGGTGTTATTTTCCTTCCAAATCCCTCCCTTTCCTTCCTTAAATGAAACTCGGGAACACAACCATTTTTATATATCATTTCATTTCATTTCTTTTCACTCCTTAAATTAACTCGGGAACAGAGTGTTAGGGTTCTTGAAGTTTTAGCATTCTAAGCTCAAAATCGAAAGGGGATCTTTGAGGAGTTCAAAAATTTGCTGGAAACTACATTCATCTTGGGTTTTTCTTCTTCATTTTCGCTTCTTCCACCAAGTGAGTTTACCTCAAATGTGTTCTTAGAAACCTAAATTCTTGTTTTTTAAGCATGAAAGTTTGCTTGTATGGTGTGTGTATGCCAGCATGAGACTCGAACTTTAGGTTGCATGCTAGTATTATTGTGTCTTTAATAGAAGATGTAATGTGGGATTTAACCCATTGCTAGAAATCATATATGCTTATGGTGGTTGGATTGGTCTAATTGAACTTTATGAATGCTTGAATATGTAATAGAGATTGTTAATTTGACATAAGTGTGGGAATTGGAATGCAAGTATGTGAAGAATTGGCGAAATAAGTGGTTAAAGGCAAATGCAATAGATTAAGCAAGTTTGTGCATGCCATGTGTTTGATAAAATGTCTAAGAGAAAAGTGGGATTTGAAATTAGGTGATTTGTGCCAAATTATTGTATGTGAACTACTTGGATGTCTTAATTTGTTTATATTGTCGATTTTTTGTGCTAAACAACCAAGTAAACTGTAGGTGGTGGTGGTGGTGGAGGCTCACATCAACAAGGAAGTTCATCTTTGAAGCTCAAAGGTAACATAAGTTGTGTTTAAACCGTTACATATATGATATATGAGGATATTAGATCCTAATTTGTGATAATGACTACATGACTCATTGGAGTTAAGCTTTGATAGAAAGATGATATATTGGATGTTAATTGGATACAACATATATTAAAGGAGTACAAACGAGAAGGGTGTTATATGACCTGTTTGGGTTAAGTTGTAATCAAGTTGTTTTGAACCATATGTACCTTCGGGTAGTAATGGAAGTATGGGGCCTTGTGGTCTAAGTTGCACCTCTGGATGAAAGTAAGATTGGACTAGAGTGTTTGGACATGCTGAAGGATTGATAGAAAATACTAGTATGTAAACGGTTATTATGTAAGTTGATATTTTAGTGTGATCCCTTATGACTTGTGTGTGTATCTTATTTGTTCATCATCACGAGTCAATATCATTTGGTTGTAAGCAACAATATGTGTGTTAAGATGTATGTAAGTTGTGAGTAAGTAGATGGCCTTAAAAGTATGTATTTGTGATAATGGGTCAAAAGATAGAAAAGTATGCATTTGATCAAAAGACTATTTCGGAAGTAATTTGGTTGATCTTGCATGAAATTATCTTGTTTAGAATGATTAATTTTGAGTTTAGAAGAGGTTGAAATTTATTTTGGAAAGATCAAGTTTTTGGAAAAGATCTGAAATTTACAAAAAATTGGCTAAGTGTAGGAAAACTGGAAATTATGGGTGTCTCACGCCACGCGACATTTGCCCAGAAGTTAGTCGCGACCTGCGGGCCAAATGAGGGCGGTACCTAGCGACACGTGATCAGGACCCCAGACTTGCAGTCCTAGTTTGTTTTTGCAATGTATTGGGAACCTAGGGTTGGGTTGTTTTGTGGATGGTCACCATTAATAATGTGTTACTAGTGATTGGGTCCGATTTTTCAAACGTGATATATTCCGCATTTAAGGGCATGGGCTATACAGTATCAAACTAAATATGGCAATGATTACATGTATTTACCGGTTTGGGAGTTCCAGGAATAACGAATAACACATGAATTTAAAAAATTTATATTATAAATATCATACTATTTTAGTTTAATGTCATTGTGTGATACTTTTGTATTTATGTTATTTTTAAGTTGTATTTTAACAATACAATTGTTTTATGTGTCGTGTTACTCCACTTACTCTGCTGTAACACGCGAGGTGATGAAAATCTAGTTATGAAAAAAGAATAAAAGAATTGAATATGCATAACCAAAATAAAATATTGATTAGTTTCTTGGCTTGCCATTTATTAAACAGATCGGGCCGAACCGCAGGCACTGAGCCTACGTCATTCTATTTTTTTACTAATTCAAATCCCAAACCCTAATTACGTTTCTTTTCTTGTTATCATCTTTTCAGGTAAGAATTCGATTAATCAGACTTTTTTCTTTCTTTGAATTAACAGGGGAGATCGTTTCAACTTAATTTTATGTTTTTGAATTATCAAACTTTAGTTCACATTCAATTATGGTCCTGCTTTTTTCATATTAAATATTAGTGTTTAAACAAATGCATTTATTTGCTTTGAAACATGGTGAATTTCTAAAGGTAGGCGTTGAGATGATTTTGAACTTTTCTGTTTGATATTTTAGGAAACAAAACAGCAACAATGAGCTCAGACAGGCTTGGCACGTTGCCCGAGGAGATCGTTTCATGTATACTTTCTTTAATGCCTACGAAATATGCTATGAGAACTGGTATTTTATCGAAAAGATGGAGGTACAGTTGGATGTTTGTCACCAACCTTGACTTTTATGATAATGACCCCTTTCGCCCTTCAAGGAGAAACTTCGATTCTAGTAGTTTTTTACAGTTTGTGGATCGGGTGCTAGAGTTTTGCAAATCATCACAAATTAAATTATTTCCATTGAACTTATTTCATAGTTCGGTTCCACAGTCAAAAGTTACAAAATGGATCAATAAAGCGGTTAGGTTAAACGTTTGTGAGTTTGACATACAACTTACCCTGCTTGAGTTGCCTTTAAGCGCTTTGACTTGCAAGACGCTCACGAAACTAAGAATAGATTATGCGTATCGTGATTACTCGATCTCTTTGGGAGGATCCATGTTCAGTCAATCTTCCTTGTCTTAAAACCCTCGACATTGTTGTTTCTAGTGATCCTTTTGTTAACGCGTTTAAACTCATACGTGGCTCCCCGATCCTTGAGTTTTTATCATTAGAAGTTAAATCGTTCAAAGACAAAGAGGATTTCATTTTCAATATACCTACCTTGAGACAACTGAAACTAACTTTGACATGCAGTCCAACATCTTTAAGTAAGAAATATGTTTTAAACGTCCCTAATCTTGAATATCTCTTTGCTGGCGGAGATCGGTGTTGGCTTTTTGTAATGAAAAATGTGTCATCTTTGGTTGAGGCATCTGTTTCATTTAAAGATTTAACATTCGATCATTGGCGGTTCGAGCTTCTAAAGGGATTAACTGGAGTTAAATCATTTCAAGTTGAAAATACAAGTACTCTTCCCTTCATGTTCGCAACCACTTCACATTCTTCTTGGCCAATCTTTTCAAATCTGAAGCACTTAGAGTTGAAGGGTTTTCAAGATCATGCACTAATCCCTCTAGTTCTTGAAAGTTCTCCTCAGTTTGAACATTTATGTATAGAAAGAAAAGACTATTCTTATTTGGTTTCCAAGGTTTGAAGATCTTTCTCTCTCGCTCTCTCTTTTTTTTTTAATTTCCTTTATTCTTATGTAATATTGAGTTTTTTCTATCTTGTTTGTGTTAGAAAGAAAAGGTTGAACAATATCGTTGGGTCGAACAATATCGTTGGTTTAAACTCAAGTCGGTTCCTGCTTGCATGCTAACAAACCTTATAACTGTCAACTTCAAAATAATATAATGGGGAAATCTGTGACATACAGTTTCTGGAATACATATTAGGCAAGGCAAAGGTTTTGAAGACAGTAACAATCACATGGGAAAACTTATGCATAGTACTACGAGTGCGGCTATGTGCACAACTGCTTGCGGTTCCTAGGGCTTCCCGGTATTGTGAAATCCATTTTCTATCTACTTATAGTTGATTGGCTTTTTCTTTTTTAAAACTTTCTCTATGGTCAGTCTGCGTTTAACGTTGTGGATAGATCGGCCTTACTTCGTGAAGTGCGTTTAAGGTGCCCGTCTATATCTCCATGGGTCGACTTTCTCTATGGTCAGTCTGCGCGGTTATACTTAGGGGGAGATCATATTTGGGCCACTACTGGGGTGCAACAGGGGGACCCTTTGGGCCCTCTCCTGTTTGCCCTTGTTCTTCACCCCCTTGCGCACCAGATTAGGGACAAATGCCGTCTTCTCCTTCAAGCGTGGTACCTTGATGATGGCACTCTTATTGGGGATTCCGAGGAAGTGGCTAAAGCTTTGCAGTTTATTTCGGAGACCGGACCCTCCCTGGGCTTGCAACTCAATATCAAGAAGACGGAGCTGTTCTGGCCGTCCTGTGATGGGAGGAAGAATCGGCCGAGCCTCTTCCCCTCGGGCATCAGTAGGCCATCCTTAGGGGTTAAGCTCCTTGGAGGGGCAGTCAGTAGGGATGGTGGGTTCATCGAGGGGTTGGCGTCCAAGAGGGCTTCTAACGCTGCCGCTCTAATGCACCTCTTTCCCAAGATTCGGGACCCGCAATGCGAACTCCTCCTGCTTCGCTCTTGCATGGGTGTTGCCAAGCTCCTTTTCGGCCTGCGGACCTGTCCCCCCGCCCACATGCAAGGGGCGGCCTCCTGCTTTGATCAGACCCTGCGCGAGACAGTTGAAAACATTGTGGTCTGTGGAGGGGTTTTTTTCGGGGATCTTCAGTGGCGGCTCGTTTCCCTGCCTATCCGGCACGGAGGGCTCGGGATTTCTTCGGCTTTAGAGGCCTCGTCTTATGCGTTTGTTGCGTCCAGGGCCCAATCTTGGGAGCTGCAGGACCATATCTTGCGGGAGAGCGGGGTCTGTGGCATGGACTCGGATTATACTTTCGCCCTGGCTGCCCTGCGTGACATCGTACCGGGTTTTGATCTTAGCGGTTTCTCTGACAAGGACACCGCCCCCCCAAAACCCCAACCTGTTTTGGCGAATGCCCTTTTCAGCAAAATCGTGTTGGATATGGAGACCCGGTTTAATATGAATGCCAGGCAAAAAGCGGTGTGGAGCTGTCTTCGTCAACCACATGCCCAAGATTTCCTCCATGCTCTCCCCATTGAAGGGCTCGGGCAACGCATGTCGTCGGTCGAATACCGATCTATCCTCAAGTACCGGCTTATGATACCCCTATTTCCCGCGGACGAGAAGTGCCCTGTTTGCCGCAAGGCGTGTTTGGACTCGTTTGGGGAACACGCGGTTCACTGTAAAGATCTCCCGGGGTTCAAGTACCGTCATGACTGGGTCCGGGATGTGCTATTTGACATTTTCAGAAAGGCAGGGATTTCAGCCAAGAAGGAAGCCCCCGTCAACTTCTTAACTGACCCAAAGGAGGGGCGCTCGACCCTTAGACCGGCGGACATCCTGGTGTTTGGGTGGTCCAGGGGGAAGCACGCTTGCATCGATCTGACCGGGGTCTCTCCCCTTGCGAGCTTTGGCTCTGGAATTTTCACGGCGGGTCAGGCTGCTGCTAAGGCGGCTGCGGGTAAGGTGGACAAGCACGAGAAGGCATGTCTCGAGAATAAGCATGTGTTTGTCCCCTTTGCTTTTGACACGTTCGGGCACCTCGCGTCAGAGGCTGCGGACACGCTCGGGCGGATCCAGAAGGTTATGCATGGACATATAGTGACTCCTAGAGCTAAGAAACTTGTTTTTATCCGCTTAGGTTTTGCTATTCAAAAAGGGCTTGCGGCGCAGCTTGTTGCCCGTTTGCCCTGTATGTCGGACTGAGTTGTAACCGTAAATTAAAATTAAAATGGATGCAAAATTGATGTTTCGGACTAAAAAAAAAAAAAAAAAAAAAAAAAAACTTTAAACCATTTACATTGATTTTCGATTGCATCTCCCGTGTAGTTTTATCCAGCCTTGTGTTTAGATCAGTTATCGATATATTTTCATTAACATTAACGTTTCCGACTTTGCGTTCCCTGTTGATTGGGGTGTATTGACACTTAACAAGAGATTATGGTGATTGAGTTTTGATTGGGGATCGAGTCTGTGTTTGTTTACATCCATCAGTATGTAGAAGCTATGTGAGTTAAAGTTTCGAATGTGATCTCAGGTGGCAAATAACTCGAGTCGTTTGCTTAATTTGATTATTTTTTAAAACGAGTTAAGTGTCATAAAGGTCAATTTGAGTCGGTTTTACGATGTTTTAGGCGGAGACGAAAGACCTTCGGTTGTGGCAGCTTTCAGTTTCTTATATATTCATCAATAGAAAATAGAAACCGGTGTTATTAAGATCATGTGTAACGGGACGTGATAGAGTGTTAAAATTCAAATCGCCTCTAGACATGGTGGGGTGAATATAAAGGTTTTTTCCCCATCAACCACACCATTACACATTGTGTTTCCTTTTTTTTAACTTAAAAGTCACATTCATACCAAAATCATTAAACTATATAACAAAAACAAGTTAGTATGAATAGTACTTTTTTGCGGTTAGTCCATATAGGGCTGTTCAAATTGCTCGACATTCGAAATTCGCTCGACGCTCGTTCAGAAAATGCTTGGAATACGCTCGTTCGATTTGGCTCGGTAGAAAAAGTGTTCGGTTCGGTTCAGCTCGGTTTGTAAACGAACCAAGCACGAGCTAAGGTACGCTCGCTCGTTGCTCGCTCGGTTGGCTCGATTTATTTTCTAATATATTTTTATACACATATATATAGTTATATCACTTCATATTAGTTATATTAGTGTTGGTTATTCCAATAAATCCAATAAAAACAAAGAAACCTTGATTAAAAACTAGAGTAAAATGAAAGGTGAAATAATTTTATCTTTTGATTTCATCATTTTGATTTCTACTACTAAATCTTGAAGTTTTTTTTATGGATGTATGTGATTCGTAGAGATAAATATACGGGATGAATGTATTATGTCAGATCACCACCAGCATTTATATCATTAATTTGTAAAAAAAATTAACAAGGTTATTGTGTTATTTATTGGACGAAATTTGTTAAAATTGGAAATATGGGTGAAGGTGCTATGTCAGATCATCATCCATCGTCACTTTCCTTTTTTGTTTACGATGCTCGAAACTCGCTCGACAAACGCTTGAAAAATACTAGGATCGAAAGACGCTCGTTCGGTTTTGACTCAGTTGAAAAAAGGATCGGTTCGGCTCGATTCAGTTTGTAAACGAACCAAACACGAGCATAGGTCTGTTCGGTTCGGCTCATGAACAACCCCAAGTCCATGTGGCATTTTCTCTCCAAATGCAGCACATTTATCAGTGGAGTTGGTAGGGTGATGGTTACAGTCATGTAACATAACATTTAGGTCTTCGGCTTCGGCATGATACATTGATCATTTCGCTTCTAATTTTAACGTCTTTACCTAGTTTTTTTGTATTGAATGTTTCATTTACGTTTTTTTAGTAATATAATTGTTTTCTATGCCCACATATAGTAAATCTAGTTACACATGTTTAATACACCTTCGTGTGGTTGCCTATTCACATTTCTTGTTAATTGTTATCAGTAAACCAAATCATCGGAGAGTTTCATCGCATTGTATCATCTATATTCGTTTATAATCTTATATGGTTAGTAGTTAATAACCTTTAAGATTCTCATTACCTTGAATTTCGATATCAAACTTACCCAAATACATTAGGGAAAAACACGAAAATAACCATTGTTGACTTTGAAACTACAGTTTTGACCCTTTGAATTCGATTTCTCCAAACTGACCCTCACCAATCCCACGAATACAACTCACCACTTCCGTCTTAAAGTTCTTTTTGACATTCAATGTCAGCTTGACACGTTTACACTCTGACATACATGGGGCTTAATGGACCCCCCCCCCCAAGACCAATCAAAATTTGACAGTTGTATTTTCATGCAAGTTAATACTGTTAATTCCGAAGCATCCGAGCCAGACACGTGTCCCCGTATAAAACTCGAATACCATACCGGCTGAATACCTTGTAGCCGGCTAAATTCAGCCGGCTAAGCCTACGTCTTAATTTAGTCTGGGGGTGGGGGTGCCATCTTCAAGCATACAAGTTTCTGTCTTTTGAGTTCCATAAGCTCGAAGCCTCTCTACAAAGCTTCTGCTGGATTTAAATGTCGTGTGTTTACGTTGCTGTTTATGTCGGTGGGAGATGGTCAATTAATAACGGTTTGTTTGATTACCAACCTTATGACTGTACTAAACGTTTTTTATGCTTTAACTCTGGAATGAGTTTCTTGGAGATGAAGAAATTGATTTCAGAAAAATTTTTCATTAGCAATATATCAAGGATTTATTATACAATGTCAACTATTACGGATCCTATTGATATATTTGATGATCATGATGTTAAAATATTTTTTGAAATGATACAACTATCCCCTGATGTCGTCTACAAAGTGTATGTTGTTGAGGAACCAGGTGTTGGTTCATCTACCCCTACTAAAAATCCGAAGGAAATGCCTGATTTAAACAATCAGCTCACTATTGATTTACCAGAATCTTTGAATCTCTGTGAGAAACCAAATAGTGTATTTAAACCCATCCCAATGCACCCTTCCCCTGCACGTACTGTCGCCAAAGTTAAGAAACATATATTATCAAATGCACATGTTTTTGAAGGGGCTATTTTTAGGGATAAGGCTGAGTTGAAGTTACAGGTTGGATTAATGTGTGTTGAAGACTGTTTCCAGATTAAAGTCGTCAAGTCATCTACGAGAAGATACCAAGCTGTTTGTCATTCAACAGGTTGTGAATGGGTTATTCGATCATACAGGTACAGTGAATCACATAAATTTTATGTAAAACATTTCAACAACCATCACACTTGCTCTAGGACACAAACATATCCCCATATACGACAGGCTAATAAAAAGGTAGTAGGCCACCTGATCAAAGAAGGTTTGGATATTGGTGGTCGCACCTATCGAGGTAAGGAAATTATCCATGATATTCGTGAAAAGTACAAGATACAGATTAGTTATCGGCAAGCTTGGCGTGGTAAATCATATGCGCTAGAACTCTTGCAAGGAACCAGCGGTGACTCATTCTGTCAGTTACCATATTATTTCTACAACCTAGAATTGTCAAATCCGGGGACCGTCACCGATATAATGGTTGACGATGAAAATAGATTTGAAATGTGTTTTATGGCTATTGGTGTTGCTGTAAGTACAAGACCTTTTAATATATTTTTTTCTTACACATGTTTATTAACTGGGCCTCATTCTTTGCATATTTGTATCAGGTACAAAGTTACATTAACTGTTTGAGACCTGTTATTATTGTTGACGGGGCACATCTAAAGGGTGAATTTAAGGGGACAATGTTTCTGGCCGTGGCAATGGATGGAAACAACCAGATTTTACCACTTGCATATGGGATTGGTAAAACTGAAAGTGGTGAATCATGGACATGGTTTTTGTCAAAGCTTAAAGAATGTATTGGGAGCCAGGAGCCATTATCAGTTGTTTCTGATAGAGCTGCTTCAATATCATTGGGTGTTCAAAACGTATTCCCTCAAGCATTTCACGGCATATGTTGTCGACATCTATTAATGAATCTAAATCTGGGGAGTTCTAAAGCTGCCAGAAAACACAAAGCAATGTGGTGGAAAGCATGTAAATCCTACAGAATATCTGATTGTGAAGAAAGTTTGCAGGAATTATGTGTCGTCGTCCCACATGTCAGGGATATTCTTGAAAATGCTGATATATCGAAGTGGTCCAGAGCTCACTCTCCGGGTGCACTATTCAATATTATGACCTCTAACAGTGCTGAATCCATGAACGCCCTATCCGTGAATTCCAGACATCTGCCAATCACCAAACTTCTGGAGTTTTTCCGTGCATCCGTTCAAGAGTGGTATTTTGAACGACGACAAAAAGCAGGTAAATCATTTACAGCATCTATATATTTTGTTAATATATTATCCATTTTTTATCTTTATATTAATTTGCAGCCGAACACCCAAACCAAGTTCTTACAGACTGGGCAACCAAAAAAATCGGTAAAAAGATTCCACATTGTGCAACATGGAAAGTCTCTGGCATTGATCCTACTCATTTTCAAGTAGCCGATAGGTTCAGAACTGGTTTAGTTGATCTGGACGACAGGACATGTTCATGTCGAGTGTGGCAGCTATCTGGTTTACCATGTGGTCATGTTATCGCGGTGTCAAGATTTTTAAAGCAGACTGATGTCAGTAATTTGGCTATGGTTTGGTTTACGAGGGACGTTTACAAACTCACCTACACGCATTCAATAAAACCACTACCTGATGAATCGGAATGGGAGAGGCCCCATCACCTAATTAAGCTCCTACCACCACTCATGAATAAACGCCAATCGGGTCGCCCCCGTGCAAACAAAAGAATTCCATCTCAGGGGAGGAAATAACTCAAGTATCATGTACGAGGTGTGGTGAAGCAGGTCATCATCGTGACACATGCCAAAAGCCAATGCCCTCCCAGGTGTTAAAGCAATCTGACCCTTGTGAAGCACACCAAGGACCAATTAATGTGGAGCAGTCTGGTTTTAGAGAGTTTGTATCTACAAACACACATGTTGACCACGTTTACCGACTTGGCGATGATAACTAGTATCTGAATGCAATTGTACTTTTCTTATTTGGTTTGTTACAGACTTATTGTAAGTTTATTGACTTCGACCGGAGGTATTAAATGTCCATCATCCGGTGGATAGTTCACCCGGATAGAAAGAAGATTTTGTACCGGACGTATACAATGTCCATCAACCAGCGGATGGTTCACCCGGATAGATAATTGTGTTATGATGTGCAGTATTATAGAAGAAGAATGATAACTTCAATATATAATTATTGAATTAAAAAAAAGTAAAATATAATTACAAATATAAACTAGTAATATTTTTTCAGAAAAGATAACTTCAAATCGCCAGATGCTTGAAGGGCTTCGACTATGTTGGTAATCTTGCGCATCTGGTCTATATCAGTTTTCGTAATGTTTGACAAGAATAAAATTACCAAATCTCGAGAAGCACTACTTGGAAGGATGAATAGGCCTTTTTTTATCTCATTCCTTTCTTCGATCATCTCTCGTATATTATCGAAGGTTCTGTTGAGAATTTCGATCATGTGCTTTTCCTTTTGATAGTCGATCAACAACTCCGTCTTCAACCTTCTTTTCATGAATAAATCTCCAACAGAGTGGAAAGATGAAGAATCCATCGGCAATAATTAGAAAAGGGGGGGGGGGGAAATAGGTAGGTGGATGATTGCTGCGTGAGTTAAACAAAGCGAATCAAACCCTATTTTATAGGGGTGGAGACAAGGTGGGTAGACCGAACGACAGAAATTAAATGCGTAACCACGCATCTGTAATTATATTTATTGTGTAATTAAGAAAATAAATACGTGTTTATAATTTAATAATAGTAATTATGTGTCTCTTCGTTTCTCTCCACCCAGGTATAAGTATGTATATACCCTCTTGCAGTTTTCACAGACAACTTTATCTGAGAATTGACCATTTCCCCTTTTCCTATATTTCATCTTAAAATGGCATCCTCTTCACCTGACTACGTCTACTCAAAATGTCCTGTGGCGATAAAGGCTTTGGAAGATATATGCAACATCGAAGATACGATAGCACGGAACATGAACAGTTCTGTCGGAATGATGCTCGGTCTTACTACTACTATCCTAGAAACTCATCAAAAGTTACTTGAGGATTTTGAAGGTCATCCTGCGAGTGAGATGCAAACGGCTGCTAGGAAGTACATTGTTGATCAACTGGAATTGAAGAAAGAGATTCACGATATGCTTCTTACGTTGAAGGATAGCATAACAAAGAAAATGGAGGACCAAAAGGATAATGTGGAAGAGATCAAGATGTTATAGACACCTTGTTTGTATTTTTAATCGAATGAAAGTATGAATTTCTAATACAAATCATGTATTTTCATATTGTTTTAATGTATATTTTTCATTCGGGTCAATTGCATTAGTGTCAAACGGTTGAAATATAAGAATATATTCAAGCGGACGAAGGACAATTTTCTTCCGGTTGAAATGTCAAACTGTTGAAATATTAAGAATATATTCAACCGGTTTTTAAAACAAATCTTATCCGGAGGAAATCTTAACCGGTTGTATAAACCGGATATACCTTCTCTTACCTTAGTCGCTCCAATCTTAACCGGTTGTATAAACCGGATATACCTTCTCTTACCTTAGCCGCTCCAATCTTCCTTTGGAAGATTGTATTATATCCGTAAAATAATATAATTTTTTATAGAAATTTAAAATAATACATAAATATAATTTTAAAAGAATCAACTCAACGTTCACCCGGAAAATTTAACTAAGGCCTAAAAATTAATATCTATCCATCATGGTGGCTGACGTATGCATTGTATCTGTAGGTAATAATTAGACTCATTGGTAGAGTAGATATTTTTATTACTCCTAAATAGCTTTGGTTAATGTACGTATAGGTAATAATTAGCTGCAAACATCCATCTGAATTTTATTTTTCTATTTTATTTTAAAAAACTTTTACTTAGCTGCAAACATCCATCTGAATCAAGTGATTATTCAGTTCAATCGATCCCGCAGGTACTTCTTACTTTCTTCAAACCCATTTCAGGTTCTGTCGATATAACTAAGAATAATTTTTCGACAGGAACCTTCAAACAAGCAGGCTTGTTATGGCTAATTTACATGGTTTTTTCAAGATTATTCTACAACCTGAACTTGATTTCTTGGTTAGTATTTTAATTTAAAAATAAATTTCATCTGCATTTTATCTCACTACTAATATACAATCACTACCAGCCATTGCCCCCAGATGCAGTTCAGCTCCACTTCCCGGACCTTCACTTTCCTAATATTCCTCCCAACCACCGTATTACTCTATGGTACTCTGAGGATCAGCATTGGGAGGTTGGATTTGGTATTAGAAATATGCTGTTGTCTTTCACCCACGGTTGGAGCGATGTCGTCTAGGGTATTCCCCTGTTTCAGAACTACTGGGTGACATTCACTCGAGTTAGTGCCGAGAGATATGACATGGTGGTCTACTCTCCTAATTGCTGTGACATTAGGGACTTGATTCAGAATGAACCGGTTGTTGCCGATGATGTTGATGTTGATACCGATGATGATAACTCTAACGACTCTGACGATGATGTGGTCGTATTGGACGGTTGGGATGGTGGTGATTTGGAGGATGTAAATGTCAATAATCAGGAGGCCGGTGTGGCAGGAGGTGAACATGGAGAAGTTGTGAATGTAGATGCTATCGATGTTGCGGATGTGGAAGCCGGTGTGGAAGCCGGTGTGGATGTAGAAGATGCTAACGATGAAAATGAAGAAGATGAACAAATTTTGTTTGATAGGGTCATCATAGCTAGGGCTCGTTTTGTAAGTTATTGATTTCACCTAACATAAAAGAAGTTTTTATTTTTTTTACAGCACGTCCCAATAAGAGATACCTTCAATTGGTTTTGTTTGGATATTGATTTGATTCAGAGGCTGACTCAAGACATGGTTCCCATCGCACTACTGCAACATCATACGGTTTTGGTTTTTAGATTTGAAGATGTATATAGTGAAGGCCTCGTGATCAACCAGGAGATGAGTAGGGGACGTCCAAGGTAATGTTGTTTTTAACGGGATATCTATCATACCCAAACTGTTTTCACTATAGTCTTTTAACTATACCTTGAGAAGATAATTTGTTTTCTATATAGGTTTTGGGTATCTGGTTGGACGAATTTTGTGAGGAGTAGTGGAATCCAGATTGGACAGCAAATGCGGTTGAGGTATCGTTATCGTGCTGTAAACTGGGAAATTCTCCTCTCAAATGTTTAGGCTGGTTGTTCAATTGTATTTTGGCAAGTCGGTTGTATTTGCGGTTGTTTTTAAGTAAAAAAGTCAGCCGGGATGGGAATAGGAGACTTCCGTTTGAAACACAGTCAACCGTTTGAGACCACCGTTTGGAAGAACTTTGTTATTTGAAACAACCGTTTAAAAAATTCAGTCGGGATAGAAATGATGTTATTTGAAAAATTATGTTATTTTAAAATTCCTTTTTCTAAAAGTCAGACGGTATAGGAATATGAGAACTCCGTTTGAAACAATCAACCGTTTGAGACCACCGTTTGGAAAAACAATGTTATTTCAAACAACCGTTGGAAAAAGGTCACCCGGGATGGAAATTCCGGTTCAAGTGCAATTAAACTATAACATCAAACCAAATATAATCCGGGTGAAGTGCATTAAACAAACGGTGCCATAGAGACGGCAACATACAGGGGGTTCCGGGTGAAGTGCACTTAACATCAAACCAAATACAATACGTCTGAAATATCGTAACAAGTATCACCACAATAAACATGTTAACGTCAAAACAGCTGCCCCCAACCCATCCCTACCACGAACCAATCCCTACTCTTCAAGTCTATGTTCGTAGAAAACCTTCGCCATCTTCCGACGGTATTGTAGAGGATCATGGATATGGTCTTCATTTTTTTGCTTCACTGACTCATAAGATGTCAACCGTTCAAGGAACATGCACAGCCACACCCCGCAATCGCTTGTTCCCACCTGTTGTGGGACATCTTCATATATCCTGCTAAACTCCTCAAACTACGACGTCTTTCCACGAGCAGTGTAGAAGTCAAAAAACCACAGCCAGTGACTAAAGCGATAAACAAGTTCCTTGGTGTAATCGGTCACAAAGGTGCTCGTATTCGGTGTTTCCAGGCTAGAATTTGTGTTTAAGATTGTTAGTCTAGTTGATACAACTATTCACCTTTTAATTTTATAGATATTCATCATAAATAGAACCGTATCAAGTTCATACCTGTCGTAAACGGTGTAAGTCCAGTGGAGAAGGTCAAATGCCACGAGATACCAATGGGCACACATGTTAACCGGGACATATACCTGAGTGAACAAATACAACTCTAACATTCAATTACTTACAAAAAATAAACCTTTCTAATAACGCATAATGAAAAACACAAACCACATCCGTCTCGAGAATTGAAGGATACGGTTCTTCCGTCCCGTCGCCCAGTGATTTAATCAGCTTAGTATTATGGAACCAGGGTGGTAGAATGCTCCACCGTTCCCTTGGCTTGCGCGAGTAGTAAAGGTAGTTTGACCATGCCCATATGTGCTGATTAAAAATCGAACGAGTAAACAAACAACCAACATATTTAACAAAAAATATATAAAAGTAGATGGCTTCCCACACTCACATCATCCATCAGCCACCCTGAGTCACAGTTAACCTTTAACAGCCTTGTCCAAAATTCAGGTCCGACTTCCACACCGTTCGTCAAAGACAGTTTAGTGGTCTGACCTTTTTTTGAAAATCTTACAATCTCATTATCAGATGGGTTAGTAATGTTAACCCTCCTCTTCAACTGGTATGTGACGTATGGGGATAGACAGGCAGGTCCCAGTTTTCGTCGGCGTTTTGGTCTGCCCTCTTCATCTTCAACAGTCTACATAAACCAATTTAGTACCTAAGGTAGATACGGTCTCATACAAACGGGTATACTTGTTGTATAACTCGAAGTACCTCATCCTCATCTATCAATGTGAAGTCCAAACACCTAGCAAGATCTCCAAAATCATGTGCCACGGTATTCACATCCCCCGCAGGGGTGTGGTACACTTCATTAACCTAATATATCGCAGAATCGACATAATTAGTAAGAAAAATTAATCATATTGTCATGAATCAGTTAGTGTAAATATACCCCATCGGTCACAGGGCCCTCAGGAGCCTTTCCTAAATCACCAGGGGTTCTCCACTTAGTCCCAGCCTTAAAAACATAATAAAAGTTAACAGCATATAATAATTTGGGGGTTTATTAATGACCATTTCAAACAGAGACTGAACTATTTTACCTCCAATAGCAATTGATCTTCTTGTATGTTCCATTCATTACTGGAACCAGTTCTCTCCTCTACAACCTAACATAAGAAATTAATCAATTTACAATCTTTGCTACAATTAACTAGCACAATGTGCAGGACACAATCTAACATTTTTCTTAGAGGTTGAGGGAGTTGTTGCAGAAGCACCATCAGCAGACTGCATTTTCAGGCCCTGCGAGTCACAAACACATATATGAACATAGTATGTATAACTGGTAATATTACAGAGGATATAAAATACTTACTTCCAGTTTACTCATAATCTGGTTTAGGGAATAAGTATGTTCCCTCAGGGTACGGAGCACCACCACCATCTGCATTTCCTTCTCAGTCTGAGGAACTTGCCCTAGGAACCTATCTCCCTGTAACATAAACGACACGTCCTCCTCTATTACCGGTGGGATGACAATTTCTTCCCTGAATATGCTTCCACCGACGAAATCCTCCTGGTACACCGGTTCGCTAGGAAAACTGAGTCTAGGATCTTCCAGTCTCCATTCAGTACCAGATATCGCAAGAAAACTGAGTCTCCACCAGTCCTGACTGGCCTCCTCGATGGTTGGACTAAGTAGACACGGTAAGAACTCTGGGTTCTATTAAACACAACAGAAAGCGATTGAAAATATATCAGTAACGCTTCAAGTGACTTGAACTGGAACTACTAAAATCCGACCCAACTATGTTACCTGCAACGTACGACTAATTTTTGCCGTCCCAGACTATATCCTATTATTAATAATAATAAATTCAATATATTCTTCCATAAATTAATTAATCGCTTACGTTATCAGCTCGCGTCATCATCTCTACTGCATCGGCCCACGTGATTATTGGGCATGTTCGAGGACCCAAACAACGTGGGATTTTGGGAACATAGTCACGCTCTCTTCTTCTCAGGAGTTCCGGGAAAGTCTCAATTATCCACATCTGGCCAAATAACACCAAAAGGACCTTTATGAGGATTAACTAAGCATTTTTTATTATGTAATAATTAACTACCTTTACGAGGAGTAACAATGAATATTACCTTCAAAGGGTATAGAAACCCAGCAGCAGAGTATTTGAAACCTGGGACTTCTTTGTTTCCAACATCAGCCTTTCCTTTCCTCGCTTTTTCACGTTCGGCTCTTGCCGCTTTCTTCCTGCTTAGGATGTTTTTAACCTTGGGATAGGTTAAGTCCCAAAGATATTCTCCCCACTCGTAAACGTTCCAATCCTGAAAGCTCTCTACCAACTCTAATAAAACGTCATCAATTTTACAGGTATCTTGTGAACCCTTGAACCCTATTTCCACCAAACATAATAGGCACACACGTACTGTATCCTCGTCTGATAATAAGGTCTCTGGTGTTTGATTCATTTTTGAAAATATTAACCGAAGTTTAGATACCCTGGGTTCAGTAGTCTTAAAAATCCGTTTACAAAAAGAGGTTTCTGATTGTATGATTCCTTTTTTTAAAAAACCAGACTTCCAGAAACTAAAGCCTGTCATCAAGCAAAACTGTTCCGGACCAAATATGAAAGGCTTCCCGCCAAACTCGTAGACGAGCCCATTTACACCGTCATCTACCAACACCTCATGGTGGAACAGTGCATGGCATATTTTTGTGCCCGCTGATACACATCCGGCCGAGAGCCACTTATGGAAACACGTGCTGTCCCATATAACAAACTGATCTTCGTTTAGCTTGTCCCGGATCTCATTTATGATGCCTAGGTTGAACCGTATTCTCACGTGAGCCTGCATTAAATACCAGTTATTGCAGGTATGTAGTATAAAATCATCATAAGTGAGTACATTGTTGTTATTGGTTTCGAGTTTTTACCTCCCCGTAGGATCTTCGTCTCATGATCACCTGTAAATCGTGATCGGCATCCATGTCTGTTACAAACACACCCGATGATGAAGAGGGAAAAGATGGGTCAATATGTGATGAGCTTGGGAGTTAAAAATGGTGGTAGAGGGTATGAACGGATAACTTCAGCCGGATTAGGGTTATGTAAGGGTATATATTAATGGAGATGGGCCCACAGATTATTTCGACGGCTCCCGTATCTCAAGAAATTTAATGCTTGTAGGAGCATTAAAACAACTCTTTTCTCCCAATATACCCGGTTGTTTTTAATCCCTTCGTCTTTTCATGTTTATACATTGCAATTTTTTAAACAAAATGGATTGTTTATATATTATATACATTAATCGCAATACACTAAGATTAGTACAAATGACTTTCTTGACCATGGGAAAACGGTAATTTTAAAGGATCATTTTAAATATTATTAGGGTTAACTTATGGTAATCCGATTAAACATTCATGGGAATGCACAAAAGTTAATTTAACATTGATTTATAATTATTTTTATTTATTACTCTTCCTATATATATTATTCCACATACCCAAATTCTCCAACAAAGCATCGTGCTTAAACAATACCCACAGTTGTTCATACTTACAATGTCAACACCGCCACGTACAAGTTACGATAATATACGACTGGTTGTTCACCCTCCTGATTTGGTTCCCCCTCCACCTCAACCTCAACCTCCAGCCTTTGACGATGACGACGATGCCTTCTGGAACTGGGCTTTTGATTATTTTTTGCCAGAGAACCAACCGGAGTACCCACCTGAGGACTATTCTCTGTTTGATGATGAAGTCCATCTTCATAACGTCGATAAGGCTGTTGATCAAGATTACGAGGAGGACTGGAAAGCCCTTGATGAGGTTTTGGAGGGAGAACGCATGGATCAAGAATACGTGGAAAAGGTCTGGTTCGAATCCGATACTGATTACGATTATTGGTCGGACTGGTCGTATTAGTTTTACACCGTCTCCATTTAATGTGTGTGTGTTCTAGGGAAATAAATAGTATACATCCAGAATGTAACTTTTAGTTCTATCATCAGGGAAATAAATACCAGACACATTAAATGACTTTGCTGAATAGAATGTTATAGACGTGAGGGTACACCAGAAAAATAGTGTACCAAACACATTTACTGATATAACAAAATACTGCGACATTTTATTGAAAGGGAGTTAACAACCTAATACTGACGGGGTAATGAACGAAAAAAATAGAACTTGTCCGCCATGAACCTCCGGTACTCCATACAGGAAACTTTGAAATCGGTGTCACGATCGATGGGCTTCCCGGACACTAAGTGTTCCATCAGCATACAAACATATAACGCCTCGTTGTTTTTGACATTATCATTCGATTGTACAAATTCATGGTTATCATCGTAGATCAGAACATTCTCAACGGTTTTCACCTTTTTCCAGTAACCAAGTTTCACTAGGAGATATGTGAAATAGACGTTCATTCTAGTAAATTTAGGATGAACGGAACGTCTGTACTTCTCACCATCAATCTCTTGAGGGTAATAAATCAACAACTGAAGTGAGCGCATGTCAAGACGAAATAGTGCCCACATGTTAGGCTCCAAGCACACGGGTAGAAATACATAATCTACCTCCAATATAGAAGGGAATGGCTTAACTTTCCCAGAACAATAACTAACTGCGTTTTTGTGGCATGAGTCAACCAGGTGTTCATAAAATTTTGGTGGAAGTATAGTCCAGCGTAGTTTAAGCTTAGGATCACCCATCAACTGTCTATGTCTCCACTGCATCAACCTACCAACCCACCCTTCAATATGCTGAAATGAAATTATAAATAATTTAAGAATTACAATCGGAAACATTATCTGCTTAATTAACTTGAAAAGATATGCTTACAGTTGTTGACAAAGGACCATAGCCCAAGAGTGGACCCCAGAAACTTTTATCAAGTTTTATTTCTTGAAAGAACAATGCAGAGTAACAGTATGGTTGATCACCATTGTTATAAAACTCTAGAACATCCTTCGACCAATTGTCACACTCGTCATCTGGAATGGCCCATCTTCGTCTTTTAGCCAAAGGTTGAGTAGGGGGCTTTGCTATGAGTTTCTCTTGAGCATAAACCCGAGGTTCAACTTCTTCGATGTCCTCATTCCTTTTGCTGCACCCTGATGAAGATGAAAGGTTTTTTTTTGGAAATCCTCCATAGGGGACGTATCAAAGCGGAATTGCGATTGGGTTGGGAGCTGTATTGATGATCCATACTTTCGCCTTTTTTTTTAAATAATTCTATTTTAAAAAGGGATTTTTAAAGATGTTAAATAGGTACGTCATAGGTACGTCATTTGTCTTGGACACGTCATAAGTTACCCCAAAAATTAGTCGCCTACATAAAATATCTATATTTAGCACCCTACGACTAAATTTAGCCAGACCCATCTGAATCATTTAGTTGCATGTTTGCCGCCAAAATATTTTGAAAGACAACCCACCTATAAAACCCCTATAGTTATCTAGAAGTTTAAAAAAACACCAACTCCCTGAAAAATGTGGCCCGAAAGGGAGAAAATGTGTTTGGCACAAGCCTTCTTGGAGGTGAAGAACGCCATGAGTGACGGAGAGAATGATGACTTCTTGGAGCGAGTCGTCAATCATTTCCATCTGCTGCTTGGTAAAGAAGTGCACCACCGCAGTAAAGACGTGTTGATTGCCAAATGGGCGGCTATCCGGTTCAAGATAACCATGTTCAGGGTTATATACAATATGACGGTGGACGAGGATGAAGACAGGCTACTAGACAGGGTCGAAGTGGAATTCTTGTGGGAGTATAACCAAGAATTCAAACTACGCAACGTGTGGCCACTGCTGAAAGACGAGAATCTCGATGGACCCGAGTATTAGGCTGATGTATCTGTAGTTTTATGACCGTATTAACTTTGTTCTATCAGGGTTACTCTATAAATGTGATGTCCTGTTATGTTTTGTTTTAATATTCTCGATTGACCAGTATATTAGGGCTGATGTATCTTTATTTGTTCTACCGGCTGAACTTTCAACCAGACGTGCAATGTTGTGTAATACGGCTGAACTATCACCGGCTTAAAATATCATTTGCTACTCAACCGGATGACTCTCTTTGAACCGGATTATGAGCTCCGCTTCAAAACATCTATCCGGTGGTATAAACAGCCACTTGACAATCCCATCCGGTGGAATATACAGCCGGTTGACACTCCTATATACTGGAATATATAATCCGGTTGACAGTTGCTTTCTGATCTACAAGATGGGACGCATGCTTTGTGCAGATCGTCGGAAACCACACTAATTTAAACCGGAAGCTTGAAAAAAAGTATATAATCCAAAAAGCTTTTATCCGATATAATATACATCCGATTGATACTCCTATATACTGGAATATATAATCCGGTTGACAGTTCAAAATTAAGACTTTTATTACTTTAGAACTCAATTGTGCCTACCGGGTGGAGTTTTAACCGGACGTGCCGGCTGACAATTATCAATGGTGGGGTAAACAGTTAATGCAGCATAATACCTATTAAATCTCAAACCGATATTTTAAAAAAAAACTATAAATTAAACAAATCCAACTACACTTCCAACACTCACAATTACATATATAATCCAAAAAGATATGGTTTCACTAATACACAGATCTTAGAATGTATAAAACTTCCAACACTCACAATTACATATATAATCCAAAAAGATATGGTTTCACTAATACACAGATCTTAGAATGTATAAAACTTCCAACACTCACAATTACATATATAATCCAATAAGATATGGTTTCACTAATACACAGATCTTAGAATGTATAAAACTCCCAACACTCCCAAATACATATACGGAACACCCAAACATTATGACAAAGTAAAAAACATCAAAAGTAAGCATAATGACGTCGTAGAATCGGGTTATAGCGGGACAGAAACGGCGAGGAATCGGCTTAGGATGATTCTTCTAAGTGCTGCAAACCTCGCATGTGGCCGTGGTTTATAATTTTATAATAAAATTATACAACAACTTAAAAACTGTTCTCACTAAAGCATTTGCATGGACCGCAACAGACTCCTCGTCTCGATGGTTACCACAATAACTTAAAAACTGCTCCCAGGAGAGACAAAGTGCAATCTTCCCTTGCACAAGATCCGCGTGAAAGCTAACCTTTCCCACACTCAGAGGCAGCGACTCCCACATTTTTAAACGGCGATGTTGGAAAAAAAAAATGAGAGAATAACATTGTAGAAAGCAGTCAAGTTAGGGGTAAGGATGAATACCAAGGACGCTAACTATATATATCGATATTCGAGGGTGTGGTAGATGGAGATAAGACCGAATATTTATTTTTATTATTATTAATTAAATCGACTATTATCACCAGATGTGACGGCTACAAGATGGGACGCATGCTTTATGCAGATCATTGGAAACACGCATAAGGTAAACATATAGTTACATTAGAACTTGATTCATTTATTACTTCAACATTAATTAAATTCTCCAGTTGAAACTTGTAACACTTCCACTTCTCTTGTAGTCCGGATGAAATTTACACCGAACAGTCATTCTTTACAAGTTGGGAAATTATTATTTTATATGATATATTATTTTATTTTAACTTGATAAATTATTTTTATTTAATACAATTTAAAAAAAAATTGTTACAGTTATAAGAGTCAGGATTAGACGTATTTATTTTTATATTTTTATAAATTTTATCGAGACAAGTTTAAAAAAAATATATCTTTTAAGAAGATGGGACGCATTCTTTATGTGCAGATCATTGGAAACACGCAAGGGGTAAACATATAGTCAAGCCATTTATTGCTTTAGTCCAGCCATTTATTCGTTTAACATTAATATAAATCTCCGGTTGAAACTTGTTAAACTTCCACTTTTAAGCATTCCGGATGAAATTTACACCGGATGGTATTTATTTACAAGATCCGGGTGAAAGCTAATTTTTGCAAAAAATTAAATTGAGGATTTATTTTATATGATAAATTCTTTATTTTAAATTGATACTTTTTTTATTTTAAATTGATAAGTTATTTTAAAAAAATAGTTACAGTTATCGATACAAGTTTCATTAACTTTAAATAGAATCTCCGGTTGAAAATTATGAAACTTCCACTTTTAAGTATTCCGTTTGAAGTTTAGAACGGATAGGCATTCTTTACAAAGATCCGGGTGAAAGCTAAGTTTAGAACAATATTTTATGAAAAGTATATAAAACAAATTAAACTCGAGAATTGTAACTTAACAGGCCATACCAGAAACCCATCTAACATTTGGGAAGGCCCATCTAAACGATAATGATAATTTTAATTATTTTGAAATTTAAAGGGGACCCTTTCCACTTGTCCGGCTAAATATTCCCAGCGGCTAGCTGGCTTGTTAACTCCGGCTCAAAACTGGCACGGCTAAGTATTAGCCGACCGTATTTAAATCGGATGTACAATGAAACGTGGCAGCCTCGGGTGCTACGGATGAAATCTGGCTAAAGTTGGACCGGAAGCACAACCTACGGCTGAATAATAGAGAGAACAAAATATATGTCAAGTTCTTATTGGCGATCAGAATGTTCAAAGATTGGAAGGTGGGCCCGTGTTATTCCCTTATTGTCAGTCCAGTACACGTGTAGACCTTCCATTGTAGGATTCT
>JBCNJP010000006.1:57539445-57555348 GCA_039602395.1 Deinandra increscens subsp. villosa | reverse complement strand
TCTGCTGAATCGAAGTCAAGGTTTCACAAGAAACCAGTTTTTGGTAAATCTGCCAATACTAAGTTCTTCGATGAACAAGGCAGAGTTTTTGATGAAGTTGAGCCTACATTTTATCATAAACAAAAACGTTTTGTTCCTATGTTTTCAAAAGCTTATAATGTAGGTTCATCATCACAGTCACCTGTGACTGCTTCGTCAAAAACTGAATTACCAAAACAACAAGAATGGAAACCTAAGGTGGTTTCAAAGCAAAATCAGGATACTGGTCGACCAGAAGCGATCCGCTTCGGGTCATTTGTGAACTAATCAGTTTGACCAGTATGCAGGTACTTCTTGAAGACCTATCGACGATTGAAAAGTTGTTGATGGAGGAGTATTCTGCTTAATTTAAATTTCATGCTATATTTTTCTAACATGCAAAATTTTCTGAATTTTACCACTGCAAAATATCCGTGTTGATTGATCAATTTTATTTGTTTGCACGTTTTTCTCCAAAAAGCCAAAAATAGAGTCTTGTTTTTGTGTAAAATGAAAATCCAAAAATAGAGTTTTCATTTTAAGGGGGAGAATTGTAAGTAAGGGGGAGTAATTGAGAAAATGCATGGTATGGGGAGAAGGTGAATACATGCAAAATATATAAGGAAGGAAGGTGAATACATGCATAATATAAAATGGTGAGAAATTGATCATTGGGAAATGATGGTACATTGGCATACGTATCTGACTCATGGATAGAGTAGATGAAAGAGCCATAAGATCATTGTTTGATGTGCTTGGTAGGCTCGACAAATCAGAAAGTATTCAGATGTGATATACACTAAATACTAATGCTTGACCATGTGGATAACATCTTGATGCGTATTTCATGACACAAAAAGAAAAATAAGTGTGAAAAGAGTAATGAGAAGTCACTGTGTATACATGTGTTCATTTTGCAAAGATTTAATCTTGTTTGATTTTCTTTATTTTGTCAAACGATCGGACTTTCTCTGTGTGTCGAAAGACCGACCTGATCGTTGTTCGTTTGACGTTCTGCTTTATTTTCTTTGGTGTTTCGTATAACTCATCGGACTTTCTCTGCGTGTACGGGAGTACCGACCTGATTGTTGTTGAGTTATACAATTTCAACTTGTTTTATTTTTCTTATTTTGTTAAATCCGAGGCCTTATCTGCGTATCGAAAGATCGACCTTAAGGTAGACGATTTAACGTTCTTATTTCTTTTTGCATGGAACACAGATGACTGTATCATGAAGAATATTATGCTATGTGAAATTTCACAAGTGTAATCACACAAAAGAAAAAGAAAGAAAAACAGAAATTGTCTGAAAATGTCTGATAGTGTGGGGTACACTGGTCAAAGCAAATTTAATCAATATCTTAACATATCCAGATGTTATGAGTATGATTCTGTCTGAGCTTAAGATGGACAAATTATACCAGCAATCGACATGACTTGTGTGTTTCAAGTAATTGAAATTGAAGTGTAGTTCAGTGCGTTATGATCAATATGATCCCTTATAGTGATCTTTCTTATACCAAAAATAGTGTCTGATTCTGTATTGCAATTTCATTTCATTTTAGAAAAGATCAAAAAAGAAAAAAAAGAAAAAAAAAATTTTAGGTGTGTTTTGATATAAACTTTCAAAAAGCTAAAAAGATTTTGTTTCTGCTTTATTTTCGATCTGATCAACACGTGATATAAAATCAATTTTCAAAATCATATCTTGGAGTCTCAAAGAGACGTTTTGCGCCAAGATTATTTAAGTTTGATGCAGGATGCTATAGTGCAAGTGATCACAACTTCAAGTCTTCTGAAGCTTGTTGATAAAGACCAGAGATAAACTGAATGTCATCAAGTATTCAAGATTGAGCTACGATCGAGTTGAGGAAAAGTTTGTTCGAAGATTCATCTCATTGGACGAACGAGATCTTAACTTGAGGGGGAGCTTGATTGAAGATACAATGTTGATGATGTTAAAGAAATTAGAGGAGGATACTGCACACGACGAGGGGGAGTTTGTTGATACATGAAATGTGCGTCGTGTGAAGTATCAAATGAAGACCAAGTTCAAGTCAATATAGGGTTGGCCGAACTAGGTCCGAACCTGAAGTTCGGACCGGCCGAACCTGGGGTTCGGAGGGAGTTCGGCCGATCGGGTATATATAGTTGTTTGGTCTTTGTGTTTAGTAGTTCTGGGCGTGCGAGATCTCTTAAGTGTGTGTTTCTGAGTGTGTTTCTCTAAGTTTGATTCTGAGTGTTTACTGATTGTAATTGTTCTCGTTTGATCAATAAAACAATCGGTTAATTACGTTTCGATGTCCGATTAGCTAGATCGAGTAGACGATCCATATGCTCACGCATTTTCAAGACCACTTGAAAATGCGTGAGCATATGGATCGTCTACTCGATCTAGCTAATCGGACATCGAAACGTAATTAACCGATTGTTTTATTGATCAAACGAGAACAATTACAATCAGTAAACACTCAGAATCAAACTTAGAGAAACACACTCAGAAACACACACTTAAGAGATCTCGCACGCCCAGAACTACTAAACACAAAGACCAAACAACTATATATACCCGATCGGCCGAACTCCCTCCGAACCCCAGGTTCGGCCGGTCCGAACTTCAGGTTCGGACCTAGTTCGGCCAACCCTATATTGACTTGAACTTGGTCTTCATTTGATACTTCACACGACGCACATTTCATGTATCAACAAACTCCCCCTCGTCGTGTGCAGTAGTCCTCCTCTAATTTCTTTAACATCATCAACATTGTATCTTCAATCAAGCTCCCCCTCAAGTTAAGATCTCGTTCCTCTTCCTTCCATTTCTTCACTTCTTGCATCAATTCATCCTTTTTGTCACAAATCTCAGCTTTTGAAGTTTCAACATTTTTCTTATCTTGCTTCAAAACATCGATAACTTCATTCAACATTTTGATTTCAGTAACCAAACCTTCATTCTTCAAAACCAACTCTGTTTCATGTTCTTTAGAAATCTTCAATTCTGAATGAATCACATCAAATGTCTCAGACAATTGTTGAACCTTTTTTATCAACAAAGCATTTTCCTTCATCAGACTTTCCAAGTTTTCAGCAGATTCATAAGAACTTGGAATTGAACTAGTATCAGAACTAGTATCCGAACAATAATCTTCTTGTAAATCATGAGTAACTATGAAGGCTGATGAATCGTATCCAAATTGTTTACCCCAATCAATAGCACCATCTTTTTGAACCGTCAAAGTTGTTGTCTTGCCTGTGTTACTTGTAGATGGTTGAGTAAAACCAGGTTTGGATGATTGTGGAGTAGCAGATTTCTGTTGACATTCTTTGGCAAAATGTCCAAGTTGTTGACAGTTATAACACTTTAACTTTGACTTGTCGAAACCCAACTTGTCACCAGAAATTCGTCTTCCATGTTTCTTGAAAAACCTCTTTGACCGTTGACATAACATAGCATATTGCCACGAAACATCCAATTCAGTCAATTGATCATCATCAAGTTCATCAAGATCCTCACTAGTTAACTTTGCATCAGCAACATTTTTGAGAATCAAACCAAACGATGATGAAATCAATGCAGAAATCATTTTGGCACAATCCTCCGTTGATTCAGCCGAAAAAGCACTTTGAGTAGAAATATTCGGAATTGTGAAATGGCAACCTCGTGAAGAATTATTATCAGAATTTCCTGAAGCTCCAGCTAGAAAAGCAACGCTTGGTGCAGAATTCAAAGTTGGTTTAGCTTTAGCATTTATGCTTGCTGAATTTTCACCATGATACAGCTCAGGATGTTGCAAAGTAGCAGTTGATTTCTTTGAATTTAACATTTCCATTTCACGAGCATGAAGCTTTCCAGTAAGCTCATGAAATGTCAATGTTGAGTATTCTTTATCATGAGTAATAAGCAAAACATAATTTTCCCATTTGTCTGGTAATGCTTCCATAATCTTTTCCTTTAACTCTTCATCAGTTTTCTCAATTCCCACAATCTTCAATTCACTAATCAGATGAGATAACCTTGAAACAAGAGCTGTTATATTTTCATTCTCATAATGCTGGAAATTATCAAATTCTTTACTCAAAACCTTCTTCCGACTTTTCTTATACTGATCATTTCCTTCACACCTTGCTGATAAAGCATCCCATAACTGCTTTGACTTCTTACACGTGCTGAATTGATGTAACAGTTCAGTAGGTAAAGCCATGGTAAGATAACCATAAGCTTTTTGTTCAAGTTCATAACTTTTTCTTTCAGCAGCATCAAAATCTTCAATTTCCTTAGACTCTCCATCTTCTTTTGGTTTTTCATACAATTTTCTAATTGGAATCCATAAGTCAATATTATTTGTGCTGATATACGCTGAAAATCGTTTCTTCCAATTCTGATAATCTTCTAATTTCAACAATTTGGGAACTTTCTGACTTGTTCCGATTTCATTGTCATAATTCATCATGGTCTGCATAGCACTTTGCATTGAGGCAAAAGCTTGAAATTCCGACATCGTTGATGAATTTGACAAATTAATTCTGATTTGACCGAACTTGTCCGAACCTCCTGAACCCTCCGAGCTTCCTCCGAACTAGTCCGAACTTCACCAAACACCTCCGATCTCTCACCGAACCTCAAATTAACTCCGAACTTCAATAAAACTCCGAACCTAGACCGATCTATCACCGAACTCTCGCCGAACACTACCGAACTCTCACCGAACTCCTCCGAGTCACCTCCGAACCTCAAGTTCGGAGCGGTTACTCCGAGCTTGCCCAGTAACCTCCGAACCTCGAAGTCATTTTTCGAAAAATCGTGAAAACGGACTGATTTTGACGAAACTCGATATGATGGATCAGAAAATTTGATAGAAAACGGTTTATGAACAATTTTAGCACAAAACACACGTCAGAAATGATCGAAAACACGTAACGAAAATCGAGAAAACTTCAAAAACGTTCAATAATCCGAGAATAGCAACCACAGATCAGTAGAGTGAACCAGAAAGCTCTGATACCACTTGAAAATGCGTGAGCATATGGATCGTCTACTCGATCTAGCTAATCGGACATCGAAACGTAATTAACCGATTGTTTTATTGATCAAACGAGAACAATTACAATCAGTAAACACTCAGAATCAAACTTAGAGAAACACACTCAGAAACACACACTTAAGAGATCTCGCACGCCCAGAACCCCTAAACACAAAGACCAAACAACTATATATACCCGATCGGCCGAACTCCCTCCGAACCCCAGGTTCGGCCGGTCCGAACTTCAGGTTCGGACCAGTTCGGCCAACCCTAAATTGGCTTGAACTTGGTCTTCATTTAATACTTCACACGACGCACATTTCATGTATCAACATAATAGTATAATAATTATAAGCATATGACATTAGTAATTATTATAATAATAAGCAGGCATAAGTAAGGACCATAGTAATGAAGCAAGTAAGTTGTGATAAGGTCTATAATAATCACCAAAATTAATAGACAAAATAAAAGGTTCTACTTAGATGAATCAACTTTCGCGTTGGTTACTTGCCTATCATCTAAGCATTATGAACTAAATAAGTGTATGTGCATAAAGTGATGCATCACATCAGCGTTAGCCAGAAATGATACACCATAAGCTTTATGTACAAGTTAGGTTCGCTGAATACATGTGCAACTCATCAGCGTTGGCCAGAAGAGAAACACTTGTATAAGAAAGGCGAATGCTTAATTCTTAGTTGACAATCATTGCAAAAACAACGAATCAGCGTTGGCCAGAATCGAGGTTTTAAATATGTTATCAATTTAAGCAAATGGATTAGTCTTATTTAAATTGAGTTAACTAGTATTAGAAAAATAATGACATTGATTGAGGTAGCAAATCAGCATTGGCCAGAATTACTACATGTTTATAACCAATACAAGTTAAGGAACTAATCCAAAATTATAAGGTTTTGCAAAACATAATTATTTAAGGTTTTAAACAAAACAAAAATTTTAATATGAAGCCCCAATTTTAGCAGAAACCCCCCTGTCAACAACCGCGGATCGAACTCCGCAGTGAGTTCGCCGGGGTTCGGGGCGGGAGGCCCGGAAAAATTTTCTGAGGGTACCCGGTCGAAAAAAGGGGTTTTCGATCGAAAAGGTGTACCCTGATCGAAAAGTTAGCTTTTCGATCGAAAAGGGGTATCCGATCGAAAAGGGGTTTTCGATCGAAAAATTGTACCCGATCGAAAAGTGTGATTTTCGATCGAAAAAGGGTATCTGATCGAAAAGTGATATTTTCGATCGAAAAGTAGACTTTTCGATCCGATCGAAAAGTCGGTCGAAAAACCATATGGCCTGATCGAAAAGCCGATCGAAAAGCCTCATGGCCCGATCGAAAAAGTCGTATGGTCCGATCGAAAAGTAAGTCGAAAAGCCACATGGCCCGATCGAAAAGTCGATCGAAAAGGGCCACATGGTGCGATCGAAAAGCAGGGAACCAAGCCACATCTTTCGATCGAAAAGTAGATCATCTGGTTGAAAAGTAACCTTTTCGATCAAGAATTGGTATCTTGATCGAAAAGACAATAATCCCTCGAAATCAGTTAGGGTTTTGTTTTAAAACCGATTTTTTTATTATGTGCTTAAAAGGACGAATTAGGGTTTCACGATTTTTAGACAGAATCGAAAACCCATTATCTGATTTCGAAAATTAGGGTTTATAACGAATTCAGAAACATGATTCGATTGAGCAACATATGCTCTGATACCACATGTTGATCGAATCCTGAAATCGTTAATATAAAACAGATAATAATATGTAAAGATTACCTGTGGTGAACTGATTGAGATCAGCAGCAGTCAGGTTGTCCATTGCTGTTAATAGCCTTGGTTCCCCTTTAGGATGTATAGCTAATGATGGGAGAAAGAGTTCGTGAATAATCACGAACTAGAGAGAGAGCCGAGAGAGAAGAGAGAGAGGTCGAATTTAGGTGGTTGGTGATTAACCTTTTAATCTCTCCCTAAGGGCCCTATTTATACACCCAAGGGGAAACCCTAGTCTATCTAATAAGGGTAATTACGTCCATCAAGTAATACCAGATAGGGTTAAATACGTAATTGATTATTTAAGATAAATGATAAAGGACATAAATAAGATTATATATATATATATATATATACGTAATATATATATTTAGATATATATATATAACTTATGTCTAACATGATGAAATCAATTTTCAACGCTATCATCTTCTCTGTCACCCATTTGCGAAATTAGGGACTCGATTTGAAATTTGAAGGATTCAGTTAGAAGCTAGATAGGAGATGATATAATGAAATTCAGTATTGACCATCGTACCCTTAATCTTGAGAGAGGCTTGTTTAATGATCCGACGGCTAAAACAAGGGTCTACGGGGTCTACATTTTTTAAGGGGTCTACAATGAACCCTACCCTATATATATATATATATATATATATATATATATATATATATATATATATAGGGTTAGGTTCAAATGAGAACTTTTTGTTTTGAGAACTTTTGAGAACTAAATCTTAACCACAAATTTCAGGGGGGACCACTATAATCCATGGGAGGGGGGATACATGTAAATAAACTTGTGGCTCAAATTAGTTCTTTTTAGTTTTCAAATCAAAATGGTTCTCAAATGATCCTCTCCCTATATATATATATATATATATATATATATATATATATATATATATATATATATATAGGGTTAGGTTCAAATGAGAACTTTTTGTTTTGAGAACTTTTGAGAACTAAATCTCCACTACAAATTTCAGTTGGGGACCACTAAAATTCATGGGAGGGGGTATATGTAAATATAACTAGTGGCTTAAAATGGTTCTCAAAAGTTCCCTCAACCAATTAGTTCTCAAATGATCCTCTCCCTATATATATATATATATATATATATATATATATATATATATATAAATCACAACCACCCAACCGGTTACCCCATATAGTACCCCCAAGTATAGTATAGTATAATATCAAACAAACCATGATCAGATGAAAACAAAATAACAAAAAAGAGTACATGGAATAAGAAAATAAACCGATTGGTGGTGGCAGTGAAATCAACACCCAAGCATCCTACTCCTCCTCCCTCATCATCTCCATCTCCTCCAGCACCACTAGCACCTACTCCGGAATCTCCCTCAACATCCATCTTATCATCACCAACATCCTCAGCATCACCAGCATCCTCATCATCATTAGGCTCCTGAAAGAACTGGGATATCCATCCCCTGTTGTGTCATCATATAACGCATCACCCTCTTTAACCGCTCAAACTGCACATCAACATAGTCCAATACCGTCTCCTGCACTCTCTCCAGCCTGCGGCGGCCTCTCTGGTATCAGCCTCAAAGGCCTCTCCACCTGGTGGGAAATCCTTCGTCTCCTCACAGCCCGTGCGGCCTCATCACCCTGAACAAACAACCTCTCGAACGGCCTCCCACTGTGGGGGATCAGTCATAGTAACCATCGAAGCCAACCGCAAATCACCTAACTCGTAATGAGATGTCTCAGCACCAATCGTCAGATGTGTCTCCCGATATCTATCAAAATCACCCACTCTCCTAGCCAACCACGTCACATATGGTCCCATACTCAAGTGAGCACCACGTCTAGAAACTCGCCTCCTTGCAAAAGATGAAATTAACACACCAACAATGTTGAAGCCATGCCCCTCAACCATCGATCGCAGCACCGCCATATCCTACTTCGTGCATTTCTCTACACCGGACCGACGTCCGATGAGAGTGCACGCAACAATCCTGTACAAATAACGGATCACTGGATCTCGAATCTGGGACTCCAACATGTTATCTATGTACGGAACTGACCCGATAGTATCCCAAAACGCAGCAATCTGAACATCGGTAACCCCTTGGGGGTATGATCGGCTAAAAATCCCTCTAGGTAACGAAGCAAACTCTGGCGCCTCAACCTCCGCATGCGCATACAAACCAGTCATCACCGCAAACTCAAGAATACTCATATGGTGAGTCTGGCATCCCAAAGCAAAAGATAATGTGTTCCCGTCTCCAAACTTGCCCGGACCCACTGTAAATGTCGACAAGAACTCCACCGTCAGCTCCAAATACTGATGATCATCTAGTGTCAACGCCCTCCTCCACCTATCAGTCACTATACCCCTAATCATCTCTAACTGCCCCAACTGTGCAATCAAACCCCAAACAATCGTCCAATGATGTAGTAATGGCATCACCACAAACCGCCTCATCTGCTGATCCTCCGGTGACCCATGTTCAAACTTTAGCAGTGAATGATGCAGATGGTTCCTCCTCGTGACCGGTGGTGGTGGAACCTCCGGGTCAGGTAAAATCTTAGGTCCCTAGTAGCTGATAATTCATCTCTTGAATGGAGGCACTGGCATTGCTGGATTCGGAGCACCCTGTTTCCTCTTCCTAGGCCCCCGTTTCCCGGAACTCGACTCTGGTCGTTTAGACATCCTGATTCAAACAAATTTGCACACGAAACGATAATAATAATAATAACCGGGCCTCTTGCAATTGATTTCCAAATTAACAAACTGTTTTTGTATTTTTCTGATTTTTTCATTTTTTCAAAAATTTATAAAGAAAAACAAAAATTAAACTTGAAACAAAACTAAAATTTAAAATTAATAATTAAAATAAAAAACAAAACAAAAATGGGATTTAGAAAAAATTGTAAAAAAATCTATCAAATTAGACCCACGACGTACCACCCTGAAATGACTCAAATCAGGCGGTAAGCCGCCCAAATCTGTGCAGAAATCCTAATTTCATTTTGGGGCGTGCCGCCTCAGACTAATGAGCCCTAAGCGGTACACCGCCCATTTACAAGCGCAGAAAAATGAAAATCGGTTGTCATGGATCATTCCAAACCGCAATCACACTCAGCCAACCTCATTCCTCACAACTCGGTTCGTTATCGAATATCCAACAAACGTTAAACAAAAAAAAAGGAAAATTGGATTTTAATAATACAAGTTTTATGTCATTGGCGGATAATAATATGAGTTTCAAAAATTGCTCACAATAATACCAATTAACGAGGTAGGTGTTTATAATGAAATACCGTTAGTCTTATACCAACAGGGTTAGTGGTTGCTGACGTGGAGTGTGATGTGTATTATTAACAGCCTATTTGGCAGCTGATGTGGACTATATGTGTTTTTTTAATCAAGTCACTAAAATACAGGGGCTGTTTTTGTAACTTCTATAAAATGGGTTTAAAACCCTAATCAACTTCTCCAACCACCTCCGATATCTCCGGCATCTCCGCAACACCCGCCGCCACCTCCGACACACACCCTCCTCCTCCGGCGACCATCGCTTGCTGCAAGGTCTGATTTTCACCCCTCCTCCGGCGACCTCTCTCTCTCTCTGTCTTCTCCGACGAAGACGAGCAAGGCCAGAAGCCGGAGCCCTCTCTCTCTCTCTGTCTTCTCCGGCGAGAAGGTGGTTATGGGATGAGACAGAGACAGTGGTGGAATGAGGCGGTGGTGAGGTGTGACTGAGAGAGAACGAAGGAAGAGGAATGAGCACGCTGGAGAGGTGAGCTCCGCCGAGCGCAGGTGAGGCTCCGTTGAGTCTGAGCAAGTCGCCATCAGCGAGGCTCCGCTGAGTCTGGTCCATCTCCGCCGCTACTAGGTTTAGGGATGTCGGAGTGGCAATGACCGGAGGTCGTCGACGGCAGGAGCGCCGCCGTGAAATCGAACAGATGGGGGGAAGCCACTAACGCCGTGAAATCGATCGGAGGTCTTCTTTTCTTTCTTTTTTATCTTTTAAAAAAGAATATATATTTTATACAAATTACAATTAAGTCCCTCAATTTTAAACTATACAAAAATAGTCCCTTATTATCCGCCACGTCAGCAAGCCACTAACACCGTTAGTAAAAAACTAACAGCATTTCATTATAAACACCTACCTCGTTAATTGGTATTATTGTGAGCAATTTTTGAAACTCATATTATTATTCGCCAACAAGGCAAAACTTGTATTATTAAATCCAATTTTCCAAAAAAAAAAAAAACAACCTCAAAACTAAACTTAACAAAAACAATCTAGTCCACTCAAATTAAACAAAAGAAATAATGAGACGGAACCTGCGAGAGCTCAGAATGAACTGTAAATAAACGCTGGTGATACACGTCGATGACCTCGGTTTAAACAACGCAGTGTGTGATGGTGTGTGGGTGAGTAGAGGTGATAGCAGCAGCGTGGTCGTGATGGGTTGAGATCGAGAAAAGACGATGATGGTGGTTATCGGTGGTGCGTCGGGACTCAGTGGTGTGGTAGGTTTGTAAAAACGGTGGTGAAGGTTTGATGGTGGCGATAGGTTGCTGTGGGAGAGAAGAAATGTGGCGGTGGGTTGTGATGACCGACCCGTTTAAGGGTTTTATTTTTTTTTCTCGTTCACAAATTCGGACGTACCGCCTAAAAAATAAAAACCAATTTAATTCAGAAAAATTTTAGGCGTACCGCCTCGGATCAATGCATCTTGGGCGTACCGCCCTTCCCCCTTTATGGCAGAAAGTTTGAAAAATTTTGGGGACTTAGAGAATTTTCTATCTCTTGAAAATGACTTGTTTTGCACCACCGAACATTTCTACTGTAAAATTTTTGATAAAACATACCCGGAACGCAGTATATGGCACCAATTCACTCCCAAGCTTCCCGATTTCCTGAAAACACACCAAAAAGATAAAATCTAACAAAACTACGAAAAACACACAAAAATCAAAAGAAAAACAAACCGTTGGGTTGCCTCCCAGTTAGCGTTAAGTTTTTAAAGTATTCAGCCAGACCGTACTTCCCTTTTACGTTCCAGGGCTTTCGGATTCGGGCGCCAAAAAGTAATCATCCTTATCGATTTACCCGTGAATATTTGTTGAATCCAAATAGGGCTTCAATCTGTGCCCATTCACTACTTGCCTCAGGTGGTCATCCAGATCTTCAATCTCAAAATTACCATACCCCACCCCCACCCCTCCCACACTTGTGATGAGGTACGGCCCTGCCCACTTGTTTTTCAACTTACCTGGAAACAATTTCAACCGAGAATTAAACAACCATACCTTCTGACCTACCTGGAAGTCCATCCGCTTCAACTTGGCATCATGTACTTTCTTCATCTTGTTCTTGTAGACCGATGCACACTCATATGCCTCATCTTGTAACTCTTCTAATTCTCCAAGCTGAAGCTTCCTTTCTCTACCTGTAGCATCATAACTCAAGTTAACTTCTTTCATAACCCATAATGCTCTGTGAGCTACCTCAATAGGTAATTGACACCCCTTTCCATAGACCAACCGATATGGAGTGGTTCCAATAGGTGTTTTAAAGGGAGTGCGATACGCCCACACGGCATCATTTAATTTGGAGGACCAATCCTTGCGGTCGGTTCGCACAGTTTTCTGTAAAATCTCTTTGATTTGCCTATTGAAAACCTCCACTTGACCGCTTGTTTGCGGATGATATGGGGTTGCAATTCGGTGGTCTATGCCATATTTCTTAAGTAGCTTGCCAAACTGAAAATTCTTGAAATTAGACCCCCCATCATTAATGATCACATGAGGGATTCCAAATCGAGTAAAAAGGTTTTTTGGAAAAATTTGCAAACTACACTATGTTCATTGGTCTTAGTGGTAATGGCTTCAATCCATTTTGACACATAATCTACTGCTACTAATATGTAAACAAAACCATTCGAACTAGGAAAATGGCCCATAAAATAGATGCCCCAAACATTAAAAATCTCCACAACCAAGATTGGTTGCAAAGATATCTCGTCACGCTTCGTGATGCTCCCCATCAGCTGAAAACGCACACAATGCTTCAGGAATTCGAATGCATCCTTGAAGATCGTGGGCCAAAACTATCCGGATGAAAGAACCCGGTGATCCGTCTTCTGCCCACTAAAGTGGCCTCCACATGCGGATGCATGTACCAACTCCTACACTGCTTGCACCTCCGACTCCGGTACACATCTCCGGATCAATTGATCCGGCCCTACCTTGAACAAATCCGGTTCGTCCCATATGTATTTAGTCGCTTGAGACTTCAAATGCATCTTTGTCCTTTTGGGCTAATGTTCCGAAATTGTACCTACAGCCAAATAATTCACAATGTTAGCATACCAAGGTAAATTAGAAACATTCAATAATTGTTCATCGGGAAAGGTTTCATTAATCATCACATCGTCTTCCTCTGCTTCAATGTGGGGAAAACGGGACAGATGGTCCGCCACCACATTTTCACTCCCATTCTTATCTCGAATTTCCAGATTAAATTCCTGCAACAGAAAGATCCACCATATTAGCCTCGGCTTGGTATCCTTCTTCTCCATCAAATACCGAACCGCACTGTGGTCCGAGTACACTATGACTTTGCTTCCCCAGATGTAGGACCTGAATTTATCAAGAGCAAACACAACTGCAAGTAATTCTTTTTCAGTAGTAGTATAATTCAACTGAGCCCCATCTAAAGTCTTACTTGCATATTAGATCACTACCGGTTTCTTATCTACCCTTTGACCCAAAACCGCCCAACAGCAAAATCAGACGCAACACACATAATTTCAAAAGGCGTGGACCAATCAGGTGCTTGCAAAACCGGTGCTTCAATTAATTTATTTTTCAAAGTGTTAAAAGAATTTAAACACTCATCATTAAAATAAAAAATTTCATCTTTTAGCATCATATTTTTTTATGGTTTATACTTTACCATGAAAGTTTTAGACTTTTACGTTTTATACCACTTAACTTTTATACTTTTGTCTTTTAGTAAACTTTTTTATAGTTTTATATTATGAGCACGAAACTGTTAGACTTTTACGTTTATACCCCTTAACTTTTCTATTTTCGTTTTTAGTATATTTTCGACTTTGGCCATTAATTTTTTTTATAGTTTTATACTTTGACCATTAAACTTTTAGATTTTATGTTTTATACCCCTTAACTTTTCTAGTTTTGTATTTTAGTATAATTTTTATACTTTCACACTTTGACCATGAAATTTTTAGACTTTTACCTTTTATACCTCTTAACTTTCCTACTTTAGTGTTTCAGTATACTTTTAGAGTTTTTCAAGTTTGACCATGACTTTTGTATAGTTATATATTTTGACCACGTTAAAACATTTTTTACTTCAACTGACAGGTAAATGAGTGGTCCGCCGCAAAGCACGGGCGAATCACCATCTTGTTTAGACTATAATGTTTACATAAAACATTTTAGTCATTGGTGACAAATGCTTACATAAATCATTTAAGACACCTAGAGGTTGAACTAATCGACATGTTAAACACATCAACCATTTTGTAAAAAATATTAGGAACTAGATTCATTAAATGTACTACACATATTTTTCCCAAAAAAAATATATATATATTTTTGAAATTGTAGCAACATTTTTTCAAATATTTTTCATAAAACTTTTCGTTAACTCAAAATCTAGAATATTTTCACGAAAGATCCTTTTTAAGTTTGTAGGGATTTGGGTCACCTTAAATTTAAATATTATTAAATATTTACAAAATAATCATAAGGATACTCTCGTTATGTTTGGGAAATAATGTAGCACAATACCGAATACAATAAACTATAGGAATTAAAAGAAAACATAATAAGCGTTACATAAACCAATACATGAAAGAGCAAAAGCTTCAAGTCTTGAATGTGTATACGCTTCTTTATCCATGAGGCTTGTAATTCAAGGTCTTCTTTGTTTACGAGTCTCTAACCGTCAAGTCTCCACGTCACCGGATCTTATGTTCTTGACTCTTCGTGTTCCAACTCCGCTTAATACAACGAACAAACTAAAGGGTTAGCGGCGGTTGAGGGTTCGGGTCAAAACCTGGGCCCCTAAAACAGATTTCGGGTCTCCACATGAGTACTCATTTGTCTCCTAGGGTACTACAACCGGAACACTAGTCGTGAACTACCGGAGATGACTCGCACCCGAGGTTCCACCGAGTTAAGTGTGTATTATAACTTATAGAAGAGAATAGTCTCATGATTATTTAAAGTATACTAAGTCTCTTTAAAAAATTACATGAAAAGAATAACTTTAGAGAATTTACTAAGTCTCTTTAACGAATAGAATGAGCCGAGGGTTTAGAGAGTGTACTCACTCTCTCTAAAGGAAGAGAATTGTTTTGTGTACATACAACCAATGATGACCTTGATATTTATAGGCATGGGCGAAGCTTTGAAGGGACCGGAGGGGTGGCCTACGCCCCCGCGGTTTTTTCGGCCAGAAGCACTGATATTCATGATTTTATGTAAAAAAAATTATATGTATTGAGTATCGGCCTCTCGGGGTTTTATTTAAAGCTTCGCCAATGTTTATAGGTGAGGTTGGGTTGAAACATCTTTTGACCATAAATTAAGAGACAAAACATCAATTCAACCACATAATTTTGAGTTGAAACATATTCAAAATAATTTTTGACATGAATAAAAAAGACCAAAGACCAAGACTTCAACATAAATTTGAGTTGAAACATCTATTCAACTCATAGCACTCATTTTTCATTCATTTACTTACTTTATTAAAATAAAAATTTTAATAAAATTTTCCAACAATAAGTTAATTAGCTTATATAAGATAGGCCAACTTTATTTCAAATAAAATTGAAAAGTTAACCTAGTAGATATTTTATATATATAAAAAAATATACAATCAAGAAAAACTCTATAAAAAATTAAAGATGGGTACACTCACGTGGTATCATGAAAAAATGTTTAAAAAGTTATTTTGTTATCAAGATGTTATGTCAGCAGCGTTAGAACATTGGAAAAGGTGAGTATATATGTCAATACCGCACATGTTAGGTTGTTTTTTCGGAATAAAAAAGAAAC
>JBCNJP010000006.1:57495636-57538945 GCA_039602395.1 Deinandra increscens subsp. villosa | reverse complement strand
TGCCTATTAATTTCACTAAATTTTAATGAAGTATTTTGGATCTTGTCAAGCTTTAAAAACAAATTGTACTAAATGTACTAAAAATTCAATCAGCAAAAAACGTGTCAACATTTAAGCAATGGCCAAGGCCACAAATGTACATTTGGTGAATTACAAGAGGCACATGGTTGAATAGTAAGGAGGTATTTCACAAGGAAAATGTTGAAACAAAAAGAAGGGTTCTTAGCCGATTTCCAAACAAAGCTAGTATCAAACATAAGGTACTGTCAAAAGTTGTAACACGCCACTATTCATGAGTAGTGAGTTTGGAAGCAAGTACAAAAGCAAGAATTATTAACTATCTATTATGCATGTTCACCTTGTTTGATAGGACATATTTATTTTGGGCCCTTTGTGTACTACATTTATATATAATAGGTACTTATTTACCTACATACATGTAGATGAGGTATCAAATAAAAACTCAAAAAACGCATAAACAAATTATGGTCACTAATTTACTTACTTTTTTTATATTATTAAAATAAGTTTGACATTTTTTTTTCTTTCAATGATAAATTTGGATCACTAACGGGTTACTGATACCACCTAATCATCTCCATTTTCCATCTAGAAGAAACTCATCATATATGAGAAAACCCTCTCGCCTAACCTGTAACCTTCATTTTTTTATCACAGGACATATAATCTTACCTACTACTTAAGATAAATGAGAAATCAGAATTTCGTTTGTTGGTTTTAAAACGAGGGGATATATTTGTTGGATATATTAGTGTAATTTAATATTGTGTTTGACATTCAAGTAAGAGTGCACGCTTGCTTGAATATCATCAGGACTAACGGGGGATCCAAGGGGGCAGTGCCCCTAAGAGGAGCGGGGTCTAAGGGGCGGTAGCCCCTGGCGGGATCCAATGGGCAGAGCCCCTGGCCGAGGTCAAGCAAAAGTATTTCATGAAAAATGCATCAGAATTTTTTATTTTGAACATAAGTCCTTTATAAAAAATGCATATGAATTTTAATTTCTGACTGAAATTGCATTAATTAAACTTGAGGGGCTGAAACTGTAATTTGTTCAAAACAGATAACTGCAAATACGCTCCTCCCCCTTAATTTCTTGCAGATCTAATTTACGTATGAATTCTGGTTCCTCTCATACAGAAATCTGGAAATCACAATCTTATTTCATCCGATCGAATACTTAGTATCCACTCCATTTGTTTGATCTGACATTGATCACACGACTTCAGATTGCTATCAAGTTTACTCAACAATTCCGAATTTCCCAATAATATAGTGTCCGTTTGATTTAGTTATTATACACACACATATATATGCACATACATTATATATGTACACGTAGAGATACACACATATACATACACACATACCCACAGATAAGACATACTTGATACGTTCTTTAATTAAACTCTCTGGTACAATCTTAATCTTACCTCTATCGTCCATGTTCATGTTAACATTAAAGTTATATTGGTTGATGCATGATGTAAAAGTTGTCAACTTGGATATTATATCACATCTCTAGTGAGTTCTATAAATCAACCCGTCCCGTTTTTAATTAAACACTGATTGTGATTCGTATTGTAAGAACATAAAGGCTTTTCTGCATGATATAGGAACTTATTAGCTTGTCATGCACAACTTCAATGCATCAATATCTTTCTTGGTCTTGTAAAAAAATTGGATGAAAATTGATCTTGTGTACTCTTTCTCCAATTTTCTAACCCGAACACTTGTTTAATTTAGCTTCTTCATACACCTGCTGCCAAGTTAATTATGTTAAGAGAGTGACAACTGATACATATAAGGTGTACAAGTTGTCGTTGCCTTATAAACTGATGGATCATTACATTTGAATGATTTTTGACTTCGATGTATGATGTATCATATCATATGCACCCTTTCTTTTCTAGTTTTACGATTCTAATCCGTGACTATTTCGAAAGTTCAATTGTTTATCTGCTGCTTTTAAAACATTATGTGTACACATGGTTTAAGAAAAGACTTATCATAAAGATGTTTCAGCATGTTTTATTCAACATTCAAAAAGGATATCATAGCACACAAGAATTGCCTTTTAACGTTAATTGGTTTATATATATCACATGAATAAAACATTAATTTAGTTTAATATGTGGTAAGATCACCATTATTCTAACCAGTTGAATGCATGTCCCAGTTAAACACTAGTTGACACGTGCTCCACAATTGTACCTCCTACACTTGGACGATGACCGATGGGCAGTGACTGACTGGTGAAACTTTTTGCCCCCACCAGATCGACCACCTGATGGAAAAGTGACCAATCTGGTTTACCAATTGTCGGCACTATCACCGGTTGTCATGAAATAATATTGTACTTCGGTTTTTCTTAATGAAAAAGTGCTCCTAAACTATTTCAAATATTACAATTATACTTATCATATTAAGATTTGAAAATTGTAACTCTAATTAGAGGTGTACAAAGGATTGGTTGACCGGCCTGAACCGGTTATTTAGCCGATAACCGAACCAATTAATAATTGGTATTGCAAGAACCGGTTTGTAATCAATAGGAACCGGTGGTTCTGAAACAGTTAGTAGTTTTCTGAAAGAAACCGGTTAACCGAAACATGATTTTTTGTCTGGGTTACCAACGGCTTTGTGAACGTTGGGAGTCATTTTTTGACCGTTTTAAACACATTTTAACACTACAAATAGGTAGTGGTTGCAAATGGTCAATTTCACAACTTCTCTTGCTTTCTAATACGTTTTAAAACGCTCAAAAATAAACCCGTATTCAAACAATTCCATGACATCTTATTCTCTAGCTTTGGTTGATGTTGGGGCTTCCTCAAGTGAGCACAAGTCGTTTATATCAAGGCAACAACGAGGACCCCGAGATTTGATCAAAATTCGATCTTTGTGAGATGTTGTTCGGTCCCAATGAGGCTTGATGCAAGAATATTTGAGATGGCTTTCTCAACGCCACTTCCAACTCTACTTTCAGAAGTCATTTGTCAAAGAATTGCAAGTCGGTTAAGACTAACCCAACTCAAGGTCAATCATCGATGACGAGCGAAAGTTGTGTTTAGAGTTTCAATCCTGACATGGTTAGTTCGTGAGATGATGAGTAATTCGATTATTCAAGAAGTTTGCTTTGTCATTTAATCATTTCGACAGCCTGCACTTAACGAGGATGATTAAAAAATCACTCCAACCTCGCTATCACCATGTAAGTCGTTATATTATTAAGTGTGATTGTATGAAAAGATGGATCGAAGCAAAAAAAAATTAATTTTGGGTTTCTAAAATTTATATATCGATGTTAATTTAACAAGCGATGTTTGTCGGCATGTCACTGTGACACCTCGTCCAAAAATCTAGGTCAAACCTCCTTACTTTGACTTTTAATTAAGTAATTACGTGCATTAACTGATCTGTTTAAACTGTTAATTTTTTAGTCTAACTGATAACCGAAGACGTAAAATAAATCTCGCGTTTATACTGGAAACATATACTCATAATATACAAGGAGTTTTCATAAAATAATTATGGAACTTTAACAACATGAAAGTAAATATAAAAATGTACTTTTTATATTTTATCAAAAACTGGAGTCACGGATTTATTTCAACGACACAACGAAATGTTAAGCGATTAAATATCTAAAAAAAACTTGGTTTTAAATAAACTTGATAATCGAGCTTAAAACTGACGTGAACAAACGAAACAATAGTCGTTAACGATCACGCGTACGAAAAACTGTATTCCGTATCAACTTTTGAAAAACTGAAACAACCGACACAACTTATATATTTTTATGTACTAAAAATATAACGAAACGTTACGTTATGAAGACTTACTCCCGTCCCACACGTTTCACTAACCGATAGTCTAACGAAACGTTACGTTATGAAGACTTACTCCCGCCCAACGAACCCGAAACTATTAAACCGAGCCCGTAACTTAACCCGTTAGCCCAAACCCGATTAACCGATGAACCAACCCGACCGAAGGACCCAACCGGCCCAGGCCGAACCCGGCGCCCTATCCCTTCTCGGCCCAAACCGGAAACTCGGCCCACGCCCCTTTCTTTTGGTTTTCGGCCCACAACTTCAAACCCAATACACTTGGGTTAATTTACAAAATGGCCCATCAACTTTTTATAAAAATCTCCACTACCTTTATATTTTTATACAAATCACAATGTTTAGTCTTCTTTTGTTTTATAAAAAGTTATGACATTTAACCATCACTAGCTTTTATATTTTATAAAAGCCTACAACCCACACAACACTTTTATAAACTAACAAGCTACAAATTCTAATCTTTTATTTTAAATTAATCTGAGGCTAAACCTCTAAGATGTCAATCAAGTCCTAGCATTAGTTGGCATTGTACCATTAGCCTATGGATTTAGGTGTTAACCATGGGTCATTGACCAATTTTTACACCATAAGAATGAGGCCACCCATCATTCTCCAAACACCACACAAACCCACTCTCATCCATCTTCTCTTGAAGCCGGCCACCACCCCCTCTCCAACCCCACTACCGCCTTCGACCAGCCACCTCCGGCCACCCTCCTAGCCCCCACCGACCACCGGAAGCCACCACAAGCCGCCGCCAATCACCCCTTCTCCCACGGTTCACTCACACACCCACTTGTGAGTCTTCTAAACCACATTTTCTCCTACAATTTCCATGTGTTCTAACACTCAAGAATACCTTCAAGTCTTGACAACTAGACTTAAATTTCTACACTTTTCTTTCAAACAAAACAACTAGTGAATCTTATGTATTCTTTTGTTTTGTTTCAAACAAAACAAAACAACTTAAATTTCTACACTTTTCTTTCAAACAAAAAAAAAATATTTTATAACCGAGGGTACCCTGTTACATATGTAACCTCGGATATAAAATATTTTTTTTAAAAAATTTTACTAGGCGTTTTTTTTATTTTTTTGCATAAAGGGGGTCTTTTTAACTTAGAGAATCACCATAAAAAAAATCGGAACAAAAATCGAATTTTTTAGCTTGGTTTTCACGGTTTTCTAAACTCGGAGAGGTTTTCATTTTATCCTTCCTCTCTCTCTCTCTCTCTCTCTCTCTCTATATATATATATATATATATATATATACTCTATATTAATATACGAGTCAAGTTTTTGTGAGTACCACCTGATACTTTTTTAATATTATATATATTTTTCAGCGGATACGTAATACAAATCTTAGATACCACATCGCGTTTACCCAGGTTCGAGTCTTCAATCTTCTTGGCCACAATTTTCTACTCTTATTATTTTATATATTATCCGATTTTCTCAATTTATTTTGATATTACAAATCCCGCAATTAAATTGCCAGACCAACCACAACTGATTGTGAGTTATGAATATGTTCTTCTAGGTAAGGTACACTTAATTTTAACTTATAACTAATATTGTTATGGATTTCTTTTATGAATAAGAGTTATGAAATCGATGATGAAATTTCTTTTTCACCTCAATGTTTTATTACTTAAACATATTTTGTTGTAATGGATTTAGAAGGTCGTGTGGGTAATCATGTGATTAGTAGTAATTTTACTGCATTTTTTAGTTAAAGACCCAAAAAAAATGAAGATGGCTACAAGAGATTCTAAGGAATCCTAATCGATCTCAGATAGATGTTCTTACATTTTCACTTGCACGTCCTTCTATTTCTAGGCTACATATGCTTATTTTTGTAGTATTGAATTTTTTTATATAGTTTGTTTGTTTTAGTGTTATAGATTTCGAAAGTAGTCTAATATAAGCGTTGTCACTTTTATCAAATGCATGTGGTGCATTGTTTAAATGTTATTTTAAGGTATGAAATCTCAGTAATAGTTATATACAAACTAATTTGGTGGATGTTAATTTTTTTTTTAATCGAGCAAAAAATATTTACAATTAATAAGTATAATAATGTTATGTATACTTAAACCTATGTATGTGAATATCCTTACCTATATTTCATCTAAATTTGTAATACTACGTTTTATTTATATTTATAACATTCATTATAACTTTGATACAACCCGCGAATCAGTACGAGAGAGAAATTGACACCTCGATCTTTACAAAGGGTGAAACGACGACAATATTATTATATATGAATGACCGACGACAATCTTATTATATATGAATGAATGTTTTATCCTTCTGGCTATCGTGCTATCGTCTGCCACCACTTCAATTCTCCAAATATGTCCAATTGTTATTTTTTTATAAGTTTCTCGTTCTGGCAAACTTATCTTATCACCTCAATTAATTAATCGTGTTTATTCTGTTCACCTCCGGCAGAATTCTGTTGGGTTTCGACAGTGGTATCGGGTGCCCGGTGACGTAAAAAAACTTGACTAAAACATTACCGACCGGGTTTAGTAAATTGAGAGTTAAAACGGATTAAACCGGTAATCCGTTTACGCAGCGGAATAAATAGATTTACTAATTTTATACGCGTAAACCGAAGGTGTCGAAATCGAGTCAACAGGATCACGATCACCAAAAATATTTAATCACGCAAACACCAATTTGCGGTAAACATTTTAGCGCGAAAATAATAACGATTACATTAATCGAAATTAAATATCTAAACTAAAACCGGAGTTTAGATATACCTTCGCGGTGTTCTAACAAACGTTAGAGACACCGAGGGTCAACAAGATGACGCTAGGGTTTCACGGAAAAATAATCCGAACCGGCGGATTAAATCGTTTGCAAATCGCATACACCGTCTCAAACGGATTCGTTGAGAATAGCAACGATTCCGTTTATGGTGGCGACAAGCGAGCACCAATCGAATCGAGACGGTGACGGCGGCTAGGGTTTAGCCGGGCGATTACCACGATTATTACGACGAGGGCTCGCACTCGTAAAATCGTGACGACGACGATTGTACCGATGAGTGGTGATGGAAACGCGTCGTAGTGAAACGGAGCTACGCTAGGTCGCGACGGCGAGCTAGGGTTTGACGGCGGCGACGGCCCTATGAAAGGGGTTGGCGTCGCCTATGGTGAGTCATGGGACGATGGTGATTGTCTTACCTTGATCAATCACGCGAAATGGATCGTCCGGTTGCTTCTCGTCTAACACCGTCTTCTAGGGTTCCACCAAGGAAGCAAGACGACCAAGCTCTAGATGAGGTTGGTTTGCGTGAAGGGAGGGGACGAGGGAGAAGGGAGGTGGCGGCACTAAAAGTGGCGCAGAGAGAGGGGAGAGGGTGTGAAGGAATGAGCCACAAAAACTCCTCCCCTAGCTCTCTATATATAATGGATGGATCCTGGGCTTTATGGAAACCTAAGCCCATGAGGATCCAGTCCATTAACCCTTCTCCAAGTAATTTAAAATTACAATTAATCCCCTTTTAGTTTGCGATTAATTAATAAAACAACTTTATTAATTTTACAAGTCGCAAACTACGAGAAACATAAATAACTATTTATTTATTTCACCATAAAACATTAATCAAATGTTTTTCTCCGTTTATTTAATTATTTCAAGAATAATTATTTGTAATTAATTAAATGTTTATTAATCATGAATAAACATTAAATTAATTATATATATTTCCGTAAATTACCGGTTAGCCTAGTAAGCGGATTTTTATCTCGTTGCCCCCAGTGTAACTCTTTGCGGGTCTAACCGGGTCGGGTTCTTGGTGTTGTCGGGTCTGGACATCCAATATCCAACAATCTCCCACTTGGACAGAGTCCGACAACATTTGAAGAAACAGTCAGAGGTGCTCTAGCTACACATGGCTGTCCCAACCAGTTATGACACTTCAAGTCAGTAACCAAGGCATATCTACAAACTCGCGTTGTAGTTTAGACTTATGGTAATTCAAAGTCATTAGTTCCCTTCCGTATAAGACATCAATTGAACGATCGAGAGACATGGATTTATTCATTCTCTTTAATGTTCAATCATTTTATTTCTCGTGTCGTAGTTCGAAGTGGTCCAATCAAACACACAGTAAGTTTGGGTAAGGCCTTACACTTAACACTTGGAACTCACGAGAGGGCCCACGATGTCTAGCTGTTGCAGTATTAGTGCAAGAGTACATAATCCCATCTTGACTACATACAGCTCCCACTAAGCCTCAGATCCATTCCCAAAAGTAGTCTTTACTGGCAGTTACGCGACAGCGTATACTACAATCAAAGAACAGCCCTTGGCAAACGGGAGGTAGCATATGTATCTCAGGTCAAAGGACACTATTGAGTATACCATTAATCAAATTCGTCTTATGATTAAATCCATGAAGACAATTTGATACGAGTTACGTCACAACGTCATTCTCTAATGAGGTCTGTGAGTCTGGAGAGTCAACCCTTTAAGTCCAGAGTCAGAATAGTCATAGATCAGTTTTGTTCCCACAAATTAGATCGACTACGGACGGTTTTAGAATATTTCTCTAAATATTCATGGATGTTTAAAACGTATAAAATTCGAACACGTTTTGCAGAATTCGAAATCTGCATCTAACTCTTTAGATCAGATTGAATGATTTGGTGCAAACGTTGTTGTTCGACATCCCAACACTAAAGTAGAACATTAATGTAGCTCAGAATTCAGGTAATACATAACAGTATTTTGATCAAATTTGATCACGAAACACTGAATTCTCATGCTAAGTTCTTTGCCTGTGTTTTGGTTTTGCCTGTTTAGTTGTTTCATTAGTTTTTGGTGTTTCTCATGAACAGCAAAAAGTACTTAAGTGAATTTGAACACGTGATAAAACTTGTGCCCTTGGTATGCACATGGATTACTGTGTTATCACAATGGCATGTTAATCGATTATCAACATAATCAAATTAACCTTCTTTGAATGTACCCTTACATTCATGATTCAAAACTTCACTTAAGGTGGCTAATTGTTCGGTGAGTATGCTCGAGTACTCATCATGAACATTTCATCATCAAGACAAGTTGAGATGATTTGGTTTTCCAGCTTGTGTCATTTGTGTAACTCTTTACAGTGACACTTATGCAACATCGCTATGTTAGATAGTTCTCGTTTCATAACTATTATGACACGACTTGTTTCAAGAAATTGAATATATCTGAGGATGCCATTCCTGAGATGTTTTTCAATTGTGGGGTGTTCTTGAAACTGGGAGATCTTTTGAGGCTTCATTGCAAGTTTAATCCGGTAAACTCCAATGAACGTGAGATCAACACTCAACCGTTATCTCGATAAGGATTAGTGGTGATGCTCCCACTTGCTTTATATAGACGATGCATTCTTATAATCATTTTTCTTTCAAACCGTTAGGATATTGGTTTTGCAAGAGAATTCTTAGCAAACCTTCTTCGTTTTCACGAACGAAGTTATTTAGTTTCATAAACACAGTATGAATCTAATTGACCAATATCCAATTGTCATGCCACATACATGAGATAGCAAGATGCTATCAAACTGCCAGAGTTTGATGGTATCCAAGATACAATCATCTTGTGTTTGAAAAGACTTGCGTGCTAGACGCCCTGATGATTATTCTATCAGAATACCGAGTCTGATTTAGGATTGACAATTCAATCCAATGACCAACCAATAATGAAAGATTTTAGACAAGTAAAATCGTCCGAGTTTCATTTGGAATTATAAGTCATTTAGAATGCTTAACATGTTTTTATTATAGCAACAACTACTTGTTGTGAAAAGATGTTTGTCTAATTGAGTCTTGAATATTTTCAAGAGTCAAAGTGCACAGTCCGGTAATTCCTGCAGAAACCAAGTTTCTATTTGATAAGGAATTTTGATGTCAATACATCAATTAGGTGGACGTGCATAACTCAAACTTGGTCTCCCGCAAGACTCTTCTTGGAACCAATTTGAGTCGCAAGTGATCGGCGAGGAAATGATTTGTGGGTATAAGGTGTGAACGGCGGCCATTGGCAAGTCATAAGTCACGTGTTTTAATTGGTTTTCCAACTTTGAAAACAAATCCTCATAATGTAAGCAACATGTGCTTAGCAGGATTTTTAACACATATGAGTACAACCCATTTGTAGTCATCGACTTTCAAGGTGACGTATGTATATATCTATTCATGACCATCATGGTCATACGCACAAAACTTAGTGCATTTATATAACATGATCACGCCAGTGAATGTGTTACATAAGTTCTGTTGGTGGCTTGAACGTTTATAAACAAGCGTTTGATCTCATCAAAGGTCCTATTGTTTTAATTGACGAAATCAAGCAAGTGATTTCACAAAAGTTCAAATTTTGATTTAATGAAGTCTCAAGCTATGCGATTCCAAACCATAAGGTTTTATGAATCAAGATAGGTTGATTAATCTCGTTGTAGCAAGTACAATGAGAATAAGAGACGTCATGGCCTTAATGGATTTATAAAGAACAACCGTTCTTCTTTTGCATTTAGGCTAGTCTCATGATCATTAAATCAATAGCACCAGGCTTAACGTCATGTTATATATATATTTGAATCTAATCTACCAACCAAGTGAAACATTTTCAAGTGTAGAAAAAACAATGCATATCAATAAAGTTTAAACCGGAAACTTTAGTGCATGTTTAAGATTCAAAATAAAGCAAAGTGTATCATCCTGGACCCCACCAGGGAAAACAAGCAAGTTGTTTTAAAGATACTACCAAGAATTAAAGTACGACATGACTTTATTCAAAGTTTGCAATCATGCAAAGATGTCATGTCTTCTTGGTCTTTTGCTTTCTACGACTTCACGTTCCTACAAAATGTAAAGTATGTCAAACATATATTTTGAAGGATCAAGTGAAGTGGTTTATAACATGAGGTAATAGATATATACCCCCGGAAGTGCCTGCATCGGACTTCTTCACCTTGGCAAGATATTCAGGGCAGTTTCTCCTCCAGTGCCCCATCTTGTTGCATTCGAAGCACTGGCGCTCAGCTTGCGGCGGTGCCTTCGAAGCCCTTGACTTGCCTTTTCCGGTGCCACTAGACCCTCTAGCAGCAGCGCCCTTGCCTTTCTTCCTTTGCCCAGGTTTCCTCTTAACCTCAGGTTTCATGACACCTCCGGATCGGATGGCGAGCAGATCATTCGACTTGCCTTTGCTGTTGTTACCGTTGAGAAAATTAATCTCAGCGGTCTTCAACATACCGTGAAGCTCGGTCACTGTCTTAACCAGGCTGTTCATATTAAAATTGATCCGGAAGGGAGTGAACGCACTGGAAAGAGAGTGGAGGATCAAATCCGTCGCCATTTCCTGAGAAATGACGTAGTCGAGCTTCGCAAGTCGGTCGATGTAGCCCTTCATCTTAAGGACATGGGCGCTGACAGGACTACCTTCGGCCATCCGACAGGTGATGAGCCTGACGACGGTCTCGTAGCGTTCCTGTCGGGCCTGGGTTTCAAACATGCCCTTAAGTTCCCCGATCATCTGAAACGCCGTCCTGTCAACCATACTCTTCTGAATCTCAGTAGACATGGTTGCCAGCATGAGGCACGTAACTGAGTTGGCATCCTTTCTCAGTGCGTCATGTGCAGCGCGAGCAACCGCAGTGTTATTTGCGGGTGCTTCGGGCACCTCGGCCTCCAACACATGTTGTTTGTTGGCCATTTGCAGGACTATTTTCAGATTTCGATGCCAGTCGAGGAAGTTGGTGTCATCAAGTTTCTCCTTCTCAAGGAGAGACTTGAGCTGGAAAACCTCGTTGTTTGCAGGAGGATTAGCCATCTGAAACAACAGGCAATTCGTTTAGTGTTTCGATGTGATATTCGTATTCAAAAACGGCAAGCAAATTTTTGAATAGGAATATGGGAACCCAATTAGTAGTCGACCGTCAAAGGCAGCGTTAAGTGCAATCACCGGTCACTAAGTAATCGGATAGACAACGTTTGTCTCTTGTGAAAACCAGTCACAACTCCCGTTTATGAGGCTTTCGCGAATTAGTTCGCGAAATACGTTTAGCGTCATCCATGCCAATTATGTCTACGAATGACCAGATGTACGGTGTTGAAATACTCCAATACACAAGGTACTCGTAAAGAAAATGATAGATGTCCTCAGTGGTTAGTGTGTATGCACGGTGTTGAAATACTCCAATGCATACACCTTGGAAGATACCCTGAACACCAAGTGCGGTGTTGAAATACTCCAACACTGATGCATCGGTAAATATGTTCCAAGTTAGACTTGACTAGGATGGCATAATCTATCCGTTTAGCGGCTTACCAGATAGGATTAATTAGTCAGTGTTTTAATTAATTAAACGTTTGACTAAGCTAAGAACCCTATCTCACTCGGGACAGTCAATTTAATAACCTTCTTATTAAAGACTACGCGTCGCGAGGCAGTAACCAATTATTAAAAGTTCGATATTTAAAGATCGAAAAATTCGAGTTCATAGTCGAATAAAATTGGTTAAGTTATACCGAGTTTTAAATAATCCAAAAACTCGATTCCGATTGATTGTAAAACAGTTTTAACCATTTAAAACTTAGTTTGGAGTTTTAGTTGGCGTGTTAAACAGTTTAAGACAAGCAACCAAAACGCACATGTAAACAAACACACATTCGGCTTTAGGAGGTTCCGATATTGTCAGAGCCTTATGACAATATCGAAGAAGGTCTGGGATGTAAAATTAAAATCAACCATAGGGATGGAAACAAGCATCCGGCCGACTCCAATGCTCCCACTAGCTTCGACAAGCTCCCACGTTACAATTGGTGTACGTCTGTCTTTAGGTCATGGATACTTGCCATGCTAGGGATCGTTGCAAGAACAATCGCCACGATGGGGTTGTCGCATCACAAGCTCGTAACGTTCGTCCAAGGCGAAGGTTAGCTTAACGATAAAATAAATAAATCCTAATTTATTTACGATACAACTTTTGAACCCAGAAACAAGTGGGCCAAACCAAAACCAAGACATGAATGGGCCAAACCAAAATACGATAACCAATAAGAGCCATAATATGGGTCGAGCCGAATATGCGCGTTTTAAACAATCAATTAACGAATTGAAAACGATTGGTGGAATTAAATCGATCAATCATTTGGAAAAGCAATTCGTATAACTTTCGCGACTTTCGGATTTTAACCCCAGTTCGCGAAATCCACCGGTTTAAAACCGACCGGTTAGGGTTTGCGTGTGGTGATCAAGGCTCTGATACCACTGTTGGGTTTCGACAGTGGTATACGGGTGCCCGGTGACGTAAAAAAACTTGACCTTAAAACATTACCGACCGGGTTTAGTAAATTGAGAGTTAAAACGGATTAAACCGGTAATCCGTTTACGCAGCGGAATAAATAGATTTACTAATTTTATACGCGTAAACCGAAGGTGTCGAAATCGAGACAACAGGATCACGATCACCAAAAATATTTAATCACGCAAACACCATTTTGCGGTAAACATTTTAGCGCGAAAATAATAACGATTACATTAATCGAAATTAAATATCTAAACTAAAACCGGAGTTTAGATATACCTTCGCGGTGTTCTAACAAACGTTAGAGACACCGAGGGTCAACAAGATGACGCTAGGGTTTCACGGAAAAATAATCCGAACCGGCGGATTAAATCGTTTGCAAATCGCATACACCGTCTCAAACGGATTCGTTGAGAATAGCAACGATTCCGTTTATGGTGGCGACAAGCGAGCACCAATCGAATCGAGACGGTGACGACGGCTAGGGTTTAGCCGGGCGATTACCACGATTATTACGACGAGGGCTCGCACTCGTAAAATCGTGACGACGACGATTGTACCGATGAGTGGTGATGGAAACGCGTCGTAGTGAAACGGAGCTACGCTAGGTCGCGACGGCGAGCTAGGGTTTGACGGCGGCGACGGCCCTATGAAAGGGGTTGGCGTCGCCTATGGTGAGTCATGGGACGATGGTGATTGTCTTACCTTGATCAATCACGCGAAATGGATCGTCCGGTTGCTTCTCGTCTAACACCGTCTTCTAGGGTTCCACCAATGAAGCAAGACGACCAAGCTCTAGATGAGGTTGGTTTGCGTGAAGGGAGGGGACGAGGGAGAAGGGAGGTGGCGGCACTAAAAGTGGCGCAGAGAGAGGGGAGAGGGTGTGAAGGAATGAGCCACAAAAACTCCTCCCCTAGCTCTCTATATATAATGGATGGATCCTGGGCTTTATGGAAACCTAAGCCCATGAGGATCCAGTCCATTAACCCTTCTCCAAGTAATTTAAAATTACAATTAATCCCCTTTTAGTTTGCGATTAATTAATAAAACAACTTTATTAATTTTACAAGTCGCAAACTACGAGAAACATAAATAACTATTTATTTATTTCACCATAAAACATTAATCAAATGTTTTTCTCCGTTTATTTAATTATTTCAAGAATAATTATTTGTAATTAATTAAATGTTTATTAATCATGAATAAACATTAAATTAATTATATATATTTCCGTAAATTACCGGTTAGCCTAGTAAGCGGATTTTTATCTCGTTGCCCCCAGTGTAACTCTTTACGGGTCTAACCGGGTCGGGTTCTTGGTGTTGTCGGATCTGGACATCCAATATCCAACAAATTCTCCACCGCTCTTTTTTTTTCCTTCTCTCAAATAAATCATTGTGACTCTATTTTCAGTGCTAAATAATTCTATGATAAACCAATATTATTGAGATTCAATTATTGTCACCACTTACCTAGTGGTGGTGAAGCTTGGTCGAAAGATGATTGGGGCCGAAAGTCATGGGGCTAAAAAAGATGGGGCCAGACTAAGTATATAATTTTTTCAGACAGAACGTGTATAAATTTAAACTAGAAAGCGAAAATACAGATGAGGCCCGAGCCTGGTCCCGGTCTGGCCCATGCTAAGCTTCCCCCTGCACACACCAATTTCTCATGTCAATAACTCAAAGATTTCTCACCGGAGCCAGCAAAGAAGAGCTACTACTCTTTAAACGAACTGAACCGAACGTTTAATAAAAAGTCAAAATTATTCAATCAAGCAAAGTTGATGTAGTTTTTAAGCTTCTTCTTTTTGGTTGAAAAGACTTAGGTTCGAGTCTCACTCAGACCATTTTGCGAGATGTTGGTGGGTAATGAAGGAGTGCGTCTCCTGTTTGATCCCGAGTCACAAGAGAGGGTTTACGAGTTTATCCAGTTCCCGCCCGATAGTGTAAATGGGGATCGCTACCAGGTTCCCTCGCAATAGGTTCGAACTTGGGACGGTGGGTGTGTCTAGAGTAACTAGTTTTTTACATCGTTAAACCAGATTGCCGTTCAAAAAATACATAAATATAATTTTCTAATTATTTAATTAAATAATTAAGAAAGCATGAATGTGTCGTTCCTTTATTTATGTTTGTTTATCTTTATTCGTCCGTTGAGGTTAAGACTGTCTGCAACAGTAAGGGCAGCCATTCTCAAGGGCTGCCTAGTCATCATGTCACATCAGCTTTTCTCCAGTCTTTCTCATAAACAGTTTTTGGCCCCAATAGTGCCTTTCTTACAAACAGTTTTTGGCCCAACAGGGCCCTTCCCATAACTTACTTTATTTTTACATCATCATTTCTTTTCTTTTATCTAATATATTAATTTATTATATTTTTAGAGTATGTTTTCATTAAATTAATTTTTAATTAGATAATTATAATAAAAATTAAATAATTAATTAATTAAATGATTAGAATAAACAATTAGATAATTAGGTTTAATTAATATTATGTAATTTCATCTTCGATTGAATTTTTTTTATTTTAATTAGTTTTAAGTTTTATTTATATTTATAAAATTAATAATGAAAGATATTTTTTTAAGAAGTTATCATTAGTTTAAAAAATAAAAGTCTTTTTATTTGAACGGAAAATTTTATTAAAAACAAAATTTTATTAAGTTTGTGTGTTTATTTTATTAAATAAATTAAGTATATTATATATTTTATTTATTTAATAATATAAGTAATTTATAAATTATTATATATATTTAAGAAGGGAAGTCCGATTCTTTAATCATCTAATATTATCAATTCATTAAATTAATAATTAAAATACAATTTTAAATATATAAATAATCAAAAGTTACAGTTAGTATAAATTCGTTTTTAATTTTATTTTATTAAATAAATTGAATATATTTTATATTTTTTTAGGTTTAATTATGTTTAATTTAAAATAAGTTTAATATATTTATGTGGGATCCACCATATGAAGCTTTTGGGTGCCCTTGGTCAAGGGCTTTCAACCAAGGGCTTGTGAAGGTGAAGGGCAACAAGGAACATCAAAGCCTTTTTCAAGGGCTTGTCAATTAGCCCGAAGACTAGCCCAACCAAGGGCTTTCACCCAAGGGCTTGTGGAGGGCAAGAAGGAACATCAAAGCCATTTCCAAGGGCTTGTCACATTAGCCCAAAGACTAGCCCAAGGGCTTCCATTGCAAGGACTAAACATGTCGAATGGTAATTTTTAAAGATACTTTTGCATACTTTAAATAACAATTTTATGTATATTTTTTAACGTGATTACTTTTACACATATTTTTTAATATTTTTTAACGTGATTACTTTTACACATTTTTTAAAAGAGTTGGTAGCAAGCAATTCATTGGTATTTCATTTCCTTTTATACGCGTGTCTTTAAGAGGGTACACCTTGAACCACAATTTTTTTTTCTCTAACTAAATTCTTAATCATCTTTCTCACATCTTCTCTACGTTGTTTCAATCTTCCTTCTCTCATCTTCTCAGATTGGAGAAGGGTTTGCTATCCGTTGGATTTGCCTTTGTCATGGAGTAGGAGAGACGATGGTGGCTGATCGGGATTCATTCTCTGTCTTAGGTGGCGGTGATGGTTTAATAGGGTTTGGGCGAAATGATTACTTCTCACCAATCGACGTCGAGGATACCGATCAAATATAAAATAATTGTGTTTCAAATTACCTTATAGATTGGGTAAGCAGTAGGGCTGTAAACGAGCCGAGTCGAGCCGAGCCAGGGTGAGCTCGGGCTCGGCTCGTTTAGAAATCTAGCCGAGCCGAGCCAGCTCGTTTATTTTAACGAGCTAAAATATTGAGCTCAAGCTCGGCTCGTTAAAAATCGAGCCGAGCCGAGCTGGCTCGTCGAGCCAGCTAGTTTATTTTTAAAATTTTATATTATTTGCACATATTGATATATAACGTGACTAAAACATAATTTTTAACATACTCGTAATGAAAATTTTAAAATTCAATGTTTATTTATTTATTTTTCAATAAAAACAAATATTTCCTACTGAAAAGTATCATATCAATTAATATTTTATTCTAATTTAATATTTTTTAAAGTAAAATACTATAGGAAATTTAGTAATTAATTTAAAATTTATATTATAAATAATAAACTCATAATTTTAGGTTATATATATATATATATATATATGTATATGTATATATAATAAAAATTGAGCTTAAATTTAAACGAGCCAAGCGAGCGAGCCAACGAGCTAAGTAACGAGCGAGCCACGAGCCGAGCTAACCTTGGCTCGGGCTCGGCTCGTTTAGAAACCGAGCCGAGCCGGCTCGGCTCGTTTATAATCGAGCTGATTTTCGAGCGAGCTAATTTCGAGCTTTTTCCGAGCGAGCTTCGAGCGAGCCACGAGCTGCGAGTTTTTTGAACAGCCCTAGTAAGCAGAGTGTCAAACCACAAAGAGTTTATGGTTGGCGATGTTGTCCAATTGATTAACTTATTAAATGAAATTAAAAACTAAAAAGTAAAAAAGATACTATTTTGATTTGGTTTGAAATTTGAAAAGACTAACAAATACTTGGTTGTAAATGTAAACATGGAATTGAATTACTATTTGGAAAACTTATGGAGACAAAATGATTATCACTGAGGTCCAGGTTAGCAACATGTTAGGAAATCCTAGTTTGATTATACTGAAAACTGTCATACTGACATGACTTGATTATTGCGTTTAAACTGAAGGATACCCATAAGACCAAGGAATCTGGCGGATGTTGGTTAACGGTTCGAAACCGAATATGGCTCCAGCTAAGATGTTACCTTAGTATGTATCAATTAGGTAGAAATAACCTCGACACTTACTCAAAAGTTAAGCATGCAATTAACAAGAAAGAAAATTAGTCCAGCAAAACCAATCTTTAATCAAAGTAAACAATCAATGCATTTTAACCCAGTCATTCGAATGATTGAATTTACGCCAAGTCAAAGTATAATCAAAAAAAGAAAATCAAAAACCCTAACTAACCCTACATCTCGAGGTTCATCAATGGAGGATTAGCCACGTATGTTCATCACCTCTTACAATTGCTAGATTTGATGAATCGCCATCCATTTTAGTACGATCACTCGAATTCGTAACCAATTGCTCAAGATCCGTTTGATTTTTGCAATACGCGCTCCATTTGCTTTGATTGTTGCTCTGATCTTTGCGCAGCTCGATCCAATCACACAAGTGAAGTTTGATGCTCTTGCAATTGATGCTCCAAATTCTGATTTCGTGTCATCGCTACCTCGTTGTTGCTGACTGCTACCGAATTACACCACCTTAGTACGAGAGCCAAGAATCGGCTGCTTTGATACCAATGATAGGAAAGAATGAGAATAAGAGAAATGAGATACACAACAATTGAATACCATTTGTTGATTAAGAGTCGTTATGTACTAATGAAGTGTTAGTTACAAAATACAATTTAGCCCTTACAAAATACAATTTGGCAATATTAGTCCCTATACTATACAACATGGTTACAATCAGCTTATTTCATATCTAACTGGTGACTCCATGATTTTAGATCAACACAGAGCAGCCAAAACAGGTCCATCCCCTTTTAATTTTGTGGGTTTTTCGCAAATGGGCCAAGGCCCATTTCATTTCCGTATCCTACACCTGTTGGTCACGACTCACAAAATCCTAATCAAGATTCAAGACCACATCCCCATGTTTCTAACCTTTTTTTTTTTATATAGAAAATTTGAATTTAATAATTTACAAAAGTAATTAGAGGTTGACTCGTTGATTGATATAACTTGTGTTCACTTTTAATAGAAACAAATTAAGCTCAGTTTCATAATAACATACTACTGAGGCTATGTGTAATGGTTAAAGCCCCATAAAGCCCCACAAGGAGCATTATGCGCCATGTGGACGCTGACTGGGCAAGGGGCTTTATGGGGCTTTATGATGTAGTGGATAAAGCCCCATAAAGCCCACCATCATCATTACCTTATTATTATTTTTTTTAACTTTTTTTTAAAAAGTACTTTCATTAAAAATAAAATAAAAGACAACAAAATAAATTAAAACATCACAACTTAAAAAGAAAACACGAACGCCTATGTATAACGATTAAACTTGAAAATAGGATCTTCGGGGTTGTTGATGTATGGCCTCAAAAAAGCCCAAACGCCTGCGTTTACAAAGCTCTTGCCATTTTCAGTTTTGTACTCGCTCAACGACCTTTGCAGCACTGAGCTTATACCCTCCGCGCCATATTGTCGCTCGAGTCGTACATAGATATCATTAAAAGTTCGTGCATTCGATTGCAAGGCCCACCATTTCGCCCTGATAAAGTTCCCGTTTACATCTTCCACACCACGTCGCCATTTGAAGTCATCAATCACGGCAGGCCAAAACTCGTTTGGCGGGCGTCCATCATTCCAATTGTGTGCGACGTTAACGAAAGATTGTGCCACCGCTACGTCGTCTTCGGTCTTCCAACTACCCATATTCATTGTGAATGTTTGTGAAAGTTTATAAAATAGATGGGGTATATATAGTAGAAGAATAGAAGTAGAGAGGAGTTGGAGTGGTGTGTGAGATGTTTAAAAAAGTGGGGTATTTATAGGTAAAAGAGGGTTTAAATTAAAAAAAATAAAAAAAAAACCCTCAACGGTACAAAATTTAGCCGTTGAACGGCTATTTTTTTGATTCACCTCCTCTTCTCGGCGTTAAAGGGCTAACGCCCCTCGCCACCCTCTCCTCTATAACGCCCCTATAACGCCCCACCGTAGTGGGGGTGGGCGTTATAGGGGGCGTTATAGGGCCCTTTGACGCCCGGCCACGCCCCATTACGGATAGCCTGAGTAGTACACTTTCTATTCACATCGGCATATTTTCAATGATATTAATATGAAATAGAGTGATCCCAAAATGCATCGATCTCAACTTATTAATTAATTTTTTTTCTTATTCAAACTAAACATGGTTAGCACATGATTTGGTTGTGTGTTTGGGTCGTTACGTAGCTTTTTTCTTGTGTTCTTTACGTAGCGGTATAAAATATAATTGGTTTGTGTATCTATATTCTATCTGCAGAAATACGTGGGTTGGAAATCTTATTTAACAACATAACAAAGTTTGGAATACATCAATACACTAAACATTAACAAATTAAATAGAACGTTCGCTTAAATGTAGTCAAATGTAGGGTAGAGATTCTATATAAGTAGATATTTTTATTTAAAAAAATGGTGAGGATTAATGAGAAGGTGAAGGTAATACCTATAATTATTATATTACTAGGTTTGTAACCCGTGTGACACACGGGGTGCATAAGTAAATTGTACGACAGGCGATATGCGTTTAAGTTTATGATACAATATATTGCAATTTTAACATGAAGTTTTATAAACCTCTCAACACTTCACTCTAGACGACATTTGATGTTTTGTTTGTTAGATTTCCGTATGTGTCCATGACTAAAAGTTTAAGGCCATTCCTATTTGTGACTTTTGATAGTGCTACATACAATTGCCTATGCGAGAACACAGGATGCTTTAATACAAGCCAACGCTGCAACTTCAGAATTATGGAATTGTATAACCTTTAGAGCAAATAGGAAAGACTGAACCAACAGAAAGTATTTTCAAAGGTCTGAAAATAATAAAACAAACATAAATTCAATGAAAGAACAAAGATCTGAAAATACTAAAACAAACATAAACTCAAACAAAGAAGAAGAATTAAAAACCAGAATAAAAAGGTTTGAATATAGTAAATCTTACACATACAACCAAAGTTATGTCTAAAATGGCCGTTAACAATTTGCATATCACATGATTAATCGCGTGTAGCCATCTAGTGACTTCCGTTAACAATTTGAAGGGAATAAGTGAAGCATGAATCTTGACGTTGGACAATGTTAGCAAAATTCTATGGTCTACCCATTAAAGCTGCAGAATTTCTTCCTTATTATTTGGTATATGTTCAATTTCTCAAAATGTTAAGAGTTCCATATGCATCAAATGAACTCTGCTTGTGCAACAAATGTGTCAAATAGTTGCAGCTCTATATACAGCAAATTTGGTCTCAATCAGTGATGCACTATTTCACTACTGCATATTCCATATCTCAAAATGTATGTGTGTTTAGTCTGTTTTATATGTTTAGAACTATAACATCTCTCAAAATGTGCAGCTATGTGCAACAAATGAATATCATATTTAGTCTCAAAGTGCAGCAAATGAAAAAAATTGATACCGCGACTGCCGGCCGCATCGCGCGGCAAACAAATAAGTTTAACCTCAATTTTGCAAAGGTCATAAAGAGCAAAAAAACTGTCTATTGTATTTTTTTTGTTCCTTCTTGCTTGTGTGGCTCTAGATTAATTAGTAGGCAAACTTTAAAGTGTTCTAAGTGGAGCAAATATGTCTTGTAGTTTGCTCATCTCTGAATCGACCAACATTTTTTCCATGATGTTAAACACTCCATTAAACTTTTTAATCCCCTTCTACTTATTAATTGGACCCAGCATTTTTCATATACAATACAATAAACACAATTAAGTTCTTTTATACCCAACATGTTGTTTAAGCATCTGATGATTAGTATAGTATTGTTATTATTGCTTTTTGTTTGCAGATTTTAGCCTTGAGTTATATATATCTAATCATCATCAGTGTGAGTGATTTTGACTTTTCAAGGTAAACATATTAATTTCTAATTTCCATAACTGTGATATTATTAACAAAGCATTGCTATTTACATAAATAATCATAGGGTGTGGCATTTTAACAAACAGTTGGAATGCATCACTATATAAAATAAAATAAAAACTAATAACCGCAAGCACATTTCAATTTAATCAACACACTATTAGACTGTATTTTGTATGAGTGTGTGATTAGTCATTGTATAGGGACTTCTATGTAAAATACTCAACTATATAGTGTGGTGATCAATACAGAATGAGACAGGGGATCATAATAATCATTATGGCATCAGAGCCAAAAACATAAAACCCTAGACACATAACCCTGCCGTCGGCTCTTGTGTTACCGGCTTCGGCCTGTTTTTTTTCCGATCATCGACCAAAGCTTCGGCACCGGTCTCTTGTTTCTAATCGTTGCCGGCGACCTCCAGCGTGGCTTCCTCAGACGATTCCCGACCTGCAACTCCCCATAATTCGCCCGTCACCTCCGAAGCTTCCGACGATCTCTCCGGTGTCTCTGATCAACAGCTTATGGCAGACACAAACGCCGCTCTCAAGGAGGCTCAAGACAAGCTCTCACATGCGTACTCGGTTACCAACATTCACATTCGTGTGAAGGTTCTTGATGGCATCAATATTACCTACTCACTGTGGGTAAAGTTGTTCACCAACCATGTACGCGCTTACAAAGTGTTAAACCACATCGACGGTACCGCTCCTCCCGAGGAAACTGATGCCACCTACACGGTATGGTCTGAAATCGATGCTGTGGTCCTTCAATGGATCTACAGTACTCTTTCTGATAAATTACTTAAACGTCTTGATATTACTAATGAATCCACTGCTCGAGACATTTGGCTAAAGTTGCAGGGTATGTTTCAAAATAATAAAGGATCTCGAGCAGCAGCCCTAGAACATGAACTTACGAATCTAAAGTTAACTACTTGTGATTCTCTGGAGGCTTATTGTCAAAAAATACAAGAATTGGCGGAACAGTTAACAGAACTCGGCAGAACCTTTGACGACAATCGAAAGGTTCTTCAACTTGTCCGAGGACTACCACGAGAATATGACACTGTGGCGGCTATTATTAATCAAGGGTCCCCCTCGTGGGATGAGGCTATTAACATGCTTCAGCTCGAGCATCAGCGCATCAAGGATCGAACCGAACCTGCAAACTCAGTTTTGATGGCCAATAATACTCATAATGGTGCACCCCCACAAAACTCCAATCCAAATACCCAAAACCGTCCCCATGATAACCCCCCACATGCACCACAGTTTAATAACAATCGACCTTATGATAACCGATCGTACTTTCGGGGCCGCAGCGGCCGTAGCGGCCGTTCTTACCGGGGAGGCCGCTACAATTCAAACCGTGGGGGGGGGTCGCTACCAGCCAAACCCGCCACCGAACCCATACCAGCCAAACCCGCCACCGAACCCATACCATTATTCGCCTTCTCCCTACCCCACACAACCATCTCCATATTACACACCCAACCACCCTCCACCGCCGTACACACCCAACTACCCCCGGCAACCGAACCCAACACCACCCACTGCCCACTATGCAGCCCCTCCTTACCCACATCTTGATGCGCTGAGCCCCACTGATCTGAGTTACGCACTGCAGACTCAATCTTATACTCCACATGACCCGAACTGGATTATGGACTCTGGAGCGTCCAATCACTTGTCTGCAAACCCAGGTATTTTCCAGAACCCATTATCTAATTCTGTTATTGACCGAATTTATGTTGGCAATGGTCATTCACTACCCATTCGGGGCACGGGTAATGCATTATTTAACACACATAACCAAACTTACCAACTTTCAAACACCCTCTATGCCCCGACCATCATTAAAAACCTTATATCCGTCCGTCAATTTTCTCGTGAAAATAATGTTTCCATTGAATTTGACCCATATGGTTTCACTGTGAAGGACCTCAAGACTGGCGTCACTCTTTCCCGCCACAATAGCTCGGGAGACTTATACCCCTTCACCAATTCGTCAACTACACCGCTTGCATGCATTACTACTCGGCCATCTCAACTTTGGCACACTCGCCTTGGACATCCGGGCGCCCATGTTCTTGAAGTTTTAAATTCTCGTCATTTTATTTTTTGCAATAAAGACAAAAGTTTGCCTGTGTGCCATTCTTGTCAGTTATCAAACAGTAAACGTCTACCATTTGATGATTCAACTAGTGTGACTTTTAAACCTTTTGATATTATTCATTGCGATTTGTGGACTTCGCCTGTGTTGAGTAAATCTGGATATAAGTACTATATGGTTCTCATTGATAATTATTCTAATTATGTCTGGATTTACCCATTGAAATTTAAATCTGAAACATTCCCCACCTTTGTTAAATTTCATAAACTTATTGAAACCCAATTTGAAACAAAAATTAAAAGCTTTCAATGTGATATGGGAGGTGAGTTTGACAACCGTGCGTTTCAATCGTTTGCTCAAAATAATGGACTTGTTTTTCGCTTCGCTTGTCCGCAAACGTCCTCCCAAAATGGCAAGGCCGAGCGCATGATTCGTCGCCTGAACGATATCATTCGTGCCCTCCTAATGCAAGCAAGCCTTCCCCCACCGTTTTGGGTGGAAGCCTTACACACCGCCAGCTACCTTCACAACATCCTTCCGACGAAACGATTAAATTTTTACACTCCCGCGTTTATTTTATTTAATCGTTATCCGTCGTATGATCACCTTCGGACGTTTGGGTGTGCGTGTTACCCTAACCTATCCGCAACGCAGCCGCATAAACTTTATTCTCGCTCCACTCGGTGTATCTTCCTCGGTTATCCGAGTAACTTCCGCGGTTATCGTTGCTTTGATCCGATCACAGGCAAGGTCCACATCTCGCGCCACGTGGTATTTGACGAGACCATTTTTCCCTATTCGGATGTCCCCTCGATCCCGTCCCCTACACCCGATCCTGATCCTGTTTTTCACCCCCCCACCACGTCGCATACACCTCCACCCTCCCTCTCGTCGACCGGCCCAAACAGCCCATCTCCCTCACCCACGCAAAGCCCAACTCCCTCTTCTAACTCTTCCGTTCCACCTCACCCTTCGGCACAGTCCCAGCCCGCCAGCCCCTCCTCGTCTACTCCCGAGGCCCAATCAACTTCGCAACCCCATCCTCCCAGTCCGCCACCAGTCACCACCTCTCTCCACCCCATGACCACCAGGGCACGGGCTGGAATCACCAAACCTATCACCCGTCTAAACCTCTTTTCCACAACCGATCCATCTATTTCCCCCATACCTACATCCTATAATAATGCATTAAACGACCCACATTGGTGTGAGGCTATGAAAACTGAATTTAGGGCTTTACAGGAGAACGATACATGGGAACTGGTGCCTAGGCCCCTTGGTCAACCAGTTATTCGTTGCATATGGTTGTTCCGGCATAAGTACAAATCTGATGGCTCTCTTGAACGGTACAAAGCACGGTTAGTCGTTAATGGCAAATCTCAGACGATTGGCATTGATTGCATGGAGACGTTTAGTCCGGTTGTTAAACCGGCTACCATTCGCACAGTTTTATCCTTGGCAGTGTCACGACACTGGCCGATTCATCAGTTGGATGTTAAAAATGCGTTTTTGCATGGGGATCTTGCTGAGACAGTTTACATGCAGCAGCCCCCAGGGTTTATCGATCAGTCTCATCCAGATTTTGTGTGCAGGTTAAAACGGTCTTTATACGGTCTCAAACAGGCGCCACGAGCGTGGTATAACCGGTTTTCCACTTTTTTACTACAACAAGGGTTCAAGAGCAGCCAGTGTGACACATCCCTTTTTATTTACCGGCATGGGACCTATACCGCATATTTACTTTTATATGTGGATGATATAGTTCTCACAGCTTCGGATGCAGGTTTTCTTCGGAGTCTTATCTCCACTCTCTCGAGGGAGTTTGCCATGACCGACTTGGGGGACTTACATCATTTTCTTGGGATCACTGTCACCCGTGATCCGTCGGGTTTATTTCTCCATCAGACTCAGTACGCTCAGGAGATATTACAGTGTGCCTCCATGAGCAACTGCCGCCCATCCGCGACGCCCGTGGACACCAGTTCCAAACTCAGTGCTACCGATGGTCCTCTCTTACCTGATGGTTCTCTTTATCGGAGTCTTGCCGGGGCTCTTCAGTATCTTACTTTTACGCGACCTGACATCACGTATGCTGTTCAACAGGTGTGTCTTTTTATGCATGCTCCACGGGAGCCACATTTTCTTTACATGAAACGCATCTTGCGTTATTTACAGGGTACATTGGATAAAGGGATTCGCTTGAATGTCACCCCTATCCACTCGCTCACGGCATATTCTGATGCAGACTGGGGTGGTTGTCCTGATTCCAGACGTTCCACCTCCGGTTATTGCGTGTTCATGGGAGATAATCTTCTATCGTGGTCGTCTAAGCGACAGTCGACAGTCTCTCGATCCAGTGCTGAAGCCGAATATCGTGCTGTTGCCAATGTCGTCGCAGAGGTTAGTTGGTTGAGGAATTTACTACTGGAATTACAGGTCCCACTTCGTACGGCCACTGTTGTCTATTGTGACAATGTCTCCGCAGTTTATTTATCTGGCAATCCTGTCCAGCATCAACGTACTAAGCACGTAGAGATTGATATTCATTTCGTTCGGGAGAAAGTTCATATTGGCCACATTCGAGTATTACACGTCCCATCCGCTTATCAGTTTGCGGATATCTTCACCAAAGGATTACCTCGGCCTCTTTTTGAGTCTTTTCGAGACAGTTTGAGCGTACGTTCCCCTCCCGCTCGAACTGCGGGGGCGTATTAGACTGTATTTTGTATGAGTGTGTGATTAGTCATTGTATAGGGACTTCTATGTAAAATACTCAACTATATATTGTGGTGATCAATACAGAATGAGACAGGGGATCATAATAATCATTACACACATCACAGGTATGTTTAGTCCAGGAAAAAAAAAGGATTTCTACACTATGATAAGATTCAAAAAGAAACATCAAACATTCACAAAACATGCATCGTTGAAATCGTTGAAATACATAGAATCACCAAATGTAATGTAAAAAGCGATTCACTAAGCTATGAGCTAACCTTATCTAACACGCAGAAGTGGATGAAACTGAGACGGGAATGGAACTCAGACGGTGGGCAGGCGTTGGGGGTGGGCGTCGTATAAAACATGGAATGAAGACCAGGCGTAATCAATTTCAGCCTAATCAAGTACCCAATTGAAGGCTGCCGTTGCAATTCCATGGCGTGAATGAGAGATCCGAAAGGGCTCAATTGACAAAGGACGGTTGCGTAGTGGAGGAGAGACTAATGAATGCGGCTACGGGAATTAATAGCTGACGGAGGAGGCGTCGTGATGGCTGTAATTACCGGTCGGAGAAGACGATTGGTATCCAAAATCATTACTCCTTAGCGGTTACATCTATTGGAAATGGGATGGAACGAATGCGGGAGTAAAGTTACGGAGAATTGGATTACGCTTCAAAGAGGGTATCCACGTGGTGGCTAAATAGAAGAGCCACGTGGCGGCTAAATAGAATGTAAAGCTACCAAGATCCTACTTTATTAGAATAGAGAGATACAATCAAAATCTAAAGATGAATAGTAGACTTTTAATTTTTTAAACTTTGACCACGTAACTTTGGTGCTTTAACGCTTTCTACCATTAAGCTTTTACGACTTATTTTTTTTCTTTTTAACGTAATAGTAAACTTTTAGTTTTCATAGTTTGGCCACATTGTTTCATACTCTTACTTTTTGTAATATTTAACTTTTAAAGTTTTTTTTTTATTTTAAGTTTTGTTGTCTTCTATTTTGGCCACGAAACTTTTAGATTTTCTACTTTCGTTTGCGACGACATGTCGTCGTTAGAGTTTTCCTATTGGCGCCTACACTTTTCATTTCCCGCTCACCTCATTTGCGACGACAAGTCGTCGCTAAATCCATCAACTATAAAAAAAATTCAGAAAAGTCATTTGCGACGACATGTCGTCGCTATTTCCAACTCAGTTGCGACGACAAATGTCGTCGCTATTGCTGTCGTCGCAAATGCCAGTATTTGTTGTAGTGTCTTAGACTTTTACATTTTATACCTCTTGACTTTTTTACCCTCTAACTTTTAAACTTTCTTTTGTTTTAAGTTTTGTTGTCTTCTACTTTGGCCACGGAATTTTTAACTTTTATACTTTCGTTTTTAGTATACTTTTATAGTTTTATACTTTCACCACAAGACTTTTAGACTTTTACGTTTTATACCACTTAACTTAGTATATTTTTTTATAGTTTTATACTATTATCACAAGACTTTTAGACTTTTACGTTTTATACTCCTTAATTTTTTAATCCTCTGACTTTTTAAACTTTTACGTTTTATACCACTTAACTTTTTTACTTTCGTTCAGTATAAAAATTCAACCCCGCAGCAACGCGTGAGGTCTGTAAACATCTTGTGGTATAAAATGCATAACTTAATGGGTGAGAATATTTACGCCTATTTATAAGTGGCGGCCCATATCATTAAACGCCTTCAGACCTCCGCCCATAACAATGCATATTTATTGTAGTATTTTTTTTTTTTAAAGAGTGCCAATAATAACTTAGTCCATGCATGGTAAAGATGTATGACCTTTTAACATGAGCTCTTGGTTTAAATCCCACTTATAATTAAAGAAAATAATAAAAACACCTTAAAAAAATAATAATACCATGTAAATTCACTTTAATACAAAAGTGCGTTAATAAAAATGATAAGAACACCTTGTAATATTAATACATCACATAAAAAGCACGTTCAGAAAATGATAACAACACCGTATTGATAAGATTACAACACTGTTTTTCATGTTGTGTTATATACTTTTAAAAAAATCTTCAGTTTTTGAAGATATAGCGAAATTATACATATATTAAGGATAAAAAAAGTACCCGATTGTAAGGTGTAATTTTCTTAAAAAATAATAAAGTATGTAACAGACTAACCGTTAAATAAGTTTTAAAAAGTTGATGAAACTAATATATAATTAAAAAAATCAACAAAGTGATTAAAGCATTCAGACAATTGAATCTTTCACCCTAATATACAGTATACAAGATCCTTCCATAGGTAAAACTATAAAATAAACTATTAAAACAAAATACAATATTTAAGCCACAAGAATTGAAAAAAAAATTGATGAATATGATTAAGAAAAGGAAGTTGAAGTGTGGGAGTTTTGGTGGAGATGAAAAATGGTTCTTATATAGTGTGAATAGTGTACTGGTAAATATAATATATCAATCTACAATAACTTTATTAAATTCGAACGATAAAGTTTTAAAGATAAGAGATGATTAAAGAATGAAATTTATAGGTAATTTGTAAGATTTTTTTATACAAACCTCAAATTATAAGCATCAAAGGATGATTTAAAGAATCGTTTATTATTTATTTATAAAATAGGTATATTTAGAAAACTTATTTATTAAAATGAGTGATTTAAAAAATATTAAAAATGAATGTTTTTTTTAACAACTTCATTCTCAATCCTATTTTTAATTGGTAAACACATTTCTATTTAAAAAGTGTTTTATTTTTAAAAGTAGAGAAAAAGTTTCTAATAAAATAAAAAGATTATAATATTTTATAAAACGTTTCTTTATCCTTTTTAATAGAAAAGTATCTATTTTGCTTTTTCTATAACTTTTTATTAAAATATATAATTTATAAAATAAAGAAGGCCTTATATCGAACGTCATAAGTTTGAACCTGGATTTGAAGCTCCTTTAATAAATGAGTTTGAGTATTGGTTTCATATACCGAGTAACTAGGCTCGTGAGTATGTCTACTAATTAGAAACCTAAAAAAAAAACAAGATATACACTATGGTTTGTGTTCAATGCTTAACTTATAAAAATAATAAATACCCCACATGAATAAACGTAGATGCAGCGGCAAACTTATTACTTTATATATCAATTTCGTTGGCTGACGTGTTCTCTGACATTTCATTGTGTAAGTCATGTCAGCCATCTAAAAAATGGCATGTGGCTTTGAAGATTTTTTTTTTTACTTTGTCCTACTCTTTAGTTACTGTATATGAGCCTTTCTTGGTGTCACTATTCACATCTGTGTGTTTTTTATTTTACTTTGTCCTACTCTTTAGTTACTGTATATGAGCCTTTCTTGGTGTCACTATTCACATCTGTGTTTCTGTCCAGATGGTAAGCTGAGTTTTTGGGGAAGTAGCCTTCGGGTGTTCGAGTCTCTAATCATACGCTTTTTTGAATAAGTGTTTCATCTTTGTCTGTGCGCTTCATATTTTCACACGTATCCTCTATGCTTACTCTCACTAAGGCTATTACACGTGTTTGTTTCTCAGTTGTTTAGGTTTCTCTATATATGATCGTTCTCTTCCTCTCTGTTTGTTTCTTTTGTCGCGCCTTACGACACATGTTCGTATACGTTGATCATTCTTTTCTTTTTTTTTAGAACGGCAGTGAAATATATTAATGCTCTAAGAAAGAGCGAAAAAAACAATTACAGAAATAGCATGGGGTTAAGAACCCAATCCGTCCACCGGATACTATCCTTATTACATCTGGAAGAAAACCAATGGAATGAATGCAAAATGATACTGTCAAAAATACTACCGTTCCATTCTTTATTGGTGTCGAAGATCAACGAGTTTCTAAACTTCCACATTGTCCACCACGAACAAAAAACGATTGTGAGAAGGAGGTCTTTTTTCTTTCGGGACAATCTTGAGTCTTCAATATTCTTGTACGTCGCATTGGGAGTATCGGTGATCAAAAAGTCGAATTTTAGTTCATTTACACCAATTGTCTATACATATGATCATGCATTTTATTTCTTTGCTTTTCCTTTTGTTTTTGTTTCTCAGTTTATGTTCTTTGTGGCTTTTTGTTTCCGGTTCATGTGTTTTCTGAATTATGACGTGCCAGGAGTTCTAATTAGCTCCTATGATCGTTATTTTATACTTAAGTGGATTCACACATTAAAGAGTTTTGTATAGGAAAAATGAACACTATTAATCCTAACTATTCGGTATTGGACAAAAATAATCCCACCTATTTTTTTGGACAAAAATAGACTTATAAATCGACCTTGTTTTTCCCAATAGACCTTCCGTCTATTTTTTTAACCACCGTTAACGATGCTGACGTGGACGACTACGTGGACTCCAAATAGACTGCTGACGTGGCTCTTTTTTCATCCCTCACCGTTTAAAACCCTAATCGGAGATTATATCTCCCCCAAATGTTCATCGACACCTAATTCGGGTCTCCCCCAAATCGATTTCCCCCCGAATCATGGCATCGTCCTCGTCGTCTTCAACTTCATCATCTACCAGGAGGCCGAAAATACTAAATCTGTATGTTGGATTTGATCGGAAATTGTATTGCTATCATGAAATTTTGGCAGTTTCACGAGTTGCTGGAAAGAACACTACAAGACCTGGAAAAGAGTTCCTTGGTTGTTGCTTATGGCCGGTATGTAGTTCCACTAACTGTTAAATCCCACTTTTTACATGTGCAGGTCCTATTCTCTATGTCAACTGAGACTTCATCAACCTTGTCCTTCACTTGATACAAACTCTCTGTTGATGGCATTATTTCACACATGTGAGCCCTACTCTTTTCCTTTTCCAGCTTGACCAGGATCCTAGGACACACACCATCAGCCTTGTTTGCCATTTCTTGCTTCTTGTTTCTGAGTCTTATCATTATAGCCACCCTGATATCTTCCAGCATATTTATGATATGCTTTGATCTTGATTGGATTATGAATCCATTAAAATTCTCTGCCATGTTGTTCACCACTACATCTACCTTGGTTGCTGTTTCAAGATAACACCTGCAAAAACACTTTGGATTCTGTTTTAGTAATGCATCAGCAGCTTCATTGTCCATATTCCTAAGATCTTCAATTGCCAAATTGTGATAAGCTATTGAGTATGCTCTCACAGCCTTCCAGAACACCTCCTTCAAGTCATCACCCTTGTGTTTCTTGTGCCAGTTAGCATAGATATGCCTGGCACAGTTTCTGTGCTCACAATTACCCCAAAATAGGGTGACTCCATTCAGCAATCCCTGATATTAATGCAATTAAATTGTCAATGCATGAATTATGTCATTAGATGGGTGAATACATAAGTTAATTGTAAAATCCATACCTTTTGTTGGTCTGATATCAAAGTCCAACCCCTACCCTGATCTGTGACCCCCAAGCATTTGTAAAGTTCATGCATAAACCAGCACCAACTATCATTATTTTCACCTTCCACCACAGCCCATGCCACTGGGTAGATTTGGTCATTTTCATCTCTTCCAATAGCAGCCAGAAGCATACCCCCTAGGAAAGTTTTCAAGAAACATCCATCCAAACACAAGAGCTTTCTACATCCTGCTAGGAATCCCTTCCTTACACCATCAAAACAGACAAAGATCCTAAAGAACACCTCATTAGGACTATCAATCCCATGGTAGGAAGATGGAACAGTTAACAACTCAAAAGTAGAGGTAGGATTGTAATTTCTTAGCATATCCAAATAAGAACCTATCTTGCTATAGTGTTCCTTCATGGATCCATGTAGTTTTCTATGAGCAATCTTCTTAGCTTTATATGCAAACCACCTCCCAATGAAGCATTTGAACTTTTCTTTCACAGCTGTCTGAATCTCCTTAGCTGACCAGTTTGGTTTTGTCTTGAAAACTGGCAAAAACTCATCAGCAACAAATCCAGTGGTAAGCTGAGTATTCCTAGTCATGTTTCTTTGACAGGTATGTGTGATAGAAGCCCTCTTTACCATAAAACAACCCTTTCTTTCACTAACAGACAAGTATAGCTTAAATGGGCAACCACTAACACAAGTAACACCTACTCTCCCTTGCCTTTTCCTATCACTTATTGTAATCTTTAGACTCCTACCATTCATAACGACATATTTTCTAACTGCTGATTTGAATGCAGCTCTTGTTGCAAACCTTGTACCTACAACCCAATCCCACCTAGTCCAATCTGTATCTTCAGTAACAATAGGCACATTTACCTTGTACTTCTTCCCTCTTATGTTGTCATCCTCACTTTCTCCAGGGGAGTTAACATCTGCATCTGAGTCCTCATAAGAACTATACCCTTCATCTTTTTTGTGCTCCTCAACATGTGCCTCATCATCATTCTTACTTTCTTCTCCTTCAAAAATATGAACTTTTTTTCCTGACTATGTTTTCAACCAGGTGCTGTTGAGATAATTTACAAACTTTGTTTACCTTGATTGTAGCTTTAACTGATGACTGCCACTCCTCATCATCCGTATCATCTCCATATTCAATTACCTCCTTATCCAACCTAACAGATATGTCTTCTTCTTCTAACTCAGATCCTGTACCCTCAGCCTCACTCCCATGTGACTCATCTCCACCAATATAGTCAACATCCTCTGAATCTGAATCTGAACCTGAACCTGAACCTGAACCTGAACCTGTTTCACTTGGGCTTGAATTGACTTCACTGTTGGGTTGGGCTTTTTGGGTTGAATGGGCTGGAACTACTGTTCCTTGGGTTATGGGCTCATCTGAGTCGGGTGTTATGGGGTTCACATACAAACTGACTACACCATCAAATTGATCCCCTAAAATGTCTATCATACTAGCAACATCATTATCATCATTCAACGGCAATAACCCACCATCAAAACACATACCTGGAACAACCCAATGGAGAGAAAAGCAACCTTTCTGGTACTTGCCATACTCCTCAGCATAGTCACAGAGCTCGAAGAAAGACATCTTGTCCGCAACAATCGATATCCCAACTGATAGTCCTCCGCAATACCATAGGTCAGGTTTGAACTTGATTTCACTGGCATAGTGCAGGTTGAAAAAAAATCGATCGATCATTGCGTCAATTTTGGGCGTCGGGAGTGAATTAGGGTTTGTGTTCTTCTACAATTGTTTAACTAAGCGATTGATCGAAGAATTTGGGGGGTTTTTAATGGTCTGGTCCAAATCAGCAGGTGACGAGGTAAAAAAAGAGTCCACGTAGTCGTCCACGTTAGCATCGTTAATGGTGGTTAAAAAAATAGACGGAAGGTCTATTGGGAAAAACAAGGTCGATTTATAAGTCTATTTTTGTCCAAAAAAATAGGTGGGATTATTTTTGTCCAATACCGAATAGTTGGGATTAATAGTGTCCATTTTTCCTTTTGTATATATGGTTTCCGTGACGTGAGTTCATGGCCGTACCTACTGCACTTAACTTGTTTTGATGAAATGCTAGGTCTTATTTTCTTTGATTTTATCGACTTTTTGCTTCCTTTTCTATGAAATATGCATATGCATGGCTGTTGTTTCAGTTTCTTAAATATTATGTTGTGTTTCGTAACTGTTGTTCATTGAGGTCGATGTTCATATGGTCACATTTCTTACAGATGTGGCTACCTATGAAATTGGTTTTCAATGTTTTCATTTTCAGATTTATTTTCGTCACCGTTCGGCATCCGTATTTACTTTTATATGATTTGAAACAATCATGCATGTTGCTTGCTGATGAAACTACTACTTTTGTTCAACCTCTTATAGGCTTATGTTCTCTTGGACTTCCATTCTTATGTGATACATGTGTATACTTCCTTCCTTTACTAATGTTAGTGTCGATGTGTGTAAGTTACAAGAAACTGTTTGTAAATTGTTTTTCTACATGAATTCTTAATTATGTTATTTGTATTTTACTATTTCCTAATGAACATCTTAAGGTTTTTGTCACATTACTTATTTCTTTGTTGCCATTGTACAATAGTGTTTGAACTATATTTGTGTCAGTTGAGTTTGTCTTCTCTTTTAGTAAGGCTGTGTTTGGCGCACTAGCTGAAAAGCTAGCTGCTAGCTGATAAGCTAGTTGTTAGCTGATAAGCTAGCTGCTAGCTGATAAATTATAAGGTAGCTGATAAAAAATAACGTTTGGTAAAAACTAGCTGATAAACTAGCTTAAAAAAATAAAATGACATAAAAGTACATGTTATAAATGTAAATAAAGATATTTATATATAAGTTAAGGAAGGGTAAAATTGGAAATATTATAAAAGCTAGTTGAAAAGCTACTCCAACTAGCTTTTCAAAAGCTAGCTTATAAGCTAGCTTATAAGCTAGCTTTTTGACGTTACCAAACGGGGCTTTTAAAAAAACTAGCTTATTAAAAAAGCCCCGTTTGGTAACGTCAAAAAGCTAGCTTATAAGCTAGCTGATAAGCTAGCTTATAAGCTAGCTTATAAGCTAGCTTATGGCGCGCCAAACACAGCCTAAGTATTAATATTAGGGAAAATGACGAGAATAGCCATTTTTGACTTTGAAAATCAAATTTTAACCCCCTAAATTTAGCCTTCACTAAAATGACCAACCTTAAATTTAGTCTTCACCAAAATGATTAAATTTAGGCTTGTACACTCTAAGCCTTAGCTTTGTTCACTCCAAGCCTATCAGGTGTGGACCTATCTTAAAGAAATGACACATCATCATCTTCTTCAATTTAAATCTGCATTTTTCTCTTTCTCTCTCTCTCTCTCTCTCTCTCTCTCTCTCTCTCTCTCTCTCTTCTCTCTTCACCTAAACCCAAAACCAACAAAGAGAACTTCAGTTTCCGAGTGAACCAGTTCCGGTTCAACAACCTCCAACAGAAAACGATTTCCGAGATAAGTTGTGTCCGAGAGAACCTTCAGTCGGAACCTTAAGTTCAACCGTACATATATACAGTCAGAACCTTAAAGAAGCAACATTCCTTGCTAATCAAGACGTTTAAAGAAGCATTTTTTTTTTATTAATATGACCCTCCAAATCAACTCCTATGTAGTTGTAGAAATAAAAAGAGAAGAAAAAGATAGAAAAAACCAACTTTTTAGCCGGAAAATCATGAAGACAGCGAGAAATAGAGAAGGAAAGAAGAAGATAAAGTAAAAAATGAAAATTTTGAAAACTAAATAATATACCCAGAAATAGTATACTTAACTCGGAAACAACACTTTACCCGGAACAATATCACATATAATCGCCTCATACAATTAACCCGGAGCATTTCCGGGTTTCCGTGTCGGTGGTTAAGGCTAGTCTCATTGTGTTCGTATGATCGAGAGGAGTTCGTAGACGAGTCGCATGTGATTTATCGTTGAGTATATTGGCCGGAATGTTGAGTTAAAGAGTTGCCGAATTTCTTTGTTGGTTTTGGGTTTAGGTGAAGATATAGAGAGAGTGAAAAATGCAGATTTAAATTGAAGAAGATGATGATGTGTCCTTTCTTTAAGATGGGTCCACACCTGATAGGCTTGGAGTGAACAAGGCTAAGGCTTGGAGTGTACAAGCCTAAATTTGGTCATTTTGGTGAAGGCTAAATCTAAGGTTGGTCATTTTGGTGAAGGCTAAATTTAGGGGGTTAAAATTTGATTTTCAAAGTCAAAATGGCTATTCTCTTGCCATTTTTCCTTAATATTAACTATTGGCATTATGACATTATACTTAATTTTCTTTTCTAATGTTGCATTACAGGTTTTAGTCGTTGTGCTTCCATCTGCAACAATGGTGCTTTCAATCTAAGGTACAATATAATTTTCTTACCTACATTCATCAGTAATGAAATTGATATATGAGGTTCCTTTTGCTTCTGGCATTATATAAGTCATATATTAGTGCTTGAGTTGACTAACAATGTTAAATTAAAGAATGGGAAAATCACTAAAATAGCCTTCTTTGATCCTGAAAAAGCAGATATGACCAACAAAATTTATCCTTACTCAAATGACCCAAACTTTATCAACCAATACAGACCCTTCACTTGTTAAATTTCACCCAATAAACTAGTGACTAGTGTCCTCCATCTGACATGGCCTCTAAGGATGGACCCCACTCACATCCAGTAGAATTTTGACATCTGGAAAAAAATACAGAAACTTACGAATGTTTCCCGTTCCTATCCGAGCCTACCACCTGTCCTTTTTAAGCCGATGAAACACCCCACAATGATACATGCAACGAATTGAGAGCTAAGGATGTCGGATTGAAGTTTAATTCCAGGGATAAAGTAGTGGTCCTCCTACCTCCCCCTACCTCTCCCTACCTCTCCCCTACCTCTTTGAATTAATATTACTTAAAGTAAATTTTAATTAGTATACTCTTCAATTTTCTTCCCAATTCTACTAAATATTTTGAATTTCCCCTTATAAAATTTTTGTGTTTGTTTTTAACAAATGATGAAAACTAAGATACACTTACAGGTCTAGCACAACAATGAAAACGACGTGAGGGATACGTAGTGGTGGAAGATATACGTATGGCCATTGCAAACCCATAATTGTTACAGACCACCATTTTCATTTGTGTCTTCAGCAAGATAGAGATAGATAGAGGCAGAAAGTTAAATTTTTTTTTAAATGGTATATTACATATGGAAACCCTAAAAGTAATCTAAAGAGGGGGGAAGAGGTAAGGGGGGAGTAGGGGGATGTAGAGTCTGACAAACGACTACTTTAACCCACATGGTAGGTGCAGCGGACTAAAGTAATTCTGAGCTATCAAGCCGTTGCATTAGCCGTTGTGTGCTGATAAAATGAGCCGTTGCATGAGCCGTGTTGTGCTTGATAAAATGGATAGGTGGCAGGCTCGAAGAGGTACGGGAAACAACATGTATGTGTTGGTCGATGGAGCAAAACATTCGTAAGTTTCTGTATTTTTTTCCAGATGTCGAAATTCTACTGGATGTGAGTGGGGTCCATCCTTAGAGGCCATGTCAGATGGAGGACACCAGTCAGTTGTTCATTGGGTGAAATTTAACAAGTGGAGTGTCTGTATTGGTTGATAAAGTTTGGGTCATTTGAGTAAGGATAAATTTGGTTGGTCATTTCTGTTTTTCAGGGTCAAAGAAGGTTATTTTGGTGATTTTCTCTTAAAGAATTCTTTGTAAATGCTCATCTACATGTTCCAATAATTATTTGGTCGCTGCCAAAATGAGGTTTGATCATCTTAAGTCCACCAATGGATATTGTGTCTTTAATTTTATTTCTCTGCATTATTTACATAAGTAAAAGATTATCTGCTATATCATTAGTTTGTGTCTAATGTACCTTCTTCACACCTTTGCACATTTGGTGACCCATGTTTTTCTTAGCAAAGGTAATCAGAGAATATTGAATAGAATAGAAAGACTTTTTGTGTTGTGTATTACAAAATATGGAAGGCAATAAAACATACAGCTGTACATTGACAGCCTATTTATAAGGAGAAAAAGGCTACAAAATATGGAAGGCAATAAAACATACAGCTGTACATTGACAGCCTAATTGACAAATGAAAAAGATAATTAATTTTGCTCCCATAAATTGCTCTAGCTCTGACTTTCCTTTTTAACACTCCCCCTCACGTTGAGTAGTGGGGTCTCCAATGCTCAACTTGACTAGACAATCACTAAATATTTTTCCGTTAACACCCATCGTAAGGATGTCAGCAAGTTGGTTTTTAGAGCGGACAAACGGCAGTTCAATTATCCCTGCTTCTAATTTTTCTTTGATGAAGTGTCTATCAACTTCAATGTGCTTCGTTCGATCATGTTGCACAGGATTTTCTGAGATCTATATCGCAACTTCATTATCACACAAGATCTCTGCAACTCCTCGAGCAATTCCTGTTAGAAGTTTCAGTCGGGGTGAACCCAATTTCTGTTAGAAGTTTTCGTATCCACAAGATCTCTGCAACTCCTCGAAATTCAGCTTTAGCACTAGAAAGTGATACAACCTTTTGTTTCTTACTTTTCCAGGTGACAAGATTTCCGCCAACCATAGTGAAGTATCCTGATGTTGACCTTCTGTCCCCTTTGTCTCCTGCCCAGTCCGCATCAGTGTACCCTTGTATTTTGAGATGCCCATTTGGTTTGAAGAGGATGCCATGGCCTACTGTTCCTTTGAGGTACCGAATAATTCTCCACACAGCTTCCATGTGGGTTACTTGAGGTCGATGCATGAACTTGCTAACCACTCCCACTGCATAGGCTATATCGGGACGAGTATGGGAGAGGTATATCAACTTTCCCACCATTCGTTGGTATCTTTCTTTATCAGTTAATTCCGCTCCTTCCTCCATATGTAGGCCATGATTGACCATCATAGGAGTATCGGCCGGTTTGCATTCAACCATTCCTGTCTCGGCCAATAGATCGAGAAATGTATTTCTTTTGGCATATCAAGATTCCTTGTTTGGACCTGAGCACTTCTATTCCAAGGAAGTATTTGAGTCTTCCCAAGTCCTTCATCTCGAACTCTGCAGATATATTCCTTTTTAAGTTCAGCATTTCTTCTTCGTCATCCCCTGTAATAATCATGTCATCAACATAAATAATTAAACATGTCATGAGGGTTCCCCTTTGTTTTAGGAACAGAGTATGGTCAGAGTTACTCTGTTTAAACCCATATCTTTTCATAGCAAGAGTGAATCTCCCGAACCACGCCCGTGGAGATTGTTTAAGACCATATAAAGATCTTTTGAGACGACATACTTCTCCTGGAGAAAAATTTTCCTTGAATCCGGGTGGAGCTTCCATATAGACTTCTTCTGTTATCTCTCCATGAAGGAATGCATTCTTGACATCTAGTTGATGGAGAGGCCATCCTTTGTTTACAGCAACAGAGAACAAGACTTGTATGGTATCAAACTTGGCGACTGGGGAGAAAGTTTCAGAATAGTCAATTCCGTAGGTTTAGGTGTACCCCTTGGCCACTAGACGTGCTTTATACCTTTCAACCGTTCCATCTGGTTTGTGTTTAATTGTAAACAGCCATCGGCATCCAACAGGTTTCTTTCCTATCGAAAGTGTGCATTTTTCCCATGTATTATTTTTAATCAAAGCTTCCATCTCGTCTTCCATAGCATCTTTCCATTTCTTTAATCCTAGAGCTTGGTCAACAGTTCTTGGCGTTTCTTCTTAATAAATCGAGGCAAGAAATGATTTAGCTTCTTTTGACAAGTTCCCACTAACAACGTTAGCCATCGGATACTTTGACCCCCGTGTTTCTTTTGTTGGTGAGAATCGTTTTGGAGGAACTCCTCTGTTAGCCCGAGGGGGAAGAACGTATCTTTCTGGCGTGTCTTCGTGCGTCGATGGAGGGACACTTTGTTCCTCTTCAAGTACCTCATTATCATTATTAGAACCATTATCATGATCGTTAGACATATCTCGTAAATTACTTACCTCGGATATCAGGATAGACGGATAGTTATCATGGGTAGTGGCACTGATCGTTGGTTCCTTGTTTTGTGTGGAATTTGAGGGTGATTCATCTGTGGTACTGTGGACAATATCAGCAAATTGTAACCATCTTAGTGTGTCAGGATTCACCGTCTCCCCCTGTCAATTGTTTTGCGAGGTATAGTAGTACTCCGTTTCAAGAAAGTTACAGTTGATGGTTGTATGCATGTGTTTTGTCTTGGGATTATAACATCTATAACCTTTCTGATTCACACAATATCCCACGAACACACATTTTTCTGCGCACGGATCAAGTTTAGTTCTATTTACTTTTGGAATATGAACAAAGACAGAACATCCAAAGATTCTTGGTTGAGGAGTAAGGGGTGGAGGAATTTTGGTGAACTCACTAAGGGTTTGTAGAGGGGTTTTTAGTTTGAGAATTCTAGTAGGAAGGCGGTTGATCAAGTATGTGGCAATAGCAACGGCCTCAGGCCAAAAATTACTAGGGACTTGGGATTCAATTATAAGTGCCTGAGTAATTTCTAGCAAGATTCGGTTTTTTCGTTCAACGACACCATTTTGTTCAGGAGTGTGAGCACACGATGTTTGGTGTATTATTCCTTTAGTTTCAAAAAAATGTTTCATCTGTGTATTAACAAACTCCCCACCATTATCTGACCTGAGGATTTGGATATCCTTTTGAAATTGGGTTTTGATCATGGTATGAAAAGTAGCAAACCTATCGCTAACTTCAGATTTGTGTTTCAAAAAATAGACCCAAGTCATACGAGTGCAATCATTAATAAACAAGAGAAAGTAGCGAAGATTTTGGCCTCCCAAAACTGGGGCGGGGCCCCAAACATCAGAGTGAATCAATGTAAATGGTATCTCAACTCTGGTGTTGTTTGGTTTAAAGGTTTGTCTATGGCTTTTAGCTAACACACATGTATCACAATTTGAAATAAATTTTTTTGGAAATAGTTTTGGAAACAAAGTACTCAAGTAACTTGTAGAAGGATGACCAAGTCTTCGATGCCATAACCATGCTTCTCGTTCACTAGAACCATGTGCCAACATTCCAGTACCATTTTGAATCACCCCATCCACGTAGTACAGCCCTTGTCGTTCAGTGCCACGCCCAATGATCTCTTTCGTCCTGATATCCTGAAGAACACAGAAAGTGGGATGCATAAGCACAGTACAATTGAGCTCTTTAGTCACATGACTTATTGATAACAATTTATGTGATAATGCGGGAAGATAAGGGCAATTTGAAAGTTTTAAGGATGGAGATATTTCAATGGTTCCCCCCTTTTTCACATCCATTATTCCACTATTAGCAGTTTGTATGTGGGTTTTTCTGGGTTTAGACGACGAGACAAGGTCTGTTTCGTCATAAGTCATAGTGTCGGTGGCTCCGCAGTCTAATATCCAAGGGTTATCTTGTTTGCTAAGCATATTTTGGGCCATATTTGCATTACCCATATGTGTAGGGTTTGATTTGAAATTATTAAAACAATCGTTATTTTTAAGGAGGCATTTTGAAGGGATATTTTTAGTGGCAGGAGACATATTAAAGCAATCTTTATTTTGGGCCATATTAGAAGATAAATTTTCGATTATGTGGACAGAAGGCATTTTGAAGCAATCATTTATGTGGGCAAACGACATATTATCGACTTTTTGAGGGGCTGACATGTAATATTTATTATTAGGGTATAGAAAAGGGGAAGGGTCCGAGATATTCTTCTCAAACCCGTTACCTGTGGCCGACCGTTCTTCTTCTCCCCTTATCGTCGCTGCTATTCTGCCGAATCCAAGGCCGCCACCACCATGCCCGTCGTCGGTGGTTGTATTGCTACCCACACCAACTGCAGCCTTTCCTTTCTCCTGTCCGATGTTTTTTCGCAGGTTTCTTATAGCCGTCAGGACCACCACTCGGGATACCCGACTATCTTGAAACATTGCTCTTTTGTGTGCTTAGTCATGCCACATTGTGTGCACTTCAGGTGGGACTTGTCTTCCTTGATCGGTGGTCCAACTTTCTTTGTGGCGTTATCATATCGACGGTGCCCTCTAGTCATGAAGCTTAACCCACCTGAGTTCCCTGGAGCGGTAACACTTAGCCTACCGCCACACCTTGTTGGGTCTGAGTGGTGCTCGAGGATGCTCCTAAGATTGTTTGATGAGAAGCTTCTTTTCTAACAGCCGCATACGCTTCTTCGGCTGTAGGAAGGGGATCCCATCGGAGGATTTCCCTCTTGATAGGATCATATTTTTGATCTAAAGCATTTAAAAATTGGAATAACTTATGTTCTGACCTGAGTTTAGTGTAGGCTTTGATGTCTTCCGGGCATTTCATGGGATTAGGGTCGATTCTTTCAATCTCCCCCCATATCCCTTGTAGAGCAATCTAGAAATTCTCAAGGGATGTGTCATTTTGCTTCATCTCGTTGGCTCTAACGTGAAGGTTAAAGGCTTGTAGCTTGTCTCCGCCACTGCTATAAGTGACCACTAGAGCGTCCACAACGATTTGGTTGTTGGGAACTCGGTTAAGTTGCTGGCAATGTTTGGCTCAATGTTTTGGATGAGCCAAGAAAAAACGACCAAATCATCTTGCTCCCACTGTTCATATCCTTCATCTTCCTTCTTTGGAGAACTTGTCGTTAAGTGGCTCAACAGGGACTTTGACTTACCGCCTATAGCCACCCGAATCATTCGGGTCCATAGAGCATAGTTTTGACTGTTAAGTTTAAGGTTGATTTGTAAGCTGTCGGATAGTTTGGGGTTTTGGGGCTGAATATTAACACTATTTTGGATCAAGGTTGCGAGTTGCTTTGCAAGGTCATCACTCAAGTTATCGTCACCGGACATGGCAGCTCGAGTTTATCAGACCAGAAGGACACGGAAGCAGGCGGGTCTAAAACCAAAACCTTGGCTCTGATACCATCTTAGCAAAGGTAATCAGAGAATATTGAATAGAATAGAAAGACTTTTTGTGTTGTGAATTACAAAGGAGAACCGGCTCCCTATTTATAGGGAGAAAAATGCTACAAAATATGGAAGACAATAAAACATACAGCTGTACATTGACAGCCTAATTGACAAATGAAAAAGATAATTAATCTTGCTCCCATAAATTGCTCTAGCTCTGACTTTCCTT
>JBCNJP010000006.1:57458174-57495136 GCA_039602395.1 Deinandra increscens subsp. villosa | reverse complement strand
CTTTGACCTGAAGCAGGTGAGATGGGTTGAGACGGGAACAGACCCTGTGACTGGAGATGCAATTGGTGAAGCTAGAAGACCACCCACCAAGCGCACACGAGTGATCAATATGTTGGATGAAATCGAAGACGGTACACTGGTCAAAAACTTTGACTGCTGGTGCTATGATCCAACAACTCACGAGGTGGTGGTTCTATGCAAAGGTCTGAGGCAGTTTCGCTTCTATGATCCAGTTGATCTGCTGCGTTTTGGAGAAAGAGACATAAAGCTACTCGCCTCACAGCCTATACTTGGTGATGAAAATGATATGGAGAATGCTGTGAGGGTGGGAATCTTTCATGGGACTGCAGAGCGGATTGTAGCGAACAAATGGTGGTCAAACAACGTTCAGAACACATTCAGATTTGACCTCCTGCTGCCGTAGAAGAAAAGTTCAAATGATTCATGCCTAGGGGAAGATTGTTGGGCTAGGCTTATTTAAGGCATGAACATTTGTAATTGGGCTTATTGTATTTTGGTTTGGGCTTGTTATATATCATGTAAGTGGGCTAAGTTAGTGATCACGATTTGGGCCATGTGGGCCTGTTTAGTTCACGATTAGGGTATGGGTAGTATATAAACCCATTTGTCTTTCTTTGTATGCAAGCTTTTCAATCTATTCAAAGCAGTTTACGATTTTCATCATATATTGCTATTTACGATCAGCTTCTAGTAGAGATTTATCATTCAAGACTTCATCTTTATCATAGATCTAGTCTATTCTTCTACTATTTCTCTTGAATCAATCTTATACAAGGATTCCGCACTTGTATTAGATTAGATATCGTGTGTTTGGGAGATTTCCGGACCTACAGCATCAACCCAAGGTACTAGCTAATTTTCGGGACGAAAATTCCTTAACATGGGGAGGCTGTGACAACTGTAACCTCCCAAGTTAACTCCGTTAAGTTTTTCCGTTAATTCCATTTGTTCCGTTAGGAAATCTCCGTTAGTCACATTACAAGTAGTAACTAATACTTAACTAGACCGGATACGTCCACGACCTTTGGTTGATCACCGAACCCGTCCATATGTGTTATATGATTTGTTACTTATTACCACTGTATGAAGTAATGCAACATGCTTATTTACTTAATTGTGCATTTATGTGATTTATCGAGAAATTGTGTTCATCCTACTTAGAATGTAAAATTGACCCCTTTCTTGGTAGCCAGCGAAACTACCGAGCGAAAATACAGTTTCGCCCGGTAGCTAATGCATGACCAGTTTCGTGTGGCTAGCGAAACTGCCAGCGACACTGCCGGCGAAACTAGCACCAGATATATAGAAACCCCAAGCCAAACTTCTCATTTTTACTTGCACCTCACAAGAGACACACTTCTGCACTCTCTCCCTCTCGAGATTTCTGGCTAGCAAGGGAACAACACGAACCGCCGTAATCCCAGCCCCGATCATCATCCATTCGAGCTTGGAGATCAACCGTGAGTCCCCAAGACCACTTCTTCCATGTTTCTCTTTGTGCTTTACTAAATTAGATGACCAAATTTACATGCAATTGTGTATGCTTCTGTTAAAATGCTTAAGGGTGCTAGACATAACATAAATTCTGTAACTTGCCATGTCAATATGAAGATCCATGCTAGTTAGGTTCCTTTATGTGAAAATGCATTCTTGATGATTTGATGACTAGAAACCATGTTTAAGGTGTTAAAATTGCTCCCATGATGTTGGTAAACGTTTAGGTATGCTAGATATCGAATTGCATGAGGTACAAAAGCTGTTAGAAAGGTTTTTAGTCAAATTTACGGGTTTTTTTAGCGACTAGCGAAACTGTGCCTTCATCAGGCGAAATTAGGTAGCGAAACTATGTATATCTTCACCCAGCGACACTATGTAGCGAAACTGTAGTGTCGCCGGGTAAACCAACCAGACCTGTCCGAACGAAACTACCAAGCGAAATTCCCTGAACGAAAGTTCAAACCAGTTTCGGGCGAAACTAGGCTAGCGAAACTGTGCCAACAGCTTCGAGCGAAACTAGCCTAGCGAAACTGTGTCATCGGGTATTGCCTAGCGAAATTGCTGCCCGTGCATACAGCGAAACTGCCTAGCGAAACTGCTAGCGAAATTGTGACCAGAATCCGAACTTGTGCAATTTACTTGAATGTTATACCGTGACTAGCATGCTTTATACTATCATGATACATGCTTTGACTTCTGATGTATATGAACCCTTGTGTATGATCAACCAACGGTGTCGTGTGTCGTTATGTCGTGACAAGTTTTCCAACGTGCTAGTAGTTTAAACACAACCTTACACCTAAGACCTTAATGTGATTATTAGGTCCTCGTTAGCAATCATAATCGGATCTATTGAAGAGTAAGCCGAGCAACCTAAGGTGAGTTCATTTGTATTATTGTTATGTCCATTCAGGGACGATAACGCGCAGGTGGTTGCATCCGGTAAGGATGGTGACCCAAACGGTAAGGTATTTCTTACTGGGTAAATTTCCAACATAATATCATATGTTTCACTGAATTGAACTCTATTCATAAAAAGTCCTTACTTTCGGGCCGTTAATATACAATAGCGAGGTAATATTGAGTAGTACTACTGGGGATTGACACCCCCGCTCAGCGGTGCACAGGATGCACCCTCCCGACTGGCGGTCGGACTGAGACCAATGTTAGCCTACCCTCCGTGATCCTTCAAGACACGGGAAGGCAAGGTTCATAGGAATTCCCTATCAAAAACATTGTCAGCTTCGGTTACGAACAATTCAGGTGTACATAACTATAGGCTAGCTACCTACGATATGGAATTTTACTGGTCTTATGATATTGATTGTGTTTTACCTGTCTTTATTCATAAACATTTGGTCTACTTGTGACGGGTAGACTGCTTTAGTGAACTCACCAGCCTTGGCTGACACTTGATTGTTAATTTCTTTTCAGGTCGTTAGGTGGATCATGGACGGCACCAGTGGCGGCAGTACTACCTATGGATACCTTTTGATAAACTTGGAAATTTCAAATATTCAAATCCATCGTTTTGTAACACCATAACTGCAAACTTTATTTATGCTTCCGCTGAACTATTGAACTTACTATTTTGGTCTGTAATTAAAACTTTATGTTAATTTATAAATTCTGTTATGGTTTGGTTGTAACTAAAGTCTGGGATCCTGGTCTGGATCACACCCCACACGGTTATACTTCGTTAGTGGAAATTGGGGGTGTGACAATAATTATTCCAGTTAGTTAACCGACGTCTAGACTCATGTGCGATGTCCGTGTAACTATTCTAGTTAACCGAAGTAACGGACGTTAGCAAAATATAACATAAGTTATTACAGGGTTAACCTGGGAAATTGCCGGTTGTCACAGAATTGTTTTGTGTACATACAACCAATTATGACCTTGATATTTATAGGCATGGGCGAAGCTTTGAAGGGACCGGAGGGGGCGACCGCCCCCACAGTTTTTTCGGCCAGAAGCACTGATATTCATGATTTTATGTAAAAAAATTATATGTATTGAGTATCAGCCCCTCAAATGTATTGAGTATCGCCCCCTCGGGGTTTTATTTCAAGCTTCACCAATGTTTATAGGTGACGTTGGGTTGAAACATCTTTTGACAATAAATTAAGAGACAAAACATCAATTCAACCACATAATTTTGAGTTGAAACATATTCAAAATAATTTATGACATGAATAAAAAAGACCAAAGACAAAGACTTCAACATAAATTTGAGTTGAAACATCTATTCAACTCATAACACTCATTTTTCATTCATTTACTTACTTTATTAAAATAAAAATTTTAATAAAAATTTCCAACAATAAGTTAATTAGCTTATATAAGATAGGGCAACTTTATTTCAAATAAAAATTAGAAAGCTAACCTAGTAGATATTTTATATATATATAAAAATATACAATCAAGAAAAACTCAATAAAAAATTAAAGATGGGTACACTCACGTGGTATCATGAAAAAATGTTTAAAAAGTTATTTTCTTATCAAGATGTTCTGTCAGCAGCGTTAGAACATTGGAAAAGGTGAGTATATATGTCAATACCGCACATGTTAGGTTGTTTTTTTCGGAATAAAAAAGAAACATTAAATGATATATTTTCAAAGAAATGAAAAGTTAAGAGAAGAAAAAATGAACTTAAAAGATCCTGTAACCAAAAGATAAGACTATATAATTTATAAAACGATCACCTACGTTAGATATGAGATTTGCAATATCATTTAAATTTTAAATATCATTTAAAAACTTAGATATTTATATATATATATATATAACAATCAAATTTGAAAGTTGAATTGTATACTTTTTTATTTCTTATAGTTTGGCCACAACACTTTGAAGCTTTGACGCTTTCTACCCCTTAAACTTTTACAATATGTTTTTTTTTAACGAAATAGAAAACTTTTGGTTTTCATAGTTTGGCCACATATGTTTCATACTCTTACGTTTTGTACCCTTTAACTTTTAAAACTTTTTTATTTTAATTTTTGTTGTCTTCTACTTTGGCCACGAAACTTTAAATTTTTCTACTTTCTTTTTTAGTATATTTTTATAGTTTTCTACTTTCATTACAAAACTTTTAGACTTTTATATTTTATAGCCCTTAACCTTTTTACCCTCTAACTTTTAAAGTTTTTTTTGTTTTAAGTTTTGTTTTCTTCTACTTTGGCCACGAAACTTTAAGTTTTTCTACTACTTCGTTTTTAGTATACTTTTATAGTTTTATACTTTCACCACGATACTTTTAGACTTTTACGTTTTATATCCCTTAACTTAGTATATTTTTATAGTTTTATACTCATCACGAGACTTTTAGACTTTTACGTTTTATACTCCTTGACTTTTCAACCCTCTAACTTTTAAAGTTTTTAATTTTGTTTTAAGTTTTTTTGTCTTCTACTTTTGCCACGAAATTTTTAACTTTTCTACTCTCGCTTTTAGTATACTTCTATAGTTTTATACTTTCACCACGAGACTTTTAAACTTTTACGTTTTAGACCACTTAACTTTTTGACTATCGTTCAATATAGAAATTCAACCGCGCAGCAACGCGCTGGGTGGTAAACATCTCGTTTTATATATAAAAAGTTTAATATTCACTAAATATAAACTAATATTCATATATCTTTTATTTGCCTCATTTAATTTTAAAAATAGGTACCTGATTGGAACATTAAAGGAAAGTTGAGTGACTTTAGTGGGACAAAAAAGTTTGACTGACTTTGATGAAACAGCTGAGAAACTTGATTACTATTCTGCAAAGTTACCCCATAAACCAAAGAAAAATATAACGGATATATAATTGGGTAAACGAGTATATATTATCGGGACGGTAAACGGTTATATCATCAAATCCCATACCCGTTCCATACCCATGAAAAAATTTAAAAATAATCCCATACCTGATCCCATACCCGTCTCATGTATGTCGGGTTTCGGGTTTTCCCATCGGATTTGGGTTTCATTGCCATCCCTACCCGGAGGTCCGATTTCCTTATAACAATTCTAATATTGTATTGATAATAACTGTTTACAGATGTGCATGAACAACTGAACCAACATAAAATACATGAAATAGTGAATAGAATATATTGAGCCTAAGGAATCAATGACAACCGTTGATTCCTTTAAGATGATCTAATCTATCTACTACAAGATACAAAAATACAACGGATACTGATGTATTACACAATACGTTTATCTTCTGAAACAGTTATACGGTGCTACGGTTGTCTGGTTGTTAGTGACGCATGAACACTCCAATCGTATCCCTATTAGAGATAAAGTTGTGTTGTCTACAACCGTATGAAGTGCTCCATAGTAACTGAGATTAGCTCAGTATAAACTCAGTTTATACGGAAGCTTGAGTTCTTCCGTAGGAATTCCTTAATAATAGCATCTCGATCAGTAGCAACTAAGATTTCTTTCATAAGAACCCTGAGTCTTCAGTTGAACTTTATACTAAAGGAGAGTCAAATATTCGAAGTGTATCTTTTTTTTATTAATTGTTTACATCTTTATAAACATTTAGTCATTAATTATTAACATCTTCAAACCAACTAATTAGACAACAATGTTGATCGAATCCTGAATCGTTAGATAAATAAACGGATAATATATGAAAAGATTACATGTTGTCATCAGGTTGAGATTAGCAAGAGTCAGATTATCCATCCTGTGAGTAGCCTTGGTTCCCCTTTTGGGTGTATGCTAATGATGGATTAGTTCGTGAGGGATCACAAATTTAGAGAGAGAGCAGAGAGAGAGAGAGAGAGAGGTCGAAATATGTGTGTGGTGATTAACCTCTAATCTCTCCAATAAGGCCCTATATATACACCCAAGGGGAAACCCTAGTCTATCTATTAAGGGCAATTACGTCCATCAAATAAATGCCAGATAGGGTTAAATAGGTAATTGATTATTTAAGATAAATGATTAAAGGACATAATATATATTTATATTATATACATATATATATCCGAAATACATATATATATATATATATATATATATATATATTTAGTAAATATATTTTGTCTAACATTCTCCCACTTGGGCGAATGATCATTTATAATGAGTTATTAGCTAAGTCTGATAAGAATTTAATACTCATTTCAATTTTAAACCAAAATTGCAGCAGAAAAATACAGTGATAGAGTTGATTATCCAACTCAAGACCCCCATTAATCATACTACAACCCCAAATTTAAAATTCAACATAAATTCAAAATCAATCACGAAAAAAAAATAAGCCCTTAACGTTGATTTGTATATAAACTGTCTATATGTCCTGTTAGGCATGGGTAACATATTTAGAGACAACAAATTAAACGGATGAGGAATAATTAATAATTAGTCATCCATATTGTGATATGCTTGCTCATTAGTAAATCTCGTCTTTATTGATGAGCTCTTAAAAGACTTGTGAGGATAGAACTTAAGTTATAGGATCCTTTAAGCATATCATGAATGTTTTCAATACAAGGACTTAGATTCCTCTATTTGTTCTTAAATGAATAATAATCTTGTATCGAAAATTTAATGCAGCTCCACTCAAAACTGTTATTGTTTTAAGAGATTAGGGCAGCTGACTTTATCACAGTAAGTCTTCAATATGTTATATTGGAGTTATGGAATTATGAGTCTACTGATAAATTTTCCAACAACATCTAATGACAAATCATGTCATAATAACTTAGGTTGTTGTTCAGGTTCTTATGACTCCTTCATAATCCATGAGATAAATATGTCCGCAGACATAAGGATATACCCCTGAGTTGACATTTAATATCCTTTGAATACAATAAAGTCAAAATTTAGAGATGGTCAACTATTTTAAGTTTTCTCACTTCTTCTATAGTTCAAATTTATAGTCTTTCGTTTCTTATAGATATTTAAATGCCATCTTAGATGCTTAGGAAATGATCTTCATCATTTCTAGTATTTAGCAATGTATGCAATATCTAAACGAGCATAGACTTGAACATACTTAAGGCTTCTAACTAATGAAGCATAAGATTTATTTTCTTGAACATTTATTAGTAATCTCCTTTAGTTACTAGAGTTACAGATAAAGAGCAACGTTGCATGTTGTAATGTGTTGAACACATAGTTAAATCTAATGAGACTTAATGTCTCGTTAGGTTGATCTTGATGTATTTTGATGCTTATTGTATAAGAAGCATCTTCAAGATTTTAATGTCAAAATTATGCGAGAATAAGTCGCTTTGACTCATGCAACAAAACTAACATATTACTTGCCTAAAATAATGTATATATAAGGGCAAGTATTGTATTAGTTGCTCCCACTCATCTTATGGTAGGCCGAAATTATCCACTTATTCTTGATGAAGAATTGTTACATTTATAGCTTCATCAAATCTTAAATTCACTTGTAAATTTGTTTATATTAACCCTTTATATTTACTCATCTTAAAGACTAAGTGTTCTTTAACTTTCAGGCTTGAGACCTTAAGTTTAGTTTATGAACATGTCTTCATGTTAAGTGAGTATTAAGGAAAGATATTTTATAAGGCCGTTAAATGTCACTCGTAATTATGAGTGAGTAATAAGGACAATGATTATCTCTCAAAGAACTCTCTAGAAAATGAATTCTTAACTTGTTAATAGCCTTTTAGAAACCAACAATTTATAACGTTTAATTTCTCCTTTCGGATTTCAGTTTAGCTATGGAAAACTAAACTTCTAACGTTAATCTGATTTAGGGAGTTAAGCTCATTAATAATAGCTTTATTCCATCAGATGATTTGATTGATTGCTAATAATGGCTCTTAAATCAGAGATACGATTAGTAATCTTTCCAATATCCATGTAAGCTTTATTAAGGTAGGTTCATAGTTATCAAAGTTAATAGGAAACTTCATACCTTGATGACCTACTAAGCTGGATCTAATGAGTTGAAGCAAAACATTAACAGTTTCATAGATTTCCTCTTGAGCATTTAAGTCAGGTATGTTAGGAGTAACATTATTTCTAAGTGTGTGGAAGTGGATCAGTGTTATAGTAGCGTGGTGTACAGGAGGTGTAATCGGAGTTAAATTCAGAGTTAAATTTAACTTTGTCTCTCCCCCGCCTCTTGTACTTTCAGCAGAGAAAGCTCATTGCATAAGGACTTTGATTGCTCCCACTAATCTTATAATTCTTTAGGAACTGGGCATGCAACATGCTTAGTGTTGAGGATTTTTAAGGTTTAATTGCGGCTAATAACTAATCATATGGTTTATACTTGGTTTCCTTCATGTCCGGATTTTAGAAAGAATTTTAGGGACAAATTTGGTAACCTTATTTTAGCATATGAGTTGTTGTTTTTAGAGCCTTGGTCTATAGATGTATAACTTAGATGACATATTTATGATCATATCTATAAGGATACTTTGATGCATAACTTAATGATGTATCATTAGAAGTACCATACATGATCTACTGGTTCACACTACTATGATCCTAATGGATTTGCGAGTGTTGCCATTATTTGTATGTCATCTTAGTATTTAATCTATTAAATCTAATCTCACAACCTTTTATTTTATGGTTAAGTTAATTTTCAACTTCGTCCTTAAAAGTTTAAGGTGAGAAAGATATTTTTCCTTATTTAAGTACAAGAATAAATAATCAGTAAATGAGTGATAAATGTGTTATGCCCAGATATTCCATTTTAGGATAAGGTCCACTAATATATTTGAGTTTTGGTGAGTTAGAACTCTTAGTGGAAACTTGTTTATTCCCTTATACACATATTGTCTTTGTTAAATTCTCACTTACGTGATAACAAAGATTGTGAACATTTATTATCTAGTTATAAGATATAAAGATTTCAACCCACGTAAAGACAACTAGATAAGTATAACCAACAACTTTGAGAGTTTAGGGTAGTAGTGACATTTGTCATAGTCATTTGAAACCTTATAACCGTCGATGTCTTACTTTAGTAATGATACTAGGTTCCAAGTGATCTTGGATCATAATAAGGTATCATAAAGTGTAGTACATTGATAGATTTTCATGGTTTGTACAACTTTGACATTGATTTTGTCACTTACTCTCATAATAGTGGTTGTTTGGTTTATTCCTAGTGTATGGATTGGTCTAGACTGTTAATCCACTGTGTTAATCTTAAAATTAATGGGCACAATTATCATTGTTGATTATTCTTTGTTAGCCAGTTGTTCCTATAAGGATTTAGAACTGGAAGTTTTCTTGTATCTTATTTTAAAATTTAGAACTATCCTCCTTATTCAAGTTATTTTAATTATATAAGAGTTAGTGATTGTGAGGTGAACAAATCCGCTTTTCTAATTTAAGGCATTATGTATCCTTTATGCACAATGCTATCAAGCACTCATTTTCCTTCTGGTACTTATAAGTGTCATGACTAATTTTAAGTAGCATGTAAAGGTGCTAAGAAAGGATTCATGAAGAAATGCACTAGAATAGCTTTAATTTGAAACATGTGTAAGCCCTTCAAGGGTCATGTTTTATGATGTGTTCACTAAATCATTAACCTAATTTACACTTTGTATTAAGCATCATTAGATGTAAAGTGTTTGCATGCATTTTAGAAGTTCTTTTAAAATTTATTACTTACACGATGTATAGATTAGGAAATCTGAAACATCTCCCCTGATAGCATTGTTTAAAGGGATTTTGATTATCATGATAGACAACTTGAGTAGACTTTACTCGCTTTTAATGTTTTGGTTGTAAACCTTTTATTAGAGAGAGTAATTATGAGTCTTTTGTCTTAAGAGATAATCAAGATCATAATGATGAGAGAAAAACTTTATGGAAACATTTAGTGATTTAAATTTAGAGTGGATTAGTTATGGAGATTAAAGGTTAAATTGAAAAGAAGATCTAAGAGTGATTCTATGGGGTACTTAAAACTAAGGCACAATTAATAATGCATAATGATAAGCTAAGGCATAATAATGATGCATAATAATAATAATGTATTATCATAAACTAAGGCATAATAATAATGCATGATCTTAAACTAAGGCGTAATAATAAGGCATTCTGATAATTAATAATAATGTGCAATTATGAAACAAAAGAAGACGTGATATAGTCTGTTATATCACCAAAATAACAGACTAGTTAGGTTCTACTTAACTGAATCGGCTTTCACGTTGGTTACTTGCCTATCACCTAAGCATTATGAACAAGATAAAGGTATGTGCATAAAGTGATGTATCACATCAGCGTTGGCCAGAAATGATACATCTAAGCTTTATGTACAAATTAGGTTCGCTGAATACAGGTGCAACTCATCAGCGTTGGCCAGAAAAGAAACACTTATATGTGTAAGGCGAATGCTTAATTTTAGTTGATGAACATTGCAAAAACAACGAATCAGCGTTGGCAGAATCGAGGTTTTAAAGATGTTATCAAGTTAAGCAAATAAATTAGTTTAATTTAAATAAGTCCTTGTATTGTAATGTTGAATGACATTAGTTAAGATAGTAAATCAACGTTGGCCAGAATTACCATTTTGAAGATGTCATCAACTTAATTAAGACAAGCTAATAAATCAATCTAATTTTGATTGTAAATCAGTGTCAATAAGTTGACTTGTAAGATGAGGTTTAATGACATCATATATATATAGGTAACAAATCAGCGTTGGCCAGAATTGTAACCTTATTAGATGTCCATTATTAAATTTAAATAAGACAAGTCAATTAGTTATCTGATTTTAATTGGTGTTAGGTTTTGTAAAACATAAACATATGAGGTTTTAAACAAAACAAATCTAATATCCGGTCGAAAAGGGGTTTTCGATCGAAAAGGTGTACCCTGATCGAAAAGTGAGCTTTTCGATCGAAAAGGGGTGTCCGATCGAAAAGCCGGTCGAAAAAACGATCGAAAAGCCGATCAAAAAATCGAACGAAAAGTCGTATGGTCCGATCGAAAAGTCGATCGCGAAGCCATATGGTCAGAAAGTAAGCTTTTCGATCGAAGAGCAGGGACTAAGCCACATGATTCGATCGAAAATCCATTCGAAAAAGCCGGTAGAAAAGCCGGTAGAAAAGCCAGTAGAAAAGCCGGTAGGAAAGCTGGTAGAAAAGCCTATTTTCGGATCAAAAGGCTATATTTTTCCGATCGAGAAAACGGGACAAAGCCACAGTTTCGATCAAAAAATAAGTGTTTTAATTAAAATAGGCTTTTCCATCGAAATAGGGATTTTGATCGTAAAGATAAAACCTGTCGAAATCAGTTTAGGGTTTGTATCATGTGTTTTCAAATCCGAAAATTTGATTCGATTAATGTTAGGATTTTTGGATTTGTTTTGAAATCAATTTTAGTGATTAAAACAAAATTAGGGTTTCGAAGCTTTTCGGTTAGGTTCGAAAACCAAATCTGATTTCGAGATTAGGGTTTTAACGAATTCAGATTTATGATTCGATTGAGCAACATATGCTCTGATACCACATGTTGATCGAATCCTGAATCATTAGATAAATAAACAGATAATATATGAAAAGATTACCTGTTGTCACCAGGTTGAGATTAGCAACGGTCAGATTATCCATCCTGTGAGTAGCCTTGGTTCCCCTTTTGGGTGTATGCTAATGATGGGTTAGTTCGTGAGGGATCACGAATTTAAAGAGAGAGAGCAGAGAGAGAGAGAGGTCGAAATATGTGTGTGGTGATTAACCTCTAATCTCTCAAATAAGGCCCTATATATACACCCAAGGGGAAACCCTAGTCTATCTATTAAGGGCAATTACGTCCATCAAATAAATGCCAGATAGGGTTAAATAGGTAATTGATTTTTTAAGATAAATGATTAAAGGACATAATATATATTTATATTATATACATATATATATCCGAAATACATATATATATATATATTTAGTAAATATAATTTGTCTAACAAACAATCAATTTCAAGTATTAAGAGTCTTTGGTGGTGTTAATTTTTTCTAAAAAACTCTTCTTGACATCTTATGTCTGCTTTGCGTAGATCACGTGCAAAAATTAGCTTTTACAGAGTGTTTGTTTTCTCACAAACATTTCATTAAAAAAAAGGTCTGTGCGTCCTCTTCTTCAAACAGATGTGGATTTATGTCTTCCTACGTCTTCTTATCATGGAGCATATAGGTCAGAAAAGTAGATATGAGTAGGCAAATTGATAATTATACAAGCATGCATTTGTTAAAACATCAGAATACTTGTTGAAGCTATTTTTCTTTTCTTTGGTTATGCACTAGTAGTTGAATATGCACTAGCTAATTTTTATATAGTGCTTGTTTTCTTGTTTATTAATTATTAGAAATGGGAGAGAAACAATGGTCAAATATATACAATTTCTTAACATCTACCTCAAACAAACACTTTTACCTTAACGAACGAGGAATGTGAAGAATTTAAGAAGGTATGTTCATATATACAATTTCTTAACATCTACCTTTAAACAAATAATCATACCATTTTTTTTAACTTAGGGGCATCCAAAGGCTGCATCATTGAAAACAGTTTCATTGCCTTTTCCCGAACTTTGTGCTCAATTGTTTATTGGTAATACTGCAACTAGGAATTACAAGTGGACCCCAACCCAAACATCAGGAGTTTGGATCATCTTCTTGTCTTCGTGTCCAACCACTTTTGCTTACGGGCACCGTTATTCAGGACACTGAAGATGATGCCGACACTTTTCATGAGACCTCGAAGCCTATTCTCGATCCTACTTCCGAGCCTACTCCTAATCCTACTCCCAAGCCTACCTCTGAGCCTCCAAACAAGGGGGTAAAAACCTCAAAATCATCATCTATCAATACGGATGATTTGGCACTTGATATGCAAAAGGCTATACGGTATTTGATTAAAGGCAAAGAAGGGCCAACAGTTCTTGAATGTTTTGAGAAGTTAAAGTTGGTTGGGTTACAACCGGTAGATCCTCTATTCTTAGCTACTTTTCATATTTTCGGAGTGTCCTCAGACATGCGAGAGGCACATATGACATTACTAGACATTCCTGATGTATTAAGAGGATGGATCGCGATAACGCTTAAAAGTTTAGGACTAATAAAGTAGTGAGGAACATGGTTTGAAACATTATCTGCTTTTGGTTGGCTATGTTGAAACATTATCTGGTTTGAATGGTTTTTTGGCTATGTTGAAACATTATCTGCTACGTATGTCTCGTGAATCCTTTGTCCGACTACGCATGTGCACATTTTAGAATAAAAATTCAATAAAGGATAGTAACCATGTATCGGTGGAGGAAAAGATGGCTATGTTTTTATGGTAATCAGTCATAATCAACGTTACATGGGTATCAAGTGTAGATTTCAACACTTAAGAAAACAATTCATAAATTTTTTATGAAGTTTTGGATAAAATGATGCTTTTTTCAAAAGATGTGATAGTACCAACTTCTTTTAATCCGAATCCAAACATTCGGGACATAACAAGAGGTTACGACGGGGTTTTAAGGCGCGGTTGGTGCACTAGATGGAACTTTGATACATGTTATTGTGCCTACTAGGCAACAAGATTTATATAGAGGAAGAGGAAAAAGAGATTGTTATCAAAATGTATTAGCAATTTGTCACTTCAACATGATTTTGACGTTCATCGTCGCCGACTGGGAAATGGTAGCACATGATTCTAGAATATTATCAAAGGCGATCCACACGCACCATTCCCGTTTCCACCACCAGGTATGTTTTATGGTTTTTTAAATACTTCTATGTTAGTTTAAGATGATAATTTATCGTCTATATATTTACAGAGAAATATTATCTTTGCGATGTCGCGTATGCACACACACGAGGATCTATGGCTCCATATCGTAATGTGAGGTATTGGCTAGGAGATTTTCTTCAGAGACGTGCATTGACCAATAAAGAAAAATTTAACCATGCACATGCAAAACTTCGCAACGTCATTAAACGTGCTTTTGGTGTCTTAAAAGCACGATTCCCTATATTGAACAGGATGACACCATTTTCGTTTGTTATACAAATGAACATTACCATTGCATGTTACGTGCTACATAATTTTATAAGAAAAGAGGGTATGAGCGATGAGTTCTTTACACAATACGATCAACCCAATGTGTTGTTACGAAATAGTCATGTGAACGCCGATGCTGATGAAGACGAGGTTGAAGCACATGGTACTGCATCGGATCATGAATATATGACTCATTTACGAGATGAAATTGCCGAGCAGTTAATGTAGACTATGAAATGAATGATTAAAAAAAATGTTATGGACGTTTTATGAATATTATTTCAATGTTGTATAACTATTATTTAAATTTCAATCTTGAAAAACTCTTTTAAGTTTAAAAAATCAATTTATTTAAATTTCAGTTTATTTTAGTAGTCTGTAGAGTCAAAAATACAACGTCTTTTTCTTACTGACTGCAGAGATTTGGTCTACATCTTCTGCTGCAGATGTTCGCAGATATGGTCCGCAGACTGCAGACATTTTCACTACTACAAAAATGGCCTTTCTTGACGCTTTTTGCGTGTCAAGAAATGGCCCAGATGACGCGCAAAAAAGCGTCAAGGAAGATAGGGTCAAGAATCATCTGGACGCGCAAAAAAGCGTCATCTGCTTCTTGACGCGCGAACAATGACGCGCATTTTATGACGCGCAAAGCGTGTCATAAAAAGCGTGTCAAGGAAGCCCCCGTCATAAATATGCTTATGAGCGCGTCATGAATTAAAACAAAATTTAAAAAAAAATATTTTTGTAGATTCACTAATTTCCACATTAATGACAATCAACCTCCTAATCAAAATACAATACACTTGTAGCAAAATAATACATTTCATATATAGAGCAAACATTACAAATGTAATATTAGTTTACATGCCCGCACGTACTATAGTAAGTAAAAGTAAGTCGGTGTCTTGCCAATACTATAGTCGGTGTCCTTAGACGACAGTCGGTGTCTTGCCAATACTATACTTATTACGTATATAGCGGATACACTTGCCCGCAGGTACTGTAGTAAGTAAAAGTAAGTTACCGTTTTTATAAATTTTTTTTAGCTTAAAGTGTGCAAAAAACCCATCTTTATATACTCATTCGCGCACGTCAAATGAGTATGTGAGTTATCACATGATGACATTACCGGCTTTATCTGTGGTTACCACTTGAGGTCAGATTCAAACGTTCATAGGTTAAGATGGTGATATTTCACTAGTTAATTATTTGGATGAAAAAACATATTTTCTCATGGTTCTTATTTGTTAGAACTTACATAAACACAATTTCATAATTCTTTAGCAAGTGTTCTGCTCATATTTAAAATGAAAATTAAATTATTCACTTTGAGGGATTTATCAAGGGTTCTTAAGTTTACACAGGGGAAAGTCAAATTATCCACTTAAACATTTTTAACTATGGGTTTTTCTTTTCTTGTTTTATTCATCAAACTCGCATTTTGATAAGACCCCAAACACATCTATTTATACCAGAATCTTATTAAAAACAAAAAATACCTATCTAGCTAGACTCAATCTCTTAAACTATGAACCTACAATCAAACCTAATCCAATAAAATTCAAAGTAAACAATAAATAAATACTAATAACTATCTCCTCTCTTTCACATACTAACAAATTAGGATTAACTCTAACACTCTTAGAATTCCAAATCACTTGTGGGTATTGTTTGTTGGTCATTAGGTGATGGGTACATGTTAATGGTCAAAAGGGCAAGAATCTTGATCCATAGGATATGGACTTTGGATTAGGGGACAAGGGGTTCCTAAAGAAAGAACAAAGAAAGGATTAGAAGAGATAGGATCAAGTATTTGTTCAATCAAAGGGGGTAGTTATGAGCCCACAAATGGGTTTTTAGACAAAATGACACAACTCTAATTAGCCTTAATCATAAGACCAAAATGATGCAGATAAGTTTCTGCTTCAGGACAAGACAAGGCCACATGACCAGCAAGAGAGAGACTGGTTTCTTACATTGAAATCTTTATAAGATGACAAGATGGTCCTTTCTACTTTTATCCTCTATCATTCAACACAAAATTTACCCTTTTAACACATATTTATTTATTTATTTATTATAATAAAACAAGCAAGAAACAAATCAAATCTTTAAGGAACAAAGTATGTGGCTATGATGAATATGTCTTGCTAACCCTACAAACAATCCGGCATATGTTTAGCAAACATATAGAAACTGTCGAGAACAAGATGTTTTAAGAGCATAATTCCAGTATATAAAATTATATTAAAACCAACAAAGAAACTTACAACTCGAAAAGGGAAACACATGCGACGTCAAGTCGTCATGCAGGGAAGGCGGGCAACAAGCTGCGCCGCCAACCCTTTTTAAATTGCAAAACCTAGACGTATAAAAACAACGTTCTTCATTCTAGGGGTTGCAACATTCCAGTGCATGACTTTTTGGATCCGATTTAGCGTGGTTACTGCCTCCGATTCAAGATAACCGAAAGTATCAAATGTGAAGAGAACAAACACATGTTGATTTTCGATGTACGTTTTCTCGTGTTTGTTCACGAGCGCGGATAGTGTTTGGTAGCTCAAACCCACCATTTGAGTCTATTCCGAGAAAACTTCACTGTTCGAAGACCCACTGTAGCAAGCCATGCATCCAACTAAACCCTATCATCATAACTACTCGGATAAACCCCTGTAGTAATAAACATATACATTATCTCCTCCCCCTTTCTCTAGATTAAGCATCGAGGCAAAGCCCTCGATCTCGGTTGGTCATGGTGGTCTTAATGCTTTGTATTTCCTTTAATCTCTTTGTACTCTTTTCTAGCTTCTCAATAGCTTTTTAATAAATTTTACCGTTCAAACAAAATATAACTAAATAGGCACGTGTTCATTCTTTTTAGAATATATTAGACTTTCAGAATAAACAAATATGTAAGAGGTCCTCGACTTCTGCAGAATAATCAAAACCGAGGTACTCCATATCAAGTTTGTCGTTCAAAAAAGATGTACTAAATGTCATGAAATAAATATATTATATATATTATAAAAATCACACCTAGAAAACATAATGGCCACAATTGCTACCGTCTTCAAGAGATCATGATAGTTAAAGACTTAAGGTAACTCCTACGACTAAAAGACTTAGAAGTTTAAATACTATCATAATAGTTAAAGTAACTCCTACGACTAAAAGACTTACAAGTTTAAATCCTATTTACAGTCGTTTACGTAACATTTGTTGTTAAAATGGACGAACCGATCATTCATATTCCATCAGATCTGTCATGACAGTGTTATATTGTTCTCTAAAATGCATGAACGCCAAATTTTCCAGACGTTCTTCCATAGTTATTTGTTGGATTTACTGAACATGTTCGGGATGATGATCCAAACAAATCGCCAAGCCTTTGCTGTCCCTAACCATATTATCCAAGATGATAATAGCACTCATGTAGCCTTTTATTTTATCATTGTCCATAATCGACAATAATTTTTCACAACATGCCAAATTATTTCTTAAGAACACTGAAGCAACATTCGATGTCCATTCTTGAAGACTCTTGGACCTTTATGAAGTATTTTCTTTTTCATTAATGGGGTCTCTAAAGGTCTTGACGATAAACGAATACTCCGGATATATACCATCACCCAAAACATATTCATGTGGGTGGTAGTTTCCATTTGCATAAAATGAACCCACGGGTGCCGTCGCCGATACGAAATCCTCAATGACATCCGACCACTTTAAAATGTTGATGTCATTGTTGGATCCGGCTACACCAAAGTAAGAATGCCAAACCCAAAGGTCATTTGAAACACGGCCTGAAGAATGGTATCAGCCCCTTTTGGTCACCCGTGTGTGTTAACCCCGCCAAACGGTTGGACTATTATCAAAATGACAATGCACACAATCTATGCCACCAATTATGTCGGGTAAACCATGCACTTCCATATGCCGCTCATATATAAGTTGCAGATCATTCAACTTCAGCTTTCTTAAATAGTGTGGCCTGTATAGCTCAAGTATTCCTTTAATATATATATATATATATATATATATATATATATATATATATAAATAAATAAAAAGATAAAACGTTATTAAATTAATGAAATAATTATGAAAAGAAATTATGCCTCTAGTGAAATGTTTTAAAGTGTCTCTCGTCGTCTTCTTCGCCATTTTTAAGTACTCGTCGTAAATGTCGGTTGTGGTACCATATGCCAACAAAATAATCCCTCATCAACCGCTCGTTTTTTCGCAGCACGGTCGCGTTCAATTAGTGTTCTTCTGAGGCTTGGTCGTGGAGAAGGATTCGACGATTCTTCTAGATATTTATTTGTGGACGTAATCACCTCGTCATCTTCTTCATCGTCGAAACTGCAAAGGTTTGATGAGAAGGAAGGGGATGACATATTTTTTAAATACTGTGGAGGAGAATGGTGATATTTTATTGAAGCCGGAGAGAAATTGAAATTTTGATTGGTGAAAAATTGAGTTTAAAGATGTACATATAGAAAATGAAAAAAAATAATATATTTTTTTATTAAAAACTAGCCATTCAACGGATCGTTTCCTTGGCATCAACAAATTTCACGACGCTATATACATAACGCAACAACGGATTTATTCCCTCATAGCGTCCCAGAGGCTGTTAGGGTGCTATGAGGGGTGTTATCGGGCAAGAAACGCCCACTACACATAGCATTTGGGTATTAATGATGATATCTCTAATGACTACTTCGCATATCAGATATTTACCCGTCCCTGGGATTTATCCCAGTGGTACATCGCCGATGATATGTGACTCATTGACAAAAGGTCATGGGTTTGAGCCTTGAGGCACCCAGTTTTACCACCATTTGGCGTGGGTTTTTCTCCGGGGATGGTATAACACGAATAGTCTCGGTTACTCCACTATCAGCGTTCCGCGGGTATCGTAAGTAACATATTTACCAGATATAACCTCAAGTAACTGGGTTTGATGTTTGTTGTTAAAAAAAATATATTTACCCAACATTTTGATGAATATTGAATTAATAGTAATTAGAACCTTTAGCCAAGGTTATAAAATTTATGGTTGCCCAATTTTTTGCCTTTGATACGGAGTTCAATTTGCTAATAAGGTTAAAATGTACCATATGCATGCCCGTTACAAGGCAGATGTTTGTCAGTCCAGAATATTCAAAATCAACGTTGGTAATTTAACGCATCACAATATGACACGTTAAAGTTTGTGACAATGTGTGTAAGAAAGAATTTCTTTTCTAATTATTAGAGAATTCAATACAAAGTTATTGAAACTTGAGTATATAAATTAATAAACTATTAGAGTTTGAGTTATCACGGACCTCATCATGAGCAATGCCTCTTCAATTAACTTTTTCAATTTTTTTTTTAACTTTCTCTAATTATTGTACTATACCTTTTAAAATTAAATATTAAGTTTTATAAAATTCATACCGTTCTAACATCTAAAAAATGACCCGACTCCACTTTAATACTTATACACTTAAAACGTTCAACTTTTAGTTTAATTGGGTCAAAAATACATACCTACTTGATGTAGTTACAACTTTTCAAGTTTTCATTTGTATTATGTTTTTATCTACATTTCAATATAAATTTTATTCATCCAACTTAAGGGCTAATGATGTGATGTATATCTTTTGACCTGCAAAATAAATTTAAATTAACTTAAAACTATCTATCTAAACATACATGCAACCTGAAAGTGCACCTATCGCAAAATAGCATCAACTCACTAAGACTAGTAAATGAGTTAAGTGTCACTTAACTAATGAATTTAAATGAATGAAGAATCTATCTATTTCTTCATGACGACTGAATTGGCTCAACTATATATTCTATAAGATTAGGGATCGCTAGATATATCTAATTAAGTGAATATCTAATCCCCTGTTACCACCAGCATCGGGCTCATATCCAGACGCTCTTATGAAAAATCAACAGCCATGATGAATTACTTACCTTACTTATGCCTAACTAAAGACACAAGTACTTGATCTAAGGAATATGGACCAGACTAGTCCTATTCTGACTAACCAAGAGAGTAAGCTAATACACCCAAACCACATGACTTAGAATCGCAACCTATACCAATATGAAACACTAAGGTGACGTTTGGTTCGTGGAATTCAATGGAATTGAAATTGCAAAGTTTTCCTTTGAAAGTTGTGCTTAGTTGGGTTACAGACAAATTTAAATTAGAATGAATTCCTTTAATCAATGGAATTTGAGGTCATGTAACTTTCTTTCATTAAAATGAAGGATTTCTAAGGAATGTTGAAATAGTACTAAATTTCATTGATTAAAGGAATTCATTGCATTTCAAATTCCTTCATTACCCAATCAAGAATAATTTTGAAAGGAAAAAGTATCAATTCCAATTCCGTTGAATTCCACGAACCAAACGCCACCTAAAGGGTTATGGGTTAACGGGGCGTCACCTATCATTTTTGACTTACGAATTAGGGTTTAGGTTATCATCTGGTGACGTCATTATAACGGAGCATCACAGGAGAACGGGGCATTACGTCCTGTAAACTGGAAATCTTTTGAACTTCATCATTTCACCATCTAACCTTCACAAATCCACAACTTATTTCTCGATCATCATGAGAACTCCTGTAAATGACAAACTAGCTAAAATAAATGTTAATCCAACCAAACTATATCATAAACTATCAATTAGTAGGAGCGTTCGACGACTCAAAAAATGTGTAAATAAAAACACATCATCTAATGACATATACCATATATATATATACATATGGCGACTACATATAGTTGCTATTGTCTTTAAGATTAAAAAATATAACTATTTAACATTTACAATGTGGCGACATCACCACCTATTATCACAAAACAAAAGTAACAACATTAATAGTGACTACTATATGTCTTCGGAAGAAAAGGTAAACTATTTGATGTTAGACTCAGTTTCTTTTAGTGTACCCACACAATACAATATAACGATTATATACATACATATAAATATATTAACACAATGCACTGATACAGTATAATGATTAATTATCATTATACCCCACTATTTTTGTCCCTTTTAGCTCTCTCATTCCTTTATAAACAGTGCACCCATCACATTTCAATCGTCATATTTTCTCCATTCTACCCAATACAAGTGTTAATATTTACCTCACTAAAACATGCATACAAAATTATCTGATGCTCTCAAGCCCTACACCATGATCCAACAGAAACAATACTTAGACTTAACCTCCATGAAAGAATTGCCAGAATCACATGCATGGTTATCACTAGATCACGAATCGCCACCTACATATAACGGCTCTTCGACTCGTGATCCAGTGCCTGTGATTAACCTCGAAGATCCGGACGCCATGAGTCTTGTTGGCCATGCATGTAAAACTTGGGGTGTGTTTCAAGTCACAAACCATGGGTTACCTACAAGTCTTCTTGAAGAAATGGAGGCTGCTGGTAGAAAACTGTTTGCACTTCCTATTCAGCAGAAGCTCAAAGCTGCTCGATCTCCAAATGGCGTTTCTGGCTATGGTGTTGCGAGGATATCCACGTTTTTTCCGAAGCTTATGTGGTCAGAAGGGTTCACCGTAATCGGATCGCCGAATGAACATGCTTGTAAACTCTGGCCCAACACTTATAGTCAATTCTGGTAAAGATAGTTGTTCGTTTGCCTTTTATTTCCATATAAAATAAAAAATAAATTGTACATATTAAAAGTATATTAATCTCCATGTATTTCCTCACACTATCAAAACTAATCTCACACGGTCATTTGACCTTTTTAACCATTTGTAATCTTTTCAAAGTTTGAAAAGTTAAACGGAAGTTTGAAAAGTCAGATAGTTATTCGATGTCTTAACTGACGGTTACGGAAGTTTGAAAAGTCAGATAGTTATTCGATGTCTTAACTGACGGTTGTTTACAGATGATGTGAGATCAGATGTTTTTTTATGCATGAAGGGTCCTACATGCATAAATCTTGTGCATATCTTGAATAGGAACTTATTTCTAGTTTAAGAAGTAAATTCTTCAATCTTTTGCAGTGATGTAATTGAAGATTATAAAGAGGAGATGAACAAGTTAGCTCAAAGACTCATGGCCTTGATGTTGGGATCACTGGGCGTAACGATGGACGACGTAAAATGGGCTGGCACGGCGGGTTCATGTCCAGCTCTACAGTTAAACTCATACCCCGCTTGTCCGGATCCAGACCGAGCCATGGGTCTAGCGGCTCACACGGACTCAACCCTTTTAACCATCCTTCACCAAAACAACACAAGTGGTCTCCAAGCACATAAGGAAGGAACCGGTTGGGTAACGGTGCCACCTATACCCGGTGCACTCGTGGTCAATGTGGGAGACCTCCTTCACATACTCTCCAACGGTTTGTACCCGAGTGTGCTTCACCGAGCGATGGTGAACCGGACGCAACACCGGTTATCCGTGGCGTATCTTTACGGACCCCCCTCTAATGTTCAAATCTCGCCTCTTTCGAAACTAACAGACCAAGGACACCCTCCACTTTTCCGCCCGGTGACATGGAGCGAGTATCTTGGCACAAAGGCGAAACATTTCAACAAGGCGTTGTCTTCGGTGCGTTTATGCGCGCGGCCGGTGAACGGGTTCGCAGAGGCAAAGGATCATAATGGTGTACAAGTTGGTTGATGATCAATAACCAATAACCAATAAGTGTGTAAGAAAGTAAGAAAGTTAACTATTCATTGTCAATAATTAGTTTGAGGATAATGTTTATGAAATGAGAAAGCATAAAGAAACAAGCGGCTGGCTGTTTTTGGATGGATTTTGTCATGATGTCATCTAGATAAATAAGCAAAGAATACATTAAGGTAAACGACACACAGTCCGACACAAATTGTGCCCCGAATATGAAGGAAGATCCTGTTCCAAAGAAAAGATCAATTTGGCTAAAATCATTGGGTCTCATACAGCGGGAAAAAGATGCTTGAAATTAACGTTATCAATAATTACATTTTGAAAACTCCCAAAAGAGACTAGAAATAACATAAGAGCAAGTTGGAAACTTAAAGAATTTGAGGCCATAGTTGTCTCTTCGAATTTGTCTGTTGCATGTATGTTATCCACATAAATTAATTGGGGATTTTGGCTAAATAATCAAGGCCCACATGCATATGGTCCTGCTTACTATAAGCCAATTATAAGTTTATAACACCATGTGTCCTTTAATTCCTCCTGGAGGCAAAGTGTTGGCGTTTACAGTTTGGTTCCATATAGTACTTTTCATGTTACAAAAGAAACCAATCAAATTCATAGATAGATTTTAAATCAAAATATGTATATATGAACATCTAAATTCATAGATAGACTTTTGCCAAATCCTCATCAAGTGTTTTTTGTTCCATCAACAATGCCATCTAAATTAGGTCATGGACTAGAATCTGTAGAAACCGGGGTCGGTGAGCCAAGCCAAACCCCGATGGCACAGCGGAAGCGGATCGGAGACTTTGTGAGCTTCGTCTTTGTAGAACAAATATGAACACCCGGAAGAACATTACGGACCGGATCTTCTACTTGGGTGTTTGAGATGTGATGATGATGATGATGAGGATAAAATATAGAAGTAGTGATGAACAAGATAAATAGATATAATCATTGATGAAGTTGAACGATTACAAGTTTACCTACACCACTCATGCTAGGTTCATGAACAAGTGTTCCTGAACCACACACAACTTCAAAGTATCATGCTCTAAGCTCTCTCTCAAACATACACTCATGTCTTTCACAAGAGAAAGACCAAACTATATATTCTAACTAGACAATGGCAAACTAGTAAATACTAGTGACTAGTGACATAAATAATACAACAATAAATACTAAAATCACTAATGCCAAGTCTTCGGTTAGTGAGAGTCTTCGAGTGATAAACTTCACCGCATGTTGTGCAAACGGTCAAACGGTAAGTGGTACGTTGAGTTTCATCACACCAAATCTCGAACTCGTTGAACTCGGAAATTCCCAACAATCTCCCCCTATTTGGTTGATGAACAAACGGATAAACAACTCAACTCTTGTGACAATCGGTTCTCTTGTATTCTTGCAACTTGACTTCAAGAAGATCTTCATATGGTTTCAAATCTTTCATTTAGCCATTCTCCTTGTGAAGCTCCCCCTACGAAGAAGAGTTGTTCTTCTTCTAGCCTTTTCCGCAAAGCCCATAGGGTGTTTACCAAAATTTAACAAAACACACTACGTTTAAGGATGGCACCATCATCCTAAGTGTGGTTAAAGGTAAACAAGATAAAGGATCAAGGATAAATTTGAGATTCAATTCCATAATTCAACCGTCTTATGAATACCAAACCGATGCTTCACTTCAAAGATAGTACCACTTCAAATAAATTACTTCAACAAGTCACAAGCTCTAACTTTGCCTTTGTTTTTACCATAACAACTATGGCTCAAGGACTCTTTGAGAATTAGAACTTAATCCAATAATTGCCAACAAATTCTTCAATGTAGAAAAACTTTCAAACTAGCGCATATTCTTCAATTCTCCACCGACTTCTAAACACGTCTGCTTATAACGAAGCAAGCATCAAAAAGAAAAATTAGTTTGAGTTCTACAAATGTACCTTGTTTGTACACCAATTTGTTGCGTTGGATTTAACGGTTTGCATCCCATTAACTTGTAGTAATTTTCAGCAATGAAGCATTAGTCCACTGATAAATTTCTGCCCAATTGTCTTTGATTCTGATCTGGCCCAATCTGCTGTTTAAATCAGGCCCAAACCGTTTATATAACCCAGCAGCCCATCAGAAGAATAACACAGGCCCAACTAGATTAAATAAGGCAGCAGCCCAATAGCAGAATAGGTGTGACCAGGCCCAATTCGAGTTCCTTTAACCTGCTAAAAGAAACTCTTGTGCCCTAAACAAGACACGCAGAACGTAACAGCAGCAGCAGCCTCGTCGGCTTGAAGAATCTCCGACCAACTGAGCTATTTCCGGTGATCTGAAGGATGTCTTCCGGCGACCTGAGTAGTTCCTACGGAGGTTTGAGTTACTCCAGAACTAATCTGCGACATGAGGAGTTCGTCCGGAAGGTTCGGAGTTCCTCCAGAACTTTTCCGGTTCAAGTTCCCTCGGAAGATTTCACCAGGTTACTCCGGAACTGTTGACGAGTTCATCCGGAACTATCGATTTCCTCCGGAACTTTGAGTTTCTCCGGAACTTTCGAGAGATTGAAGGTTATCTCGGAACAAAGGAGTTACTCCGGAAGTTTTCGAATTCCTCCGGAACAACAGTTTACTCCGGAACTTTTCTGGTTTCCCTCGGAGCTTCACAGGTTACTCCGGAATCGATTTTCTCGGACTGGAATGGTTACTCCGGAACTTTTAGGTTCCTCCGGAACATTTCGGTTCCCTCGGAACATCGAGTTCCTCCGGTGCTGGGTCGAGTTACTCCGGAACGTTTTTCGGTTCCAACAGAAGTTCGAAGTTCCCACAGAGGTTTTAGTTTACTCCGGAACTATCTTGGTTCTCTCGGACTTACGAGTTCTCTCGAAGTGGAGAGATCATTCAGAAACGAGGCTCTCTCGGATGCTGAAATTCTGCCGGAACGATGGTTGAGTCGTGGAGATTTTGCCTCGGAACAATGGTTTCTTCCATGTTGGCTTGGTTCACGAAGATGATCGACCTGGATATACTGTAGGTTGATGGAGACATGAGCATGGAAATTTTCAGAAAGGTAGGCTTTACCCTTTCTGTTTTCCGCTCCAGGTTACGACAACTATGAGGGTCAACGTGCAGCATAAGAAAGCAGGCCTGTACCATTTGTCTTCTTGTGTAACCCTAGTGACCTGTCACTATCACTATTCTTCAACCCATAACCATCGAGATTTTTAGTATGCAAAGCTCAGAACATGAACGACGAACCAGCATCACCATTACCCTCGTTATTAACTTGACAGATATCCGAATCTCGACTCGTTGATAAAACCCAGATGCAACAGATTACTCACCTTTTTCTCCCAAATAAGAACATGTAAAAACCGTTTTAACGAGCTGCAGTCTCGTAGGATTTTTAATTCTTCATCACTTGTTAAAATAAATTAACTTAAACACTAACAATAATCAATAAAAATCTGCTAAATTGATTAAGGAAGGTTGAGTGTTTGGTGATGAGAGAGAGAAGTGGGGTGGTTGATTAAATGTGATAAAGGAGTTGTTACTTTACAAAGTCAGTAAAGTAGTATGGGCTACAACTCTTTTCACTATTCACCTTTTTGGATTTTAAATTTGTTTTCCAATTAAATTAATCAAAAACATGACTAACATAACAATCTTCAAGCTTGAAAATCTGGGAAAACATATGAACTATTGGGATGAGTTTGAAGAAACTCAAGAACTCATATTATATTTGTGTGACAATTTCAACACAAAACCCAAAGTTCAAAAAATAAAACATCTCTATTTGTTACAAAAACAAGCAGGATAACACAAAGTTGAAGAAACCAACCAAATTGTTGCGTTTTCTTCGACCATGGCTCTGATGCCAATTGTAGAAACCGGGGTCGGTGAGCCAAGCCAAACCCCGATGGCACAGCGGAAGCGGATCGGAGACTTTGTGAGCTTCGTCTTTGTAGAACAAATATGAACACCCGAAAGAACATTACGGACCGGATCTTCTACTTGGGTGTTTGAGATGTGATGATGATGATGAGGATAAAATATAGAAGTAGTGATGAACAAGATAAATAGATATAATCATTGATGAAGTTGAACGATTACAAGTTTACCTACACCACTCATGCTAGGTTCATGAACAAGTGTTCATGAACCACACACAACTTCAAAGTATCATGCTCTAAGCTCTCTCTCAAACATACACTCATGTCTTTCACAAATGAAAGACCAAACTATATATTCTAACTAGACAATGGCAAACTAGTAAATACTAGTGACTAGTGACATAAATAATACAACAATAAATACTAAAATCACTAATGCCAAGTCTTCGGTTAGTGAGAGTCTTCGAGTGATAAACTTCACCGCATGTTGTGCAAACGGTCAAACGGTAAGTGGTACGTTGAGTTTCATCACACCAAATCTCGAACTCGTCGAACTCGGAAATTCCCAACAGAATCCATTAACGCGACCTTCAACTAGCCACCGCGGTCCACTTCACCCACTCCATCAGATTAGCACACGACCGTGAGTTATTAATTTAGCACGGTTTACAGTCACTTGACACCATTCGCTTCTATCAATCACCATTTTCTTCTGTCAACTATCACAACCTTCCCATATGACACTGTCACGATCCAGTCACCCTCAACTCCGACCATGGTTTTCTTTCATTTTCTTTACAAACGAACGCACCTTCACGTTGACTTCCATTTGCATCGCTTATCTAAGAGATGCGTTGTTTCAGAGATTGTCTATAAATGGTTATCTCCCCATTTTATTTTCAACTACTATTCACAAACTGAAGTCCAGACGTCAATGCATTGGGTTTTTAGGCCATCACTGGTACATTATATACTATTACAATTTCAAGACCATAGGAACAGTACCAACGTTTAAATGGTCCACGTGGAGATCCATGATGGATGTCATGTGACATCGTAATTTAATTTAATAATTTTTTGCTTTTTAACTAGGCACAACGAATTTAGCACGAGAGTTGGTGATATGATAGAAATAGTTGCGTACTATAACTTTTAGGTCCTAGCCTTAATACTTTGAGCGACTGACTTCTAACTTTAACATTGTTACGCAATTTTTTTGTATATCCGTTTATTTTATGTGGTGTGATAACAATGCAACTCTTCTGTTCCCACTAGTTGCATCTATTTAGTGTATTTTCGTTTCCAAATTATACATATTTTATGCATCATTTATGCCTCGGTTTTGTTGGTTATGTTTGTAAAGCAGTAGGAAATGGTACTTAATTGTTTTTGTATTTGGTTTTAGAGACCTTTAAGCTTCGGAATGAGAAACAAGTGAAAACGTGAAGAAAAATACATTTCAGAAGCTTGATCACTGATATGTGCTAAAATATACATACTTTTATATTAAATATTTCCCATATTTCAGGTTATTTCTGACTAACTATCACCAAAATAGTACCATATTGTTTTCTTTTTAGCTATTAGTATAATCCAAGTCAAAAGTACAAAAGGAGCTAAATATTAAGAAAATATGAATAAAAACAACAAATTTGTGATTTTTGGCCTAAGGCACGACTCGTGTCTCACCTCAGCAAGCTTCTAGAAAGTTGACTTTGCTCTTGACAAGCCTTGGACAGGCACGACCCGTGCTCCTGACCCAACACGGCCCGTGCTGCTGACACTTGACAGGCACGACTCGTGCCCCTGACTCAACACGACCCGTGCTCATTGAAATCAGATTCTTGAAGATCGACTGACAAACACGGCTCGTGCTCGATTCCATTTTCGCCTATAAAAGGCAGCCAACCTCTCACATTCAAACTCGCTCAATTATTCTCTCCCTCTAGTTTACTACCGCGTTTTACACTATCTGAACCACTTGTTTTTGGCGTTTTAGTTTATTCGTTAAGATTATAAGAACTCTAACTTATGTAGAATATGATGTGTACTTGTCTATGATCTTTCATATTCTGTTAGGCATATATTTAAATCCATGCTTGGCTAAATTCTTACACTCACTTGGGGGAAAACAAATATGTGGCGGGTTGGTAAAATGGGTTTTATAAACTCACCTTAAGGTGTATAAAAATGACTTTATGAAAACTCTTTATATTGAAAGTTTATTGTCACTATTTTTAACAAATGTATCTTGTGTATTGCGAACCATTTAAGGAGTCAAAAGCTCATCAGTCGGACCTCTAACACCTGACTGGGGGATGATGCATGATCCTTTTGGTAACTCACACCCCTTGCAAAGCAATACATTCAAGTATTTTATGTCTATGTAAACAAACTCGATTTTCACGCATGTGTGGTCTCAAGGTAATGGTTGGGATAAAGGGTTGCAAAAATTTTTCTACTGCGTAAACGCGACAGTGATGCGTTAGTGGACTTGGCTTTGGTTACGACCACCCATGTATGCGCGAGAGCGGTGCATAGAGGAAACAGACCTTAGTCCCTTATAAAGAACTTTTAATAATAAAATAATTTGACGTGTGGGTTGTTCCTATGCTGGTTCATGACAACGTATTTGAGTGTAACGGTACTTTGACCATAAGGACCTACAACTAAATATTTTTTTCACACACTATATTTGTTACCAACAGACTGCTGTTAGTCACCTTTGCGGGTGAATAATTGATATATGATTGAGGTTTATAAACTGATTTCGTGTATAAGACTCCTAATTTGATTGTACAAATAAAAGATAATTATGATAGAATTAAATAAAAATATTTGATTTGATCTGAATCATGGAATAGAGTTAGAATGATATCTAGATACATTAAGGATATAAACAAACCGAAATCATGCCTAAAAGTCGAATTGATTTGGTGAGTTGGATTACAAAATTGGTTTTTGTTTAAAAAAAATACAAACCTGCTACTTAAGCCCGTCGCTGTCACAGGTGGGTTACAATGTGGATAATGGATGAATGTCAGATTTCTAAGAACTGTATGCTCTGATTTTGGGGATGATTTGTGCACTGCTAGCTACAAACTTAGTTCGAAGTTCAAAACAGTAATGACCGATTATGGGATGATTTGTTTGCTCCGGTTTGGTTTGATATGTTGTGATTTGGTTATTAATTTATTATAAGGTTCAAAATTGTAAATGTTTGTCAGCAGCCCTCATTATTGATTTGGTTATTTGCTTCAAAACTATAGTAAGTAAATATTGTAGCTTTATGTTTAATGTGCTGTGACTTTATTTTGTTTATTGTTTGTCAATTTAGCCACCCTATGTCTTATGTTTATATTATCTACTACTCCAAGTGTCTAATGTATCTTGTAATGTTTCTCTCCTCTTTAATGATGATCGATATGTAGACCTTCATTCACCATTTGAATCTGCAGAATTTTACTCAAGTGCAGGCACTCTAATGATGGAAACTATTATGAATGTTGTTGATGCTAAAGAATCTAATGAAGTTGTAAATGATGCAACTGCTGGTATAGATGACGCTAATGCAACTAAAAATGAAGAAGCAGAACTATTCGCCAATAAGAGAAGAGAAAAGACTTATATTAGTTGAGAACATTTTCATGTGGTAACTTTAACTAATGGAACAGTAATGAATGCATGCATTGTAAGGAGAGAGTTTAAAAAATATATAAAGATGGGACAACCACAAATACGAATAGGCACCTTGGAAGTTGTCCAATGTTAACATCCGTGAGTAAAGGTTAGTTGAAACTAAAGGTTCAACCTGGAAATCAGATTCTTCATCAGTAGTTCAAAATAGGAAGTTTAATAATGCTAGGATGAGAGAGATTATTTCTCATATGATCATGGTTCATGAGTTGCCATCAATTTTGTTGAGTACAACTTGTTTAATGTGATGATGAAATAAGCTAATACGACATTTAACAAGATCTCTCATGCGTCAATTAGCCAAGGTTGCATTTTGAGTTATGACATTGGATGGAAAAGGATCCAGAATCTATTAACTATGGTTAACGTAGTTAGCATTACAACTGATATGTTTACCTCTGTTCAGACTATTCATTATATGATATCCACTTGCCATTTTTGAACGCGGATTTTAAGCTACATAAATACATATTGAGTTATATGAGTCCATGTCTATGATTCTCTTTTCAAATGTCTAAAAGAGTGGAATATTGAGACAAAGGTGGCTACGTTGATGGTTTACAATGCAACAACTAACGACGTGGTAACTAGAAACCTGAAGGACAGATTGGATCTTGAATGTAAGATTGCTGTTGATGGAAAACTATTTCATGTGCGGTGTTGTGCACATATTCAAAACCTATTGGTACACTATGTCAAAAAGTGACTTTAGCCACGGTTTTATCGAAAACTCCTAGCCACTGTTTTAAAAAAAATGTGGCTAAAGGTAAGAAACACTAGTTTTAGCCACACATATATTGTACCCGTGGTCAAATATATAGCCTTTGGACCCTTCTAGCCACATTTTTTTTTTGTTTATGTGACAACAACAATTAGGTGCAGAAGCTTTTAGCCACTATTTTACAATGTGGCATTTATTTATCACACTTACAAAAGAGTGGCGAAATGCACCAAATGACCACGGATTTTTTATGATTTTTTATTCATATGACCAAAAACGAATATATATGATACCTTTGGCCACGCTTATATAATGTTGTGTGATGGAAGAGTAGATTTTGTAATTAGTAAATAAAAAAGAAATCAAAATTGTTAGGTATATATTATGCTTGGCTAAATATGAGCAACGACCACTGTTTTTAATTAGTTATGTGGCTAAAAGCTAGTACATATGGCACTTATATTAGGTTGTGTGACTAAATAGTACAGTGTTCATGCCCTTACTTATTTATTGTAAGTGACATAGATAAGTAATGGTCACGGTAAAATATTACATGTGTGGCTAAAGATAAGTAATGGTCACGGTAAAATATAACCTGGGTGGCGAAAGGAAACGATTTGTTTCCCTGTAAAGAAGAGAGTATTTTCCTTTACCGCCATCCATTTCTCATATCAAATCTCTACAATATCAATACTGGCGCACATCAATGGATAACCAACGCTCCCTTAAATACTGGTATGTGAAGCATAATCGTTTTTGTTTTTGTTTTTAGTAATGGGAGAAGACGATCCTTCAAATCCCATAAATCTGTTCTTATAAACAACGATGAGAACATTCTGAAGCAACTCCATGCGCAGAAGATTCCTAATTGTTTTGAGTACTTTGTTGAGGCAACGAAATTATTCCGTATGCTTGATACAAAATTCAATGAATTTGTATCCGATGAAGATGAAGAAGATGAAGCCGGAGAAGATGAAATTGTCCTATCTTGGGAGTTTTTAACTACTACTAACAAGATTGAAGTGAAATAATTGAATAAAGAAGAGAGTAAAAAAATTTCTTTCGATGAAATTGTTGGATGTTATGATATGAATTTTCTCAAACAATTAAGTGAAATTTCCCTGATTAACAAAGATGGGAATGATTCTGGAAATGATGTTCAACAAAAGGTGAAGGATACAGTTACCGATTGGTTTCAAGATCCTATGAACAGTGATCAGATTGAAGAAGGTGATGCTGCTGCTGATGATGATGATGACGATGCAAGTTTAGGATACATATCCGAATATTGCAGTGATAGTGATAATGATTATTAATTGATATATATGTTTATGAACAAATTATGAATAATTTATTTATATATTTATCTTGTTATGATATTATTAATTAGAATCAAATATATGATGGTTATATGTTATCATGTTTGATTATTTTGTGATATGATTAAGATCCAATATATGGCCACTTATTTTAAACATTTATGCATGACAAATTATGACAAATGGTCAAGGTATAATAAACAATGGGTGGCTAAAAGAAGACCAACAGTCGACGGCTCTTGTAATCACTTACTTTTTCATTTACTTTATCGGTCTAATCTCCATCTACCACAGCCCTCGAGTATCGATATATAATTAACCTTGTATCATTTTCATTTTCATCTCCACCATGCGCATTTTCTCCAGTCTCTCTCTCTGTTTTTTGTCCATCATCGTGGGCTAAAAATGTGGCATTGGCGTCCTCCGAATGTGGAATACGGTAAGTTATCATCTTCACCACTAAAATTCGATTGAAATGTGTGTCTCAGATGTGGTAATTTTCTCTTGTGCAGCGGAAGATTGCACTCTGTCTCTCCTGAGAGCAGGTTTTAAGTTATTGTGGAAACCATGGAAATGAGGAGTCTCTAATAGTTCATACCAATACTTTACTGAGAGCAGGTTTTAAGTTATTATATAATTTTATAACAGTCAGTGGCAAGGGCCACATGTTGAGGTTTGCAGCACTTGTATTCTTCAAATGCTTCTCACCCTTTTGGCCCTATGAAGTTGATATTTCATCAGCCGCTTCTTCTCCCTTTTGATCAGAAGCAAGTGCATGTGAGAAAGCAAAGAGAGATTTTTCACATCCTTTGGCGTCACGAACCTGATTTTTCTTCAGGTGCTTCTCTCCCTGTTGGCCCCATGAACCCGGTTTTTCACCGACCGCTTCTTCTCCCTTTTCAGTTGAGCAGAAGCAAGTGCATGTGAGAAAACAAAGAGGGACTTGTTCTCTGTTTTCACTTGATTAGCATCAAGTAGCCGTTATGATGATTCAGACAATCTCTCTAGTGCACCATGTGAGAAAGCAAAGAGGGATTTGTCTTCAGTCGTTTCTTCTCCCTTTTAAGTTAGTAGTTTTTAAGTTGTTATTTTATAGATCTATGTATTAATGGAATCATACCTTTTGGATTATATATGTAATTATGTGTGTTAAAGCAGCAGTTGATTTTATTTACTTTATCTTGACTTTTATTGACTCTGGTTTGGTCAAAGAGAGGAGACCTAACACAATCAAGACAAGCGAAACACTTGACTCAAAATTAAGGTCCATAACATTCCAGAATACATAAAGAAAAAAAAAAGCAAATATTTTTGAGACTTTAATTTGCCAATATTCAAAAACATTACAATGATAAATTAATTGGTATTACGTAAAATCATTCCAGTACAGCCAGCTCTATAGTAAACATTGGCATGTAGATCTACGGGTGGCACTACATTATCGTTGTAAGGAAAAACTACCGTACTAAATTCCTCATTTCCATCGTTTTCATAAGAATCTCTGTAATTTCTGGGAGGTGTCATAAAGACAATAGACAGTTTTTTATCCAGATGGTCTTTGACGTAAAACAATTGTCGTGCTTGTGACGCGAAAATAAACGGGTCCTCCTTGTGACCTAGTGTTTTAAGGTTGGCCAAAGTGTAACCAAGACTATTTTTTTTGACCCCACGTGTATTCTCAACCCAGTCGCACATAAACAGATGGATGCTTTTAATATAGTAATCTAGTAGCCATATCTCTTTTAAAACCCCATAATAAGGTTTTTTCCATAGGTTGATACCTCTGTAGAGATGGGCATGTCAGTTCCCTCTACACCACCCCCGCTGTTCTGGTAAACCATACCGTCTCGAGATCTTGTATGAAATGAATAGCCATTGATGTCATATACTTCATTTTTCATCACGCTTCTATGTGGACCATGTGAAATCCACCTCACGGTCTTTGATATAGTTTCTAGGGACTCCGTAATCTCCTTTTCAACCTGAAATTCATAGTTCATAAGGAGAGTTCATTAGGAAGGTTATAGTTCTTCCGAAAAGCAAATAAAGTTGTTCTGGACAAGTCAGGTAAGTTGTTCCGAAAAGATTCAGTTCATCCAGATTTAAAAAAAGAAACAAATAGTTTCAGTTCAACAGTAAGGTTATAGTTCATCAGATACCAGGTAGAGTTGTTCCGGACAACTCATGTAAGTTGTTCTGGAAAGTTACATTTCATTCGGAATTAAAACAATAAGAAAATAGTTTGAGTTCACCAGGAAGGTTATAGTTCATCCAAATAGAAAATAGAGTTGTTCCGGACAACTCAGGTAAGTTGTTCTAGAAAGTTACAGTTCATCCGGAATTTAAACAATAAGCAAATTTAGCTGACCTTGTTGTGTAACCATTTACCAAATGTTGTGCTATGCTTCTTCGTCAGGTCGTTTAGTCTAATACCAGGATGTTCCTTCTCCAAAAATTTCATGTGTTCTATGCAAGTACATGAATTGTAAGCTATCAATTATAAACCGACCAAAAAAGGTTAATAACATAAATTACTCACTCGATATAATGCTCAATATCAGGCATATTTAGCAACCTGGATAAATGTGCCTTAGACAAGAGCTCTGCATAGACTTCAACTGATCTACCAACTGACCCAGGACTTCCATCCGCACTGCTTTGCTTATTTGGTGGAACACCAATAGTTGTGATGTTTTTTTGGTATTCGCTGAAAAACTCAATCGTTTCTTCTACAATGTTCTCCTCAGCAATGCACCCTTCTGGATAAGTTTTGTTTCTCACGTGGCCCTTAATAACCTTCATACATCTTTCAAATGGATACATCCATCGAAAGCATATTGGCCCACATAATTTTACCTCCCTGGTAAGGTGCACCGTCAAATGAAGCATAACATCAAAAAATGAAGGCGGAAAATATTTCTCATGCAGGCATAGTGTCACACAAAAATCTGCTTGCAACTTATCGAGTTCTTCGACATTGATCTCTTTGCTGCATATTGATTTGAAAAAAAACAAATCCTGATAATAGCATATCTTGTCGGTTCAGGCATGATTGACCGAATTGCAATTTTTGGGCCCAGTTAAAACTATATTTAAATAAATTGTGTAATATTGTATATTTTGGTATGTTGTTCCGGATTGTTAATATTCATCTGGAATGGATGTTCTTCCAGAAATAAAACAATTGTGACCCTGTAATTTCAAAAACCCAAACGGTTTAGTGAGTTTTACTGTAGGGGTAGTTTAGACCTTCGACCACTCTAACGGCTAGTTTCCCTTTTCCGTTGTTTATTTGAAAATTCCAAACCTTAAACCACTCTATATAAACAACTTAAGATATATCAACAGTTAATTTCGACCACCAATTTTATACTCTTCGATCAAGATGACAGCAGAATGGACCGAGAAGGAAGAAATAGAGTTGTACGGAGCCTGGATGGAGGTAAAGTATAGAGACTATATGTCGTCTACAAGCCCTCCCCCAACTAGTACGTTTCTTTCTCTTTAATTAATTATTACCAATTATTTGATGTTTGCCAATCAATTATTAATTAATTCGATGTTTACCTATCAATTAGGTGAAAACAATGAAAACACAGTACTCTTTTGGGTTGATGTTAGCATAAAGTTTCATATTGCTATGAGCCGTTTTGAGAAGTACCGTGACATGGGAATCCTAAGATCGAAATGGATAGACATGGACCAGAAAATCAAAACATTCAACAGGATATACAAAGAGAAGTCCGGTTAAACAATGCGTGGATCAATACCGACGTGAAACCGGATCCGATTTCAAGCTTATGCCGGTCTGGCATTTGATTACCGACCTTTTAAGAATAATTGTGAGGATACAAAACTAGTCAATGAAACAATGTTTAATTTTGAATTTCAAACTATGTTTTAATTTACTGTTGAATTTAATGTATTTTTATTTGCATTTTCATCCGGAATGAATGTTCTTTCCATTTTTAAAACAGTGGACCCATTTACTATATCTGAATGAATGTTCTTCCGGAAATAAGTAGTTTTGGTAAGTTATTCCGGATTGCTAACATTCATCCGGAATGAATGTTCTTCCGGAAATAAAACAATTAAAACTCATTTACTATGTCTGACCAACATTAAATCTCCATGCATTAACTGT
>JBCNJP010000006.1:57434674-57457674 GCA_039602395.1 Deinandra increscens subsp. villosa | reverse complement strand
AAATTAATTTCGATTCAAAAATGATTTTTAAAAGTTTAGAGTTTTAAATATAAATAATGAAAAGTTTGGTCAGTGCAATTTCCATCAGAAAATATTGGGCATTTATTTCAATTAATATCACATAACGTTCCATAGTCTGTTTAGAAAAATAAATAAATAAATTTTATTTGATTTAAGATATTAGAAGTTGTGTGTCTAAACGTTTCAATTTTTTTAATAAAAATTGCATGAACCCCACCCCCTCTCCGAGGGGTATGCCTACCCTAGTTCGCGACCCACGAGCATCCACAAGTCAGCAGGTCGTGTTTCTTCTTCCTCCTTTCCCGCTGATGTCGACTTGTAACGCAACTCCAGTTGTTTGACTCGATTTAAACACCATTGAAGCACTCTTTTGACTCGTGAAATAGTTTGTTTTGATTGTAAACAACCCAATAAACACGTCACAAGGGTCAAACACCCGTTTTAACACCGAATCCAACAAAATCTTTCATGACCATTAAAAAACCACATTCAAACCCGAGCTTTAACTCCAAACTGGAACGTCTTTGACCACTTTCACTATAAATTGAGGCTCACACTCCATTGTTCACCCTTCCACACACCATAGTTCTCTCTTAATTTCGAGTTTCATTCACGGAATACCCCCCCCCCCCCCAATTTCTAGGGTTCTTTTCTTCTTCATTCCGGATCCATTTCTCAGTTAATTTAACCAATTAAGTAGTCCATTTCACTTAGTTTTTTTTATTATCTATAAAATCCCTATGTCAATTTTGGGTTTCGTTGAGTAATCCAAAAAGGTGATTCATAGCAACTTACGGATTGAATTTTCACCAAAATATGAAGAATTAATAGTAGATCAAAAATTGGGGTTGAAAAAAATGGATTAAAAACTTAACAGTGTTAAGTTTCTTAACGACGGGACCACTATTGGTAAATAGGGTACAAGTTGGGACCACTAAGAGTGATTATTGAAAGTGGATTATTTCTGGCCAACCCTCAAAAGTTAAAATTATTTAAATCCAATTTCAGTTATTGTTATTTTTATCGCTATCGCTATCGCTATCGCTATCGCTACTCCTCCTCCTACTACTACTACTTACTATAAATACTGTGATAATGATGGTAAATGATGGGATGATAGGGTATATAGTGATGATTAGAAATAAAGAAAACAATAAAAATGATGTTCTCGCTAGCGCTACTCCTACTACTACTATGACTACTACTATTGCTACTGCTAATGCTGCTGCTGCTGCTACTGCTACTACTACTGTTACTATTGCTGCTGCTGCTACTACTGCTACTGCTACCGCTACCGCTGCCATCCCGCTACCGCCGCCACCGCCACCACCACCACCATCGCCACCGCCACCACCACCACCACCACCACCATATTAATACATAGATACACATACTTATCCTAATACATCCGTGTCTAAAAGTTAAATAATTATGGTTGATATACACATTTATACTATTATAATATATTTTAGCGGTAGTAGATTATCTTTTTTTATTAAATACAAATTTTGTCCTTTAAGTTTACACGTTTTGCAAATATTGTCCTTATATTTCACTAATTACACTGAGTGTCGTTTATATTTTAATTTCATGCATGTTTTGTTCTTTTCACTAACGGACGTTAAATTTCTCCGTTAAATTAAGGGTATTTTGTCTTTTTTGCTTTTTAGAGGCATTTTTTGTAGTTAAATAAAGAGGGAGGGTGTGTTATGTATATATATGTCATTTCTTTTGCCTTGAGCCTTCATCTTCAAAGGGCCCCCCCCTCCCCCCCCCCCCCCAAAAAAAAATTTGTGTCTTGGTTTCAGTTCATAGAACTTTCGTATTTGAAATTATAAAACCATACTTATCTAAGTTTTGTTTTGGAGTAAAATTAGTTAACTTTTTATAGGTTTTTATGATTAGTGTTTCTTAAGGATTAAATATTCTCTTTATGATTTAGAATTTGTTTTTACTGTATAAAGTTTATTGATAATCATAAGGCCAAAAGACGCATTTTGGTTTTAATTTACACTTCAAAATTCACAATCTTAAATGTTGATGGCTATAAACAGAAAAGACCAATCACATATTCAGTTTTTTAAATAATTGTAACACCCATCCCCTTATTACGAGTTTATAAGACGTGTACAACTTCTGGTGCAGAAATATTTTAACTTAAAACAACATTTTTTATATTACTTCTAAAATTTTAATCCACGAAATAGAGTCATCATCTCTGACCCCTTGAATTTGATTTGTATATTTAGGCTATCCGTAGTGGATAACTCCCTTTATGGGATTTATGCGACATGTGAACGTCATGTCATTGAAGGGGGTTAATTTGAAGAAAATGAATATAGTGGATAACCCTCTTGCAATCATTATTTAATCATTGACTTCCCCTCACAATTATTGAAAAGAGAGACTCCACCAGCGCCTTCAGCAAAACGCCATGGGCTTCAAATTCACCTATAGCGCCCCCGAGGGCGGTTTCCGGGCGTCATGGGGCGCTATATATGGGCTTCAAATAACGCCACACTACGGATAGTCTTATAAATATTGATATAAAAATAACAAAATAATGTTTTTCGACGAATCCTAAGGTTCTTTTTAATTGCTGATTTAATCATCTAAACTAGTTTAATTTTCTTCTCGTCAAATTAGTTATTTTTTTTTAACGGCAAATATTTATTTACATCAAATACACCAATGTCAGGATTTGAACCCATGACCTCTAACTAAGAGGACAAAGCCTCTACCAAATTAGTTATTAATTTTCTGATCCTATCATTTAAATATCTCTGTCGTCATTAGTCATCACTACTTTCTAGAGTTTGTTTTTCAAGCTTTCAGCCCATGGATTTTATAAACATTTTCTATGTCAAGGATTTCATTAATATTTTCACTTCATGTACTCAGTCTTATGCATCCAACTAAACTAGGTTACCTTTACTTGATATTTTTATATACTGTAATATTAAGATCAGGGGCTATATATATATAAAGAAACCACCACACACACACACACCTCATAATCAAGCACTCACTTCCCCTTTCTCTATAACCTTAACCAACTAATTAACCATGGGATCCCTATCATCCCCTAAACTTCTTGTTGTAGACTGCACAAATGAAAAACTAAAGCCTGGTTCAATTGCATGGTCCTCCACATGTAATGATATTAGGGTTGCCCTTGAAAATCATGGTTGTTTCATAGTACTTTATGATGGTGTTTCTCCCAAGCTTCAAGAATCTGTGTTCCAAGCTGCAGATGAATTGTTTGACCTCCCAACCGAAACCAAGATCAAAAACATCGTGGAAAAGCCGTACCACGGGTACGTAGGTCAGATTCCCTTTGTCCCACTTCATGAAGGTTTAGGGATTGACTATGCAACTGAGGTTGAAGATGTACAAAGTTTCACAGATCTCATGTGGCCAAAAGGAAATCCCTCATTCTGGTAATTAGTTAAGCACACAATTATGTGTTTTCACTTTTCATGTAGTCACTAGGATTATCCATGACTTTATCTGTTTGATTTATCAGTTTACCTGACATCAGAATTTTTCAGTTCGAGTCGGGTAAGGTCAAATAAATAATGATTACTAGCTTGCATGTAGAGATTATACGCATTCTTGAACCGTTTAGGTAGAATAACCGAAGTATTTTATCAAATTTGATACTCGTTTTTCATTTTTCGGTTTTCACTTTACTTTTTTAATTAATGCAACATATATAGATTTAACTTTTCTAAGTAACGTTCGAAAATCTCGACGATTAAGAAACTGTGATATACGTTACATGTAAATATAAAAGCTACATTACAGGATCAATAGGTCCGGGTCCGCCTATGCATGTAGACATGTAGTAAAACTAGCTAGTACATTCTTATAAGTGTAGTATTTTGTCTTCTATTTTGTAGTGAAAGTAGCATGTTGTTTTCAAGGGCAGTGGCAAAACTAGAGCATATGATAATAAGTTTGTTGTTTGAAAGCTATGGCTTGGAGAAGCATAGTGAGTCTCATATCAACTCAACCACATATCTTCTTCGATATCTGAAATATCGAGCACCAGAGATGAACGAGACGACAATGGCTTTTCCTTCTCACACGGATAAAAGCTTCTTGACCATACTTCACCAGAATCAGGTTTCAGGTTTGGAAATAAGATCAAGAGATGGTGAATGGATCTCTGTTGAATACCCTCCTTCCTCCTTTGTAGTCATGGCAGGCGATGCTTGCCAGGTGATCAACATTTATGTGATGTGTTTTTCTATTTTAGGTTTATTCCCACCCCCATCACCTTTCTAATCTCGCACCAAGTCAAACTTTAACTTTGAACTTTTCAAACATTGACGCTTTCAAAGTTTAAAAAAACCAAAGTTAGAAAAAAGCGAGACCTGTCTGTCGTCTAGACTGGTGTGAGATTAGAAAGGTGATGATGGGTGGTGCGAGAATAGAAGTACCTTTTTACAAAAGTTTAAAAATAAGTTTAAAGTGTATTTTGTTGGTGCAACTGCAGGCTTGGAGTAACAACAGGGTGCTTTCACCAGACCACAAAGTTACTTTGGATAGGAAGGGGAAAGAAACAAGATATACTATTGCATTGTTCTCCTTCTTGAGTAAGATGGTGCAAGTTCCAGATGAGTTTGTGGATGATGAACACCCTCTACAATTCAAGCCATTTAATCATGTTGATCTCCTGAATTTCTATGATACAGAAACTGGCCGGAAATCACAAAACATTCTCAAGGACTTTTGTGGTGTTTAAGTATTGATCTATCTAACTCAAGGGTTGGTTTCAAATGTAATGTGTGTATGTGTGTTCCTTGGTGTGTATTTGTTTTATATATTTGGTGTTACATCAAGTATGTTATGCTTGTTGCTTAAGAAATAGGGAATGTTTTCTGGGATTGATTTTCTTTCCTTTTGTTTTCTGGTTTGTAATGGTATTTCTCAAGTGCTTGAATCCTCATTTGAAGTATGTCTCATAAAGATGCCAAATTGTTCAAGCTTGTGTGATTGAATAAGTTAAAAATTGGCCTCTATATCTATCCCAAGAGAAAGCCTGATGATATTAAAAAATAGTTATGTATAAAGAATAAGTCATTATGTTAGAAACTAGATTTCGTACCTTCGCTTCCTTACAAGACTAAAACAAATTTCAAAAACTTATAAAACGGAGACACGAACGGAAAAAAAACCAAAAAAGCAAAAAAAAAAGAAAAAAAAAAAAGAAAAACATAAAAAAAAACGAGAGATGTGAATGTTAGATGATAAAGGTTGTTTAACATGATTACCAAACTGAAACATAAAGTTTTGAAAACTTTAAAGTTCAAATGCTAGCTCAATTTCAATAGAGAAAGGTCATGGCTTGAAATTATTAGTTAAAAACATGTAAAACACAAACATAATCTAGTCAAGAGTAATTTCCGATCAACCTCACCCAAATGACATAAGAATCTAGTCAATCATGACTGAGAATGCACAAACATGTGTAATAGAGAAGCAAGACATCATAGAAAATGCAATACTAGTCAGAAGATCACACAATAGTACAATATTCTTACATACTTGAAGTGACTTGGAATCCTTCCTAAGTTACAAGCTACTAGAACAAGACTATGTATTATAATTAAGAAAAAATGCAGAGAAATTCGTTCGTGAAGTGGAGTGGAGAAGATGATCCTTGCAAATAGGAGAGAGAGTGATAATTTATAGGTTGGAGCAGACCCTCGACCACAAACATGGTGAGTGTTGACCATGGTTATGGTTAGCAGAGCTTGCGTAAGCATATGACCATCCGTACTCTGATTTATGATACACTGGCGTCCACCACATTCGTGCTAGGCCTCTCCACAGTCGTGGTTATCGATGACGAAAAGGAGGTATATTTTCAAAGTCACATCTGGTCTCTTATTCATTGAGCATGGTCGTGGTCAACAGGGCATGGTCGTGGTCAACAGGACATGGTCGTGGTCCTTTAGTAAATTTGTTCAACATGATCTTGCTTCATTCGACATGGTTGTGGTAACCCCTCAATCTGTCGTGGTCAGTGAGGATCATGACCCCGATCAAGCTTCTGATGTAAATTTCTTCACTTTTGACTTGTTTATCATCTCGAAGCTTAGAGGCATGTGAAATCAAATAGGAACAAGAATAATATCAAAAACTAAAGGTGAAGCTAATAATATGGTTGTCACATAGCTTCAACTATGCGACTTCTTAAAAGTTTGAAATTTAGATCCGGCTAACCGAAGCAATATAGTTCTCACATCATCTATTACAAGATTAGATTCTTGAAAGATGCGCTTCCCAAGATCCATGGGTGTAATAGGTTTGTTATTTTTTTAACCAGTAATTTTTTTCCATCGCAAGGGTTTTCACAAAAATAACTGAGTTTTCTCTGAAATTGAAGATGGGTATATGAAAAGGTAATGCCGCTGAGACCAAACATGCTGTTAAAAAGAAGACTTAATCTAATATACTTTCAGTTAAGTAATATAAAAAATTATGCATATATGACTAATATGAAATACTTGAAAAAGTTTAAGTATAACTAAACTTACGGTCCAGTCCGGTTTTATATGATCATTTTTCGACACAAACCGTAAAGGCGTAAACCGAACTGTTCGTTACGGTTTTGAATTTTTGAAACCAACCAACCTAAAGTAGAAAAGAAAAACCGACTGTGAAACCTAACCGATAACTAATTTAAAAAGTTTTACGGTTTTGAACCGAACCATGAACACCCTTAGTTGAAATATGGATTCAAATTCGAGATTCATGATGAAATTGAAGTTGTTTATGGATTCTTCATGTTAAATTCGTGTTTAGGTTAGACATGTCATTAAAGGCTATGAATTTTGTTAGATTTTTTTTTTAACTGTAAACATTCGGTAATTACTCGGGGGTCTCATTATGACAAACGATGTTATCCACTACACGTTGCGACCACAGTCCGTGCAAGTAACCTGGACCCTCTGTGTTGCACATCCATTCTAGAGGAAACCTACCGCCCAAAGGCCCACTGTGGTACTTCTGACCTACCTTTATAATATTCTACATTTTGTGAGTCATGTGAGATTTGAACCCTTGACCCCCACATTGAGAGGTAAAGGGATATCCACTCCACAAAATAGTGGGGGATAGCCAAGGGTGCGGTGTGTCGTATTACACGAAGTTTTTTGTTAGTAACTAGGATAGAACCCGTGTACTGACCCCCACATTGAGAGGTAAAGGGATATCCACTCCACAAAATAGTGGGGGATAGCCAAGGGTGCGGTGTGTCGTATTACACGAAGTTTTTTGTTAGTAACTAGGATCGAACCCGTGTACTACACGGGCTTAATCGTTAAAAAATCAATTCATAATACACGTTAAAGATTCACATAAAAATTTATGTCAGTATATGTTATTGTAAAAAATAACCATCAACTACGAGGAGTACAAAGATATCGATTCGCAAGTTCTCTAAACTCTTCAATTGTAATTCCATACGAGAGGAAACGTAATTATCGATTTTTTTTCCAAACTATTATGGATAAAAAGTAGAAACATATATTCTGGGGACAAATAATATGTAGCATTTTATAAAATATTGTCACAATAAAATAAACCCAACAATACACATTGTTGAAAAATATATGATTTGGGTTCACATTTAAACAACATTTCATTTACATACTTTATTTTATCAAACATGCACTACACGTAATATAGGACATGAAAAAGACTAAAGTTGATCTATTGTATGGAAAGAAACTAAACTTCATTGTTATATCTGGTTATAGACAAAATAACAAAGGAGAGGAAGGGAAGCAAATCAAACTACATATATTTAAAACGAAACAGTACTCAAACTGATAAAAAAAACACATAACAGAAGAAATTCATTAATTTAAAACATTTCAAGAAAATAGAAGCTTACTCCAACTAATCTTAATATTAAACTTCAATGCTATATCATCTCTGTACTATAAAAATAATTATTTTATATTAGTTTCATGTCATATCTAAATTCAAACAATGACTATGTTACAAAAACAAATATGGAATCCAATTTCACATTTGGTTGGTAGTGAAATTTCTCTAACGGAGAAGTGAGTTGAATAGTCAAACCTATCATTTTCCATATGAAAAATTCAAGTAATTACATATAACGAAAATTTAATAATTATCAAATTATATTTGAACATAAGATATAACTGAAATCTTATTATAATTTATTAAGTTTTAATAAATTATTGAATTAAGAAAATTTATACTTTCGATATTTAGTTATATAATTTGATTATTTAATAATCTTAGTAATTAATAAGTAAGATAATTGATATATATTTAATAGGAGAGAGATGTAAGAAAATTATGATTAGAATGGATATACTGATGACATATGACATGAATATAATCTTTTATTAATTAATATTAGATGGAATTATACATGTATTCTTTTTAACGGCGAGATTTTATGAGGAGCCAAAAGCAAAACGTTTAGGGATCAAATTACAATTGTACAATCAAACTAATCACACACCATCTACTCAATCTATCTCATTCAGTCTACCTCTATTTTATAAATCCACAAATAACTTAAGTTTTTAAATATCATTCAAAATAGTGCCCATACTAACTTTCTTCATATAAAAAAGGAAAATTAGATTTAAATAATATGAGTTATTACATGTTGGCGAATAATAATATCAGTTTTCATTGTGACCCAGAATAATATGAATTTAACACGTGGGTGTCAATAATAGTACGCCGTCTAAATTATTTAAACGGTGTTAGTTGATGGCCTACCTAATCCAACGTGTCTTAAATGAGGCATACTAAACTCTCCTTAAATTATTTAAGACACGTCGGATTAGGTAGGCCATCAACTAACACCGTTTAAATAATTTAGACGGCGTACTATTATTGACACCCACGTGTTAAATTCATATTATTCTGGGTCACACTGAAAACTGGTATTATTATTCGTCAACATGTAATAACTCATATTATTTAGATCCAATTTTCCTATAAAAAATGATGATTGTATTACATAGTTTCTTAAATTATATACATAAGGCTATATGTAGTGGTAAACAGCATCAGTGGTGGAGTCAGAAATTATTTTCTATAGGGTCATTCTTTCTAGTGTTTGGATTTCTAGCGAGATGACATTAAAATATTTGGCTCGGATCGTGAACATTATAATTACCCAATTCAATTTGCAGGAATACTATATTATTCAATTAAGTTTATTATTTAATATTTTATTATTGTGATACTTCTTTGAATTGGAGGATTTTTACTTTAGTGATTTATGATTATTAAGTTTATGATTTTTATTCGATTAAATAACGATTAAGTTTATTTTTTGTTTCATCGTTCTTCTGAGAAAGATACTTTTCTGTTTTCTTTTCGTTTCTTTTAATTATTTTAACATAAGAATTTAATATAGGTCATGTGATGTGTTAAAAAGTTCATTTTCGGACTGAATGGTTATACCACCAAACCTGACTAACTAAAAGAGTAATTTACTTCTTAATTAGCTATTAGCTATACCTTAGAAAGGAACCTTGATTTACACAAAGTTACCGTGCTACCGCCATAGAGTGGATTAGAATGCTCACCTTTTGAACCGTCAATTAAAAAACCAAGTTTGAAGAGAAGGAAAAAAAAACAAATGATAAAAGAAAAACAAAACAAATGATAAAGAAAAAAAAAACAAACGAAAAAAGAACAAGGAACGGAAAAATAAAGACTCCTGCTATATCCACCCGAGGATTTTACTAAAAACACCAAAACCAAACGGTCGTTTCAAGTGAAACGACCTTGAAACGACAGTTTCAACCAAAACGACAGTTTCAACCAAAACGACCTTGAAACGGTCAATATAAAGGGGGCCCCCCTGAATTTTAAGGTTTCGTCATCGCGACACGTGGCGGCCGTTTCAACTGAAACGACCTTGAAACGACAGTTTCAACCAAAACGACCGTAGAAAATTGGTGAATTTAGTAAAACCTTGGGTGTCTATATAACAACTCAAAATAAAAAATGAAACAAAAAATGATGATTCTACTAAGCTCGGAACCTAAATAGTGTGGCTCCGCCCCTGAACCCCACCCATGAGTGTTTTCCGACACATGGCATAAAGCCCCGACCTAAATTGGGGCTTTATAGCCTTAAGGTGTGTTGTGGATTATTACTCAATTACTGTTTTTTTTAATCTTTAATCTTTGATGAGATGAGGTGGACCAAAAAGGTTTGAGATAGAGTAATGGTTGAGACAACATATCTATATCGTGAGGCAACCGGATCGATTTTGGTCCCATAACGTCATGAGGATGATGTTAGGGATGCTACCGCACGTCATTTTCCTTTTTAGCGTCCATTATAGACAGTCTTAAAAAAAGGAAATTAGTGAAGTTTAGTTTTTTTCATGGTTAAGAAAGGACGTTTAGTGTAATTATTAATGAAGTTTAAAGATATGGCAATTGCATTGCATGTAGATATAAAGAAAAATGTTTTTTTTTTTTAAATTTACTTTCATTAATATAATCTAAAATCTGTAAACCTCACAATTAATCTATAATTCAATGATTGTCCTTTGAATATTCTAGAGTTTATGTCATATATCATCAACCTATTTTTTGTACAATAATTAGTTTAGGTCTTGTCTAACTGTCCTTTTTAATGTATTTTGTACAATTAGTTTATGTTATCATCAACCTAGTAATATTTTGTACATTAATATCAATATATAAAGCATAATTAAGCCACCCAGTTTCTAATAACGTTTTTTTATATTATGATTTGATTTGATTAGAGAACCCGATTCTAGATAGAGACATGTCTCCTTGTAATTTTTGTAAAGTCATAAAATTAACAATGTTATTTCTATAGATAATTACAACTCTTGCAAATGGATCAACATTTCACCTCTTCATGTATAATATATTCAGGATACTTATATCTAACGTAGTTATATATACACCTAGAGATTATTGAAGGCGGAACACAGTTTCTTATAAGAACAAAAATAACAATGTAAATTATTTATTTTTCAATCCTAAAAAGTTTAAAAAGAAAAGAAAAATGTTGAAATACAATATCTATTCATCTATCATTAAATTACAAAAAAAATATATACGATGATTTATTTACAGACGTCCTGCTTACAACGTGCACATATAATGTGTGGCTCTTAGGGGGCAAAAGTGAAATTGTACTAATTTTAACGTTATTTTATTAATTTCGTGAAAATGACGTTAGAAGTGATAGACGGTTAATCATGCATCATGAGATGGAGTTGATAGCCGGAAGGTAGGGGGTACATGCACCAATCGGCCTTTATCACGATTTGCTGAGTGTTATGTGCCTTATGTCCAAGGCTTGAAGCAAAACTACGGAGCGGTGTCTCACTGGAAGCAGTCTTTCTATTCCTACAGAGTAGTGGTAGAGCTGTCTACATCTTACTCTCTGCAGACCCTACATTAGCTTTGTTATTTGTGGAATTTACCGAGTATGATTGCAAGTCATGTGTAATTAAAGATAATTATTTTACATATGTATAAGAAACAAGTTTTCATATTTCTCATGATATTAAAAGTTATCATTCATATTTGGGTAAATTACAAATTTTGTCTTTTAGGTTTACACGTTTTGTAGGTTTTGTACTTTATCTTTATTAATAACACTGGATGTCCTTTAAAATTCACAAAGTTTCACTCAGTGTCCTTTGAAGCCTCTGATCGATTGATTTATTTTCACAAGATGGTCAAAACACAATTTGGCAAATCAATTAAAAGAACTCGATGTGACAATGGAGGGGAATTCGTCTGTAACCGCATGAACGATTTTTACAATGAACAAAGGATAATTCTTGAAACCACCCGCCCATACACGCCACAACAAAATGGTGTTGAGCGCAAGCATAGGCACCTTCTCGAAACCGCCCAAGCCCTCAGGTTTGAGGCAAATTTGCCCAAAAGGTTTTGGAGCGAATGTGTTCTGGCAGCCGCCTACATAATCAATCGTCTCCCATCGAAAACCGTTGACAACAAAACGCCATATGAAATTCTTTTCAAACAAACCCGTTGCACTTTGCGCTTCTCGCGTTTCAGCTCGTGCCACGAGCTTTTATGGCATCCGCCTCGGTGCCATCTAGGGGGTCTGTACAGTGTCCCTTGCGTTCCTTTCATTGCTGCCCGGATGGTGCAATTGGTTCCAAAGGGATTTCCCGGCTCATTTCGCATCTCAAGACCTTTCATCTCTCCTCAGATGAGCGTCGTAGCGCCATCCGGGGTGCGCTGGCGTCTGATGTTGGTGTGTTTTCGGCTGTGGAAGGGGCTTTAAAAGCCTGCGGGTATTGGATGTGCGGGTGCTGCATGAAGATCAATGCCTTGAGTCGTGGCTGCCATCACCTCGACGGTGTGGTGCGGTGGGCCGCTTCTGACGATGGCACTGATATTCATATCATTGGGGTTCCTCGACCGTCTCCCCCCGTCGCTGTGCCTATTGTCAGATGTTCGTTTATGTTAGACGGGGGCCTTCTGGACCAGGTATTTAAGGCCCGCATCACTACTGTCAAGAGTATACCTCATAGCTGTCGTTTGGCCTTCTCCCAGGCCCTTAAATCTGCCCTTCTTAGGGTGGTAGCCCATCCGGGTTCTGACGACGCCTGGGTAAGGTTGCTTATTCTTCCTCGGTGCACTCTGCGAGTTTTTCGGCCCCAGAATCGGCAGGACTGCCGCTCTGGGAACCGGAAAGCCTTGCAGTGCCGGTCCATCATGACTTCCTTAGCTGCGTGGAGGAGGGACGATGGTCTTGAACAGCTGGTTACTGGTATTCTGTACGGGTCCAGGGAGGGGGCTACGGGTCCTTCTGGTGTCGCTTCTGTCAAAGATGATTGTGTTGCGCCCAACACCAGGCGTTGCCTCCGGAAGATCGCGGATGGTCATTTCACCGTGGCTGTGAAGGTGTTATCTTCTTCTGGGGTTGCCCCGTACAACGCTGAAACAACACGAGCCTTAGAAGCTAAACATCCGCGCCTTCCGCCCCCATCCTTGCCTTCCGCCGCCTTCTCGGAGCCCTCGCTTGTTACGACCGCCGACCGCGTCCTTGACTGTATCAAATCCTTCCCCAAGGGGACGTCGTGTGGGAGAGATGGGCTGAGAGCCCAGCACATCATGGATTGTCTGTGTGGGGAGGGGTCTGCTATTGCCAAGGACCTTTTGGGTGCCATCACGTTGGTTGTTAATCTTTGGTTGGGGGGGAGGTGTCCGATCGGCTTGGCTGAATTTGTTGCTTCGGCCCCTCTCACACCTCTTCTTAAACCGGATAACGGGATCCGCCCTATTGCCGTTGGCACCATCTGGAGGCGATTGGTATCTAAGGTCGCTATGCAGGGGGTTTGTAATGATATGACCAAGTATCTTAATGATTTCCAGTTTGGGGTAGGTGTGCCGGGTGGTGCCGAGGCTATTCTTCATAGTGTTAATCGCCTTGTTGGGGAGCGGCATCTTGATGGTTCGCTTGCTATGCTCACGGTTGACTTCTCCAATGCCTTTAATTTGGTCGACCGATCGTCCTTACTTCGCGAGGTCCGGCTAAGGTGCCCGTCTATCTCGCCGTGGGTTGATTTCCTATATGGGCAGCCGGCTCGCTTATACCTGGGGGATGACCATATCTGGGCCACTACTGGGGTTCAACAGGGGGACCCTTTGGGGCCCCTTCTGTTTTCTCTTGTCTTACACCCTCTGGCGCATCATATCCGGGACAATTGCCACCTGTTGCTCCATGCATGGTATCTCGATGATGGCACGATTATTGGGGACGCTGTGGAGGTCGCCAAGGCTCTCAGGATCATTAACGAACAGGGCCCACCTTTAGGGTTGACCCTTAACATCAAGAAGACTGAGCTCTTTTGGACTTCATGTGATGGGGGCAAGGTCCGGTCGGGCCTCTTCCCGGCAGATATTAGCCGACCGACCAGGGGGGTAAAACTTCTTGGGGGGTCTGTTAGCCATGATGGCCGGTTTATACAAGAGTTGGCCGTGAGGAGGGCGACTACTGCGGCCGATCTTATGCGCCTCCTCCCCAAGCTTGGCGACCCACAATGTGAACTTCTTCTGCTTCGTTCGTGTATGGGTATTGCCAAGCTTCTCTTCGGGCTACGTACCTGCCCCCCTAATCATATGAGGGCGGCTGCGGTTGGCTTCGACATGGACCTGCGATCGGCTATCGAGGATATTGTCGTGTGTGGCGGTCCCTTCTTTGGGGACCTTCAATGGCGGCTTGCCTCCTTACCGATCCGGCATGGGGGTCTCGGGGTTTCTTCAGCAGTCGAGGCGTCGTCGTACGCCTTTGTCACCTCGCGAGCCCAATCCTGGGCGCTGCAGGACCATATCCTACGGGGGAGTGGGGTGTGTGGTATGGGCTCTGATTACGAGGATGCTCTGGCTGGTCTCCATGACACAATTCCGGGTTTTGATCTAAGCGGTTTCACTAACAAGGACACCGCCCCTGCAAAAGCCCAACACGTTTTGGCGAGTGCCCTCTTTAGTAAAAACATGCTTGAGATGGAAACTACCTATGAGATGACGGTCAGACAAAAGGCTGTTTGGGAATGCCTACGACAACCGCATGCGCAAGATTTCCTCCACGCTCTCCCAATTGATGGACTGGGGCAGCACATGTCGCCCGTTGAGTACCGGGCGATCCTCAAATACAGGCTCATGATCCCCCTGTTTCCCATGGACGAAAAATGCCCCGTTTGCAACAAGGCGTGCCTGGATTCGTTCGGGGAGCATGCTGTCCACTGCAAAGAGCTCCCTGTTTTAAATACAGACATGACACGGTTCGGGATGTTCTTTTCGACATCTTCACGCGGGCGGGGATCTCGGCCAAGAAGGAAGCCCCTATTAACTTTCTGTCTGATCCCTCGGATGGTCGTTCAACTCTCAGACCAGCCGATGTTCTCGTTTTTGGGTGGCAGAATGGGAAACATGCTTGCGTCGATCTTACGGGGGTTTCTCCTCTTGTGGGGCTGAGGGCCAATACTTTCAAGGCTGGCCAAGCGGCCTCTAGGGCGGCTGCTGGGAAGGTGAGCAAACACGAGAAAGCGTGTATTGAAAATCAACATGTGTTTGTTCCCTTCGCGTTTGATACCTTCGGTCATCTTGAATCGGAGGCGGTGGCCACGCTGAAACGGATCCAAAGAGTCATACACGGGAATAGCACGACCTCCAGAATGAAGAACTTTGTATTTATACGTCTTGGTTTTGCTATTCAAAAAGGGCTGGCGGCGCAGCTTGTTGCCCGCCTTCCCGGCATGACAACTTGATGTCATGTGTATTTCCCGCTTATGTAACTCTTCATATTATTATTTAAATGATGCTTTATTAAAAAAAAGCCCGACTATGAACACGAGATTTTTTTTGGATGTTTAGACTATTTTAGAAATACCAACACAAAGGGGGACACATTCGAATTAATGGGGAGACCGGGGGTATTTTGGGTTACCCACCAGGAACAAAGAGGTATAAATTTACGACACTAAACAGAACAAAATCGTGTTGTCAAGGGATGTCATATTTGTTGAAAACTTTTTTGCCTATAGAAAATGCTAGGCCGGTCAATAGATAAGGAAACAAAAACCTCTTTAGTTTTCTTCAATTGTATTATAAAGATGTAGATGAAAGCCAAAAAGTTTGCCCAACTGATGATGTTGGGCCTGAGGTTAAGCCCACTTCCATGGCAGCCCAAAATGGGTTGCACCATGAAAGAACACATACTGATTTGAGGCCTATGTGCAATCGTTGAATGGAAACGAACTCCATGATGATGGACCGACCATTCAGACCGAGGCCCACATCCCACAAGACCACCAAACTAATAGTGAAGTTCTCCAATGTGAAACTATTAAGGAAAGAAATGAGCCCATTAGACAACAAAGAATCAAAAGTCAACGAAAGCGACTGGAAGACTTCGTTGTCAACCTTCCACCATCCATCGATCATGCCTCACCTACTTCTAATTAACAATCCTCAATGGTACATCCCCTATCAAACTTTAAACTTTGTTTCTTATGAAAAACTTTTGATTCACGTAAAGCTTTTTTAACGGCCATCACTTCCAGTGATGAGCCAAAAATATTTACGGAAGCCGCGCATAATCAAAATTGGAGGGATGCAATGAAAAGGGAGATAAAAGCACTTAAAGAAAATGAACTTGAAGGAACTTTAGAAGATTTTCCAGATGGAAAATGAGGCATAGACTCAAAATGGGTCTTTAAGATAAAGTACAAACCAAATGGTGAAATAGAAAGATACAAGGCGAGGCTTGTGGTGAAAGGATTCACAGAGTTAGAAGGTGTTGATTATCATGACACATTTGCACCGGTGGTTAAATTGGTCACGGTTAGAAGTCTACTCGCTATTGCCATTAAGAAAGAGTGGATTATTCATTAACTAGATGTGAACAATGCGTTCTTGCACGGTGACTTTCATGAAGAAGTTTATATGAGGATCCAAATGGGCTGTGATAAAGGGGAGGGAACGAAAGTATGTAGGCTAAGAAAGTCACTATAGGGTTTGAAACAAGCTTTAAGAAACTGGTACAAACAATTTACATTTGTTTTGAACTTGGGTTCAAACAATCTTTTGTAGATCACTCACTTTTTACTTACAAGAGAGGGAAGGTGTTTGCAGGTGCTCCCATATACGTGGATGATGTTATCTTAGTGGGAAACGAGAAAGAAAAATTACAAGAGAATTTCGTCTTGAAATGAGGTTTAGCATCAAAGACCTTGACCCCCTTAAGTACTTCATCGGAATCGAGGCTACTGGAATGAAAGATGGGTTAGTTAGTTAACGAAAATACACTCTAGATATTTTGGAAAATAGCGGGATGCTAGAGTGTAAACCAAGCTCGTTCCCAATAAAACAAAACCTAAAACTTAAAATCGGTGGTAAATATGTTCATGTGGATGGCAACATGTATATCTGGTTAGTCGAGAGGTTGCTTTATCTCTAAGTTGTGAGACCGAATATCACGTACCTGGTAAACGTTCCAAGCCAGTTTGTGTCCAACCCTCGCCAAAGCCATTTGGATGCCGTCATGCGGGTACAAGATACTTAAAGGTCACGTCAGGACAATGTACTTTCTTTCCTAATGATGGAGGAACAAACTTAGTCACGTATTGTGATGCTTACTCGTTAGGATGCCCCTTTACAAGAAGATCACGAACCGGATATCATCTACTCCTAGGAGGAGTCCCCGTCTCTTGGAATTCTAAGAAAAAAACATGTTATTTCTCACTCCTCATCCGAAGCAGAGTATCCAGCCATATATGGCATCCACCACTAGTGAGATTTTATGGATGCGATGGCTCTTAAAGGGTCTCGAGATCGAACAAAGTGGACCCACACCACTTTTTGTGACAACAAAGCGGCCCGACACATCGCTAGCAACCTTTCCTTTCATGAGCTAACAAAACATGTGGAGATGAATTATTACTTTGTCAAAGAACGGATTGAATCTAAAGAAATTGAACCTATCTACATTGACACGAAGATGCAAATAGCCTACTCGTTCACTAAGCCTTGCTTTGGGAGCTCGACAACTTGATCTTTTACTAGTCAAGCTGGACATGCAAAATCTTTACGTTCCAGCTTGAGGGGGAGTATTAAATTACAAAATATTCTTTTTATATTTCTTTCATTAGTAATATTTGGTCTTCCTAGATTACTCCTCTTTAATGGTATTTATAGTTGATTTTGTCTAACTGCATATTTAGTCTCTTTCTTGTAATTGATCAAACATAAAAAAGATGTACCAAAACACATATGATATTAAATTTCAAATTTTGTAACAACTCTTGTCTTATACATATTTCTAAATTTAAAAAATAGTTTTATTCTTTATTTTACAAAGTTTTATTCTTTATTTTACAAGTATGTAAAAAAGAATTCATTTGCATACGAATATATGTATGTACGATCGATACATAGCTAATTATGCCACGCCATATTACCTTCATCCCTTCAAAAGTTACTGATGTCCGTACTCGATTAGTTATAAAAGTATGCATATGGAAAAAGATAGATTGTTGGTGAAAGAATGACTTATGAGTCCAAAATGCAAGTATATATGATTTGATAATTTTATATTCTAAACTTCTTTGTCTGCATAATATATTTTAGTTTTCAAGTGTGTATATATATATATATACATTGTGGTGGCATTGACCGTTTGTAATTAGCATTGATCCATTATGCCTTCTCAATCAAAACTTCCGGTCATAAACTTGAACTCACAAACCCTAAACTCCAGCAACCATGCCTTGTGGTTATCGACATCTCACGTTGTGAGGCGAGCGCTTGAAGACTACGGTTGTTTTGTCGTTTCGACCGACAAAATACCTTCGGATAAACGTGAGACAATGTTCGAGCTCTCGAAGGACCTGTTTTGTCTTCCCATGGAGACCAAGGTTAAGAACTGTTCTCCGGTTCTTGGATTCGGATACGGGAAATACGCCTCCCTACCGCTTTACGAAAGCTTCGGCATCGAGAATGGGGCGACCGTTGATGCTACCCGGAGTTTTACGGATCTCCTCTTTCCTTCCGGGAACGATGCTTTCTGGTAACCCTAACTCGTACATATATCATTTGGTTATATACATACAAACAAATATATATTCTGGTCAATAGAATAGGTTAGATCATTGAAAATGTCATAAATGTTAGAGAACAGATTAATTTTATAATATTTAACTGATTTATCCAACCTCTATATTCATATTGTTGATACGATTGATTTTCGAAAAAAAGAATACAATCACTTATGTAGTTTGAGAATAACATATGAACATTTTGGCGTTTTTTTTATCAACCTTTCTATGTCAAGAATCAATTTCAGCAAGGAAAGAATCACAACTTTGTCCTATGAACATTGAGTGGGCAACATTTAGAGAGTATTTGGGATATATTGCTTATTTTAAGTGTCAATTACTTTTATGTTGTGTTTCTGAGTTTATTTAAGAAGGAAAAAGAAAAGAAAATAAAGAAGAGGAAAATAAGGAAAAAGAAAAGAAAGGAAATGAGAAGAATCATTTTCTTCCAAATTGGAAGGAAAAGAAAACTAAAGAAAATGGTGTTATTTTCCTTTCAAATCCCTCACTTTCCTTCCTTAAATGAAACTCGGGAACACAACATGGTTAATTTTCCTTTCCTTTCTTTCCTTAAATAAAACTCGGGAACACAACCATTTTTATATATCCTTTCATTTTCTTTATTTTCCCCCCTTAAGTGAACTCGGAAACACAGTGTTAAAGTGTTTAATAACTTCTAACTTTTTTTAAAAAGTAGTCTTTAAAAAACATGTTTAGATTATTAGGTTTTGTAGTGAGAAAACATAATAAGCCAATAATTTGTTTTTAAAAAGTGTTTGGTACTGTGGCTTTTGAAAATAATTGTAGGTTTAAAAGGTCAAAAAATTAATCAAAAAACAGGTTTTGTGGCTTTTAAAAAATGATTTTTTCCCGAACACCCTCACGGATCCGTAGACCACCTATATACATGGTGGGAGGGGGGGGGGGGGGGGGATCATTGTAAACCATCTAAAAAGTGTAGATCTGTACACCACCTACTTCACATGTGAACTTTGTTAAAGAGAAAAAAAATTACGATTTTTTTTCTTTTCAGCGAATTTCAAATGCGAAATGATAAGTTTTGATGCAAAATAGGTGGTCTATGGGTTTACACTTTTTAAGGAGCTTACAATGAACCTCTGACTATATATATACACATATATATATATATATGTGTGTATTTATATATAGTCAGCGGTTAACTGAAACCATGATACTTCGATGGATTATAACAATCCAAACTATCAGTTTGATCAATAAAAGTCTCAACTTTTATTTTTGTTGTTAAGTGGCAATCGCAGTGAAGTATTAATCATACATTTACAATTAATTTACATTTAATTTTCGTTTGTTTTAGCTTTTATGTTTATTATTTTTCTCAAAGTCACCATTATGGCATGAAAATCAGGGGTAAATCTATGATGATTGTGCTACTAGAATTTCTCTTGATAACAAAAATGAAAGTTGGGATAAGTACGGCCGTACTCATGGTTTGATTATTATCGGCAAATGAGCTATAAATTGGACTATTAAATTCCAATTTGTCTTACATATGATCCATATAGGATGGCTAAAAATGCAATTAATTTATTAATATTTTTGTGACCGTCATATATATACACAGCAACATCGCGTTTGAGTACATGAAACTGCTATCGGAGATCCATGATTGTGTGATGAGAATGGTGTTTGATAGTTACGGGGTGGAAGACAAGAAATGTGACAATAGTTCGTTGTTCTATTTAGCAAGATTCATGAAGTATCGGTCACCCAGATGTCAGGGTGAAGGCCAAATAGCTCTTCCCCCTCACTCGGACAAAAGTTTCTTAGGTGTTTTAGATGACAATGGTGTCCCAGGGTTTGAGGTGAAGATGAGAAATGGAGAGTGGATCAGTATTGACCCATCCCCTTCAACCTTTGTAGTTATTGCCGGAGAACCCCTTATGGTAATATGCATTGTGTGTGTATATATATAGGGAGGTTCATTCAAGAAAATTAAATATTTCAAGAACAAAAGCATAAACCTAAATCATTTAATTTTTTGTTCCATGGTTTAAACTTTTAAAGTTTTATACTTCCTAAATACTAATATGTATGTTTATGTAAATAAAAAACAATTAAACTAGCTTTTGAAAACGTTTTTATATACTTATATGTTTCCTCACTCATAGGTAAAAAACCTACACATATGTAAGGAAATATATAAACTAAATTTCTTCATGTTTTTTTGTTTGAATTTCATGACATTGATGAATAAACATTACATTTATATCATTTTGTTATATTTTAAACTTTTTTAAGATTGAAACAATGAAAGATCCGTTTTGTTTTGCATGTTCTCGCAATATTTAGTGTTCTGCATATACAGAACCCTCCCTTGTATATATATATAAGTGTGTGTGTGTGTGTGTGTGTGTGACTTCTTTACTTCTGCGATCATAACTAAACTTTAAGAAATCTGGGCATTTTAGGAGACATCTAGATTTGCTATCCGCGTGTCCGTCTACACGTACATACAAAACATTTGCATTGTGTTTGTAATAAAAAAACAAAAAAAAAGTTATTAAGCTGCCATATGGCAAGGTCCTATGGTCTTCACGTGAACCAATGAGCCACGAAACTATTCATATTATATTGTAATTTCAGTTGCAAAACACTAACAATTTGCAGAGGGCATTTTACAACCGCCTTACCATAGAAAACATATTCACAAAAACCTTTGTAACCTTTACTCCATATGGTGTTTAACATGTCATTTTTTACACATGGTGGGAGCTAAAAATGCATTATGTAAATCAGGCATGGAGCAATGGGAGGATCTATGCACCCCTGCATCAAGTCGCTAATGAAACCATCGGCTATAGAAGTGGTTAGGTATTCAACCGGACTATTTTCATTCAACAGGGGGATGGTGGAAATTCCTAAGAAATTAGTCGACGATGAATATTGTTTGCGATTTCGGCCTTTTAATAACATGGATTTCTTGAAATATTTAACCATAGAGGGGGAAAAGCCATCAAAATGTGCCATCGAATCTTATTGCGGTATCACTAGTACCTATGTGTCGACAGACCATTGACGTGCGGCCGGTTCTGATTGAACTTACTGCAATTGGTTGCAAGTATGCTTTATGTATATTGTTTGTATGAATGATGGGTGTGATCCTCATGATAATGTAATAAACACAAAACAAAAAGTTATGAGTTCAAAAAAAGGTTTATATGTACGATGTGATTATATTACGTGATAAAAAGTTAAAATATTTACATAAAAAAAATTTAAAACCTACTATTATGTAGAATTAGGGTTCGATTCTATCATATCAGAATAGTTAAGAGTGGAACTAAACTTTATTTGCTCATTTTCATCAGACACATACTTGTTCATTTAAGATTCATTTAGAATGAGTCTGATCATCCTTCGTGGAGGCGTAGGATAGACATGACTTGATAGACTTGCACATCCTTAAAGATATAGTCGAGGATAGAACTTCGTGGAGGCATAGGATAAAAGTTAATGACTTCTAGGGAGGGGGCGGTGATTTGTGTATGTTTGTTGGCTGTCTTCGTAGTGACTTAGTTTCCTCTTAGTATGGTAGCTTATGTATGTTACATGTTTTTTTCGTTTTATGTTTCTTTTTAATGTGTTACGTACTAATGCTTATAGGGCTTAACTTTCTAGTTTTGTCCCCCCCCCCACCCCCCACCCCCCCGTTTTGATGCTTGTTGGTTTTGCGGGTGTCGAACTTCAAATTTTCGATTTCACTACCCATAGGCTTTTGGAGTCGAGGGTTTCTCTGGAATCAGCCTCTATATCCTATAGTGAAATCGAAAATTTGGAGCTTGACACCATTTCACCAAACTATCAGGTTGGGTTGGTTTTGAGATTTAATGGAAACTAGTTTTCAATTATTCGCGCGTTGCTGCAGGGCCAACACAGTACAATTAAATTGCATTCATATAATGCAACCTAAAGAAACCGAAAACGTTACACACCCAAAAGTAATAAAGACATTCATGTGAATACAAAAACTACACGCCAAAAAGTAACGGTGTAAACCACAATTAAAACTATGAAAAAAACTATGTGCAAACAATAAAAATTATATACCCCGAGACGCAACAGTGTAAAACTAAACTAAAACCATATAAACAAGAACACACAATCAATAAAAGTTTCACACTGAAAGGTAACGGTGTAAAATTAAACAAAAACTTAAAAAATATATATTACACGTGGGAGTGCCACGTGAACCACCTAAACGACTGCCACGTGGGCCACCTAGGTTGCTACCATGTGAATGGGAATTTTACTGTACGAAGCTTGTTTGACTTTATATGTTAGATAATCATAATCATAC
>JBCNJP010000006.1:57419174-57434174 GCA_039602395.1 Deinandra increscens subsp. villosa | reverse complement strand
TGAATACTAAGTTTATATCCCATTATTCGTGTTATGTGAATTTCATAGAACAAACCATATGGATGAGATTACTAATTCACTACCCTTGCAACACATTTATCTATTATAAGATGTAGAACCAAACTATAGAACCTTTTTTTTTAATCGTTGGTTGTGTTTGCTTTGGTTGTGCAGGATTGGTCATATAGTGTGATCTCAAAAATGGGCTTATAGTACCTAGACTGATTTGTTAGCATCTGACTTACATTTTTATCTTACTTTTTACACCATCAAATTTCAAATTGAAATGAATTCGTTCTTTCTCAAGTTATGCACTTCAATTGATTTGCTTTCTAAATATCAACCCGTTTAATTTTTTAATCTCTTACTACGAAATCCTCTTCGCGACATGTTTGGGGTAATTCGATGGAATTTGTTTATTAGTTCTAGGGTTTTGTGGTTGTAGGCACATTTGTGATTGCAGGCACATCCATAATTGAGCCTTGTTGCTTACCACAGGTGCACTGGTAATAGTTAATTCTGCCATTAGTACAAAGTTTAATTTGTTATACTATAATATTATACTTATTTGATCCTTTTATTTCCAGATGATAGATATCAGATTGCTAGAAAGACATGGTGTCTAAATGCCATAGTTGTACATTGGAATGTGCTTTTCATATTTCTCTTAGGTGAGTAGATCTTGCTTTCTAATGTTTTAGTTTTTTAAACTTTCATGTGCCAATGAATGTTATAATATTTATTTTTCATGCCATCTCTTTTTCTCGAATGTGATTTTTGTTCAAGCACGTTGAAGATCATCACTTATATTCAATGAATTACATGCATTTTGCTACTTCAAAGATGTGATATGTTGTACCTCGGAAAGGTGCCATTAAATTGGAAGTAGCAATGAGAAAGCATTTACCTAAAATTTTTGCTAAACAGCCCGCCTTGCTTCACAAACTGGTGAGAAATGAGCCTTTTGATGTGATTCTTGAATTGTGCCTTGCGGCTTGATCATCTTATTGGTGTGTTGACTGTTTATTATTTTAATTATGTTTTTCATCAACGATAGTTTAAATTAAAATATGTAATTCCCCAACACTTAAACGAGATTTGATTATTGTAGTTAAAATGTAGCTTTCTGACGGAGAACCATTCCTAGACAAGGATTTAGCTATCTGGGCTGCTGCTGCTATTTACTCAATTTCCAACCAGGATTTAGCAGTTTTTGTATTACTCAAGCCAAATATCTAATCAGGTAATGCAAGCCAAATATTTGTATTACTCATGTAGTTTTTGAAATTGCTTTTGTTCATTATCAATATTAATAACATGCTTTTATATGGTTTATAATCATATTTATCATCATATTCATTGAAAGTGGAAAGGTTAAACTAGTAATCGTAAGGAACAAATTAAAGCATGAGATCTCATGTTTTATGTTGTCATGACTGGTTTTGTATTGGTTAAAACATTTAGCCAAATCAACAAAAGCTGCTGCTTATTTAATTTCTAATTGATGGTTTTATACACTTATACTATCATATTGTTCTGATTCTTGCTGAGATATAAAAAAAAATCATTTTGTACTGCTTTTTGGAACTGCAACAGTAAACAGTTGTCCCATATGGTTATATTGTTGATTATATATATGTTTTTCTCCAAGTAGACTTTTTATAGTGAGGCTTAATAACACTTATATAGACTGACCTTTTTGTTTTAGGGCTTGCAGCCTCATCAGGTTGGCTACTCATCAGGTTTTCTTTGCTATTTTGAAGTAGTATTTAGTATATTGTTTTTTTAATGTGATTTTCCGAACTGTTATAACTTTTAAGAATTAAAATGTAGTTCATAAATGGATGGTATAAGGAATTGTAATGTGTTTGGGGGCTAATAGTTTTAATGTTCATTTCTAATAGTTGAAGGAGGTTGTTATTAGGCATGTGGTTGTTTATTAATCTTTTATAAGTTTAAAACATTATATTAGCTTAGTGTTCTATCTGTGTCTTTGTAATGAACAATCAGTTTAGATGCTATAATGAATTGCGATGTATTTGAAAACTTTATGGTTAATTGTTCATTTTTAATAGTTGAAGGAGATTGTTATTAGGCGTGTTGTATAAAAAATTAGAACATATATGATGGTATACATTACAAGCAAATCCTTATTTTCTTAATTTTGCAAATTATGATGTTAGTTTTCTTATAGAAGTTTGTTTTGTTATTCTTTTCAGGGACTGTAATTTAGATGCAATTTTGTATGACATGAGTTGTTTTATATTTGACTAAAATTTGCTAATTGTTTTTTATTTTTAGGCCAAGAAATATAGGAGTTGTTTTGTATTTGATTGAAAGTTGCTAATTTATTTTATTTTTAATGATAAATACATTTAACTTACATTGCTAATGTTTTATGTCAATGTCATTTTCAGGAGTGTGAATATTATCACTGTTAGCTGGCTTATTGTAAGTTTCCTACTCTCTATATACCAAGTTTGGCTTTTATTTTCTAAGGGCTACGTTTTACCCAATTTTAGTGTATGTTATACTTTAATTTATTTTTATTGCATTTTGAAGCTGTTGTTGTTGGTTTTTGCAACTAGGTAGCAGTTTACATTTGTTTTAGTATAATTAGTATTATCATATAAATATTTGTGTACCATGGTTCATAAAATACATTTACCATTGAGACTTACCTTTATATTGTCTTTTTACGGTTTGCTTAATTGTTTTACGACGTGTTTCTAAACTGCTTCGACTCCGTTATGCGGACAGCAACGCGTCAATTGAAAAACTTGTTAGTAGATAAAATCTAATGGCTTCGTTTACTCACACACATCCTTTTATATATTCACACTTCAAACGGTCGTTTGGTCCGGTTTTTTTAATATAAAAAACCCCCACCCCCTGAATTTTATACGGTCGTCGTCGATCCTATAGGGGTCGTTTTGTCCAAAACGACCGTTTTGGTTCGTTTTGCCCCAAACGATCGTATCAAGTAATATATGTGTGTAAATATAACAGCTCAATCTAGTTTACATCTAAAGAAAAAGTACAACAAGAAAAAGAAAATTCCGTGTGCTTTTAGATATTTTTAAAATTGTTATTGACGAAAGCACGAAACTTATTCCGTTTATAAGTGTCGTTTTAAAACGCTTTCGTTTGTTTCCATTAGTTTCACCCATCAAAACTCTTACGCAAGATAAGTAAAGTACCGCGTTGGTTGACTGTCGTTACCGCGTCATGATATCACTGTACACAATTGTAGTCTGTCACAGTCGTATCGTGCGAGTCGCAACATATTTCATGAGTCTTGTAAATTGTCATCGTTTGGGAACGCGCATGTACTGCACTATAAATTGTGGTCACGCCGTATCACGCTAACAGAAACAAATATTGTGTTGTAAATTGTTGACGCCGCCTAACGAGCTAACAAAAGACAAATAACGCGTTATAAACTGTCGCCCACCGCAACGTGCGAACAGAAGACCAATAACACGCTATACACTTCCGCCGCAGCAACGCGCGGGCACACGGCTAGTATATATATATATATATATATATATGTATATATATAGAAAAATGGGTTTTTGGACTCAAGTAGTCGCAGTCAATATTGATTGGAAGAATCGAACCAGTAATAAGTAGACGAGTTGTTTATTTACAAATTTGCATTAAGATTGTCTATTGGCAGACAACTAGACCGCCTCTCAGCCTCAAATCTAGCATCACTAATATCCCAGGTGATCTTCTGCGAGGAGAACGAACCCCGGGGAGCTGTGCTGCCAATAGACAAATATAGTGGTATAATTCCACTTGTTTACGGGACCCCCTCTCAGGCCAGAACACCGTACTCAACACGCCGTCATGAACCAGCAAGGGAACAACCCTACGTTCCAGAAATGATATTATGAAAATGATATTTTTATGGGACTAAGGTCTTTTTCTTCCATGCACCGCTCTCACGCATGTACGTCCGGTGTAACCAGAGCTAAGTTCACAAACATGTACCATCTCGGCTTTCATGAAGTGATAAAATATTACCAACCCCCATTCCCAAACAAATACTTTCAGCCCGTACTTGTGTGACAGTCGGGTTTGCTTACATAGACATAAGGACCCTGAACGTATCATGTAGCATGGGGCGCGAGTCACCCGAAATATCATGCATCATCCCCCGACCGCGTGTCACAAATCTGGTCCTTGGGATTTCGACTCCCCCAATGGTTTGTGATACGTAGAACACGTGTGGTTCAGAAAATCAGTAATAAACTTTCAATAAAAAAAGGTTTTCACAAAGTCATTAGACACACCTTAAAACAACTTTTTAATGACAACTCGAAAACTTTTTAAAGGTTTATTATTTCCAATCAAGTGTAAGAATTTAGCTAATCATAGCTTTAAGATTTGCCAAAAAGTAAAGGAAGATTTCATAGACAAATTACATTCAATTACTTTAACTGGTTAATGTTCTTACAAATTTTCACATACTAAAGACTTAAAAGCGCCAAGTGGCTCAAAAGAAAAAACAAAGATCTAATCTAAAGAAGTGGGGGAAGAGGAGTGAGAAGTGAGCTAGTTGAAATGAAGATTTGGCTGGCTTTTATAGGTAATTATGGACTTTGGCACGGGGCGTGCCACGTCAGAAGATATCTCGGAATCTTCTATGTTAGTGGGCACGGGTCGTGACTTGCAAGAGCACGGGCCATGCCATTCAGGAGGTGTCAGAACTGGGTCATGTCATTAGGGGCACGGGGTCGTGCCATGTCAGAAGGAAGATTCTAGAGTATCTGGATCGGGGCACGGGGCGTGCCAAGGTAGGCACGGGCCGTGTCCAAGGCTATTTTTTCCAAAAGTTGTAGTTTTCTTCACTTTTCTGCTAGAATTTGCTTCTTTTGATATTTTGGCCTTGTTAAACCTGAAAAACTAAAAAGGAAACAAAATGTCTTTGTTTTGATGTTAATAAGTCAGTTTTAAACCGAAATGTTAAGATAAATGAGTATAAAAATATGTATAATTAGGTGTACATCAGCCTCTATATATAGTAACATATGACCTACCAAGGGCAACACAGTATATACTAAACTAGTGACAATATTAAAACAATAAATAATAATCACTAAGGCCTTGATTCATAAGTCTTAAGTCGTTATTGTCTTCACCGTGTTGCTCGTACGGTATTATAAATAATTTGTTGAGTATTTAGTCACATCTTCCAAATCACGTCATCATGGTCTCGAAAATCCCAACAGACTCCCCCTATCCGGTAGATGAATACTTAACATTTGTGTGCTATTAACCTTGCCTTCAACTTTTACCATAATGGCGTTGTTACATCTGTTAGAGCTTGAGGACTCTTTCAAAGTTACAATCACATGGCTTGCATAGAGGCTCAGTATATCTGCTCCGCTTAAGCTTTTGCAACCACGCAAAGTATTTCAATCAAGTTCGTCGTGCAATTCCCAATCAGAAAAATCGTGTAACCCCTTCAACATAATTTTGATTTGGTGGCAATATCGAATCAAACTCGTGATAATAAAGAAATTCTAAACAGAGGCTTCACCTTGATCTACACCCGTCGCCACACTTTTCAAATTGGATTTCAAGTTGAAACATATTAATAACCAGAATCTTCTTTGACAAACCGCAATTTCAATTTTCTAAAACTTCATCAAGATATCAAATCGTTACTTCATCTATCAAATCCACCGTTGAAACCGAATCGGACATCGAACTTAAGCATCGTTAAGCAAAATCTTCTTCATAAAACCCATAATTTAAATGAACAAAGCCGTATCTTGATCAAGTAGAAGCGAACATAAGCTTGAAACGTACACAAGCATTCTGATCAGAATGAGTCTCAGGCGGCCCGAGACATCGCTGGCGACCTAAAATTGAATAGAAACAGAATCCGGATACCAGAGCTCCAACTAGAAACAATTATCGAACTTACTGACCTGAACATAGATGTTTATCTAGTGACCTTAGGTGAATTCTGATGTGTTGCAAACACATCCTATATTTCCATGTAAAATGTATAATAATCGAGTCGGTTTTAAGTCCAATTCGTATTATTTTATGTGTTTCTGGTTTAGTTTGGTTTATTGGGTCCTTGTTAGGTTTTTATAATGTTTTTGTAGGTCCATGATGAATTTCAAGGCCACATGAGGATTGGAAAAGAGGGACAAAAGAAAAAGAAGAAAATAATAAAGAGTTGTTGAAAAACAGGTCTAAGCGTATCGCCTAGACCAAGGGAAGAGTTAGGTGATACGCGCGAAATGAGGAAAGTCAAAGGCGGTGATTCGGGGTCAAACCCGATTATTTTTTCTCTATTAGGCCCCATGCATATCGCTTGGGGAAGATACATGCCGTAGGCGATACGCATAAACCCTAAAAATCCGCAAAACCCTAATTTTTCTTATAAATTCGATTCTTGGGGTTTTGTTCAGGACTTTTGCTTCTGCTACCGAATTTGGGAGATTTTGGACGAACTTTGGAGCTAAGGAACATCAAGGGATCAATTGGGGAAGGCCTGGATCGAATTATTCAACCACAAGTTAATGATTTGGTTTAACTTTCTTCTTGATTCCTTTGTAATCGAATTATTCAACCATGTTTTCTGCAAAAAAAATTTAGACTTTGTTTACATTCTGGTTACAAACATGATTGTTGGCTAATTTGGTTATACCATCTAGACCATATGGATGATTAATTAGTATTTATGACTTTATCTCGGTTTTTTTTTGTTTGATTGATGTTGCAATTCTACTAAACTCCATTAATTGCCATGAATGTATGCGTATGTGTGTTGATGATGAGATTTTTAATTGATAATTGATGCATGATTTACCTTCGAAAGTATTTTGGTCTAGGTATTTTATCTAAAGTTGCTAGCTTTAGGGTTAGTTACGATAGAGTAGTTTAGGAGACGTCTTGAACTATTGCATTTTGGCTATTAATTATTGATTTGATTGCAATGTGCTGCTATTCCTAGAAAATTCAGGAGGTGATAGGGATATTGGTTAGTGGGGTTAGTTAGTTGCTTGTGGTAACATGTTCTCGGGATAGGAGTGCCCTAGGTTATTGAAAAACCGAGGTGGTGGGCTAATACATTTAACCTTGGTTGCACAGCGGAATTAGGATCAAATACTTTGTGTACTCATCTTATATAACAAACGAACATCCGAAATGAACCATCGGTAGTGTTGAGTTGTTTGACACAATAATGAGAATCAAGAAGATATACATTGAAGAACATGATAGATATAGTGAACATAGGATTATATTGATAACCGAATTATTACACAATACCTACCTCACACATGTTATAGGCTCAAGAATATGGAGGTTCTTGAGCCCGAGACTCAAGAAAAAGAATGTTCTTGAGTCCTTGCAACTATAAAGACTCTCTAGACTCTCATCAGAGCACTTTGTGCTTTTGTATGTTTTGTGTATGTGTTGGTGTGTGTTTTCTCCATGAGATATAGCACATATGTATACTAATCTAGGATGACATAGTGGTAAATATATTACCACTAGTTGAGAAGTTGATATATACATTAATATAACAATTAGACAAATATCTTCACTTGTGCCATCTTCTATTAGTAGAACAAATTGAGTAGTCTTGACGTTCACCGAGTTTCAGGACGGTAGAATGATAGCTAATAGGTGGCTCGTTGAATAAATCACATCTAACCAAATCACTCGGTCTTTACTTGGTCTTGGATAGTTGGCGAATTTAATTCCCAACAATCTCCCCCTATTTGGTAGATGGCATATTCAAACACTTTGTGACTTTTGGATGATATTTCCGCCTTCAGGTTGAGATGTCTTCAAGGATTTAATCTACTTGAGAATTTATTCAATTGTTGAATGATGATTCAATCATATTGAATGTACCTGCTAGGATATCAAACCAAAATGGTTTTCAAACATATAAACCACTTCACTTTAATCGATTAACTTTGCCTTTATTTTTACCATTTCCCTGGCTCAAGGACGCTTCAAAGGTTAGTATTCATTTGCTATAATCAGTGCAAAAAGTCTCATCATGTTCTTCTCCCCCTATACTTTTGCATCCGATAGCAAAGAAATAGAACTTCTAATCTGGACTTCGTCAAACATAACAGAGAGTTCCTCCGGACAATATCGTTAACCGGGAAATAAATTCTGCCTATTGGCTTCATTTTGATCTAAACCCCTCATCAAGTTGTTGTTTATTTCTGATCAATAGCTTCATCATGTCTAAAACCTATTAACAATCTTGAGCAAAAGCATTAATAACCAGAATCTACTAAATCAGACCTCAATCTTCTCATGAGTAGCTTCAATATAATCCAAAATAATTTTGAAGCATACTATTATCCTTAAAAGAATTTCGAACAATAGCTCTTTTGTATGCATCCAAATACAATTTTTAACAGAAGCCATTAGGGTTTTCAAAAAGAATTTCAACAGAAGCTCCTCATGTATTGACCCCCAATGAATATTTTGCACAGAAGTTTCACCAACCACTCTTAATCTTCCATATATCAAACTCACATAAACATTTTTATAGGAACCCCATCACTGAACCCAAAAGTGATATCAAAAACCATTTGTTTCAAAAAATTTCGAACACATTCATGCAACAATGATACTGACCTAAACCCATAGGGAACACCGGTGAACTAAGGTATTTCCGGTAGATATTTTCGGTGATCAATGGAGTAATCCGGTGGTTAAGGTCGATCAGAAACATGAATAGGAGGATCTCCGGTGAGCAGAATTGGAGGTGCAACATCGGACAAAAGCTTTATCTGGTGATCAGAACGTGAACTGAAAATGTGCGAGCATCGGATCGTCTACTCGATCTAGCTAAATCGGATGAGAAGCAAGTAATTAACCGATTGTTTTATTGATCAAACGAATAATTACAACCAGTAAACACTCAGAACAGACTCAGAGAATACACCACAGAAAAACACACACTTAAGCAGGTTCGGCAAGCAGCCAACCTTGTCTTGATCTTAGTCTTTGTCTTAACTTGATACTTCACACGACGCACATATATAGTATCTACAATCTCCCCCTCGTCGTGTCTTGTATCTCTTTAACATCATCAAAACTGTATCTACAATCAAGCTCCCCTCAAGTGCAGAATCCGTTCGTCCAATGAAATTAATCTTCGAACAAACTCTTCCTCAACTTGATCGTAACTTGATCTTGAATACTTGACAATGTCCTGTGTATCTCTGTCTCTATCAGTAGCTTCAGAAGACTTGAAGTTATGATATCTTTCACTATAGCAACCTGCTCAAAATTTAGAAAATCTCGACGCAAAACGTCTATTCGAGACTCCAAGATATGATTTTGAAAATTTAATTCGTATCACGTGTTAATCTGATCGAAAATAAAGCAGAAACAACATCTTTTTGGCTTTTAGAAAATTTATATCAAAACAAACCTAAAATCTTTTTTATTTTTCAAACATATGCTAAAACACACCAAAAATCTGTTTGTACTTTTTTGAAATGAAAAGAAATTTCCATACAAAATCAAACTCTATTTTTGGTATGAGAAAGATCACTATTCGGGATCATATTGATCATGAAGCACTGAACTACACTTCGATTTCAATTAATTGAAGGACATAAGTCATGCTTTAACCAGTGTATCCCACACTATCAGACATATTTTTTTCTTGTATGATGACTTCTTTTTCTTGTGTGATTATACTTGTGATTATCACAAAGCATAATATTTTTATGATATTGTCAACTGTGTTCCATGCAAAAAAGAAATAAGAACATTATATCGTCTACCTTAAGGTCGATCTTTCGATACGCAGATAAGGCCTCAGATTTAACAAATTAAGAAAATAAAATAAGTTGAAATTGTATAACCCAACAACAATCAGGTCGGTACTCCCGTACACGTAGAGAAAGTCCGATGAGTTATACGAAACACCAAAGAAAATAAAGCAGAACGTCAAACGAACAACAATCAGGTCGATCCTTCGATACACAAAGAAAGTCCGGTCGTTTGATAAAATAAAGAAAATCAAACAAGTTAAATATTTGCAAAAAGAACACATGTATACACAGTGACTTCTCATTATATTTTCTGTAAGGGTATTATTTAGAGGCTTGTAATATTAAATATAGGTGGGCTGGGCTTAGTGAGTTTACTACATTAAATAGATTAATTGTAGGTGGGCTGGGCTTAGTGGGTTCATCTTTTAACATTTTTCTTGTTTATCTTGAATTACTTAAAACCGGATTCCACATGCTTAATCGAGTAGTGATATCGTGTTTGGACCGTAATTCGTGACTTACAATTGGTATCAGAGCCAAGAAACGCGTGTTTCGTGGCTCGCACGATATCGATTCAAGAAGTTGCTAACGATTTTGTGAGTTTTTTTGGAGTTCTACAGGTTTTCGATTCTGGATTGGGGATCTCGATTCTCCTTCATTCAAGTTTTATCTTTTTTTTATTATAACTTGCTCAATTTTGTCTAGAAATTCGTGTTTTTTCGTGGTTGATTTGGTGATTTTCGAACAAGAGAAAGTGATTCTCGTCCTTGTTTTGTTCAGAAACTCGTTTTCTATTGCTTGTTGGAGGATTACGTTTGGTAGTGGAGGGATCTCGATCGAAATTAGTATTGGAAAGTTTATCTACTGCTCAATCTACGAAATTTGTTTCTTGTGGATGAAGGCTTTCGATCGCGATATATTTCGGGAAAGTCAATCAGTTGAATAATTGAAGGAGGATTTCTAGTTGATCACGTTTTTAATTCAAGTCAGTGGTTTTTTATTAGAACTGTAGTTCTGGGTCACTTGGAAGTTTTCATTTCAAGACTCAGGATTTCGATCGAAGTTCGGGGTTTGCGATTGAAGTTTTTCGATCGGTATTTGTGGTTCTTCATCAAGTTCAGGATCTCGATTGAGTTGAGGTTTCGTTTGTGGTTCTTGATTGCATAGAAGGTTTTCGATCGAGTTGCGGTTTTTCATTGTGTTGAGGTTTGCTTTCAGAGGCTTTCAAACGAGTTAAAGGTTCTCGAACGAATACGGGTTTCCGATCAAGGATTCTGATTCTCCTTCTGTCATTCTTGTACGGGTTTTTTCGCTTATTCAAGGTTTTCCCATCTCGGCTTCTCGATCAAATTTACGGTGTCTCAAGGTTCAAGTTTGGCTCTTGACCAATCAAGGGTTCTCGACTCGAGTTTCGGCTGAGCTAACGGTTGTTCACGGTTCTCGTTCAAAGGTGATTTTCAATCTGAGCATTGGTATTCGACTGTGTCGAGGTTTCCGATCGGGTTACGGTTCTCTATCGAATTGAGGATTTCGACTGTGGTTATCGATCGAGCTCTAGTTTTTTAACAAAATCGAGTTATCTATCGATATTGAATTCTCGGGACAGATTTATTTTATTTAGTTTTCGGTTCTTAGGTGATTTCGACTCTTCTTGTTTCACGGTTAAAGGGAAAATCTGTTTCGAAAAGGATATAGTGTCCTTGTGTATCAGCTAATTAGCTTGAACAACAAGTCTTCGATCCATTTGACAAGGTTTCGATCGATCTGCTGGTTCTCGACCGATCTCACAAGTTTTGTTCAAGGTTCTTGATCGACCGATCTCACAAGTTTTGTTCAAGGTTCTTGATTGGACTGTTGATTCTCGATCAAACTCAAGAAATTGGTCTTCGGTCTCAAAGTGGTCTTCCACTGATTTTCTTTTGTTTAAGAATTGAGTTGCAGGCTCCGTCGCATTTCTTTGAATTAAGAAGGTTGAAGAAAACCTAATTCTCTATTCTGCCATCAATTAAAGTTACGTAATTTAAGTTCAAGATATTACAAAATTGCCATCGAAGTGTTTTAGAAAACTGAATTTGATTTTGCGTAAATTGAACTTCCGGATTATTTACAAGTGTGCCATTGGATTTAATTAAAACGAGTGGGCCTCGTCATCCGGTTGTTGAAGTAATAAATGGCCACTCAATAAGTTGATGTAAATTAATTTTGACGAGACTTTGCTCATAGATTTTTTCTACACAACGTGATATAATTTGCGATCAGGTGGTTCTCAGTCGGAAACTTGGTGTTCGGTTGAAGGTTTTGTTTCGGTGTAAGTCTTCGGCTCGGAACTCGGTTATCGGTTCGGTAAAGCTTCATGGTTCACCTCCCAGGGTTCTCTGTGGTTATCAGGGAGTTTTTGGTTGGATAAAAGGTTCTCGCTCGATTTGATAGATTTCGATCGCATTTAGTGGTTTTCTGTTGAAAAGTGGGTATTCGGTCGTGCAAGGTGTTCACGGTCAGACTGCAGGTTTTCGGTTGGATTGCGTTTTTCAGGTGTTTCATATTTTCAATTAAAAATGAGTACAAATACATTTTCATCACAGGAATGTACTAATGCCACATGTCCTCCTTGCTTGCTCTCTCCTAAAAACTTTCAAGATTAGAAATTCAGTTTTAGAAACTATCTGAAAAGTGCGGAGTTATGGATATCCGTGATAGACGGTCCTTTCAAGCCGCTACATTTTACAGGACCTAAAGCATGGACATCTAAAACTGAGAATGAACTTTCTGATGGTGATATGGAAAGAATTAAAAAAGATGAAGAAGCCTATGAGATTATGACCAAGGCCTTATCTCCAGAAATTGCTCAAGAATTCATAGAATGCCAATCTACTAAAGATCTCTGTAATGCTTTATGCAAAGCATATGAAAGAAATGAGAATGATGACCAGAAAAAGCATCATGCAATTGTGGATGAAGTTGACAAGACTAAAACGCCATCATGTTCAAATCCAACATGTGCTCGTCTAATTCCTAGTCTTAGACAGATTCGAACAAATTTAGAAAGAGAATTATTTGATGCATAATGTGCCACTAGTTCATTTAAGGGTAGATTTTTAAAGAGCGAAGAGAAGGTGAAAGCCCAGAAAGCAGATATACAAAAATATTACGATCTTGCCACTGAAAAATCTATCTTATATGATCGCTCCAAAATAGAAGTATCCGATTTAAAACATCAGTTAGTCGATTTGCAACATAAATATGATGAACTACTTGTCAAATATGACACCAATCAACATAGGAATCAACATATGATGGAAGCTGGTAAATCCTTATCTTGTGCGATTGTTACTGGTCAGGTTGGAAGAGATAAAGCTGGGTGTGGGACAGAAAAATCTGAAGTTCTAAATAGTATTATTCCTCCACCAGTTTCCAGAGATATAGTTGGACTTTTACTATATGATGATCAAGTTGATAGATCTGGGTTTGGATATAAAGAAGCTCCTCCTCTAGCTGATAGCTTCTTAGTAGGGATGACGCCAATGACCCAAGAGGAACTGGATATGGAGGCGACTATGAATTACGACAAAATATCATCAAAGATTCCACTGTACCTGAAAGTGATGAAAGGGGTGCAGTTGAAGTGACCATTGAGGATATGTCCAATGATGATGTTGAGTGCCAAGAGTACAAAAAATGTCATAACTCCAATTCAGAGGGTGCATGTTTAAATTCAAAGGGGATTAATAATGTTGCTGGGAAGAAGCTGAAACAAGATCCATAAGTTGATTCTATGTACTTCAAAGGTTGTTGATGAAGTACAACGGGAAAAGGTGATCATGACAACAAGACCTAAGGGGAAGATATTTATGACTTCGAGGTCAATGTTTGATCAAGAGCAAGGATATGGCTACGAGCTGCCCTCATTTGCCTCCAAATTCAAAGGCTTAGGATCATCCTGTGATGCATCTTCAAGTGGAATTAAAGATGAGAAGCCCAAAATCGTCATCAAGCCACCATGTGTGATGCCTGCAGTTGGGGTCAAAGATGAAAAGCTAAAGGGATTGGCTGTATCTCCTATCTCTTCATGTGGTTCATGCAGTTCCAAGTGAAGAAATGGTGCTTCCACATCAAAGAATACTGGGAGTACAAGGATTGCAAAGACCAACACTCCTCAAGCTTCTAGGAACCAGAGAATAGTCAATACTGGATCCTCCTACATCTCAAAGAGGCAGACACAAGGCTATACTGCTCTCCATCAGCCGGAGAAGACAAATGGTCACATGTCTGACTTCTACCCAAAGAAGTAGACTTGCTTTAAATTGGCAATCCTGGTCACATTGCTCGAAACTGTCTCTATCGCCCCTATGAGCCCTACTATACGTAGAGTCAAAAGGTTTCATCTCAGGATATTATTAAGTCTAAGCCAATGAAGGTGCAATCACCTAAGGCAATGAAGACTGTCACTCCTAAGGTAAAATCATCTGATCAACATTGGGGTGCTGCCAAAGAACAACGAAAATGTTCAAATCAAAATAACAGTTTTCCAAGTTACAAAAGTTTTCAGAAACAGGTGAGGAAATCAATTTCAAAACAACAAAAGTTTGAAAAATCTATAGTTACCCCTCCCAAGGTAACTAAAACTGTTTTGAAAAATGAACCAAATTTGAAGAAGGTTGAAATACCTAAAGTCACAACTTCAAAAGTGACTAAACCAAATGTTAAATCACCTGGAACTTGGAAACCAAAGACCAAGGCAGCTCCACCCACACTTCTTGATTTCTCAAAGGGCATGTGTTTAAAAGAAGTCTCATTTATTAACTCCTCCGGAGTACCCAGAACCACAATGGCTTGGGTACCATTGGCTAACTAATCTCTCACTGTGTGCAGGAACAGTCAAGGAGGACTATCACTAACATTTTCTTTGTTTATTGATAAGTGATTGTTCCAGGCATTGTATAGGAAACATCGCTTCACTTCATGGCGTGCAATATTGTACAACAGAGGGTATGTTTCCTTGAGAGGTAAAATGATTAAATCAGCAAAAGGTACTGTTAACTTGGTTGTTTGAGTTTTGAAACAATGAGGTATGCATTCCACAAAACCTAAGTCTCGAAAATTTTCAGCTAAATACTTTGAAGGTTAGCTTGGCCAGATGTATTATATTTTATGTGTTTTGTTTTAGTTGTGTGTCAGTGTCTTTATATAAAAAAAATTTGAAAAAAATTTAGATATATAT
>JBCNJP010000006.1:57224428-57418674 GCA_039602395.1 Deinandra increscens subsp. villosa | reverse complement strand
GCTCACGCAAAGCAAAGGCAAGACTTGACTGACGGCTTTGACATCCCCAGATCTTTGCTCACACAAAACAGAGGGGACGCCGACTTTTTTAGATTTTCGATTCAACACTTTGGAGTCCGGCGTGTGTATCGGGAACAATTTCGCAGTCAAATAGAACAAGCACTTAACCTAAGTGTGTGTTTCCCGTCAAATGACATACTTTATCTTTAAGTGTTGTGACCCATACCTTTGTTTTTGGAACTGAGCCTACCGAGCACATCACCTTGGATCATGTCTTTCACTTTTACCTTACGCGTGTCAGTCATTCTGAGAACGGAAATATTTCACTTCCCTGCCTTCTCAAACACAAACAAAAAATTAAAAATTAAAAAGCACAATTTTTTGAGGGGTCTACTATTTCATCTTTTCTATTCTTCCCCTTGCTTTTTGATTTTTAAGAACCCCTTGCTTTTTGATTTTTAAGAACAACACACATTTCTTTTTTTTAATTTTTCTTTTTTAAATTTTTTTCTTTTTCTTTTTTTTTATTTTTATAAATCACACTAACACACTATAAGACAAAATTGGCCAAGCTAACCTTCAAAGTTTTTTTCTTTTGAAAATTTTTCAGAACTGGGTTTTGTTTCATGCATAACCATACTTCACATCAAATTAGCCAAAAAAACAAACAATTCAGACAATGTTACCTTTTCTGCTGATCTTTTCAGATTTACCTATCAAATAGAGACATACCCTCCATTGAAACCTTCATGTCTTGTAGTAGAGAGATGCCTCCTATCCTGTGCCTGGAACAATCACTATCACAAACAAACAAGGTTAATGAAAGTCCTCCTTGACTGTTCCTGCACACTGTGAGAGATCAGTTAGCCATAAGTACCCAGACCATTGTGGTTCTGGGTATTCCTGAAGCATCAATAAATGAAACTTTCTTTTAAAAACATTCCCTTTGTGATATCAGGAATTGGGGGTGTGGCTGCCTTGGTTGGACTGAGAATGTCCTTTTTGTTGACATCTCTGGGTTTGTGATTTTCTTTCCCAAAAACCTATGGTTTTCTCGGTGGATTCTTATTAGAATTTTGAACTCTTATTTCTTGAAATTGTTTGGAGTGTTTCTTGTACACTCCAGTAGGCTTGAAAGACAAGTTCACAACTTTTGAAACATTCCACCTGTCATCCTTCCTCCAACCATTTGATTTAGCTGAACCAACTGGATTTGGATGGATGGGTAATTTTGAAACAGTTTTGAAAACAGATTTTAAAACTGTTTTTGGGGATTCAGCAGATTTTGGTCTCCAAGCTGTTTTCACAATTGATGGTTCATGTTTAGGTGACTTGGGCTTTGGGCTCCATTTGGGGACATTTGGCTGTGGTTTGCCCTGCTGCACCTTTTGGTTTGAAGGTACAGTCTTTGCTGCTGCTCTAGCATGTATCTTTGCCTGTGAGGGTGGTGATGTGGACTTTTGCCCCTTGGAATTTGAAGGGCCAAACTTGGGTTTTGGGCCAACATGTGTTTGGCCCAATGGGACAGTCTTTTGTTGGACCTTCTTTGGATAGTAAGGCTCATACGGGCGGTGCAGGCAGTTTCTTGCCATGTGTCCTGGTTGACCACACACATGGCAGGACTGTTTCTTTGGATACACGGGAGCCTGTTGTTGGTTCCGCCCAGTGGATATCCAAGTTGGCTTTGAAGCGTTTTTATGGATCCAAAGGGCTTTACCATGGGGCTTTGTGGTCAGAATATACTCCCGTTGTATCGGTTGGAATTGGTCATATGCAGAATTGACTTCTGGGTACGGGACAAATTCCTGTGGTTTTGTGTCCCGTACTTTTTGCACATTTGGAGTGGGACAGTTCACACTCCCCTCAGATTTTTTCACATCACCTGTGGGTTTGGGAACATCATTCTGTGGTCCCTTACCCCTTCTTAAAATTCTAACAGTTCTTAGGGGTTTCACAGGTTTCAAATCACTTTTACCAACATTAAACACACCACATTCAGAAAGTTTAGCACAAACACTAGACTCAGAAGACTCGGAAGTTTTTGACTCAGACATGACGAAAGTTTCAGGTTTCTCAAAATCAGAATTTTTAACAGAAAATTCAACTTCAGACTTCAAGGGACTTTTAGTGGACTCCTTGCAATTTACTACACCTGCTTCATGTTTACCTTTATCTGCACAAGAAGTAAAAGGGTTAGTCTGGTTGGAAACAGGAGCAGAAATTTTAATGGGACAAGCTGCCAATTTCTTTTCAATCTCAGCTTTAGCATCCAAGTTGGTCTTAGAGCACTCATAATCTGAGATCATTTCATGCATCAGAGGCATCGGTACTGTATGAGTGGATTTTTCATCTTTTATTTCAATACCGAGACCCAAACCAGAGTTGGCTTTTAGATGACGCATTCGAGCGTCTGTGTTGTAGAAAAGTGAACTAGCTTTCATCATTTCTGACACAATCTTATCATTTCGCTCAACTTTGGTTTGTGATGTTTCTAATTGCCCTTTAAGTTGTTCAAGTTCGGTTTTCAATGTGGCAATTTCTTCATTAGCAACTCTTAGATATGTGGTTTTGTTACTCAAGTCCCTTTGAAGATTTTTTATGTCAATTTTAGCAGCTTCGAGTTTCTCACTTAAGTTTTTACTTCTACCTCGATTTAATGTTTCATTGAAAAACTTAGTTTGCCATTCTTGAGATTCATTGAGAATAGATTGACATTTAGGGTTAAGACATACCTCAGAGCTGCTGGCAGATACAGAATTACCTGGAAGAAAGGATGCCATGAATGTGTTTGATTGAACTTCTGGACCACCTTCCTCTTTTTCATCGGCTTTTCTTCAGTTACCTGCATAATAAATAAAGAAGAGGGGTTAGAAGTACCTGCCAGGATCTCCACCTCTTGCTCATCTTCAATCTCTTCAGCAACACTCTCACAACCAACTTGTTCTACAATACCATCAACCTCTAATTTTGTTTCATCAATATCCTCAACCTCTGAAAGCACCTCTTCTCGCTCAATGTCAATCACCTCACCAGTTCCTTCAACAATCAGGGTAATCGGTGTGGTATTATCCTCCACCACCTCTTCCCCAACTTCATGTATATTGGAATCTCGAACAAACTCTTCAATTGGTAGCAGGTTACTCGAAGCTATATCCTCATCGAGTTGAACTATGTCATCAGCTAGTTGGTCAGCTGCCCTTACTATGCCCTTGATGCACTCAAATAAAACTTCCAATTGCTTGTTCAACGAGCTAGAATTGTTATTCACATGACTGTTGCAACTCTTTGTTGTTCCCTGCGACCAACGCCCTTTGTATGCCTGCGGCTGGTGACTCGTTGGGGCATATTGATGTTGCCCTTGTTGATAGCCACCCTGGTTGTAACCCCGATATGGAATTGAATAGTTCTCAGCCTTCATTCTTTCCTTCCAATAATCCGGGTTCTTCCAAAACACCCTGCAATCCTCATCAATGTGGACTCGGCCGCAACAAAAGCACGAATCTCTAGCCCTATGGTTAAACTCATACGGAACCCCGTATGCCGGTTGAGAATAATTGTTCCCATATCCATCATCATATCCTGCAAACGACGAAAAGTTAGAATTATAATAATTATTATTAGAATATGTATCATGATTCAAATAATTATAATTCTTGGATTGAGAATATCCCTGATTATAAGATGAAGACGGTCTTTGATATTGAGAATATACGCCTGTGTCTTCATATTCCGTTTGAGGATGTCTTTGAGCAGATTCTCTTATTTTCCTACGTGCATACTCTTCCACCTTCTTTTTATTCCAAGTGTCGAACTCTGGGCACCGATGAGTCATATGATTGAGACTCCCACAACTTAAACACGGATCGCCATACTCCCAACCCATGGTGATATTTATTTCCTTGAGTCACTACTAAGCCTGTAAAAAAAAATGAACCTGCGCAGACAAACTCGAAACCCACGGTAAAAACGAACAAAAGATATAATAAAGAAAAATAAAAAATAACAAAAAGAAAAAGATTTTTTTTTTCAAACTACACTAACAAAATTAAAATTGCAAAAACAAAAAGAAAATATTTATGAGTTTTTTTTTTTTTAGAAAAACAAAGAAAACAAAAAATTAACTAAAAAACTAAAATCACTAATAAGCGCACGTACTCCCCGGCAACGGCGCCATTTTGATAACGGGTGTCGAGACCGCTACAAATAATCCTAAACTTAAACCTATAGATAGGGTAAGTAGGGTATCAATCCAGGGGAGTTAGTGGTTACTAGTGATTTAGAATTTAACTACCTAACTAAATTAACTACCTAAACCTAGATTACTGTCACTAACCTAGATTGACCTAAACTAAACTAAACTAATTTAATCTAAGGAATTACACTAAATTGCCTCTTGGCTGTTTTGATTGATTGGGTGAATTAACTAACAAATTAAATAACTTTAAACTAGAAAATTGATTGAATTATCAAAGGAGACAAATCTAACCACTTATGGATCCTGGTTGGCTACCGATCTAGACAAACCTAATTACTAACTAGTGACACATAGACATGCCCCCCAATTGCTTCCTTGACCTAATAACCTAAGTTCCTAATGGGCTGATTAGTCCTGCCGCAAGAAAGTGCTAGATCAATAAACAGTGGACCACTAAAACCCTAGGTTACTAGTTAACTTAAACAATTTCACATGCGGGTGTTCAACGGTAGCAAGTATTCCGGAACAACTAGTTTAGCAATTGATTAGTCATAGAACGATTCCGCCAACCAATCACCAAAAGCGGTTAAAGAAAATTAGCCAACAATCATGACGAAGAAATTTAATACTGTCACTACCAAATTGTTCATCATAAGAGTTAACCAACTAAAATCTAAAGATCTCAACACAATATTAAAATTGAACGATGAATAAAAAAAACAAACCAAACTCTCTTTGCTTTCTGTCTTCGATCTCTGCGCAGGTACACAGCAGCCAAAGGGCTGCGCCCTTTTTCTCTCAGCCGTCGCACTCCTTGATGTCGAATTAATTCCCTCAATCTCAACTATCTTCTCCGAATATATCCCTTCTTTCAATTGATGTTATCCTTTTAATCCTCATGTGGGCCCACTCCCATGTTTCTGTTTCTTTTAATTGTGATGAAGTCCAATTTCATTTAATTTGTCTTTGGTGTTCATGGCCCATAGGAACCCACGTAATGCTCCACACGATTTTATTACTTTTATTTTTTCTTCACCGAAACATTCACACAAATGATTGACTTTCTCCTCTGACTTTGATATCTATTTCCTTTGCTCCTGATGAGATCATATATCAAACACACATTTTATATGATAATTCATTAAAAAAAAGATAAATAGTAAATAGAAACTAATATTTACAAATAAATAGTTATAAAGTTTGACTCATTAACGATTTAGGACTCGAGTTTAACCTAATTATACCATTTAAGCTCATTCTCTAATCAACATATTAGTAATTAAAACTCAACTAAATCAATATCTTTTAGACTCAACTTGGTGTGCTTAAGGGGTGATTAATAAAAAATAAAGTGTACAGTTTAACCTCTCATCACATCCCCACACTTATCTTTTTCCGTCTCGGAAAAACTGCCATGGAATCATAATTAGGAATCAATCTCAAAATATTTTAACTTTTCAAATTAACAACCATGTCAACTCCACATTCCCAAAATGTATTCATATATACTAATTGTAATTGCCGATATTTCTGTCCGACTAAACCCAACCACTGATCTTTGAGCCCCCAAAGTGTTTATATAATTTACTAATCATTTGTATCAACCTACCTATGTGTCCCACATTCAGAAAATTCTAGCTCAATCTAATCCCGACTCATATTCGGTCAAAGTAAAGGGTAATAAAGATGTATTATTTATATTTTCCCCACCCTATTTAAACCAGATACTCATATATCCCAAGAATGATGGATTTGAATGGATAGTGAAATTGCTTGAGCATTTATTTGTCTACTATTTCTTTCTATTTTTTTTCTTTTCTCTTTTTTTTTATAATAGTTGGTTAATTTTAACTATACTTACCAACGAACATCATCAGAGGCATTCTTTCACAAGGTCTTACCCCCGAAATCATACGTGAGTGTTTTGCCCGCGAGATCCGGAACATCATCAGAGGCACTTACCACGGGATACTATCCTTAGTTCGTACGTGAGTATTTTGTCCCTTCACTCTAATTCATTAACCAATTTATTAACCTACTATGCTCAAATATGGAAAGATGGGGCGCCGTTATTTCTCGGATTTGCTTTCGCAAAAAGATCATAACGTGCCAGTTTATTCTGAGGATATATAAGTCTCTAATCTAAAAAGGTCTTTTTCCTCATAATCATCAGTTTCAATCTCACTCTAACTCCTAAAATGGGAACCCACTGGCAGACTAATTTAATTACATATTTATACAGAAATAAACACAATGGAATAATTAAGCTTTACTAAATCAGCTGGGCCTACCGACACATCACAAATTAGATATACTTTCCATTCTCTCCTTTTTCTACCACTTTCCCTTCTCTTTTCCTTATTTTTATTCTGAAAATCGACTCCCAATTGTACTATCATTTTCCATGATTTGCAAGTTAATCCAAAGACATTTTTTTCAATTTTTTTTTTTAACAACACAAAAAAAATAAACACACGAACACAAAAATAAAAACACGAAAAGCGTTATTCCCCTCCCCACACTTGAGATACACATTGCCCTCAATGTGAACAAAGAAACAACAAAAATAAAGAAGAACTAAAAAATAATAATAATAAATAAATAAACAACTTGCAAAAACAAAGCAACAAGATTATGGAAAGAGTACATAGACCTGGATGTAGTGGAAACTTCTTTGAATAGCAGACGCTCCTGTAACTCCTCCCCACACTTGAACTCTGCCAATGAAACTGCAAAACTACAAACACACTAAAAAACAAATTAAATGCAAATAATACAAATCCTAAAACTCACTTTCGTAGGAATCACGGTTGCATTTAGCGTATGCAACAAGCCTTTTAAACCCCTCGGTAGCCCGAGTGGACGAGTGAAGTCTCGTGAGGGTTTCTAGTGAACACACCCACAAAGTTCTCGGGTTGCCTCCCAGAAGCGCTAAGTTTAAGGTCTTCAGCCAGACCATACCTGAATTGACGCTCATGGTGGTCTCAATGAACATTTTCCTACCGAGTTCCCGGTGAACGCTCGGTATGCGACTCGCCTCTTCACTTTCTTCAATCCGCACTTACCAATTGCGTTACCACTCCACGCTCGATATTTTACATATCTTTTTATTTTTCTCTTTAAGCTTGGCATGTAAAATATATTAGACCAAAAATTAAAAACATCTTTGTCATGGATCGCACACTTACCTGCCGAATTGCCCACGTATGCTCGATAGTTGATATATCGCATCCAAGCTTGCACTTGCACACGTGGCACCTTCAAGTCATCACTGCAGACATTTTTACCTTGTATTCGCCCAATATCTTCCTCGACCACCTTCCTCTTTTTCATCGGCTTTTCTTCAGTTACCTGCATAATAAATAAAGAAGAGGGGTTAGAAGTACCTGCCAGGATCTCCACCTCTTGCTCATCTTCAATCTCTTCAGCAACACTCTCACAACCAACTTGTTCTACAATACCATCAACCTCTAATTTTGTTTCATCAATATCCTCAACCTCTGAAAGCACCTCTTCTCGCTCAATGTCAATCACCTCACCAGTTCCTTCAACAATCAGGGTAATCGGTGTGGTATTATCCTCCACCACCTCTTCCCCAACTTCATGTATATTGGAATCTCGAACAAACTCTTCAATTGGTAGCAGGTTACTCGAAGCTATATCCTCATCGAGTTGAACTATGTCATCAGCTAGTTGGTCAGCTGCCCTTACTATGCCCTTGATGCACTCAAATAAAACTTCCAATTGCTTGTTCAACGAGCTAGAATTGTTATTCACATGACTGTTGCAACTCTTTGTTGTTCCCTGCGACCAACGCCCTTTGTATGCCTGCGGCTGGTGACTCGTTGGGGCATATTGATGTTGCCCTTGTTGATAGCCACCCTGGTTGTAACCCCGATATGGAATTGAATAGTTCTCAGCCTTCATTCTTTCCTTCCAATAATCCGGGTTCTTCCAAAACACCCTGCAATCCTCATCAATGTGGACTCGGCCGCAACAAAAGCACGAATCTCTAGCCCTATGGTTAAACTCATACGGAACCCCGTATGCCGGTTGAGAATAATTGTTCCCATATCCATCATCATATCCTGCAAACGACGAAAAGTTAGAATTATAATAATTATTATTAGAATATGTATCATGATTCAAATAATTATAATTCTTGGATTGAGAATATCCCTGATTATAAGATGAAGACGGTCTTTGATATTGAGAATATACGCCTGTGTCTTCATATTCCGTTTGAGGATGTCTTTGAGCAGATTCTCTTATTTTCCTACGTGCATACTCTTCCACCTTCTTTTTATTCCAAGTGTCGAACTCTGGGCACCGATGAGTCATATGATTGAGACTCCCACAACTTAAACACGGATCGCCATACTCCCAACCCATGGTGATATTTATTTCCTTGAGTCACTACTAAGCCTGTAAAAAAAAATGAACCTGCGCAGACAAACTCGAAACCCACGGTAAAAACGAACAAAAGATATAATAAAGAAAAATAAAAAATAACAAAAAGAAAAAGATTTTTTTTTTCAAACTACACTAACAAAATTAAAATTGCAAAAACAAAAAGAAAATATTTATGAGTTTTTTTTTTTTTTAGAAAAACAAAGAAAACAAAAAATTAACTAAAAAACTAAAATCACTAATAAGCGCACGTACTCCCCGGCAACGGCGCCATTTTGATAACGGGTGTCGAGACCGCTACAAATAATCCTAAACTTAAACCTATAGATAGGGTAAGTAGGGTATCAATCCAGGGGAGTTAGTGGTTACTAGTGATTTAGAATTTAACTACCTAACTAAATTAACTACCTAAACCTAGATTACTGTCACTAACCTAGATTGACCTAAACTAAACTAAACTAATTTAATCTAAGGAATTACACTAAATTGCCTCTTGGCTGTTTTGATTGATTGGGTGAATTAACTAACAAATTAAATAACTTTAAACTAGAAAATTGATTGAATTATCAAAGGAGACAAATCTAACCACTTATGGATCCTGGTTGGCTACCGATCTAGACAAACCTAATTACTAACTAGTGACACATAGACATGCCCCCCAATTGCTTCCTTGACCTAATAACCTAAGTTCCTAATGGGCTGATTAGTCCTGCCGCAAGAAAGTGCTAGATCAATAAACAGTGGACCACTAAAACCCTAGGTTACTAGTTAACTTAAACAATTTCACATGCGGGTGTTCAACGGTAGCAAGTATTCCGGAACAACTAGTTTAGCAATTGATTAGTCATAGAACGATTCCGCCAACCAATCACCAAAAGCGGTTAAAGAAAATTAGCCAACAATCATGACGAAGAAATTTAATACTGTCACTACCAAATTGTTCATCATAAGAGTTAACCAACTAAAATCTAAAGATCTCAACACAATATTAAAATTGAACGATGAATAAAAAAAACAAACCAAACTCTCTTTGCTTTCTGTCTTCGATCTCTGCGCAGGTACACAGCAGCCAAAGGGCTGCGCCCTTTTTCTCTCAGCCGTCGCACTCCTTGATGTCGAATTAATTCCCTCAATCTCAACTATCTTCTCCGAATATATCCCTTCTTTCAATTGATGTTATCCTTTTAATCCTCATGTGGGCCCACTCCCATGTTTCTGTTTCTTTTAATTGTGATGAAGTCCAATTTCATTTAATTTGTCTTTGGTGTTCATGGCCCATAGGAACCCACGTAATGCTCCACACGATTTTATTACTTTTATTTTTTCTTCACCGAAACATTCACACAAATGATTGACTTTCTCCTCTGACTTTGATATCTATTTCCTTTGCTCCTGATGAGATCATATATCAAACACACATTTTATATGATAATTCATTAAAAAAAAGATAAATAGTAAATAGAAACTAATATTTACAAATAAATAGTTATAAAGTTTGACTCATTAACGATTTAGGACTCGAGTTTAACCTAATTATACCATTTAAGCTCATTCTCTAATCAACATATTAGTAATTAAAACTCAACTAAATCAATATCTTTTAGACTCAACTTGGTGTGCTTAAGGGGTGATTAATAAAAAATAAAGTGTACAGTTTAACCTCTCATCACATCCCCACACTTATCTTTTTCCGTCTCGGAAAAACTGCCATGGAATCATAATTAGGAATCAATCTCAAAATATTTTAACTTTTCAAATTAACAACCATGTCAACTCCACATTCCCAAAATGTATTCATATATACTAATTGTAATTGCCGATATTTCTGTCCGACTAAACCCAACCACTGATCTTTGAGCCCCCAAAGTGTTTATATAATTTACTAATCATTTGTATCAACCTACCTATGTGTCCCACATTCAGAAAATTCTAGCTCAATCTAATCCCGACTCATATTCGGTCAAAGTAAAGGGTAATAAAGATGTATTATTTATATTTTCCCCACCCTATTTAAACCAGATACTCATATATCCCAAGAATGATGGATTTGAATGGATAGTGAAATTGCTTGAGCATTTATTTGTCTACTATTTCTTTCTATTTTTTTTCTTTTCTCTTTTTTTTTTATAATAGTTGGTTAATTTTAACTATACTTACCAACGAACATCATCAGAGGCATTCTTTCACAAGGTCTTACCCCCGAAATCATACGTGAGTGTTTTGCCCGCGAGATCCGGAACATCATCAGAGGCACTTACCACGGGATACTATCCTTAGTTCGTACGTGAGTATTTTGTCCCTTCACTCTAATTCATTAACCAATTTATTAACCTACTATGCTCAAATATGGAAAGATGGGGCGCCGTTATTTCTCGGATTTGCTTTCGCAAAAAGATCATAACGTGCCAGTTTATTCTGAGGATATATAAGTCTCTAATCTAAAAAGGTCTTTTTCCTCATAATCATCAGTTTCAATCTCACTCTAACTCCTAAAATGGGAACCCACTGGCAGACTAATTTAATTACATATTTATACAGAAATAAACACAATGGAATAATTAAGCTTTACTAAATCAGCTGGGCCTACCGACACATCACAAATTAGATATACTTTCCATTCTCTCCTTTTTCTACCACTTTCCCTTCTCTTTTCCTTATTTTTATTCTGAAAATCGACTCCCAATTGTACTATCATTTTCCATGATTTGCAAGTTAATCCAAAGACATTTTTTTCAATTTTTTTTTTTAACAACACAAAAAAAATAAACACACGAACACAAAAATAAAAACACGAAAAGCGTTATTCCCCTCCCCACACTTGAGATACACATTGCCCTCAATGTGAACAAAGAAACAACAAAAATAAAGAAGAACTAAAAAATAATAATAATAAATAAATAAACAACTTGCAAAAACAAAGCAACAAGATTATGGAAAGAGTACATAGACCTGGATGTAGTGGAAACTTCTTTGAATAGCAGACGCTCCTGTAACTCCTCCCCACACTTGAACTCTGCCAATGAAACTGCAAAACTACAAACACACTAAAAAACAAATTAAATGCAAATAATACAAATCCTAAAACTCACTTTCGTAGGAATCACGGTTGCATTTAGCGTATGCAACAAGCCTTTTAAACCCCTCGGTAGCCCGAGTGGACGAGTGAAGTCTCGTGAGGGTTTCTAGTGAACACACCCACAAAGTTCTCGGGTTGCCTCCCAGAAGCGCTAAGTTTAAGGTCTTCAGCCAGACCATACCTGAATTGACGCTCATGGTGGTCTCAATGAACATTTTCCTACCGAGTTCCCGGTGAACGCTCGGTATGCGACTCGCCTCTTCACTTTCTTCAATCCGCACTTACCAATTGAAAGGTCATATTTTCCGATCGAGGGAACGGGACAAAGCCACGGTATCGATCGGGAAACTAAATATGTAATCGAAAAATTAAGCTTTTCGATCGAGATTTTTGAAATTTCGATCGAAAAGTAAACCAATCTCGTCGAAATCAGTTTTAGGGTTTTTTGTTAGTTTTCATATCCGAAAATTCGATTAATGTTGAGATTTTCAGATTTGTTATTAAAAATCGATTTATGATTATTTGCTTAAAGACGAATTAGGGTTTCAAGATTTTTAAACGGAATCGAAAACCCATATTGATTTCCAGATTAGGGTTCTTTAACGAATTCAGAATAATGATTCGATTAAGCAACATATGCTCTGATACCACATGTTGATCGAATCCTGAATCGTTAGATAATAAACAGATAATATATATGAAAAGATTACCTGTTGTCATCTGGTTGAGATCAGCAGTAGTAAGGTTGTCCATCCTGTTAGTAGCATTGGTTCCCCTTTAGGGTGTATGCTATTGATGGGATGAATTCGTGAGGGTTCACGAATTAGAGAAAGAGAGAGATCCGAGAGAGAGAGAGAGAGAGAGAGAGAGAGAGAGAGAGATAGAGAGATCGAATATTGTGTAGGTGATTAACCTCCTCTCTCTAATAGATGCTTTATATATATACACCCAAGGGGAAACCCTAGTCTATCTAATAAGGGCAATTACGTCCATCAAATAATGCCAGATAGGGTTAAATTGGTAATTGATTATTTAAGATAAATGATTAAAGGACATAATAAATATATTATATTATATATACATATATATACGAATATATATATATATATATATATATATATTAAGGAATATATATAATTCCTCTAACAAATGCAACTACATGCCTATGTGACTCTGATTACATCTTTTCTACATATTTTCATACATACAATATAGTTGAATTGTGATGGTATGGTGCATAGTCAGTGATGCACACTGATGCTTGTGAAATTAATGTTTTTCTTTTTCATCAATGGAACTGTTACACATGAATTTATTGTTGATTTGAGACCCTTAAAGGTAAGCATGACTCGCCACCATCATAATCTACAGGTGTTAATGTCGACCATTTACTTGTAAGTGGGTCGATTTATTTATATTAGTTTTACTACTAATAGGGGTTTTGGTTGGTTTTTTACAGGCCGTGTAGATAATGTATATGGTGATCGCAATCTCATTTACACCCTTCAGCCGCCACTCGAGGAAGAAGAAAAGACTGCAGCCACTGCTTTATGGAGAAAATACGAGCTGCAATCATCTCATTGTATCATGTGTTATTTGAAACCTCATTTTCCGGATGGTGTTGTTTCATTCAGTTATTAATATCAAATGTTTGTGTGTTGTGCAAACTTTAAGTTTCAACTTATGTAGTGATTTTATGGTTCTTACCGGACCAACTAGAACCGTAAATGGAAAGAATTAGAAATTGTGAATTAGCGGGTCAGTTTCGGTAAAAAGAAATATTGGACTTTTATTGACTAAAGTTAAAGTAAAAAAATATCGGACTTTTAGTGACTAAATTAAAGTAAAAAAATATCGGACTTTTAGTGACTAAAATTAAAAGTAAATAAATATTTGACTTTTAGTGACTAAAGTTAAAGTAAAAAAAAATATCGGACTTTTAGTGACTAAAGTTAAAGTAAAAAAATATGAGACCTTTAGTGACTAAAGTTAAAAGTAAACAAATATTGGACTTTTAGTGACTAAAGTTAAAGTCAAAAAAGACATTTAGTGATGGTTCCAACACTGACACTTTTTATTTGAGAGGGAGGAAATTTTTAAGACTTTAGTGACTCTTTTTATATTTTTTTTAGTCACTAAAAGTCATTTATCTTATAGTGTTTATACTCTTTAAAAAAACTCATTTAAAAAACGAATTGTAAATACTCTCATAACAATAATATTTATTTAAATTCAAAAATTAAACAAAAAGCAAAATGCAATTGTCTCATACAAATACAATGTATGTACTATTCATATCAAATATAAAGAGATGATAGCACGTCTGAGATGACATATAATTTCTCTTTTTTCTCTGTCACGTGTCTTCTTTGTATACATACATGTTGCCTTCTCTTTCCTATTTCTGTCAACTTAATTTGCTAAGTCATTGCAATAACTGTTGATGTGAAGAGAACAACGATTCCGAGAAGCTGTGCCATTTTATATCCAAATATAGTTGTTCCTAACAAAAAAAAGTTCATTTCATTAATAAAATTTGTCACTTGTTAGGGTAACAAATAGGGGTGATTACGAGTTGTTTTAAAATTTGGTTAGGAGCTAAAACTGAATTTTGTTATTGTAAAAGATGATTCGTTTAACTAACCGCTATAAACTGGGTAGATTTTGTCTAATTTCATCTAATAAAAAACCTTAAACAAAACTATCCGTTTCTATTTAGGCACCGTCTGTTTTTTTTAGAGATTTATATCTAAATATGAATATCACTTAATGTTAAGATATGTTTAAAATGTCTGAAAACTGAATCATTAAGAAATGGAGTCCGGAGACGGATAACTAGTCACCGGAGACGAAGCCTAGTCGCCAGAGAACGAACGACTCCTTTTTAGGGTTAAAAGGTTCGAAGATGTTCTAAAATGTCTTGATGGTTAAGAAGCTATTAAGATGTAGAACCTCTTAATAACTGAAAAAAACAAACGACTCTACATTTGAATATATACATCTGACCGAATCAAGTGTAACATCTATTCAGAGGTTTTTTCAAAAAACAAACAGGGCCTTAGTTATTTTAGCTACCAACTAAGATTTGTGGTATTGATGATGATGGGAGACTAGTTAACTGAGAGGTCAGTACTTCGATCCTTTAACCCACAGGTTTCACCACCTCACCGTTCGCGAGGTGCATTTTTCCTGAAATGGACTCGACTGATGGCCCGAGTTACCCGCACGGTCTGTGCTCGCACCGTGCCGTAGATAACACCGTTTTACCAGGTGTTCACCCCGGATTGCCTGGTAACTTCAGTTCAATGCCGTTAAAAAGAAAAATTATTTCACCTCGGTTTCTTTAGGTATTTTGATTATTTGGTTTTTCTGCTCACCGTTTATACGACTTACCGCAACAAAGAAAGTTAGCACTACTAGAAGTAGGTGGCGGAGGAGGAGGAGGAGCCGGTGGCGACCGTGACGGAGGTTTTGCCGTGTTAATACCAAGTTGTTTGCAGTCCGCTCCAAAAGAGCCTAAAAAGAATATCAAAATATTCGATCATAAAATTTTAGAATTGTTGTAATAGTTAAGATAATTGTGTTCTGTTTACATTGTTTGACGCAAATAAAGGTAGAATTGTTGTTCAAGTTAGAAGCATCATCGTGACATTGACAATCGTGTGTCTTGCCCTTGGCCACGCAGTCTCCTTCGCCACACCAAACGAAGTTGCAAACTGCAAACCATGTAATTATATATATGATTGTTAAAAAGCAAAATGGAGCTAGTAATTAAATTAGCGATTAGGGGTGTAAATGAGTCGAGCTACTCGTAAGCTATTCGAGATATAATCGATAAAAAAGCTCGAAATAAGCTGAGCCTTAATGAGCTTGAGCCGAGTTCAAGCTTGAAATAGGGCTCGTATACTATACGAGCTCGATCCCGAGCTTTACGTAACGAGCTCGAGTTAGCTCGCAAGCCTTAACGAGTCCGAGCTAGCTCGTGAGCCTTAAGAAGCATTTTATTTATTTAATTTATTAAATATATTTTCAAAAAATAGTTATTATTATATATGAGAATTGTGATAAAATAAGTAATAATATGTATTATTTTCTATATAAAAAGAATAATTGTAAATATATAGAATTTAATTATAATAATATATAAAATAATAAAAATTAGTTATAAGCGAGCCGAGCTCGAGCTTAATTAATTCTCCACGAGCCGAGTTTGAGCTTCAGAAATAAAGCTCGAATCAAGCCGAACTCTGTTAAGTTTAAGGAGCCGAGCTCAGGATCGGCTCAGCTCGTTTACACCCCTATAGCGAGTAAGATCGAGCTAGAGCCTAATGAATAAACAAGTTCAAAATATATAAAAATAAGACTAAATTAAAGGACTAGGTGATTGGAGAATCGATCACACAATGGTTTTTTTTTTATTTTTTTATAAATATCGGGTTTTCTTTAAAATTGAATATGAGTATATGAAAAGATAATATGACTCTGAGGCTAAATATACGGTTCAAACAACATAATGGCCGGTTGTTAATTTTGATTTTAACTACAAGTATAACGATATATTACTGCTAGCTTACAAACTCTATCTCCGACCAACGACTCTTATAACATGTCAAACATTACGTCCAAATAAATTATACGATTCGATCCACTACAGCAAGTAAATCAATTATTCATATTTTTTTAGTTCAGTTGTTCACATTTGAAAACGTGTCAAATAATATTGTTCACACTTGAATTGGATGTGAAAAAAGTTGGTGTTACAAAATGATATCAAATTTTCACACTTGAAAATGTGAACATATTGTTGTAATTCTTCACACTTGAAAGTGTGAACATATTAAACACTTATAAGTGTGAATAAATTTTAAACATTTTTAATTGTGAACTTTATGACAAAAAAAATTCACGCTTTCACAAAATGTAAAGAAAAAATGTGAAGAATTCAAAATTTTGTTGTAGTGCGATCTATGAGTTTAACATGTTTATGAGATTTAGACTAGCTATAGATTCTTATTTCATTTGTTTGATTAACTTATTACACGGACCGAATTATTAATAAAATAGATAACTTATTTATATTTTTTTATTATTAAAATTATGTGTTATACATTAAATAATTAAATGAGTTTTTTATTGGTGATAATTATGATTATTTAATATACATATAGGGTTAGGTTCAAATGATAATTTTTTATTTTGAAAACTTTTAAGATTTAAATTTCAACCACTAATTTAAGGTGGAGACCACTATAATTCATGTGGGGGGGGGGGGGGGTTTCCATATATATAAACTAGTGGTTAAGATTAGTTATTTTTAGTTCTCAAACCCAATTGGTTCTCAAATGATCATCTCCATATATATATATATATATATATATATATGGAGAGGATCATTTGAGAACCGATTGGTTTTGAGAACTTTTGAGAACCAAATTGAGCCACTAGTTATCTATAGGGAAATCCCCCCCATGAATTTGAGTGGTCCCCCATGAAAAATAGTGGCCTAGAATGGTTCTCAAAAGTTCTCACAACCAATTAGTTTTTAAATTATCCTCTCCCTATATATATATATATATATATATATATATATATATATATATATATATATATATATATAGGGAGAGGATCATTTGAGAACCAATTTGATTTGAGAACTAAAAAGAACTAATTTGAGCCACAAGTTTATTTACATGTATCCCCCTTCCCATGAATTGTAGTGGTCCCCCTGAAACTTGTGGTTGAGATTTAGTTCTCAAAAGTTCTCAAAATAAAAAGTTCTCATTTCGAACCTAACCCTATATATATATATATATATATATATATATACATATGTGAAAGTTCAAATACAAAGGGATATTTTCATGCGAAGTGTGCGAAGTGATATTAGCCTTTGATTTTGATAAATGAGTGGTCCAGATCTGGGTAGATCTAATCCAGATGCAAAACAAAAAAATTAAGCGTGCAAATAACTTAGAGGGGTAAAATGGGTATAAATTACAAAAAAGTTTCCCCCATCTTTTTAAACGTCTATAACTTTTTCATATGACATCGGTTTGTAAAAAAAATTAGACCATAAAATCGAGCATTTAATTCTCTTTCGTTCGAGTACAATGTTGCTATACTTTTTTTGAAGTTAAAAAACATTTTTTTCAGAACTCGACTATGTGTCCATGTGACTTTTACGTGATTATGAAATAAAACATGCGTGATTATTGTATTTGGTGACAAAATGGTGAAAATTGTCTTTTTACACCATTTTGCTACCGAAACATATTTTGGTGATAAAATAGTGACAATTGCTTATGAGAATAAAACTTACGTGATTATCTATAGGGTTATTGGCTTCAAATAATCCTAACTATCACTTTTTGGCCAATAACACTCCCAACTAACGAATTTCCCTCTGGCACTCTCAACTATCAACATATTTTCCTCCACCACTCCCTCCGTTAATTTTCTTTGACTTTGTTAGTCATCTGCTTACGTGGCTGTCCTACATGGCATAAAATTATTATGTGGCTGTCTACGTGGCTTATGACCACGTAGGCAGATGACTAACGGGGTTAAAGAAAACTAACGGAAGGAGTGGTGGAGGAAAATATGTTGATAGTTGGGACTGCCAGAGGGAAATTCGTTAGTTGGGAGTGTTATTGGCCAACAAGTGATAATTAGGATTATTTGAAGCCAATAACCCTTATCTATAACTTGCGTGATTATCTATAACTTGCGCGATTATGACCTTTACATTTTTTACAACTTATTTGGTGGCAAAATGGTGACAATTCCTTATGAAATAAAGCTTGCATGATCATGTATATATATTTTTCACAACATATTTGGTGGCAAAATGGTGACAATTGCCTTTTTGACACCATTTTGCTACCAAAACATGTTTTGGTGGCAAAATGGTGACAATTGCTTATGAGAATAAAGCATGCGTGGCAAAATGGTATTTTTTCACAACATATTTGGTGGCAAAATGGTGACAATTGCTTGATTATGTATAACTTGTACATTTTTTACAACATATTTGGTGGCAAAATGGTGACAATTGCCCTTTTGACACCATATATATTTTGGTGACAAAATGGTGACTATTGCCATTTTGACACCATTTTGCTATAAAAAACACGTGACTTTGTACAATAATTTTCCCATATATATATATATATATATATATATATATATATATATATATATATATATATATATATATAGGGAGAAGATCATTTGAGAACCAATTTAATTTGAGAACTAAAAAGAACTAATTTGAGCCACAAGTTTATTTACATGTATCCCCCCTCCCATGAATTGTAGTGGTCCCCCTGAAATGTGTGGTTGAGATTTAGTTCTCAAAAGTTCTCAAAACAAAAAGTTCTCATTTGAACCTAACCCTATATATATATATATATATATATATATATATGTGTGTGTGTGTGTGTGTGTGAAGAAATGAAAATCCAATTCCTAAAACGTTTATGTGTAAGGAAAAAAGTAATTAGAGTAACAATTAAATGATTTGAGGAGAAAGGGTTTGAGCGGGAAATTTATAAGATTAAATGTGATGTTATCAACTGTTTAATCTTGTAATCATGTATTAAGCAATAAATTATTGTTTCAAGACACATATTAATAGGGAGGATTGATGCTTACGTACCGTTGGTGTTGTTAAATGGTTGTTGTGGCGGAGGCGGTGGAGGAGGTGGTGGAGGAGTTCTGCCGCCACACGCGAAATTCAAGGTACCTAGAACTCTTAAATTGAATTTAGGTTCATAATATTAAATAAATACAAAAAAAAAAACGGTTAAAAGATTTGAAAATTATAAATGACGTAATTCAGTATAAAACATTAATTTATAATTTAATACATTAAGAAATTTATTATGTTGAATAAATTATTGATTAGTTTTTTTAAAAAGACGCAAATTATTAAGTAAATTTATCAAATACATGAAGTTTGCCAATTTTTTGAATAAAAATTTTGTTTGGACAAAACTGATAATTAATTTTAACTGATAATTTAATAAATTGATAATTAAATGTGGTTTTAACATGTGATAGTGTTGATGTAGATCTCCTAGAACTAAGACATGTGACAACCATTTTAATACTTTATTAGAATTAAAGATATATTGTGTTTAATTAACCAACTTACAATTGGGGACAATGCAAGAAGGATAGGGCATAGGAGCCACCATCATCTTCTTCCATCCACGATTGCACTCGCAATGATACGATACGTTGCTATTGTTGTTGTCATCCGCCACACACTTCCCCTCTGCACACCCCAAATTCCGACATGTATTATCTGCTTTACCATCAAAAGTTCATTACAATATTACTCTCTTGAATGAGTTGAAGAAATTAGCTTAGACTAGTTTACGTGCCTTGAAGAGTGTAGGAAAATAAGCAGAAGAAAATAAGAAGATGAAGAAGATAATATTGAGCGGTCGCCATTGTTGGTTGAAATTTGGGTTGGATTAAAATAAGGATACAATACAAGCTTTAATAATCGAAGATGAAAAAAGAAGATGAATAAAGAGATTCATTAAACCATATTAATGGGAGAAACTAGATCAATTTATGATACAAACACTATTAGTCAACCTGAGGTGGCAGTGGGATCACCCTAGCTACACCACAAAAACATATAAAGGAAGCTTCTTTCCGAAATAAATAGCTAAAAGCCTAGAAACGGAATCTCCCTTTTAGCATTTTAGACTACCGGTAACTCCCATTGTGGTGTAGTGGTAGAAGCCTATGTTCTCTACTTGAAACACAGGTTTGATTCTTACGGGCAACACTTTGGAAGGGGCATTGGCGATGAGGGGAGACTTGGGGCTGTAAGGTCACAAGTTCGATCCCTGAGCTCCCAGGTTTTACCACCCGGCCGCTCGCGGAGGTGGATTTTTCCTGGAATGAGCTCAACTGGTGTAAATAGTCCCCGGGTTTTCCGGGGCATTCGTTGGCCGTTAAAAAAAAAGCATTTTAGACTACCGCCAACGCTATTTATTATTTTTTTCGGTAAATTTTATTTAAAAGAGTCTAGCAAAAAGCTAAAATTCTGAAAAACACCATAAAGCAAACAAAAAAGATGAGAAACGCCATGCCAAACTCTTAACCAGCCTACATCAAACGTACACTATTGAACTCAATTTATTTTATTACTTCGCATTCTATTAGATACCCATAACAATCCAATAGATTTTGTTATATCACGTACCCCTTCAGCCGTTGGCTTGCCTTTCCGAAGCACCGCATCATTACGAGTCTTCCACAAGCAGCACAATGCAAACCGAATATTGGCACCAATAAGTTTATTTTTAGACGACGACTTCCCCTGCTTCAAACTGGTTCAGCTAAAAAGAGCTCGGATTGTGAATGCAATTATTTTTGAAATATTATACGAGCTAGTAAATAACTCCCAAAAATTAGCTACAAGAATACATTCCAAGAACAAATACAATAAAGTCTCCTCATGCTCACCACAGAATCCGCACAAAGAGTTTAAACAGACAATATTACGCTTTAGGAGGGCTTCCTTAATAGAAAATTTATCCATCTCTACACGCCAACATAAGACATTAACTTTATCGGATCCATCTATGCCACACATAAGACATTAACTTTAATCGGGATCCATCTATTTATTGCTCTTACATCGTCCGTGGCCACGTGAAAGCTGTATTGGTGCAACGATAAGGCTATGTGTACCGCCCCTGGGGCGCCATCTTCATCAAATCCCCCTCCAGACGTCATATTCTTAACGCCTCATCTCCTCTGCAAAAAATATAATATGGCGCTTCTTCCTACTACGCTCCTCTCCAGCGGAGCATTATGTAGAGTGGTGACGCCCCGCCACTACAAACGGCCTAACATGGTCCATCCATGGGTGGTTACACGTTGCTACGGACGGGAATTAGGGCCCACTTAACTTTTTTCCTTTTTCTTTAGAACACCAACGAATATATTTTTGAATTTTTTAAATTTAGTTCATGTTTGATTTTTTTTAATTACTAACGGCAAGTTACATTGTCTTTTCCTAACTGTTAGTTTTTTTAACCACCTACAAAGACATATACATAGTTCAAGTACTTTTCACATCTAATTAACTCATCTTCTCCACACTCTCATTTCTCATCTCTACCTAAAGTCCTGTATTAGAACCCAACTTTGGCGTACTCCCGAGTTCGGGATATCACTTGATGATGAGGAAGATGATATTCAGATACAACAGGAACCTCGTAGACGTCCAATGGGAGGGACACAACGTACAATGACCAAAATAAAAGGTGAAGGTATGTCATCATTGAGTTATAAAGCCAAAAAGTCAAGCCTGGTTGATGAACTAACAATGATGAACAATATGAATAGCATGATGCCATAGAAAATCTCGTGGAATTAGAGGAAAAGAAAGTACTCTTCATTGACACAACACATATGACTCCATTACAAAGAGCTAAACACGAGGATTATTGTAACCTGATTAGGGACAAATACAATAATATGTCTCATCTCGATTAGCTTAAATATCTAGTTTTAGTTTGTTGTTGTAGTTTGATTGTTGTAATTTTAGTTTTAATTATGTAATTTTATATTTAAAACAATGCAAGTTTTATTACTATTTGAGTAAACTACTGTTTCATCCCTGAGATTTGGTCTGAATCTCAGTCTTAGTCCAATACTTTAAATATTGCGAGTCCAGTTCAATAGTTTAATGTTTTATCTCGGTTTTAGTATATGTCAATACCCTCATACAATGTTTATGTTTAATTTATGTAAAAGACTATAATGCCTCTGCTATTCAATAATAAGGAATAAAAAAGGTTCTTTTGTGCCTTTAAAACCTAAAACCTATTTTTCACTTACCAACACCACCAACGTACGACACTATCTTGGTCAACGCAACAGTTACTCGACGCAAACTCCGAACCCAAAATCTCTTAAAATCATAAAATAGGGCAATGAAAAGCTACGATGATGATGATTTTGAGGGTTTCTGACGCTGTCGATGAGAAACGAGCATCTTTGAACCTAGGCCGACGAAGAAGCGAACAACTTCAAAAAGGGTAGGAGCAAATAGAAATTTCAAGATCGTAGATGGATCTGATGCAGTCGGAGAAAGATGACTCTTATTCATATAAAACAAACTCTTTCTCTAATAGTAAAAACTTAGGTGGCGTTTGGTTCATGCAATTCAATGGAATTGGAATTAATATTTTTTCTTTCAAAATTGTTCTTGATTGGGTAAAGAAGGAATTTAAAATGCAATGAATTCTACTTTTTTTGTGAACAGCAAATCCCCGGTCACCCGGGGTCCCCCAATGCCTGATGGTTCTCCCTTCCACCCAGTAATCTGAAAGTGTGGTGACCCGGCGCCCTCGTTCATCCTAGAGGAAACCCACCGCCTAAAGGCCCGCTATGGTAAAAACCTCTGACCCATCTCTATAATTTATCATCATTCATTTTTTTTGTGCCAGGTGGGATTGGAACCCTTGACCTCCACATTGGAAGGTAAAGGTATATCCACTCCACCAAATGGTGGGGGATTGAATTCCTTTAATTAATGGAATTTACTACTATTTCAACATTCCTTAGAAATCCTTTGGTTTAATGAAGGAAAGTTAGATGGTCTCAAATTCCATTAATTAAAGTAATTCATTGCATTTTAAATTTTTTCTTTACCAAATCAAGAACAATTTTGAAAGAGAAAAATATCAATTCCTATTTCATTGAATTTCATGAATCAAACGCCACCTAAGGGTTTACAAAGAGGAATTAAAATGATTAGGAACCAGATAGGTAATGAATGTATCTCATGAATTCTCTTGTTTGAGTAGCAATTTTTTACATGATTTAAATCCTCACTACTTGAAAAAACAAAGTTTTATCATAGGAATTCTGTGGTCTAGGATTATGAAGAGACCATGCCAGACGGATGAGCAGGATTTGAATTGGGTGAAGGAAGCCAAATCAAACATGCAGAAATCACTAGGAACTTCTTTATATGATTTCTTTTGAAATCTCCTATTCAAAATTGGATGGGACCTAAATGCTAATAAATCGCGGAACTTATTTATAACCTCTAAAGTCAAACACATCAAAAAATTTGATGAACATTGAGAGCCCAGATCCATGTCTTCATCCTATTTTTTATATATACGAGATGGTGGCACCGCTCGCACGTGTTACGACAGACAACCTTACAAGTAAAAACAAAAAGGCATCAAGGAATGGTTGGAAAAATCGCGCGCTCCGAAGTCGATCGACTAGAGAGTTGTAAGTACTCGGCCAAATCAGGGTAGTACTCCGGGAATATGGAGGAGTACTCGGGGAGTATTAGGTGCAGGCAGGGAGTACTCAGTCGCCTCGAACGAGTTTTAGAACAGTGCTGCAGTGGGAACCTATTTATAACGTTTACATTATGAACCATCTTGGGTCTGTTACTACTTTGTTAGGTACATTACGAGACTTTCTTGAACAATTTTGGAGCACATGAATAAAGTAAATAAAACAACTTTTCTGTATTAACGAGCAAATTCAACAAACCAATTTGATCATTTTACATATCACTTGAACTTATTAAACTAAACCAATGTGGATCATTTGATAAACAGATGATGATATGCATTGTTGGCATAACTCATACAAACGATATAATTATTTAGTTATTCAATATTAACCTTAATTTTCTTTATTTGAAACAATGTTCATTCTCCCTGGAGTTTATCTCTTTTGGAAATTAAAGTTTTTGATACAATAAGCAAATGTAGTGGCAAAAATGACCACTAATCCCACATGAACACCAGCCACGACTCCAATGAAGTCATGTTTGTATCCATAATGTCTATGCAAGTATTCTTTCACCGTCTCTCCATTTGGAAGCAAATCATCATAGTCCCCAAACTGTGAAACAATCACACCATATAATGTCCATGCCACCGGATTTCCCCAGTAGTACCATCTCCACCATATAGGAATTTTCTATATAAATACATAGTTGAATAGATTATCATTAGAATTGTAAATACTTAGAGGCGTCTGGTTCGTTGACTGTAATGGAATTGGTTGCAAAGTTTTACTTTTAAAGTTGTGCTTAGTTGGGTAATGAAGGAATTTGAAATGCAATGAAATCCATGAAATTCATTACTATTTCAAAATTTCTCAAATATCCTTCACTTTAATGAAGAAAAGTTACATAGCCCCAAATTTCATCGGTTAACGGAATTCATTCCAATTTAAATTTGTTCATAACCCAACTGAGCAAACTGAGCACAATTTTAAAATGAAAACTTTGTAATTCCAATTTCATTACATTTTATGAATCAAACGCCCTCTTAGATTAAGTTTCTAGGTATCAGTAACTTACAGGTCTTGGTATAACGTATCCAGAGAACAGATTCCATAATCCATTAAACGCAGCCGCAATGATGGTAGCAGTGTCGGCATTGGGAGTAATTGCAACAGTCATCATGCCGAAGAATGTCATGAAGAGCAAGCAAGTGAACATGAAGAAAAGAAACCAAAAAAATTTCTCCACTGTCCAATCAAATCCTATCATTGAATACATTGGAAGTGCATATGCTATAGTTTGTATAAATATATAGGGTATTTCCACCAACACCTGTTAAGCAAAACAAGAAATGATCTTAAAATTAGTTTCAATTAATTACAAAAAAAATCACAATGGAGCAATGAGAAAAGAGATAAAAGATAGGGAAAAAAATAGGGGTAATTGGATATTTTCCCTCCTAAATCTCATAAATTATATATTCTCCTATATTAACATAACACAACTTATGGTATAAATTTTAAAACATAATGTACAATCAATTATTGCACACTTGGTACCACTTATATAAAGCACACCATACAAATCAATAATGCAGGAAATTAGTGCTGTAAATAGATGTGGGTCATTGGACTATCCATATCCATATGGATCATATATAAATGTTTGTAGCTGAGATTAGGGCACATAATTTGTGCGCCTCTTTTGCACACAAAGCTTTCTTCTTTGTGTGTTCTTGCCGGCGTTCTCTTCTCTCTGTCTGGTCTTGCCAGCGTTTCTAAATCGCCGGAATAGGCATGGTGGCCACTGTGCTCGCCGGTCTATAGGATCAGCTCTGAGTACTATGTGCTCTGTGTGTTCTTATCGGCGTTCTCTTCTCTCTGTCTGGTTTTGTCGGCGTTTCTAAATCGTCGGAATAGGCATGGTGGCCACTGTGCTCGCCGGTCTATAGGATCGGCTCTGAGTACTATGTGCTTTTCTTACTGACGTTTGGCCTCCGCTTCAGAGGTAGCCGGTGTTTTGTTGTCTCAGTTTCGCGATGATCTTGTCGGCGGTGGCGCAACGTTATCGCAGTCGTCGCTGGTTATGAGCGAGTACTACTTAACATGAGCAAGCCAGTGACGGATATGAGCAAGCCATGACCGATTTACCGGTGTTTTTGCCGGCATTCATACTTCTTTTATGCAATTTCCATGGTCGTTTATGAGCAAGCTGAGGTTTGGTTGGTTCATTTTATGGTTTTAACCTAGACATGTATAGTGGTTGGATTGCTTTGGAGATAAGATTTTTGGTTTTGGTGGTTTATAAACCCTAGATCTGAAATCTACTTGGTGTTATTTCTCCCATATGGGGCGACGACTTTCGGTTATCCAAATTTTTTTTTTTGGGTTTTGGCGATGATATGAATTTAGGGTTTACACAACCCTAATTTGAGCCTAATCAAATTTAAATGTTTCAAAACATGCTATCTTCGTACATAATTTGTAATGATATTAGGGTTTTACCCAATAACATTTCTTTGTCAGTTGAATTTTATGGGTTATTGAAGTTTAAAAACTATATTGGTACATATTTGGCGATGATATGAATTTAGGGTTTTCAACACCCTAATCTGAGCCTACCTTATTTGGTGGCTCTCAGTTTGGAATCCAATTTTTGATCCTTATGAGATAATGATGATGTTTGAAATGATGGTTGGTTTGTTTTCCAGACTTGATTTGGGGGTTTAGCAAACCCAGTTATGAAATCCGGGTTGGGTTGTTTATGATGCTCGCTTACTGTTATAGGTGAGATCTGCTCTCCGGTCCCTTATGGATCTAGGCTTTTCGTTTTCTGATGTGGTTGTCCCATTGTTGCTCCGTTTCTGATGTTGAGTAGCGGTGATTGTTGAGGCCTTGCTGAGAGAGTGGCTCACTGTCCTTTGTTTTGCCTTGATTTATGGGATGTTCTACCATTCTCTGATTCTGAATGGTCCCCTGTGATGGTTCCCGATGATTGCTTTGGCTTGATTTATGGGATGTTATACCATTCTCTGATTATATTAGTTGCTACTTCGGTTTGATGTTTTTTTTGTGTGGTGATGATGATTTTTCTTCAAATAAGTTTTGGTTATGATGGTCTAACGTGGTGGTTTCCGGCAAGGCGATGACTAGTGTCTTTCGCAGCCGCCATCTATGTTACCTAAACCGTTAAATGACTTATACATCTTATTTGGTACCTGCATTGGTTATAATCTGAGCCATAATTGATGTTTTACATTGTTGTTTTTCTGTTTTTTATTTTATTTATATGTTGATTTTCTATTTTTAATAGTTATTTTGAAATTGAAATGTTTTAGTTGATTTTCTGTTTTTAATAAATTTTGATTTTATTGAAGATCTTTAAAAGAAACATTAGTCTTGAAGAAGCTGAGTAAGGTGTTCAGAAAGTAGTAAGGGTTGTAGAATTTTTTTTATTATAATTTTTTATTTTAATATTTTTTATTGAGAAAGTGGTTGAGTGTCTATAATGATTTGATCTAAGTCCCATGCCTTAGTGAGAAAGTGGTTCACTGTCAATTATTCTAAGCTCATGTCAATCAAAGCCATATCACATGTGCATACATGTCATACTTGAGTATGTAACTATGCAAAAACTTTGACTTAAAGTTAAATGAAAATTACATCTTCATTGAACATGACAACACTCTATTGTTTCAAACAAATTAAGAAAACTAAAACAAATACATGACTTTGCCATAGAACAAGATTAAAAAAAAACATGATAGAGCCTTTTAACGGTCTGATTCTGTGGTGAAGCGAGAGTCTCTTTAGCTCAAAAACGGATCAACTAGCGGTGAAGCGCGGGTTAACCCACTTGTATATATACAAATCACAACTTTTTTTTAGAGGGATGTTACTATTAGGTTTCTGGCCATCCGGTGATTTACATATCATTTTGACAGCCAATACAATTATAACACGGGATTTATTTTTGACGTGTCAGTGCTTGCCTCGCTATTATCTCTCTCCCTGCTCCGTATCTCTCTCTCTCACCTTATTCGGTCACCGCCCCCCTTGAGAATCGATGGATTACCGCCCCTTTCAGAATCGATGAATCAAGCTTGGAGGATGAAACTCTCTCTGACAAATCGATTTCGCGTCATCTTCGTTATCCTTCAGGTACAGACAGAAGAATTTGAGTTCTGCTTCGATGTCTTTCTAGGGTTCTTTTCTCAAATTTTTCGTGCAATCTAGGGTTCTTCAAATCGGTTTTAGTTTTTGATTTCTTTACTTTCGTTTACAGACGCAACCCTACCTCCTCCGACTGTTCTCCGATTGTCACCGTCGCTACGCTCAGGTAACACTCACTTTCTTCATTTTAAGCTTCTCATGCTACGATTTGTCCTTTGTTGTTGTTCAGTCATTACAAATTTAGATGTTTTGCTTCAATCCTTTCGTTTGACGAATCTAGTGTTGCCTTTTTGTCAAACTAGACTATCATGTCCTTCCTATTATATGTCCCCTACTCACCTTTAGCTCATTCAAGTCACCCTAACTGAGATATTTTGTCCACTTACCAACCTGCAAGACCCCATTCACTTTCTCCTATAAATACCCAAGCATTTCACTACTTTTCACACACATTCACTTTCATAGAATTTCATCATGTTCGTTATGTCCACTTCTGTGAAGCATATCTCCCTCATACTTCATCTAATCACGTCCATTATTGTATAGAAATATTTCCCTTTGAGTCCTCTAGAAAAAACAACCGACCTCACTCAATTTGGTTAAGAACTCGGCCCTCAAAGAAGCTTTGAACCAAGACCGCTCCAAAAGCTCGCTGTTGTGTGATATTATTTTCTTCATCACATTTGAGGTAGCAAACAAGATCGTATAGAGCTAAATGTTTTTCATATATCCTTGGATTTCAACGTACTTCAAATGAAACTAAGATAAATTTGTGTCATTTGGTTCTCTAAAACGTCCATAAGCTCTTTCCAAAGTCGATCCAAAATTTTGTCAGAAACTGTGTTGAAATTCAAGAACTCTTCAAGACCTCAAGTATTGATCCAAGCTCAAGCACCATCTTCACAACCTTTTCCATGCTTGATTTAAGTGATAAAACATTTCATTCATGTTCTTTAATACTCATTCTTTTTTATATTCATGAACACCAATTAAAAGTCTTGTTTGGTTAACCACCTTTAAAAGAAAACTAGTAAACTTTTATTGAACTCAACTTACATTCTAAAAAGTAAATACCTTAATCATCTTATGTGATTATCATAAAAAAGAAGTGTATTCATATATATCACCTTCTTATGAGTTCAGATCTTTTTCACGTCTCACTAACTTCGGTTTTGAACCACGAAAACTGTTAACCTAAATCATAGAACTATGTTAAATTCACAAAGCTCTGTTAAGATCACATAACTCTGTTAAATTTACAGAGGTCTGTCAAAATCTCACAGAACTCTGTTAAACTTTAATTTTGGACATGCATGTTGGACTTATTATGGAGTTTATATATTTCTTTCCATAAAATATGAGTAGTGCTGACTTTACTAAATGATTTATGAAACAAATGTACTTTTATCAAAACTAATAAATATCAACAACGACTAATGGGTTAACTCACTTAACTAGACTCGACTAACCTAAGTGGGTGACTTAGATACTTGACCCATATCACTGAACCTTAAGGTGGTTTTATATAATTTAGGGCACAATTAGGTCATATTCCTATCACACGGTTTGCTTGCGTATTTCACTTGTTGTACATGTGAGTATTCATATCCCCGTTCCTTTTCAAGATTTGGGATGTAACATGTATACATATTCAAATATCAATTTCTTTATTCATTTCACAAACCATGCGATTTCATTCTATGTCTATGTGTGATTACATGATATAAACTATGGTGTTTTTACTCAAATTCTATTTTCAAGCGTAATCATTAACAATACAAGGCTACGGTGACAATGATTGATTCCATTGGCTTACAACCCACCTAAATTTGACCGGCAATTGGCATTTGGGTGACTGAAACCTAATTCATTCTAAACTTAACTTGCGAGTTAAGGGCGCTAGTCAACAAAGGTTTGATTATGCATATTCAAGTTATATATATGTATATATATATATATATATATATATATATATATATATATATATATATATATATAGTAAGGATCATGCGATTTTTTTTTTGAAATCCTAAAAACTAATACTAAAACTTTTATAACTTCTTCATACGTTAATAATATTTTAGAACCACGACAAATTGCATTGAAAATCTTAGAATTTTGTGATCCTTAATGCTGACACAAACCATTTGAATTTTTAATATATATATATATATATATATATATATATATATATATATATAGGGTTAGGTTCAAATGAGAACTTTTTGTTTTGAGAACTTTTGAGAACTAAATCTCAACCACAAATTTCAGGGGGGACCACTACAATTCATGGGAGGGGGAATACATGTAATAAACATGTGGCTCAAATTAGTTCTTTTTAGTTCTCAAATCAAATTAGTTCTCAAATGATCCTCTCCCATATATATATATATATATATATATATATATATATATATATATATATATATTCGGTAGGGTTATACTAATAAAACGATTTTGTCTAAAAAGAATAGGAAGCAATCACGTGCTGGCACATGGACAAAACACACTAACACAGATGAAAGAGGAACTTGTCAAAATTATCAGCATTTTATATTTACCTATAACTATAAGTTGTGGCTTCTCATTTTGTGATTGGTATAGAAAATAGAGGAGACATATGAGTTACCTGAGCAAAGGCATATGACAATTCATGATACATTCCAGCATCTCGTTCTCTATAAAACACGGTTCGTTCAATGTCCACAACCGGCTGCACTACAGATACGTTTAGGACTCTTAAGAAAATAACTGAAGCATAAAGAGCCCCCATTGAATTACTCAAATCCTGTAAGCTATTCCTGATATGATAGTATATATGTATGTGTAAGTATTCCAAATTAAGTCATGAAAATAAAACAATTGTAATCCATAACATATTTGTTTGTTTGTTTATCACCTTTTTTTACCAAGATCCCAGAAAACAGATCCAAAAAAGAGTCCAATGAAAGTGGTGAAGGTCAAACGAACAGCAGTATAGGGAGTGTTTCTCCAATATGATATTCGTTGTTTCCATAGACAAGCCTGGCATTGAGTGAAGAATGATCTCGAGTATTGTGTTGGGAAATGGAGATCACTTGAGCCTGGGCGTGGTTGACATAGTTCAGCGATAAGTGCTTTGTTTCTCCTGTCATTTTGTTTCACAATCTAATTAATAAGCAATGAACTAGTAGTCATGAGTATATATATGATCGAATGCAATCCAATTTAGCGTTACTCACGCATAGAGTTCTGAAGTCTTGAAGATTTCTGTGAAATCGACTCCCATAGCTACTTCTTGAGAGGATGTAGTGACTTCCAACATCCAAGTTGAGGGGTTGTATCCATTTGTAATCTTACTCACCCCCTCGATATCCTATTTCACAAAGAGAATAGATAGAGCAACTCGGCTATCACATTTTCTAATTATTAGGATCATGATGATGTAACTGGAATATAATGTACAGCATAGAATAGATAGAGCAATTGGGTTGTTATATAAACCAAGAAAATGTATAGGTTATTTGAGAAGTAAAGTATCAACCAATTGTGAGGTCTAAATTCGATTATGTCGGATCTTTTAAAATCCCTTCGAAATTTCAAGAATATTCACTTAAACTTGTTTTTTTTAGTTGTAAATTTAAGGGCAAATACCATAAAAAGCCAACCTATTTTCAATTTTTTCATCGTAATTTAAGCAGAATTGTGACATAACCTATAATAACCTATTTATTAATTATATTTAATGCATATAAAGTATACTATAATTACATGGATGTTCTATATGTTAAAAATAGATAAATAACCAAATTATTTGGACGTTTAGTTTTCCTTTTTTATGATGTGGTTTTGCTTGAGATAATGATACACTTCTTGCATACAAACATTCAACTGCATAAAAAAGGAAATAAACTGTAGAAAAACATCAACAAAATTACATATGGAGTAGCAAGGATACTGCATCAAAAGCTATACAAAACTGCTCTAAACCGAAGAAATACAAAGATGAACTTACCTCAAAGTACTTGATCAATTCGCTAGATTGGGGACCGATAGGTCCAACATATATCTCTCGTCCTCCTCTTTTCATCAGGAACAACTACATAACATGTTTAAAATGAATTATAAGTTGATTCACATGTAACCAAACTATAGATACATCCATTATAAAAAAAATGAGTCTAATGCGCACCTATAAAAGCAATTGTTAACAAAAGTGCTGCACTATCTAAAAAAGTGTTCCATTATCTAAAACAAGTGTTGCATTAATTATCTAAAAAAAGTGTTGCATTAGATCTAATGCAACATTACCTAATGCAGTAGTTTAAAGTGTTGCATTATGTAACGTTGCATTTGATCTAATTTTTTTAGATAATGCAACATTTTCTCCAGATATTGCAATACTTTTGTTCGATAGTGCAACATTTTTGTTCAATGTTACTTTTATAAGTGTTGCATTATGCTTATTTTTCGGTAGTTATCATTTTATATAGTTGTACCTCATCAAAAGCTTCAAAGATATCGATGTTAGGTTGGTGAATGGTGCACACAACTGTTCTTCCGGTGTCAACCGTGTTCCTAACGGTTCTCATTACAATTGCAGCAGCTCTAGCATCTAGACCTGAAGTTGGCTCATCCATAAATATTATAGATGGATTAGCCACGAGTTCGACTGCTATAGTTAACCTTTTTCGTTGTTCAGTTGATAGACCGTTAACACCAGGCAACCCGACTAAAGCATTCCTTATCGGGTTCAGTTCCACAAGTTCCATCACCTCATTAACAAACATCTATAAAACATTAAACATTATTATTCATTCAATGAAATTACCTAGAGTCAGAAAAACATGTTCAAGAAATTCAATAACATAATAACCTTTCTCGTGTTTTCGTCAACATCTGTTGGTAACCGTAGCCAAGCTGAGTACACCAAGGATTCATAGATGGTAACATGAGGAGAATGGATGTCATTTTGTTCACAATATCCAGAAATACGGGCAAATGTTTTCTGTTTCTTAGGATACCCAGATATTCGAATGTCACCGTCTATAATTCCACCGGTTTTTCTACCAGCAAGCACGTCCATCAAAGTAGTTTTACCAGCACCACTAACCCCCATAAGTGCTGTAAGAACACCAGGACGAAAAGATCCACTCAAATCCTTAAGTAGCACCAATCTGTCATCACTAACACCTTGCTCTTTCATTTCCTGGAGATTTCTTCATAATTTAGATGTTTTTTATGCTTTAGTGTTGTATCACATGATCGCAATACAAAAGATATGCAATTTACAACCCCAATTTTCTTCAAGGCTTTGAATAACATGTAAAATGATGTTGAGTTGTTCATACTTATAAAATATACAATATGTTAATATCTATAAGCATAAAATGGCATACAATAATCATTTGAATTTAACAAGGTCTTTTACATGAAAAAGTACATATAACATTTTTTGTGGATGAGTAATTCAAACATAGGAATGGCCAAGTGGGATAGAAATGATCTTATGGTGAGGATATTGAAGACCAAACTTGTGGAGAATATTTTTAAGAGCTTAAATTCAATGTTTGACTATGTGGTGCCATCAATTGAAGTGGGATACAACGTATAAATCAAACTCTGGTATAGTTAATTGGATCTTTACAATCCCCAAAAGGACATGATCAATGATAGATATGGTGAAAGCAGTAAATATCAAAATGAGGGTACCTCGCCGTGGTTTAGAAGAAACAATGGGCCACAATGCTATAAGTGTAACAAATATGTTCATGTTGTTAAGAGACCGAATCATTTCCAAATGTAACATTCTGTATCTGAAGTATTGAAGAAATGCAGCACACACAGTCCGTGCTGTATATGAAGAAGAAGACCATACAACTCGGCTATATGGGAAGACACAAATACACATCCATGTTGACGTACCAACTCTTCACTCATAAGAATGACAAGAAGAGTTTGTCATTATCAAAAGACAAAGATCTTGCTTCCAACTTGTTAGTGGTAGTTACACAAGTTAACAACTTATGCACACATACCAAAGTGGTAAAACCATAACACATTATGTTAAACAAGTGGATAAACTGAACGAAAATGAACATTCTATTCGATAATGTTCTCTACATCCACTAAAATACCATCTCTATAAGTAGCAAATCAAATCAGCAAAGATCTAGGGTTTGCCATGTCAAGATTGGATTATTATGCTCTAAAATGTTGAGATCCATGTGATGTGTGCTCCATATGACTAGATCTTGGGTTTTAGGTATTAAGTTTGGATTTTTATGATGATGTTGTACTAGATCTATCCCATGCATGCTCCTAAAGTATAGATCTAGTGATATGTTTGTCAAAAGTTGGATATTTTTTATGTAATCAAGCTAGATCTAGGGTTTCACCATGAAAAATCTATATTCTTGTTGCTTAATCTTGTATGATATCATGGAAATGATTGTCATAATGTGTAGATCTAGAGTCTAATCATGTTAGAATGCTAGATCTAGGTTATGTTGCATGATAAACCCATGATTTTGACCTAAGTTTGACTTTTGACTTTAGTTTGACTTTTGGCAATTGTTTGACTTTATTAAAATCCCATGGAATTAGATGATTATGTGAGCAAATTGATGATTGAATGTGTTACTATCTTTGACTTAGACTAGGGTTTGACCCCCTTTGATTGGCAAATCGACCCCGTACGTATCACCATATTAAGTCACTCATGAGTCATGTTGTCCTTATGTCCGTTGTGTCATTTTAAGTCATGGAATCTTATCCATTACTTATTTATCTATTTATTTTGTCCTATCACAATCGGTCGTCAAGGTGATCTCCGGATTTGAGCACATTTTCGATCGTCGGTTTTCTCTATTCTCATTACTGCTATCATATGAGTTTTCATACCCCCTTTTTACTTAAGTGCTTTTAGGGTGCAACATGTATTATTTTCCGAAACTCCAATGTTCGATATCTATTTGAAACTATATGATTGTGTTGATTGGTTGATTGATTGATTGAACGATGAACAATTGAACGATGAACGATTGAACGAAGAATGATGAACGTAATTATTAACACTAAACATGTCGGGGTTACAGTAATAGAGCTATTGGCCTAACAAGCCCACGTGGCCTGCCTCACGTGTGGCGCATTGTGATTGGAGGCCTAATTGTCAAGGGTTGGATTACGTTAACTTATACTTTATATCATTTTATCAGTTTATTCTAAAAACTCATGTACGCATGCTTTTGAACGTTATCATAAAACCTATGAATTCTCACCAACTAGTTTAATTAACTCTTTTTATAAACATGTTGCAGGTCATGCGGTTTGACTTAAATATCATCACCATAGGGTTGCATCGGATTTTGATATACCTAATTAAATAATAAACTCTTCTGTTTAGTTTATGTTGTTAAGTCTGATTATCGTATGTTATGACTTGAATTCTATGTTTTGTTTAAATTATTTGAAATGGGCTAAATTGAGAATATCGCAACCTAATTTTAGTGTTGTGAGCATCTGGACAATTGTTATGACCCATAGCAGCCCATCTCCAACTAACCCAATAACTAGTAATGATCCAGGCCCAGTTAAAGAATCTAGTGGTCCATCCGAAGCTGTTGCAAAATAGATGCTAAGAATTACTCTTCAACTTCTTTTTCATGTTACTGCATTATAGTATTACTGGGGAATAATCCCTCATGCATGTTAGCCCCGATCTCCAAATAAAGTGCATCTAGAGTAGCTAATAGATTTATATATAAATGCATTGTACTTTCTTTGAGTTTTAAGCAGAAAATCGTTCCAACTTTCTGAATTTATTTTTATTTTTTTCTTAGAGCTTTACCCCCTCTAAGGGTATACATCATTCGGTGCTTTCATTCCCGACCTCTCCCTCATGGCCCCTCGCAAAGAATCATCCGCCTCCAATTCCGATGACACCATCCAAGCCCTTCTCGACCATCCTCGATGCTAATACCGCCTCCATCACCAATCAGTTCTGTGATCTCAATAACACCCTCACCACCTCATTGACCACTCTCGCCAATGCCATGGCCACCCTTCCCACCGCCGTCGCTAGCCTCCTGCCCCCCGCCAACATGGCTCAACTGTCTAGATCTCTATTGTCGTGTACCGCCCTCCGCTCTCCTAAATTCATCTCTCCCAACTTTGATGGATCGAATCCGTTGGATTGGATTTTCCAAGCCAACAATTATTTCGACTATTATTCCATCCCGCCAAACCAACGCGTCGCCCTCACCCAATTCTACTTCACCGGCGACGCTCTTAGTTGGTTTAAATACCTCTCCAAAAATGACCTCCTCACCACTTGGTCGGCCTTTTCCCATGCTTTGGAACTCCGATTCGGTCATTTGATATTTGAAAATCATCAAGCCACCCTATTCAAGCTCAAACAATCCACCACGGTTACCGTCTATGTCACGGAGTTCGAACGACTTAGCAATTTTGTCGTCGGGTTACCCGCCGATGCGCTCCTTAATTGTTTCCTCTCCAGTCTCAAACCTCATATCTAACAAGAACTTGCTGTTCTAAAACCCACATCATTGCCATAGGCCGTAGGTTTAGCCAAATTGATTGAAGACAAAAATGTTACACTGCTCTCTGGCGCACCTTCCGTCGTTTTTCATCCCCGACTTTGCTACTTACCCCCGCTACTTCCCCAGCCCCACAGCCCGCTACCTTGACGCCGTCCCCAACCCTTCTTACTGCTTGTCTCACACCGGATCAACTTTAACAGCGGCACTCCACTGGGATGTGTTTTTGGTGCCCCGAAAAGTACAATGTTAGCCACCGTTGTAACCCCCCTCAGTTTTTACTTATTGCCGATAATACCGACGAGCTTTCTCAACTAGCTCCGCCGCCACTACTTGAGGATACTCCACATTTTCTGAGTCTCACTCCGGCCCTCTATTTCAGGGTGTTTACCTCGACGTCCATGCGTCTCTCCGGCTACATTAACAATCACCCAGTTAGTGTTCTTATCGAATCGGGAAGCACCCACAATCTCATTCAGCCCCATCTTGCTTCACTGTTGCACCTTCCCGTTCAACCCACTACACCGTTCCGGTCCTCGTTGGCAATGGGGACCTCTTCACTATCAAGGATTTTTCCCCTCCGGTTCCTTTAACACTCAGCTCATTCTCCTTTGAAGTCCCTTTCTTTATGTTTGCTTTCAAAGGGCCTCACCTCATTTTGGGGTTTTCTTGGCTCTGCTCGTTGGGACGTGTCATGGCCGACTTCTATGTTCCCTCCTTCATGTTTCAACACAACAATGCTAGCGTTACTTTGAATGGGTTGTCGTCACCAACTACTACCTTTTCACCGGATGTCACTATCACCGACCTTGAGGACAAGGTCGGGTTTCCAGAGGTGGGTAATGTTACGACCCATAGCAGCCCATCTCCAACCAACCCAATAACTAGCAATGATCCAGGCCTAGTTAAAGAATCCAGTGGTCCATCCGAAGCTGTTGCAAAATAGATGCTAAGAATTAGTCTTCAACTTCTTTTTCAAGTTACTGCATTATAGGATTAGTGGGGAATAACCCTCATGCATGTTAGCCATGATCTCCAAATAAAGTGCATCTAGAGTAGCTAATAGATTTCTATATAAATGCATTGAACTTTTCTTTCAGTTTTAAGCAGAAAACCGTTCCAACTTTGTGAGTTTATTTTTATTTTTTTCTTGAAGCTTTACCCCGTCTAAGGGTATACATCAACAATCTTCGCGTCCCGACATATTCCACCGTTGGTTGGAGTGTGACAAACACATACTCACATTGGTACCAAGAGTCCCATTACAATTATTCTTTCCAAAGCGTCAAAGTATACTTGTATTTTTAATAAGATATACATCAAATATTCTATAAAACTTAAGTCTTTGATTTCTAATTCCGCATATTTACAAATCTACATCTTGAAATCATTTATTGTTATTATTGTTTGAGCCAAACAGGTACAAAACATGTTAAAAGGGGTTGTTGGCTAAATAAGGAGGCTAGGTCAAGCAGCTAATCGTGAAGAAGAGGAAAACTACAATGGAGATCAATACATCTTCTTTCAACATCTTAAACAATTCTCTACAAAAGGGAACGGATTTAAGTCAGATTAAACCCGCCACAATAATATCTACTAATGTCCAATGTCACAAAATAATCAAACTACTATGTGTTGATTCATTTGTTCGAATCACGTACATGACAGGTTCACAAATGATCAAACTACTATCTCTGAAAACTCTAGAAATGATTGTACCTTATAAGTTATATATATGTGTACTTTAAGGAAAAATGTTAGATGGATATTTGTTTGACGGTTGAGATAAATATGAAATAGAATAGTATTAAGTTTTTTGAAAACAAAAACAAAGTAGCTAAAGAACTATAATAACTTTTGGACTAAATATAGTGTATAGATTTTCAATATAAATCCAACTTTGACCGGCGCCACTTTGACAGCATCTATATTTATCTCGTGATGAAAATATGTCGATTCGCAAATGAGAGTGTGAGTGTGAGTGTGAGTGTGAATTCTCATACCAAGATTGTTTACTGTTAAAACAGAGTAACAATCAATTTGTTATCACCAACTTCATCTTGCTTAGGAAATTACGTTCAATTGATTGATCTCTAAAGACATGTTCAGTTAGCTAGATAAATTGTATGTATTTACATGATATTGATTATAATGCAACATTTATGTTTTCCATGGTTATAAATATAGACAACTTTTATAAGAGTATACATGTTTTCTTCACCATTGGTCATTTGGCTTAATGGTATTGGTGATGAGGGGAAGACTTGGGACTGAGAGGTCACAAGTTCGATCCCTGAGCCTGACAGGTTTTCCACCCGGCCTTTAAAGGAGGTGGTTTTTCCTGGGAATTGGCTCAACTGGTGTGTAAATAGTCTTAGTTGGACGTTCCAAAAAAAAAATACATGTTTTCTTCAGCTGTGTAAAAGAGGGGTGAGCAAATTGTGTATATTGTATTACCTAGTTGTTGGGTTTGTGGAGTCTTGATTGGGCCAATGTTTTGACCCATTTATTTCTTATAACCATGATCTCATCTATACTTATATTCTCATTGTACTCAGTAATTCTCAACAAGAGTGGACAATTTGCAATAAAATAATATGTTTGTTGCAGCCCATAGATGTAGGTCACATTGACTGAACCACGTAAAATCTAGCGATTTCTTTAATTTTCTGCACTGATTGTTTGTTATTGTGGGTGTGGTTGGTTAAGTATCCTAACAAGTAGTATCTAGAGTCTGGTTTTGTATACACACGGATTCACCGTTCGATCAGTCATCGACAGAAGATAGAGTCGGAAATCAGAGGTGTGAAAACAATCACAGAAGAAGGAGATGAAGGGTTCGACAGAAGAAAGGCCGGCTGTCTTTAATTTTCCGCCATTATAGTTGATCGGTGGAGGTTAGCTTTCACGTTCAGCATTTTTTTTTGTGGTGTGTTTGTTTTGCGTTATATGGTCACCATCACGGAGTCTCCAATTATGATCTCCAATGGGCTTGACAATTTTTTTGGTCATGAATTTTATGCTCACCAATAAAGAAAAGTTTGTTCACTATTTAATTTAGGTTTTAAGTTTGATTTTGAGACAGGAGTCTAAATAATCAAATTAAATTATTGGGGGATAGAAAATAATTTGGGTCGAGATATGAGAAGTGTGGTCAGTTATTTTTTTCAAGGACTCCTTGATATAGTCACGAGATTTAAAGTCGGTTTTCTCAGGTGTGTTGTTAATATTTTCTGATTACTTTTCCTTAGACTAAGGAAAAGGATAATGTGCAATATAATAACACTCAAGTTCAGGTAGTCGATTACAGTTTTGTTTGACGCTACTTTCAGTCTTGACTCGATTAGTGAACAGATTGTAGTTTGAGACAATGATTGAGAGCGAAACTTCAAATTGAAAAGCTTGTAAGGAATTTGGATGGTGGAAAAATGTAAATTAAGATTTACTAGTTCAGAAGGGTTTGGACATGGTATTGAGTGAAAGACTAGAGAAGATTACACCGCCTGAGTGGGAGAAGTTAGATAAGAAAGCCAAGGCTGTCAAAGGATGTTGCATTTAACATTCTAAAGGAAACCACGAGAAGGGCATCATGGATGCATTGTCTAATATGTATGAGAAGCCTTCAGCAGCTAATAAAGTTATCCTGATTCGAGAGCTGGTGCAAGAAGACGGTTCAGATACAAATCCTATCAACAATATGAATTCTATTTTGTCCTGACTTGCATTAATATGCATCAAATTCGAGGATGAAGTTTAAGTTCTTCTACTGTTATCATCATTGCCTGACAGTTGGTCTGGAACACTTACAGGGGTTACTAGTTCAGCAGGATCTGAAGGTTTACTTTTGAGGGGATTTGAGTTAGTCTAGGGCTTGGAATGATGTGACATGTTGGAACTGTAAACAAGTGGGGCACTTTAGGAATCAGTGTCCAAATAAAAGAAAAAGGTTAACTCTACATTAGGTTGTGTTGAAGATGAAACGTTAATATGCACCATAGAGAGCAGTGTTGATTCATGGGTCATGGATTCTTGGCTTTATTTCACGCCACCCACATCAATGAATCGTTGCATAATCTAAAGGAAGGTGATTTTGGCGAGATAAGATTGACGAATAATGATATTCTCGATGTTACGGGCATGATTACTGGGTCATGGATTTTGGTGCTTCATTTCACGCTATCCAGAACAGTGAATCATTACATAATCTGAAGGGAAGTGATTTTGGCGAGGTAAGATCGGCGAACAATAATGTTCTCGATGTTACGGGCATGGGTGACTTAGATTTAAATACTTCAGCCGTTTATGGGTTTTGAAAGATGTCAGGGTGATTCCAAGTTGAAAGAAACAGTTGACTTCCATTTGGTAGTTGGATGAATATGAACATGATGTTAAATTCGAAAACGAGCTATAGAAAGTTGTTAAGGGAAATTTAGTTATGCATCAAGGAAGAAATAATGGTTCGCTATACATGGTTAGTTTGTCGTTTGAGGGAAAGACCATCCCAGTTCTAGAAGAAGACTAAAGTTTGGTTCATAGAGTCTAGTGGGCAGAACAATGTTTTTTTAGGGACATAAACCCAGAGCACATGTTAGATTCAGGTTGAATGCATTAGGGAAGGTTCAATAAAACAGGCCAAAGGTTTTCGTGGAAGTTAGAGCACGGGTTGTGCTTTAGTAGAGTTACTAGACGACATGTGTTCTAGTTGTTAAAGCCTCTCTAGTTGATTACCTGCTTAATGTGGATGTAAGGATATGTTTAGGCTTGGCTATTAAATGGTTAGTCAGTGCTCGGGTTTGTGTTAGCTTACGTTAGTTATTAGGCTAGTTTGTGAACTATCTACTAGGCCTAATTGGATTTTCTATAGTGTTAGGCTTTAACCTAGAAAGTCTTGTACGAGGAGGTTGTATGTGGATATAAATACAAACTCCTCGCATCGTTACAAGGGTTGATCACCATAGTGTGTTTTTGAGAGGTCTAAAGAGGAAATGTGAGATTTCGCTAAACTTATAAACAAGAAGGATTTCGGTTCTTGTTCTCTCAATTAGTCTTAAGTACTAGACATATGTGGTTGATCAGACGTGTGAATTTAAAGATTATAGTAAGTGATTACTTATTTTATTATCATCTTCTTCATTGTGTCTTTGAGTTCTTTGATTTGTACTTCATCTATCATCATTATTCTTTCTTTAATCACATCTCTGAGAGGCTTCGCACTCTCACAGGTGCTTTGATATCATGTGAGGATGTTATCGAACCTTATAGCGGATAGTGTTATTTTTCCATAGGACATCTCAGAATATGATAGTTTGTCTCAGTGGGGGCCGGTAGGGATCGAGGATGAGTCAGGAGAACTTCTTTCCATGACTGATATGTTGGCGCTTGGGGGAGCTTCAACGGGCCTTTAGGTTAACAGATGAGAAGGCAGTTGCCACCAGGAAGATTGATGAGGATTACTAGACGTACAAGTGTTATAGTAGATGAAAGTTGAAGATGATTAAGGTCATGTTTGGATAACCATTGAAAAACAACTTATTGACTTAATGGTTTTTCAAAAAAACCAATAAGTTAAAAATATTGTTTGGATAGACCAAAAGCACTTTTTAAAATGACTTTTGAAGAAAGAGTAAAAAGGAGATTTTTAAAAGCACCAAAAACTTGGCTTCTAAACTCCATTTGACTTTTAGACAACAAAATTACCATACTACCCCACAATATAACATGGCCTACCTAATTAATATATAAAGAATGTCCTTTTTGGTTATTTTACACATATAAGCTATTTTCACACCACAAAAGCTAATCCAAACATTTTTTTATTCAAAAGGTATTAAGCTAATAAGCACTTTTACTTAAAAGTGCTTTCGAACTAAAATAAGCACTTCCAAACATACCATAAGCCTCCAAGTGGGAGATTGTTGGGTTTGTGGTGCCTTGATTGGGCTCGGTGGCTTGGGGCCATGTTTTGGGTTGTTTATTTCTTATAACCCTAATTTCATCTCTATTTATATTCTCATTGTACTTGAAGTTCTCACAGCGAGTGAGGTAGTTTGCAATAAAATAATACCATGGTTGCAGCGCATGGATGTAGGTCACATTAACGAACCACGTTAAATATCGCGTGTTCTTTGAGTTTTTGTAGTGATTGTTTGTTATTGTGTGTGTGGTTGGTTGCAAATCATAACAAGTAGTATCTAGAGCCTGGTTTTTTGTACACATGGTTTCACCGTTACATCAGTCGTCAATAGAAGATATAGTCAGAGATCAGAGGTTCGAAAACAATCCCAGAAGAAATAGACGAAAGGTTCTGCGGAAGAAAGGTCGATCGTCTTTAAAAGGAAAATTTTCCGCCATCATAGTTGATCGGTGCAGGTTACCTATCACGTTTTGTATGCTATTTTTTGTGGTGTATTTGTTTTGTATTATGTCATCACCAGTCTTCAGTTTTTTAGTATCCAATATTTTATTGTGGTGTATTTGTTTTGGTTACAGCAAATGCAAATGGCATGCGTAAGCAATTGTCAGGAAACCATTAAGCGTGATGGTACTCCTTGTCAGTTTTTCAGAACACGTGTCAACACGAGGTTTGTTGACGAGACAATTATTCTTTTTCGAATTTTAAATAATAGATCTAAACCGTTTTAAAAGAGGTTTATATCCTTTATCCTCATAAATTCCCCAAATTCTTCTACCCTCTTTTAAATCTTCTTCCGGCACTCCCCTCAATCGTCTTCTTCAGTTTACCTTCCGAAGGTTAGTTTCCCTAGCTTTCTTTAATTTCTTTCCACAATGGCTTCCCCTGTTGTAAAAATGGATGAAGAATCATCGAAACATAACATGCATTCATCTTTTTCGACTTTAAGTCCAAGCGATTTAGATACTTTGATTGAGAAATACCACATCCCGTTATCTCTTCACCCTGTTTTGCCAGAACCCAATGTGTCGATTTTTTCTCTTCAAGATGGCAAAATTGGTATATATGCCGATATGTTTCGATTTGGAAATTATAGGCTTCCTTTTACCAAGTTCTTAATTCGAGCCCTATCATATTTTGGAGTGCATATCTCTCAGATGCACCCTCAAGGACTTTCTCGATTAAGTCATTTTGAAGTCTCCAGTAGGGCTGTAGGTGTATCTCCAAGCATTGTACTATTTAGGGCTTTTTATCGGATAACTATGGCCGGCGATTGGTATACTTTTGAACGCCGCCGTGGAATATCTAGGCTTAGCACCACTCTTCCCCCAAACCCTAGGTCTTGGAAAAACCAGTTTTTCTATGTGGATGATCGATGTATCCCTCCTACCATGAGATGGAGGGAAATTGATGACATTGTACATGATGTTATCCCAGAAGAAAGTGAGTATTCGAAAGTGAACTTTGATCGGTTGGTTAGTGTGGCTAGCCCCATTCGCGAACTTCCAGAATGCATATTGCTTGTTTCTAGGATTAGCAAGGCTTGGTTTGAGCCGGAATTGTGGCCAATTTTACAGTATCACCAAAGGGGTAAGCCTTACACTTGCAACTTTTAACAATAAACCGTGTATACTAACATAGTTATATATATATTTTTTTTTCAGAAATGGAACTGTATAATGCTCTGGGTTTGAAGAGTTTTTCCGGCTTGGAATTGTCTGCAGAAAAGATTGATGAAACTACAGTACCATTTCTCGATCAAACTTCATCTTCTTTTTACGAAATTCGTCCTGAAGCAGAGACCATGGATGTCGATGGTACAAGTGTGAATGAGGGTAATCAGGAAACTTTGTCTATTGAGGACATGTATGATCAAATTGTTGGTTCAAAAATTGAAGAAGCCCCATCTGCGATCTCTTCGCAAATGAAAGTTCTCCCAACAAATAATATGGGTGAAAAAGAAAGGGACATTGCAAGTGATGCCACTGTTATCACCACCATGTCTCATGTTACTAAAGGAAAAATGCTGAAGCGTCCTCCTAAACCTCATGCTGGAAAGGATGTTCATAAAAGGAAGTCTCCACGATTGATTACTCAATCACCTTCAAAAAGCACTTCCGGAAGGATGGAAATGATTGATGATGATATTATGGCAAATACCGCTGAAACACCGGTAACCCCTCCTTATGATAAGGAATTTAATATTTCCGATTTTTTGCTAAATTCTCCCGATGTAACCGATCAAGCTTTAATTAACACCCCTCTTTTGCAGAACATTCAACCATCTTCCTCTGTTGTTGCTAAAACTTCCAGCTCATATTCCCTTTCTCAATCCTTTCCCCTACTTGGTGTCCCCACTTCCAATTGGCTTAAAAAAGACATTGAACTAGTCAGCATGAGGACAAGCTCAGCCAAGGAATTTTCACATGCATCTGCTACTGAGCCTTTTATTCCCAAGTGGGATGTGTTATCAAGTCAGTCATGCAAAGATCCGTCAGTTGCCAAGAAACTTTCTCTTCTAAGTAGCACACCAACAGACGTGTCAAGCGTTCATCAAGTCCCTCATGAGGTATTTGCCAATGAATTCATGACATCTCATGCGAAACAGCAGAATTTGGTGGCAGATTTGTATGAAAGATGGATAATTGCTGAAGCTAAAGTAGAGGAACTTGCAGAATCTCAGAAGAGGCACATGCTCTCTAAACTGAATTCCAGCTCCATTGATGTGCAAGTGAAAACCAACACTTTACTGGGTGAAGTGGAGAGTTTGAAGATGCATAACCGAAAATTGGTTGCCCTTGAACAAGAAGCGAAAAGAAACTTGAAACAAGCCCAAGACAATGAACTTGTCTTAAAAAATCAATTTCTGGAAGAAAGAAACAAGCTTGAAGAATCAGTGAATGATGTTAAGAAAGGTAATGTATTCATATCCTTTATTATTTCAAAATCATCTTATATAAGTTTTAAGCAACATTAATTTGTATTAAATGTCCTTATTTACAGAGGTAGAAAGGTTAGAGGAGACTATGAAAGCCATGACTGCAGAAAGGGAGGTTTTACAGTCTGATAACAAAACTTTAAAGGACAAAAGCAAGTGGCTCATTGCTGAAGGTCTTGGCCTACTTGCAAAAAGAGTTCACTCAGAAGTAATCCCTATGGCTTTAAGTCTTAACCAAGCTGTGAATGCTGTGGGTTTCAATGAAGGCATCAAATGTGGACTTGCACATGCATCGAAGAATGAGGTGGACATCAATTCTTTCAAGGAATACGATGCCAGTGCACGTGACAAAGTACTTGACCGCTTGAAATCTCTTCAATCCATGACTTTCAACATCATAGAGCAAGTGTCCCAGTTGGATATGTCTGATTTAGAGAAGATGAAAGAAATGCTGAAACCTGTCAACAGTTCCAAGCCTACCTCCTCTTCAGGTAATTAAAGTTGGTTTATAATCAACTTTGTCTTTTGTGGAAACAGTTATTCTCCAAAGTCCACCTATGCAGTGGCATCTTATACAATTTACTTTTCTAATGTTTGGTATGGTATGGAATATTTGATTACTTTCGTATGTTAGTTGTGCATGTGTTTGCACTTCTAACCTTGGAACAATATGGCTAATGGACTTACCACTTTTTAGTATTGGAAATGATATTATGCTTGTTTTAGGAACATTATGGTATCTTTAACAATTAGCGCTTAAACTTCATGATCTTTTTCGTAAAATTGCTTTGTAGCCTGCCTTATGAATAGTACATTTGCGGTAGAAATGTAAGTTATACACTTACGTTTGCAAATGGGGTTTTAACCATTCTTTGTTATAGGTCTTATGATGGTTTTATTATTTCATGTTATTGTACAGCTTTTCCTTAATGCACATTGTCTAATTTTATATAAATATCAGACTTTAAAGGATATTATGAATCCCTCTTCATAAATATTATGACCCAAACTTTTGGTGAAATTTTTATAAATCATAGGATAAATCCAACATATGTGTTTCCCTCCCATGAAATGCGTCCACCTCATAGAAGTACTAACCCCATAAATATTGAATCACCTTACTCGTTACATATTTTCACGTATAGTTATAGATCATTTCTTTATGGTATTCTCTTCTTACATTCTTTGGTAAGAAATGATTAACCCGATCGCTTGGATGGTTAATCCACAAGTCCAATTTTTACAAATTAAATCATAAAATGGCACTTGCGACCCTCGGGGTGCTCAATAGGAAGGATTATAGATGTTATTCCTGAATGAGTTGGCCTTCACCCCTTAGGCTTTTGTTAACAAATTTATGTTAACAAGGTGTCCGGCCTGATCACCTCTTCTTAACATGCACTCTTTTCTCATAGAGACAGTTAAGGACAAGATGAAATCATAACTTCATCTTGGGTTATTATTTCTTTCCTAAGAGATAATAACTCAACTCTACCATCAAAGAGTTCTACATAACTTGCTCATCTTATTGATAAGCGATTTAATGGACCATGTGTTTATGAAAAAGCGCACTTACATATGTTCATGTGCATATGAAATATATAAATGATGTTAAGCATACTCATAATTTTGCAATTGAGATGTTATTTCTTTAAGAAAACCATGTTCCATATTCGAAATACAAGCAACTCCATAATTCTAACAACATTCCAACATCTAGTTACATATAGCACTTTCGGAGGTGAATTCCATTCCAAGCTCTTACAAGTTCAGTCCCATCAATTTGTTTAAGTATATATGATCCGTTTCCTATAGCTTTCTTAATGATATACGGACCTTCCCACTTGGGGGACATTTTCCCCAACGGAAGAGCATGGCTAACTTCATTGTTTCGCAAAACATATTCTCCTTCCTTATACTGGTGCACTTTTGCCTTTGCGTTATAATATTTAGCCATTTCTTTTTTATACCTACTTTCACGTATAGCTGTGATCTCTCTTCGCTCTTCTAAGAAATCCAAATTGGTTCTCAGCGCTTCTTCATTATCCGTCACTTGCATTTGCAAACGATAACTAGGCATCCCTATTTCAGCAGGTATAACTGCCTCAGTTCCATACACAAGACTAAATGGCGTTTCACCGTTACTTGTTTTTGGCATGGTTCGATGTGCCCACAGCACATGTGGTAATTCATCAACCCAGCTTCCTCCATACTTTGCCAATCTCATCTTTATACCCTCAACAAGACTTCTATTTGCCCTTTCCACCTGACCATTTGCTTGCGGATGTGCAACTGACGTAAAGATCTGATTTATATGAAGCTCTTCACACCACTCCGCAAATGGATTTCCAGCGAACTGTTGCCCGTTATCAGTTATGATGTACAAGGGTAAACCAAACCTACATACAATGTGTTCCCACACAAATCTTTTCACCTGTTTTCCAGAGATGTTAGCTAAAGGTTTTGCTTCAACCCATTTCGTAAAATAATCAATAGCAACTATGAGAAACTTTACTCCACCACTTGCGACCGGAAATGGCCCTACTATATCCATACCCCACTTCTGAAATGGCCAAGCAGATGTCACAGGGATAAGCTCATTTTTAGCTCGCATACTTACTGGAGCATGTATTTGACATGCTTGGCATTTTTGAAGTTCTTCAAAGGTACTCCTATACATTCCTGGCCAATAATAGCCAAGACCCATAATTTTTGCCACCACCATTTTAGCTCCTGCATGAATACCGCAAATTCCCTCATGCACCTCTCTAACAACCCATTCTGCTTCATTCGGTAACAAACATCTCAATAAGGGACCTAGAAAACTTCTTCGATACAAAACATCATCTTGCATTTGATATTGAAGTGAATTTACTCTTACTTGTCTGGCTTGTTCTTTGTCATCTGGAAGTTCCCCTTTTGTCAAATATTTTATTATTGGCCACATCCAACTATCTTCATATTTTTGCACATCCGCTGTTAGCTTCAGATTAACAGTAGGAACTTCCAACAATTCCACTCTAATTTCCTTTGCAAGGTGTTCAAATGCCACAGATGCTAATTTACTTAGAGCATCCGCTTTCCTATTTTGACTTCTAGATATATGTAATACTTCGCATTTGTCAAAACTCTTTATGAGCTCTTGCACTTGCTCCAAGTATAACGCCATATATTTTCCTTTTGCTTCATATGTACCGGCAATTTGACTTGCCACTAACAGCGAATCCACGTATGCCATCAACTGCTTAGCCTTCATCTTTTTGGCCAACCTCAATCCTGTCGAAATTATCAATTTTAACAGTTGTTAATGTCGCTTCTAAAAACAACTGCATATGCAAATGTATATTTTAACGCAAGCGTATGCGCATCTGAAAATACTTCTTCAGATGCATTTGCTTAAAAGACGCATGAGTATTTTATATACTCATACTCATGCCCCCCCCCCCCCTTTTTTTTTTTTTAAACAAATTTTTTGTCCTGACCTGCTAGCAACGCTTCATACTCTGCTTCATTATTCGAAGTTGCAAAGCCAAATCTTATCGCATATGTCAATTCATCCCCCTCAGGACTTTTCAAAATTAATCCTGGAAAATAGAAGGATTGATTAATAGATCACAAACCAAAACATATGCCAATGTTATAAGTAAGAAATACTTATGATGAAGTTTTACCTGCTCCTGACCCATCGGAATTGGATGATCCGTCCGTATGCAAGATCCATATCCTTTCAGTGGGTTCAGGGACAGAAACACAATTTACATTTGCTCCCTCTGGTACTTCGGCTAGGAAGTCAGCTATCACTTGGCCTTTAATTGAAGTGCGTTGTTTGAATTCAATATCAAAGGGTCCCAATTCAATAGCCCATCTCACCAATCTTCCCGACATCTCAGGCTTTCTTAAGATGTTTTGGATAGGAAAAGAAGTATAAATGATAATAGTATGAGCCTGAAAATATCTTCTCAGGCGACGAGTTGCTTGTACCAATGCTAAAACTACCTTTTCCACTATCGGATATCTTGTTTCGTAATCCTTTAACATCTTACTAACATAATAAATTGGGATTTGTTTTTCTTCTCGTTCCACCATCAATACAGCACTAACAGCATTTTCAGTTACCGCCAAATACATCACCAATTTTTCCCCCAACTTTGGAGCAGTTAAAGTAGGAAGTGTGATAAGATCCATTTTTAAATCTTCAAAGGCCTTATTAGCCTCGAGTGTCCATTCAAAATGGTTTCCTTTCAAACTCTCTTTTAGTACTTTTATAAACGGAACTGTTCGTTCTGCTGCTTTCGAAAGAAACCTATGTAATGCAACCAATCGACCATTTAAAGTCTGAATATCTTTAAGAGTTTTTGGTGGAGACATTTCCAACACTGCCTTTACTTTTCCCGGATGTGCCTGTATTCCATTATTATTTATCAAAACTCCCAAGAATTTCCCTTCCTCCATAGCAAACGAACACTTCTTAGGATTTAACTTCATGTTAATTCTTCTTAAATTTCCAAATGTTTCCTCAATATCCTCAATCATGTCTTTTTCTTCACAACTTTTGATAACTACATCATCAACATATGCCTCCAAATTTCTTCCCACTTGTGCTTGGAAAGTCTTATCCATCAATCTCTGATATGTTGCACCAGCATTCTTTAAACCAAAAGGCATCTTTTTATAACAAAAAAGGCCTTCATTTGTAATAAAAGCTGTTTTATCCTCATCCTCCACAGCCATAGTGATTTGATGATATCCTTTGTATGCATCAAGAAAACACTTCCACCTATACCCAGCCAGAGAATCGACTTTAAAATCTATCTCCGGCAAGGGGTAACAATCTTTAGGACATGCCTTATTTAGGTCTTTAAAGTCTATACACATACGCCAGGAACCGTCTGGCTTTTTGACCAAAACTGGGTTTGCAACCCAAGTTTGGTAATGTACTTCCCTTAATATTCCGGCTTCGACAAGTTTATCAACTTCGCTTTTTATAACTTCATTTCTGACCTTGTCAACAATTCTCCGCTTCTGTTGTACTGGCTTGACACCAGGATAGACATTAAGGTGATGTTCGGCTAAATGTTTCGGAACACCTGTCATATCCGATGGTTCCCATGCGAAGATGTCAACATTTCTTTTTAACAACTCAAATAACTTCTCCCTATATTCACCTTGTAACTTATTCCCTACTTCTATGACTTGATCCGGAAATTTTTCATTTATGACCCACTTATCCTTTGTTAACACATCCTCTTGAATCACTTTAATGCCCTCTTTATCAGGCTTGTTCACCATTGCTATATGCATTTCCACATCCGATTCTACAGTTGCAATTCCAGCAGGTGTGGGAAAACGAACCATTCCATGTGGTATTGACACAATAGCCCCTATCATTTTCAATCCAGGTCTTCCTATAATGACATTGTGTGGTGACGGAGTTGCAACTATCACAAATGTCAGCATTACTTCTCTAAAAAACTTATCATCACCAAAGATTACAGGCAAAGTGACCTCACCCATAGGGTGTACAATTTCCCCCGAAAAACCAATTAAAGGTGAATTATGAGGCTTCAGTTTGTTTTGCACATCCGGTCCCATTTTCCGAAAACATGATTCATACATTATTTCAGATGCACTTCCTGTATCAAGATATGTTCTTTTTACTAGGAATCCAGCAATTCCAACAGTAATAACCACGGGGTTTTCTTTTGCATCTTCTCCTCTTACAGGGGGGAATATAATTTCACACATTTTCCAAGCCTCATCCTCTACCTTTGTTCGCACATTCCTATGCCATGTGTTAGGATGTTGTCTGATCATCCCAATGACATTTTTTGCATTTGCAATAGGACGGCCCTCTTGTATATTTTTTACCAAATGAGACAACTTTCCAGATTTAATAGCTTTATCTATTTCACTTCGCAAATGCCGACAGTCATTTGTGTCATGACCTCTGTCCTTATGGAAATCACAGTATTTTGTTGTATCTGCATTTGCACCCAAACGTGTTCTTTGAGGTGTAGCAAATTGTATCTTTTCTGTTGTCAAAATTTCACTAGGGGTTTTAGTTAACATTGGGAACTCTTCCGCCTTCGCCTCCCAATTTCTTTTATTTCTTCCAAAATTTCCATCCCTTCTTTTATCGTATGGTTGCATTCTATACTTTCCCCAAGATAGGTTTCTCTGTGGGTAAGTATTTTCATTTGATCCAACACTTTTAACATTTGCATTTGCACCCTTTGAGGATGGCTTATGAGTATTTATTCCTTGAATATTTCCCGAAGCACTTCGCCCTTTGACATAGACTCGCACTCTATCCATCAACACTTCCATGGTTTTAGGCAAGTCCTCATGTAGTTTTTCTACTAAATGTGAATGTCTCACCCCATGACAAAAACCAGAGATCCTCAACTGGTCCTGGGCACCAACTATCTTCATGGTCTCATTATTAAAACGAACCACAAAGTTTTCGAGACTCTCATCATTCCTTCGCCGAATATTATGAACTTCAGTAACTTCTTTAGTACATTTTCGCTGCTGACTAAATTGTCGTAAAAACTTTTCTTTCAAATCCTCAAATCCTACAATTTGAGCGTTGGGCAACGAATCATACCATACCCTGGCAGCCCCCGTAAATGTTTGAACCAACATGTGGCACCACGTTTCCTCTGACCAGCATTCCAAACGGGCCGCTGACCAAAAATCAAATACATGATCATCAGGATCTGACAAGCCTGCATACTTCTTTACAGAAGTAGGCATTTTCAATTTCTTCGGAAATTGTGCATTAGCAATCCAGTTAGCAAACTTCGACTGCTCTTGCATTGAAGGTGGGAAATATGGCACAAATATTTTTGTCACTCCTGAAACATTCATACATGGAGTATTAACCTCATGAAATATATGCCTTTTTTTTACAAAGGGCTTTCCGACATTATTTTTAAGTAATCATTAATCTCATACTCATATGAGCTTCTTCTAAGAGGATAAGCGCATGTGCAAATGCTCAAAGTATTGACACTTGCAAATATAAGGCCTCGCATGAAGGGCTTTTTGTCAGCACTTGCATAAGCGTCTAAAATGTTAGGCGTTCGCCAGGATAGGCCTCGCGCGGAGGGCTTTTTTTTTTATAAACGCTTATGCACCGCAAAGGCACATTTTCAGTTTACCTAAATTACATATGCGTATGCATTATACCACATGCCCTTCCCTCCCTTTTTTTTATTAAAAAAGGATTATAACGCGTAAAGTACACGCATGTTATATATTTTTGATTCTTATGAATTTTCCTATCATATCTTCAAATCTTCATCTGATTCCCAGAATTGCGCGCCATTTTCAATGAATATTCAAAAATTCAAACGGCACATCTTCAAATCTTCATACAATTTTCTGGAAATCGTTGACTTAATCCATATTCCAATAGTTATTTCAAATTCATTTATTTCTTAAATGAATTTCAAACAACGCGTCGATTTCATACAATTCATTATGAATCAAAAATATTCTTATGAATGTCTTCATAATTGATGACTAAAATTCTCGATTATGATAATTAATCAATATAAAAGCTGAATCTAAACAACTATTCCATCGACAAAGTTACCTGGAGATGCCGGTGTCTTAATGAGGACCGGATCATCCTCAGGATCATCTAGAACACTGTTCTGATTTGTCATTTTTGGCACATCACGCTCAGGAGTAAATTTGAGCTTTGTTCGAACCTCCTGAAGCCACAACTCTCGATCCTGCTTATCTTTCAATTTTCGCAGGACCTCCAAATTTCGTATCAGGAATTCGTCATCAAATTCACTTAAAACATCAGAACTTCGCAACGGATCATCGCCTTCTCGCTGATCCTTCATCGAACCAACAATGCCTTTTTCGTGACTTGAAAACGAAAACATTGAAGGTTTCTTACTAAATTCTCCACCAGATCCTTTGGAGCTCATATTGACCTTCCCTGCGCTCGATGATGTGAACACAGTGTTCTTCTTCGCTGAATCACCAACTAATTTCTCCATCCTTTTTCCAATTCAATTAATACACGGATGGCGCCAATTGATGAAGAATAAAATCCCACTCGTACGTAAAATGAAATTCTAGACCTCACTATTGAATTTATGAAAAGAAATAGGAGAGAATTAGGGATCAAGAAGGTTTTTATTGATTGAAGTCATGTGTACAAGTTTAGGATGTAGAGAACAAAACACACACTAAAGGTGTAAAATCTCTCTTTTTCCAGAAGTCCCTATTCTGATTCATGAATGCTCTATTTATACTAATAAACTTGGTCCGCAAGTTCCTTAGTATGAAATGGATGCACTTGCTGCTGGCTCCGTCGCAATTGCATCCTGTTGTTTCGGAGATATCTTAGCTTAGTTGTCGCCTTCGATTTATCCTCGCTGCTTCATTTGCATATCCGATTCTGACCTTTCCTCATCAGTATTATATCATCACCAGTCTTCAATTTTGGTTATGAGAAAAGTGGATTAAACACCAAATTAGTGTTGTAGTAGTGTTAATTGATCATATTTATAGTTATGATAGTGTAGTTGTAATTGATCATATTTATAGTTATGATAGTGTAGTTGTAATGAAAAACCATGAATATGATGTTCAATGTGGAATTTTAGTATGTTTGGTGAATTTATGAAATATTTGTTGAAGTATGCGATTATGATGGTTAAATGTTGATAAGAAAGATGAAATTCCACTAGATTGAATGAAAGTTGGATTGGTGGTGAAATAATTTGAAAGATTAGTTAAAATCATGCCTTAATGGGTTGTACCCTTGGCTTGATAAGTTGCACATTATGTGTATAAGCTTTTATGCACACCAAGTGTTTGATGAAATGCCTAAGTGGAGTTAAGTACTTGAATTCATGACTAATTGTAGTACAAACACTATTTAGAAGCATGACTTATGAGTGGGCATAACTATGAATTGCGATGTATGTTTAACAAGTGAATTGATGCATCTAAAGTTAAGAAATGGTGGGTTATGGTTAACAAGCATAACCTATTTGGTATTATGTGCATAACTAGTGGTACATATGCTATGTATGTGCTAAATGGTGCTAACTGTGGTGGTTATCATGTGTATATGCTAGTGGATTAGAACTTTTTATGTTATATGGATGATTATGTGATTAAGTGGATGCTTATGTTTAAAGGCAGTTTGACTTTTTAAAAGTTAAAAGGCTTGAAAATGATGAAAATGACATGTGTGGTAAATGACCCATAATATGTAATAACCATGTTATGAAATGACTAAATAATCACTTTATAAATAAGAACATGGTAATGTTGGTTGTTGACAAGCTAGGTGAGGAGCTTGAAGAAATGGGTCATGTGGATGAAATGGCAATGAAGGCTCGGGTTGACTTCTAAGTAAGTAAATCTTACACCCTTACTAGTGAATTTCACATTATATACATAGGAAGGTGTACCATGTAGTTAAAGGTTACAATGTGTTGAAGTAAAGAAGTGGATGTTGAATATAATTTATATGTGGAAGCATACCTATGTGTTAGAGTCTAAATGTGACAAGTAAACATATGAGTAGTAATGCTTAAATTGAAATCACAGGTCGTATTGCAAGAGAATTCTAGCAAGTTGTTTTGATAGTAGAGGATATCTCAATGATAGTTATTACATATCATGAGTTGTACTAATGATGTTGATATGTGGATTTATAAGTGGAAGTACATATATCAGGAATTGGCAAGGTTTATGCATAAACATCAAATGAATGGTGCCTATTGCATATAAAGGAAGAAAAAGTATGAGGCTTATAGCTTATTTGAACTAATGTAGCATAGAAAAAGGTATGTATGAACTAGTTCATCTTAGAAAAGCTTTCTTAGTTGTTACAACTAGTATGAGTTGTCATGTGGCTAAAATTCTAGTTAAATACCCGTGATGGGAAGTTACAACTTGTCAAATAGAAGAATGAAATTGTGGAATTAATGAATGTGGCAATATGTTAAACTATGAAAGAAGTATTCCCAATTTAGTAGACTTGTATTTGGCCTTACAAAGTGTGAACTGAACCAAGTGGGTCAACGGGTTGAAATTTGGAAAATTTGTTGAATTGATGGTAATAGTGTTATATTTATCTATTATGATGTAGTAATATGTTTAAAAAGTGGGTGCAAGTGAGTTGGAAGGTGCTCGGGTTGATCCCAAACCTTAGTGGTGGTATATAAACCAAAATCTTGAAAAGTGGGTGTTAATGACCAAAGAATCAGCTAAGTATGAAAATGCATCAGACCTGGAAGCCTTCTGTCCGGGGGGTCTCCTCGTGCCATGCGACTTGGGTGGTAGAGGGGCTCGCTACACACGACATGGGTGGAGGCACACGAGAGATAGATATCGAACCATTGCGACACGCGAGGGCCTCAGTGGACTTTTAATTGTTGTTTTTGGTGGTGAATTAAATTCCATGTTGGATATTAATGTGATTGTTACATGAACACTAACACGTTTTGGTGTTTATGGTAGGTAAACATGGTGACTAGATTACGAATGCGTCAAGGTATTGTGAAGGACCGAACACATGGAAGGATGACGCTGAAGATTAGCTCGTTCTGGACATTATTGCCAGGTCTTGCTTTGAAGAACGTAGAGTGGGAACTCAAGTCTTGGGATTTGATTATACGTAAAAAGAATCGATGGTTATATCACTCATTACATTAGTGGTCAATCATAAACAAATGATTAAAAGTTGAGTTGTATTAAATTAAGTAGAGTACATTAAGTGTGTTTATGTTGGTTTTAAACCGATTGCACTACAATTAATTAAGTTCTTGTTGGTTTTATACCAATAGTTGCATTTTTAAATCAAGTTGTGTTCTTTTTAAAGAAAAAAAAATGAGAAATAATTTTCACTGCAAACTTAAACACTATTGGGTGTATACATAAAGTGGGTGTTACATTCCCATACATTGTTAGTTACCGTTTGAGAAAAAGACCATCCCAGTTCAAAAGAAGACCAAAGTCCAGTTCCAAGAGTCTAATGGTAAGAACAAGGTTTGTTTTGCAAGAGATAAACCCAGAGCCACATGTCAGATTCAGGTTGATTGCACTAGGAAATATTCAATAAGATAGGTCAAAGGTTTTCGTGGCAATGGGAGCACTGGTTGTGCTTTAGTCAGAGTTACCAGAGGATAGTTTGTTAAGAGAACTTGTGTTCTAGTTGTTAAATCCTCTCCGGTTGATTACCTGCTTAATGTGGAGAGTGTTATTTGTTCTCAGGGCATCTCAGGATCCGAGCAGTTTGTCTCAGTGGGAGCCGGTAGGGATCAAGGATGAGTCAGGGGTAGTTCTTGCCATGACTGATATGTTGGAACTCGATGGAGCTTCAACGGGCCTTCAGGTTAACTGATGTAAAGGCCGTTGTAGCCAAGAGGTTTTACAAGGATTAGTAGACATACAAGTGTTAGAGCAAATAATAGTTGAAGAAGATCAAGCCTCAAAAAGGGAGATTGTTGGGTTTGTAGAGACTTGATTGGGCTCGGTGGCCTTGGCCCATGTTTTGGCCCGTTTATTTCTTGTAACCCTAATCTCATCTCTATTCATATTCTCATTGTACATGTAATTCTCATCACGAATTAGGCAGTTTGCAATAAAACAATACCCTGGTTGCAGCCCATGGATGTAGATCACACTGATCGAACCACGTTAAATTTTGCGTATTCTTTAATTTTTCTGCGGTGATTGTTTGTTATTGTGTGTAAGGTTGGTTATGCATCCTAACACTAGTGTCCATAGTAAGTAAGAAGTTACCTGTGGCATATCAACCGAGTACTTGATATTATCAAACGTAATGCAATGTGGTTCAAATGGAAGTACCATTCCTCTCTTCTTGTTTGCATCTTCTTCGTGCCCCATCGATGATACTTCCCCACCATCTTCTTCTCCCAGAGAATTGGATTGCATTTTCTCAAATGCTATAAAGTTCATTACAAATGTCACACAAGGTTATTCTGACACAAAGGAGTTATAAAGGTTGAAGAACTCACAATTGAGAAATTTTAACGCTAGAGCATAACACAAATTGAAGATTAAAGTGAAACCAACCAAAGCCGCGACAGCTATCCAATACCAGTAAGTTTCTGCATACAATCCTCGGTATTTAACTATGAATTTTCCAAGTGTTGTATTCATGTAAGGCTAGGACATGGAAAAAACATACAATCTCAATAAATAAGTTGGATATCCAAATATGAAACAATATAATATATGCATTAAATAATTTATAGTTACCTTTTTAAATTTATGTCCAAGATATTCATTTACCACTATTCCATTCATTGCATACATCATTGGTGATGACCAGTATCCCCAAATCCACCATTTTTTTACATCATCTTTAGAAAGAAAAACACTTTCATTAGTACACCATTTGAAAGACTAGAAATTCAAAACCAATGATATGTTTATGCCAAAATAGGTTATCACCATGGTTTAAGACGAATCCACCCATTACAAAGACTAGGAGAAGTGTAAATGAACCAAATGTGTTTGCAACAATCATGTTGCGACCCGCAGAACCAATGAATCGGAACAATGCAGAAGACATCTGGTTAGTAACTACAAGTAGTAAATATTGTTTGAGGAACCTGTAAAAAAGGTAATTAAGTTATATATCTAACAGAAAACTACCTAAAGTAATGACAAAGTCATTAAGGACACATGCATCTTGTAGTTTTATGAACTACCTCCAAATATTAGGATCAAATCCTATAACATAGTAAGTGAGAGTTGTCCAAATTCCGGCTTCATAAAATGACACAGGCATCTTGACAAACCACGTCAGAAGAGCATACACCCATGTCGGATAGAATAAGAAATCTCGTTGTTTGTAGAACACCGGAAGTTTTGCAATTAACATTGGAATCTCAGCCATCCCATTTAACATGATGATGGTGACACCGAAAAACAACGCACCAACATATAACCCTCCATCATCGATACCACGTCGATGCATGTTAGTTCGAAAGTAAACGGTCATAGTGACAAGAGCCATGAGAGTTATCTAAAACCAAAAGTGTTAATCATAAAGTCAATACACATCTCATTAAGTTCTAATGGAAATAAACTAATTCTGGTGCAATTTTACCTGGACTGCTTTGAAGATGTAGACAAATGAGTTTCTCTTCATCAACAACACTTCCCTATCAAAGCAAGCTTTGAAAAGCTCCTTCTGGTTTGTTCCATACTTTTCTTTTGTAAGAGCAGCGGGGTGGCTTTTGCTTTTATCATATGGGGTTGCAAGTTCATTTGCTAGTCTTCTTCCGACATGAAATGATTTGTATGCATCAGCAAATTCCTTAGCTGTTACATATCTATAAGGTTGGTCTCTTATCATCCAGTATTGTTTTTGGTCTTTCTTTGATGTCACCTAGAACACAATTGGAGCATTACATAAATTTTGATCCATGAAAAGTTACATAGCTCGCGACTTGCTCATGTAAGGACTTCATATGCCACACAAATCATATTTTTGGGCTCCAATTTTTATTTTCTACAACTCTTTAAGATTTTCTCATGTTCAATTTCATTCTTTTGTGATGTTAATTTTGCAGAGGGGCTTTTATTATCCAAGTTCTATCTTAGTTAGGAGATTCGAAAGTGTTTTCTGTAGGAATTAATCATGACCGGTCAGGTTATGCAAGTCGGGTCAAAGAAGATGGATACGGGTCAGCAAGAATTTTAGATTAAGTCACATGTTTTTAATGTTTTAACGAGTCATGGGTAGTTAGTTAGTGAGTCAAATTAGTGGGTTAGTGGATTCCTATTCTTTAGGTGCAAGTTTATTTGTCTCCTATTTATGTATGTTGATTGAAAGAATGAAGTGTGGAAAAGTTTAAAGCATAAAAAAAAGCCTAAGTCCTTTTATGAGTTAATAAAGAAAGTCTTTAAGCAAAACAAATCCTTGTGTATGTGAGTTTGACTGAGCTTTTCAATTCCATGATTGGGACCTGGACCAGCATTTGGTATCAGAGCAAGGTCGAGGGAAAAGGGTCTATTTGAGAGTCGTTATTCGGAAGGAGAGGGAGCAACCCTCTTGGCTATGAGGCTGAAAACGAAGCAACAGCCCTTTGGTGTAAAGAAAGTAATTAAATAGCAAAAAGATAAACTAATTACGCCTTGGTGATCAAAAGAAAGAAGCCAATAATCTGTGTTGTCCAACGATTAAAGTAGAGAAGGACATATGTGTGATCCGGATGTGAATCCGTGATTGGTCTGTGTGATCTAGAAGAAAAAATAACATGTGTGGTTCGAAATACAAAAGATCCATCTTTGTGGTGGTAAGAGTCATTTTTGTGTGAAATTGAGTAAAGCACGAGATGTGTACGTAACTGAGTGTTGCAGCCGCGAGAAAAGAAGAAGAAAGGATTTGTGTGATTCTATACAGCAAAACAAAGACATGTGTGGTGATAGCAGGTAAAAGAAAAAAAAGGATGCTTATTTCCTACTTGCCTTTATGCACATGTGTGTCTAAGTAAAAAAGTCAAAGAAAGCAAATATATCACTAAATTGTAGTGTTAGGTTCTCTATGAGAAAAAAAGTGTCTATTTTGAGGCTGATTTCCAATATTTGGTACAAGAACTATGAATCAAAAGCAATGAATAAAGCAAAAAAGTAAGTTGTTGAATCAAAAGCAAGCAAGCACGGAAGTTTGGTAAATGAAGAAAGTGTAACGAAGCAAGTTGAAGAGAAAGAGACAAGATCAATGTGTTCTTAAAGCAAATAGCAAGAAAAGAACTTAGTGTGGTTCAATTAAGAAGGAAGAGGAAAAATCAAAATCAAGATTAAAGGGGTGACTGTAGGTATTAATCTTGTTCGGTCGGGTTATGCAAGGTGGGTTAAAGAAAATGGATAAAGGTCAGCAGGGATTTCAGATTCATCACATGTTTTTAATGTTTTAATGATTCATGGGTCGTTAGTTAGTGAGTCAAAGTAATGGATTAGTGGATTCCTATTCTTTAGGTGTGTAAAATTTTCTCCTATTTATGTATGTTAATTGAATGAAAGAAGTGTGGCAACGTTTAAATCATAAAATAAATAAAAAAGCCAAGTCCTTTTATGAGTTAATTAAGAAAGTTTTTAAGCAACAACAACTACTTGTGTATGTGAGTTTGAGTGAGCTTTTCACTTGTGTGATTGGGACTTGAACCACCATTTTCAAATTTTCATAAAGACACTTAACATACACAATACTTACTTCTTGCATGAAATCGGCAATGTTTTTCCTTTCTGGGCATTTGAAACCCATAAATTCAAAAAATTCAAGCACGTTTTCACGCGGGCCCTTATAAACAATCTTTCCATCACTCAGGAGTAAAATTTCATCAAATAAGGCGTACGTCTCTGGTGCAGGCTGAAGAAGAGATATGAGAGCAGTTCCTTCAAGAATATGAACATATTGTCTTAGGGAATTCACTATTTGAAAAGTTGTAGAACTATCCAAACCAGTAGATATCTCATCCATAAGTAGAACCTTCGATGGTCCAACAATCATTTCACCTGTAAAATTTCACCGAACTAGTAAAAATATCTACAAAGCAAAAAGTATATACACGCATCCCTTTATCTTTAAAAAAAGTACCTGTTGTAACACGCTTTTTTTGCCCACCAGATATACCCCTTATCATTCGATTCCCTACCAAGGTGTCAGCACACACATCTAACCCCAATATCTGCTCAAAAGCAATGTTTTAAAACTTTTTGCAAGTTGTTTTTCAATTTTGTGTTATTTTCAATTGCTTTCATTACAGAAAACAAAATATAGCATACCTTGAGTGTATAATCTGTGACTACACTAGCCTCTTGACCTTCTGATGCTGCTGCCTGGTTTATAATTATTAATTACAACATCATTTATATGAATAACACCGTTGTCTCATTATACAACACTTACTTAAATGGTGCATGTTTTCAACCCATTGTAAAGGTGTGTTTCTTCTTAGTTCTTTCAACAAATCTACTTATTCTATTATTTTTGGTTTATTTATGTTGGGATCAACAAGTGTGTAAAACTATATACTAAAAAGTTGTTATACTCGATCTATTAATACATATAGGATGAGAAAACGACGTGATTAAATTCTAAACTCCGTAACTCTTCTGTAAACAGTTTCTAACCATTAGATTACATAATAGTCTCTTCTAGTTAATTAAATACATAAAGAGACCCTAATATATACTTATTACTGTTTAGATAAATAATCTCAAAACTTTAACTTAGGTGAATCATCAGGATTTTGATTAATCGGCGTTTTGAGCTCCTAAAGAAAATTGATGATATTGAAAAACCTTTGTTGGAGGATTTAGCGCAAAAGGCTAAAATCAAATGGGGTAAATTCGGGGACGAAAACTCAAAGTTTTTTCACGGTATGATTAATTATAAGAGACATCAAATGGCCATTAATGGGTTAAAATTGAATGGTGTGTGGTTAGATAATCCCAATGATACTAAAAATGTGTTTGTCAATTAGTTTACCAATAAATTCAAGAGGGGTAATGATCTAAAGGTGGTGAACAGAAGCAACAGGTTTCGATCCATTTCTGAAAAATCAAGATTTGCGTTAGAAGCAATTATGTTTCTTTATGAGATTAAGGAGGCTATTTGGGATTGTGGTTCCGAAAAAGCACCGGGTCCGGATGGTTTCTCATTTGGGTTTGTTAAGAAATATTGGGAGATATTAAAAGATGAAAGGAAAATTAGATTTTAATAATCCCATGTTTTCCTTATTGGCAACCAATAATCCCACTTTTAACCTTGGCATCCAATAGTCCCACGTTTACACATGTTTATTTCCAATGGTCCCTCCGTTAAAAAATTTAACGAAGCTAACAGAAAAGTGACGTGGATGATGACGTGGCTTTTTTAAAATTTTTTCTTTTTTAAATTATCTAGTCATCATCAATATCACCCCACCACCATCACCACCTCCGGTCGTCTTCTCCGGTGACCTCCTGTTGTCTTCTCCGGCCACCAGCCACCATCATCATCATCTCCAGCCACCACCATCATCGTCTCCGACTGATAAAGAACCATCACTGGCTGAATATCGCGATTCCAGCGAATATCAATTTTTTCGACGACAAACAACAATCTTCAAACACTAATATCTCTCTCAATTTTGAACCAAAATTGATTCCGTAACTTGCATTGAACTCGTGATGAAGAAAGGATTCAAAATAGCACCATTGTTATGTAGTTTTATTGCAGATTGAATGTCCAAATGTGAGAACCACGATGAACTGGGTTTTAACTCTATTCTAATCTAAACTGAAATTTGACCACGCCAATAGCTTTGTATGATCAAAATGAACTTGTAGCTACCAGATTTACGTCGTATAAGCAATAAATCTAAAATCCGCCATCAAAGACCAAAGATTCAAAGTTATCACTGTGATTTTCCGGATTCAAGTAAATCTTCACCAAAATCAGTTATGTAAGTTGCAATGAATTCAAGATTAAGAACTATAATTACTGGAATCAATCACTAACACCAACAATCACAAATTCACCTCTAATTTTGAGGTTAAAGTTCACGAAGTTTGACTTCAAAAAGTCAAACAGTATGAATTTAAGCAATTTGATCACTACATTCATTTCGTTTGATCACTAAATTCGAGTCATCGGAGTGGTCGCCAATTTTTTAAGTGGCAGGAGAGGGATTGTTGCCGCAGATTTTTTGTCGGTGGATTTCGGTGGTTGCGGTGGGGTGGTTGTCGTGGTGGAGTGGTGGTGGTGTGTCGGAGTGATGGTCGGAGGTGGTGATGGTGGTAGTGGGGTGGTGCTGATGCGTCTGAGTGCTTTTGGGGTGGTGACGGTGGTGGTGAGGAGGTGGTGATGGTGGTTGTGGGGAGGTGGTGGAGTGGTATGTATCCCACATGTATGCCACATCATAAAATAAAACATTTAAAAGAAAAGGGAAAAAAAAAGCCATGTAATCAATCATCCATGTCACTTTTTCGTTAGATCCGTTAATTTTTTTAACGGAGGGACCATTGGAAATAAACATGTGTAAATGTGGGACTATTGGATGCCAAGGTTAAAAGTGGATTATTGGTTGCCAATAAGGAAAACATGGGCTTATTAAGATCCAATTTTCCAAGATGATATTAAGGCTTTTGTCTCGAATTTTTTGAATCTACCCAAATCCCATTGGGGTGTAATGCTTTGTTTATTTCGTTACTCCCAAAGAATCATAGTCCGGTTTCGTTCTCGGATTATAGGCCCATTAGCCTGGTGGGCTTGCAATATAAAATAATTTCAAAGATTTTGGCGAACCGGATGGCCAATGTGGTTGATCAAGTCATCAGTCATGAGTAATCTGCTTTCATAGGGGGTGTTAAATCTTGGACGGTCCGTTAATGCTTAACGAAATTATTGACTTGTTCGAATTCGAGAAAAAAAAAGTCTCCTTCTTTTTAAAATCAATTTTGCAAAGGCCTATGATTCGGTTTCTTGGGATTACCTTGATACGATGTTAAACTTTATGGGTTTCGAAAATAAATGGAGAGGTTGAGTGAGATCGTGCCTTTCATCAACGAGATCGTCGGTTTTGATTAACGGCATCCCATCTACGGAATTTAATATTGGTAAGGGTCTTCGTCAAGGATATCCTATGGCTCCGTTTTTATTTATTCTTGTCATGGAAGGCCTTCATGTTTTCATTGAAGATGCGTTTGTTTCGGGCTTATTTAAAGGTATTCGGATTAAAAACGTGAACTTATCCCACCTCTTTTACGCGGATGATGCTATGTTCGTTAGTCATTGGTCGGTGGATATGAGATCCTAAAGATTTTTCATAGAGTTTCTGGGCTTTCCATAAATTTTCAAAAATCCTCTATTTACGGGATTGGGGTCTCGCTTGAAGAATCTTCTCGGATGGCGAGAATTGCAGGAGGTAAGTCTGATTGTCCACCTTTTTCCTACCTTGGTCTCCCGGTTGGAAAAAAGATGTCACGAATTGCCAATTAGGATGCTATTCTTGAAAAACTCAATAAACGCCTTAACAAATAGAAAAGAAATCTCCTGTCTGTAAGTGGCAGTGCCACCCTCGTTACTTCGGTTTTGGGGTCTTTAGGATCGTACTATTTTTCGATGTTCTCGGTACCTAAAAAAGTTAATAAAATGTTGGAGACGATTCGTTCAAGATTTTTCCAGGGTTTTAATGATAAAGACCGGAAGATTCCATGGATCAAATGAGTTCACGTTCTCGCCAAAAAGGAGCATGATGGTCTTGGTATTGGAAGTCTCTACACTATGAATATGGCCCTTTTATATAAATGGCGTTGGAGGTTCGTTGACTGTGGCGATGTTCTGTGGGCTCGGTTAATTAGAGCCATTCACGGCGCTGATGTGGGAGACTCTTATGATGGAAAATTTTGTAGTACTTGGATACGAATTATGAAAGCATGCAACTCGTGTCATAACACGAATCTTCTTCCCGATAACGTGATTCGAAAATTGGTCGGTCTTGGCAACAATATGAGATTCTGGAAAGATATTTGGGTGTTGTCCTTTATTGTCTAATTTTCCTCGTCTTTTTGCCCTTTCTCTCAATAAAGATGGGCTCGTGAGTGATTTTTCGGGATGGAGACGGTTGGCCATGGTCTTGGCGAAGAGGCATCCGTGGAGGTGCGGAATCGAACCAATTCGACACGTTCATGGATCGGGTTTCCAAAATATCATTCGATAATGGCAGGGACAAATGGGTGTGGAACTTGGATGGTGAAAATTTTCGGTTAAATTGATTAGGAGCTTCATCGATAGTATCCATCTTCCGGTGGGTGACTTTGACACTCGTTGGTTAAGGTACGTTCCGAAAGAGCTGAATATTCTTGTATGGAGATTTTTCTTAGATCGTATGCCCACACGGTTTAATCTCTCTAAACGTGGGTTGGAGCTTGATTCTATTATTTGTCCCTTTTGCAACACCCGTCCGGAAACTATTAATCATGTGTTAGGAGATTGCAACCTTTTCATCAAAATTATGGCTCGAATTAAGGCTTGGCTAGATGTTGATTGTCTTTCTCCGGCTACGCCCCATGTTTTATTCAAAGCTATTGAAGATTTCAAAAGTTCGAGAACGAAGAAGGATGTGATTCAAACTATTATCTACACTTCTTAGTGGTTCATTTGGAAGACCCGTAACACGCTCATATTCCAACCGAGCAAAAACTGGAACGGAAGCTTATTTGATTATATTATTATGTATTTTTTTTCGTGGTCGCTTCTAGAAACAGTAACTTCGTGATTCGTTGTACTAATTGGATAACCAATCCCTTGCTTTCTTTGTTATTTTGCTCTAATTTAGAGCTTATTTTATATAATCTTCCTTCCATTAAAAAAACATAATCTGCATGGTCACCAAGTACTTAGACGCACGACAACACAACGATGCACGGGTCTGCACATGTAGTGCCCGACCATGTCGACTACAAGCACATTTTCAACATGGCCATGCATACTTAGCAAACTCATATTTTACATGTCTCAAACCTCTAGGCACCTGTAAGCCCTCATTCCGGGATAAATATCATATTGTAAATAACTGCCAATCATGGTATAAATAGATTTCTCATGATAAAATTTTAAATAACCCAAACTTTCTCTTTTGTTGTATAGGTATAAATGTATAATAATTAATTATTTACTTAAAAAAATTGTATAGGGCTATAACTAATTATTTTTGGAAAATTGGCCTATATTAATCCCAGTTATCATCTATTGGCCGATAATAATCCCAGTTATGTTTTTTCCTCACAATAATCCCAGTTATTAACCTGTTGGTCTGTAATGAACCGCCGTTAAGTAGACACTAACGGTGTTAGATTTTTGCTGACTGGACATCCAACTATGATCCTAGTTGGCATTTTTTATTAAATAACTTTTAATTAAATGAAAAAAAAACCTAATAAAGAATGAGAATCTGTTCATAACAAACAAAAAAAATTCGTCATCTACGTTGACCATCTTTCTGGATATAATACAAGTTCCAATTTAAAGTTCCATGGATTGTTTGACTTTTATATTAGTCAAACTGTTATATGGATTATTTAAGTTCCCTGCTCAAGTTTTATATCATGTTCATGTGGAGGTACAAGAAGGAGGGTCGACGTCTTTGTCAAGACGGACGGCGGAGGTCGAAGGTTCTGATGATCACGGGAAGTCAAAAAGGTTTATAATACATTTCTCCGGTTCTGATTCCGAAATCTGATCTCAAAAAACTGATTGCTTTTATTAATTCTGGTTTTATCATGCTCAGATTACAATTTCGAGTAGCTGGCAAGTTTTAGTTTGAAGATTGATTGAGTTTTAAGAAGTCACCATTATCATCTTCACTGTTGTTCATCAAGCTAATCCATGTCGGTTTCCTTGAAACTCAACAATTTGATACAAATCTGATTTCCACACACTCGGTTCTTCATTACAAGTTCACTCGTACCATCGGATTCAAATCCAGTTGAGATTTGAGAAGATCGCAAATTTTGAGAACGGGACTACTTCATTTCGGGCCTCCTAAAAACCCTAATTGACCTTTAATTTTGATCAGGTTGTCATTGGTTGGTATTTTCGAGTGTATATCCTAGCTTGATAACACATTTTCATAGATTTGGATTGAAATCGCAATCTGCAAGTTTCGTGGCGAGGCGGCCGTGGAGCCAGATGATATAGTAAGGGCTGAGATCTCCATTTCTCCGATTGACGTTGTTGACGACTTTTTTTTCTTTTGTTATAAATGTCTCATTTTTTGTTAGGGTTTCTTTTCTTTTCTCTTTGTTTTTTTTTCATTTAAGTAAATGTTATTTAATTAAAAAAATACCAACTAGGATCCAAGTTGGATGTCCAGTCAGCAAAAATCTAACACCGTTAGTGTTCACTTAACGGCGGTTCAGTACAGGTCAACATGTTAATAACTGGGATTATTGTGGGGAAAAACCATAACTGGGATTATTATCGGCCAATAGATGATAACTGGGATTAATATAAGCCAATTTTCCTACAAATTCCATTATTTTTTAGTGTAAAACTTTATTAATTCTTCTTATAATTAATTCTTTTAATTTAGTATAATCAATTAAATTATAACTTTTTAAATATAAAATATAATTTCTTTTAATTAAATTGTAGATAAAAAAGTGTTAATAACCGAGTCGTGATAATTTCATACGTTTTTTTACATAATCCCATTCTAATTTTAATAAAATATGATTTCTCTTATATCGATCTCTGTAAAGCTTCATTAGTTTTAGTGTTAGTTTCACACTATTGTCGTTAAGTATCCAATTTTTTATAGTGTGATATCTAACTAGGCTTCTAAGTTTAACGTCGTTATATACTTTTTGTATTTTCGTTGCGCTTTAGCAAGCAACGGTTAGTTATAGCGTAGTACACATAACTCCTAACCTTCATGTAGATATCAAGATCATGATCAGGTTTGATGTTTGCATTTTTTTCTCTTCTTGCCAACTCAACCAACATCTCTGTAAATATTTAATTTATCTTTTATCATAATAATCAAACATAATCTAGAACTTGAAATAGAACTTGAAATATGGTTTCTTGGAGATAAAAATTTGAAGATGAACTAACCGTAACGTGATCCGACTCCTTGGAACCGGGCAGAGAAAGCTAGTGTTTCTCGAACGGTCATTTCTCCGATATGAACATCATTTTGACTAATATAAGCTGAAGATCTTTTGGGTTCGAACTCATGAAACTCATGCCCGTTGTATGTGACCTTTCCAGAGACCTATATATGTTAATGAATCTTTTTAATTTTCAAGCTCCAAAAGTTTCATGATTTAAAAGACAATAATTTCATAACCGAGGGGTATATAAAACAAATCACTAAAATCTATACATCATTTGTGGGATTCCACACACTTAAAAGTTCGCAGGGTCGGGAGTTTTTTTCTCAAACAGGTGTTAAAATATGAAACATGAATATATTTAAAAACTAAAATATGAACATAAATGTTTTAAGTAATTCATATAAAAAAATTCCAAACTAATACAGGAAAAAATATGAAGCCTGCAAAAAAAAATTAATATACTTAAATGATTTTAATGTATCCAAAAACTAAAATATGAAATATGAATGTGAAATATTTGAAAACAAAAAAAAAATATAAAACTACTTGTTTTCTATTATAGAGTGAGGTTATAGTGTTATGATAAATCAAAGTTGGCTCAGAAACATTCGAGGCAATTAAGAAAAGTTCAAATAAGAAGTTATAGTTTTTTAAGAAGACTTAAAGAAGGTCTATTGCGATTACACTTGTTCTTTTTTATTATTTTTAAAAAATTGGTATTTTAGTTTTAGTTATTTTTGTTGACTTTTTATTAAGTTCTCCTATTTTTCTAAACATTCATAACTTTTACATATAACATTATTTTTTTTAAAAAGTTACACCATAAGATACCGAGACATATAGCGTCGAAAAAACAGAATTTCATTTAAAATGGGACAGTATTTTTGTCTATTTCCCCAATACGTGACGTATAGACCTATATGCCACGTATAAGGGTGTAAATTTAGAATGTTGGGGTGTATAGATAAAATCAGCCTATATATACACACACACACATAAAGAGAGAAATTTTAAAATGAAAATTAGGTTGAGTTGTAAAAATTTTGAAAACTCCACCACAACCGTTGATTTAGTTAATCCAATGAATAAAATTTTTTATAGCATTTTTTTATTTAAATTAATTATTCTATTTATTTGTTTTTTAGTGAAAAGGGTATTATAGTAACCTCCTTAAAAAGTGACTTTTATACAATCTACAAGAAAATCATATCATCCCATGAAGTCTTATCTTTCTCCATATTTCTTAAACTTTATCTCTCCCTTTTTTTTCATTTCCCTCATTTTAAAATTTCAAATTTCCTATGGAAGTCAAACACTATCTTAAGCTAGGCTTAAGTTCTCTAAATCTAACACTAGAAGAGATTCATCATCATCACCTGCTCATCAATAACTAGACTCGTCGCCGTTCAAATCCGTCCTCTCTAGCTGCTCCTTCACCCGCTTTTTTTAATCTTCTATCTTCTCTTCTCAAATCGAAGTAGGTACGTTTGATCTCTGACTATTTTGCCTTCATCGATGATGGTTATCGGTGTCTTTGCTCGCCGCCGTAGCCAATAGGGCTATGGTGATCGCCGGTGCGCCGCCTTCGTCATGACGCCGTTATGGATGGCGTCTTCCGGTATGCAATGTCTTCGTCATGTAAATTTTTAAAAATGGCGTTGTCCGGTATATGTCTTATGTTATGGATAGCGTTGTGACGTCCTAGCCAATAGGGGTACTTATGTTACTTTTTATGGATTTCTATTCAATTAAATTAGCTTCGGTTGAAGAAATCTATTTATACTTCTCACTATGTAGTTTTCTCAATTCATGGTAAATCTCATGAAGTTTCATGTTTTTAAAGGTCAATTCTATTTGTACACCCATTAAAAGACAAAAACTACTATTTGCTATTTGTACACTCTAATATGGGGTGTATAGAGTTTCATGATTGCATACTAATTACTTAATGATTGGGCCAATGATTGGATAGACCTCCTATATGGGGCATATTGCCTTATATGGGGCGTATAAAGTTAGCATCCCTACGTTTTTTAAATGGTCATAAGTTTTTTATACGACATTATTTTATAAAACAATTTCACCATAATTCTAGTTGCATTTTTATCTTTAATTTGAGTATATGTTTGTTTGATTTGGAATTTTTTTTACGTTTTTCGATGTGTTTTTCAGATCTGGGTAAAAAAATTTTTAGCTTTTGTTGGTAGCGTTTTAGAGCCATGTAAATTTTCAGACCTTACATGGCTCTAAAACCGCTACCGGCAAAAGCAAAAAAAAATTTACCCACATCTGAAAAACGTCTAAAAACGTACAAAAATTTTCATTTTTCCAAATCGAACAAACCTATACTCAAATTAAATATAAAAATGCGACTAGAATTATGGTGAGATTGTTTTTAAAAAGAATAATGTCGTATGAAAAGTTATGACCATTTAAAAAACAGAGAGGTAACTAACCGTATACACCCCATATAAGGCAGTACGTCTAATATATAGGGTCTATCCAATCATTGGCCCAATCATTAAGTAATTAATATGCAATCATGGAACCCTATACGCCCCATATAAGTCAATATGCACCATATAAGAAGAATCTGAAACAACCACCAGCTTAGCCTAGTGGCAAATGTGTATGACCCCTTATTAAGAGGTATTGGCTTCAAGTCCCACTTGAAGAAAAGAATAAAAAATTGGAGTTACAAGTTGGGCCAGGGGGTTTTCTTACTAGTGGTGAGTTTCCTCCTGATGGGGAATGAAGATGATCGGGTGGGTGGTGTAATGTCCCCGTTAGTGGCTGAAGTTAGTCCTCAAAATTTTTCAAAACAAAAAGTTCTTAATTTAACCAAACTATATATATATATATATATATATATATATATATATAGGGAGAGGATCATTTGAGAACCAATTGGGTTTGAGAACTAAAAAGAACTAATCTCAGCCACTAGTTTATATATACGGAAAACCCCCCATGAATTATAGTGGTCCGCACCTGAAATTAGTGGTGGAGATTTAGTTCTCAAAAGTTCTCAAAACAAAAAGTTCTCATTTGAACCTAACCCTATATAGGGAGATGATCATTGTAGACACCTCCATAAGTGTAGACAGGTAGACACCTTTTTTCACCATTAGATCTCTTGATCTAATGGTTATAATTAATTTCTTTTTTCTTTTTTTCCTTATTCTCATTGTTCATAAAATTTCACATGTGAAAACACATGTGAAATAAAGTAATTTCACATGTGAAATAGGGTGTCTACCTGTCTACACTTATGGGGGTGTCTACAATGAACCTCACCCTCCTATATATATATATATATATATATATATATATATATATATATATATATAGGGTAAGGATTTTGCGAAAACTCTTTTTTTTTTTGCGAAAACATAAAAACTAACACTAAAATCTTCATAACTTTTACATACGTTAATATTTTTCTATAAAACTTGCACCAAAAATCTTAAAATTTATTTGTCTTTGATTCTGGAAAAGAAAATGATATTTCAAAAAAAAAATTATTAGTGCACATGTGCACCATTTTCATTAGTACTACACAAAGAGAATTGTCATGCGAAAAAATATTGTTAAAATTAAAAATATTTATATAACTAATGATAATTCTACATATGCACTATAACTATTTCTTATAGTGCACATGTGTAGCATAAAATTTAAGGAAAATTGGATTTAAATAATCCCATGTTTTCATTATTTGCAACTAATAATCCCACATTTATCATTGGCATCTGTTAATCCCACATTTCCTCTTGTTTATTTCTATTGGTCCCTCCGTTAAATTTTTTAACTGAGTTAACGGAAAAATGACGTGTCTGATGACGTGGATTTTTTATTTTTTTCATTTTCTTTTTAAATGAATCATTTAATGATGTGGCAATGCATATTATTTTTATTTTCTTTTTTTAATCTATTACCTTTTAACTGTTTCACCGTACCCATCTTCATAAAACCCTAAATCCCCAAAATTGAAATCCCTAACTCACGCCCCCTCTCTGCTACAATCCTGAGATTCAATCTCTGATTTGCCCGCTATCATATCAGAATACGTCGGCATATCAACGCCCTCCTTCACCGCACTGCTTTCACCATCATTTTCCATAGTCGAATCATCCTCACCAGAGCTGAATAGATGTTTGTAGCGATCATCAAACTCAGTATTCTGAATGTTATCATCAATGAATTTCTTCATAAAGCTAACAAACTGCGGCTAACAGTTAATTTTGTTAACAAAAGCTGTAATCGCAGCTTCCACTTGATAATCCAGGATGTTTTCATCAATAATCGCTTCCTTGACACCGTTGGAGTTTGTATATTGGCAATATTGTCCGATTTAAGTAAACCTGGATCATCATCAGCATGACGCACCTCCGATACACCTCCCGATTCACCATTTTCCACCGTATATACACAATTCGGAGCTAAAACTTCACTAATCGAAGGTTGTTGTACCTGAATTTGTTGCACAACAGAATCACGCACATCCTTCGCATCCAGATCTGGACGATTATCACAAGAATGCTCACCGATTCCATTATTCACTGTCTAATCGTGACATCTTGGCGATTTCAACCTCTAGCAGCTTCGAACAACCTCCTCCTTAATACCTTGTTTGTGGTTCAAGGTAGAGCTTTCCTCTGTAGACTAGGTTGATGAACATAAACGAGGTCATGGAATTGACAATGTGATGAGATGGAGATTAAATTGTATTTCGTGTGTGTGTGAGATTGTTTGTGGAGGAACGATTTTGGGGGTTTAGGGTTTTTTTACACAACAGTGGGATGATCAATCTAATTAAGATATAGATTAAAAAATAAAAGAAAATAAAAATAATATGCATTGCCACATCATTAAATGATTCATTTAAAAAGAAAATGAAAAAAAAAATAAAAATCCACGTCATCAGACACGTCATTTTCCGTTAACTCAGTTAAAAAATTTAACGGAGAGACCAATAGAAATAAACAAGTGGAAATGTGGGACTAACAGATGCCAATGATAAATGTGGGATTATTAGTTGCAAATAAGGAAAACATGGGATTATTTAAATCCAATTTTCCAAAATTTAAAAAGTTTTAAAACGTTAAATCAATTTTCATAGTTAAAAATAAGATAATTATAAGATTTATGGTGCAATTTTTTTTTTAAATATTAATGTATACGACACGTATAAAGTGTTTTTTTATTAGTGCACATGTACACTAATAAAAAACCACGAAAAGCTACCAAAATTATAATCTATTTGGTGCGATTTTTCTAAAAAAAAATTAACGCGTACTGTATGTATGAGTTTTTTTATTAGTGCACATGTGCACTAATAAAAAAACGACGAGACGTTAAAGTTTTTCTTTACATATTTTCCATAATTAAAGAACTCATAATCTAAGGTTTTTGGTGCAATTTTTTTTAAAGTATGAACGTATGAAAAAGTTATAAGTGTTTTAGTATTAGCTTTTAGGTTTCCGCAAAAAGATGTGGTTTTTACATGATCCTTACCCTATATATAACACGTTTTTTGTAAAAACCGCGAAAACACATATTAAAACGCACGTAACTTTTTCATACGTTAACGATTTTTCATAAAATTAGCGCCAAAAGTCTTAGAATTACGTTATCTTTAATTCTGGATCAAAATATTAAAAAAAACTTAACTTTTTTTCCGTGTGATGCACATGTGCATCATATAATTAAAAAAGTTATAAAATGTTATTTTTTTTCCTTTAAATCTAAAGACAACACAACTATAAGATTTAAGGTGCAATTTCTTTTTAAACCTATAAATGTATATCACATGTATAAGGTTTTTTTGGAGTGATACACATGTGTATCATTCAATAAAAAAAATGATGGAAATATGACATATAGTGCGACTAAGAAAAAAAATATTAACTCATACTAAAAGTATGAGTTTTTTTTTGTGATGCACATGTGCACCACACCAAAAAAATAAAATAAAATAAAATAAAATAAAATAAAATAAAATAAAATAAAATAAAATAAAATAAAATAAAATAAAATAAAATAAAATAAAATAAAATAAAATAAAATAAAATAAAATAAAATAAAATAAAATAAAATAAAGCGTTAATTTAAAAAAAAAATATATAGAATTAAAGATAACATAATTTTAAGACTTTTGGTGCAAAAAAATTTTTGCCGTTTTTTAACAAAAAATATTAACGTATGAAAAAGTTATGTAGGATTTAAGATTTGTTTACGCAGTTTTCTCACAAAAAAAATTTGTTTTCGCAAGATCCTTCCCTATATATATATATATATATATATATATATATATATATATATATATATGGTTAGGTTCAAATGAGAATTTTTTATTTTGAGAACTTTTGAGAACTAAATCTCAACCACAAATTTCAGGGGGGACCACTACAATTCATGGGAGGGAGGATACATGTAATAAACATGTGGCTCAAATTAGTTATTTTTAGTTCTCAAATCAAATTGGTTCTCAAATGATCCTCTCCCTATATATATATATATATATATATATATATATATATATATATATTCATGGGGGGATATCCTTATATATAACTTGTTGCTCAAAAGTGGTTCTCAAAAGTTTTCATATTATCCTCCTCCTATATATATATATATGCAAAAGGTAAATTGTAATCCACGTTAAGTTGAGGAAATTTTGAAACCTCGTCAAAAAACGAGGTTAGATAAACGATTTTTTCTCAATTTTTTTATGGTGGTTCTTTAAGTTATAGACTACTCTTAAATGGAAAAAAATCAAAAAACCGCCAAGTAGATTAAAAAAAAAAATCTCAAAAAAAACTGGTTACATATGTAACTTATATATATATATATATATATAGGGGAGGGATATAATGAAAACCTCTCCGAGTTTGGAAAACCGTGAAAACCAAGCTAAAAATTTTGATTTTTGTTCCGAACTTTTTTATGGTGATTCTCTAAGTTAAAAAAAACCCCTTCATGCAAAAAAATAAAAAAAAAACGCCTAGTAAAATAAAAAAATATATATATTTTATAACCGAGGTTACATGTGGCTCAGAATGGTTCTCAAATATATATATATATATATATATATATATATATATATATATATATATAATAGGGAGATGATCATTTGAGAACCAATTTGGTTTGAGAACTAAAAAAAACTAATTTGAGGCACAAGTTTATTTACATGTATCCCCCCTCCCATGAATTGTAGTGGTCCCCCTTGAAATTTGTGGTTGAGATTTAGTTTTCAAAAGTTCTTAAAAAAAAAGTTCTCATTTGAACCTATCCCTATATATATATTAAGAACTTTTGAGAACTAAATCTCAACCACAAATTTCAAGGGGGACCACTACAATTCATGGGAGGTGGGATACATGTAAATAAACTTGTGCCTCAAATTAGTTCTTTTTAGTTCTCAAACCAAATTGGTTCTCAAATGATCATCTCCCTATATATATATATATATATATATATATATATATATATATATATATATATATATATAGGGGAAGGATCAAATAAAAACAAGATGTTATTGCGAAAACACGAAAACAAATATTAAAACCTCTATGACTTCCTCATACGTTAATAATTTTTTAAAAAATTTGCACCAAAAGTCTTAAAACTAAACATATAAAATTTCGTGTTTTTTTTATTATTGCACATGTGCAATAATACGTATTAATTATATTATACATGTGCAATATTAACAAAAAAACATTAATTTTTATTAAAATTTTTCAACAATTAAAGATAACAGAATTATAAGATCTATGGTATAATTTTTTATCAAAAATATTAACGTATGAAAAAATTATAGAGGTTTTAATATTATTGCACATGTGCAATAATAATTTTTTATTGCACATGTGCAATAATAATTTTTTTTTAAAAACGTAGATTTTTTTTTAATTTTCTCCAGCATTAAAGATAAAAGAATTATAAGATTTATAGTGCAATTTTTTATAAAAAATTTTAACATATGAAAAAGTTATAAAGGTTTTAATATTATTGCATATGTGTAATAATAATAATAAAAAAATTATTGCACCTGTGCAATAATAATTTTTAAAAAAAATTTGATTTTTTTTAAAATTTTTTTCCAGAAATAAAGTTAACATAATTTTAAGGATTTTGGTGCAAAATTTTTTAAAAAATATTAACGTATGAAAAAGTTATAAAGGTTTTAATATTTGTTTTCGTGTTTTCGCAATAAAAGTTGTTTTCACATGATCCTTACCCTATATATATATATATATATATATATATATATATATATAGTGAAAAGTTCATTGTAGACACCCTCATAAGTGTAGACAGGTAGACACCCTTTTTCACCATTAGATCTCTTGATCTAATGGTTGTGATTAATTTTCTTTTTTCTTTTTTTCTTTTTTCTCATTAATTAGAAACTTTCACATGTGAAAAGGAGCTATTTCACATGCGAAAGTGTCTACAATGAACCTCACCATATATATATATATATATATATATATATATATATATATATATATATATTGATATATAATTTTTCAATAACACATTTTGATAAATAAATTTCTTAACCCTTAAAAAAAAATTAAACTTCAGGATTATGAGCAGCAACGCATAAATGTGCCTTGACAAATTACATATGGAAATTCACACTTAAAGAGTTAAAGATGTATTTCTATATACTTAGAGATTTAATAGATCCCAAACTTTCTAATATCATCGACAATTCAAAGTTTCTTGTGCATCCATAAATGTAGATACTGTTTGTTAATTATTTTCTTACGTTTGTAAAAACTTATAAGAAAGGGCTTTAGACCTTTAGTCCAATAGTTTCTGGGTGTGTATATATATATAGGTCTCCCTCCTCATAAAATCAGGGTTCAAGTCTAACAATATATGGTATACTATTCTGAATTAGATTGCTATTAAACAAAACATATATATACTTATGTATAATTATTTCATGAAGTTTTCTCATATTTTTAGTTATACCTGAAGGTTCTCAGAGAGATTCCCTGTCAATGCCAACAACAACGTAGTCTTTCCAGAACTTGGAGGGCCCAGGAGCAAAGTCATTCTGAAAAATAATCACGCCCACAAGAAATGAATTGCATAATTAAGTTTGAAACAATGTTTGACTAAAAGCAACGGGAAAATGAATGGGTTATTGGATTAGAATAACTCCAACTATTGTTGTCTGTTATTACTTTCAACTGAATAAAATCTCACTAGCACTCGCAACTATAATTTTATATTCCATCATCACTCTTTATTATTTCTAATAACCCCAAATAACCCCAAAACGACCCAAAAAGAATGATGGTGGAAAATAAAACGATAGTTGAGAGTGTTAGTGAGAATTTCTTCAGTTGAGAGTGATGACGGCCAACAAGTCATAATTTGGATTATTATAAACCAATAACCCAAAATAATTAGCGACCATTGTTTCGTGTTCTTCCAACTCACCTGCCCGGTTTGAGTATACCACTAACATCATCGAGGATGGTTATATGTTTTTTTCTATTCGGAAGCAAATGAAATAAACTCAAGAAACCCTATTTGAAGCAAGCAAAAAGTAAAGTAAAAAATAAGCAAGATTTTCCTAAAAATTTGTACAGAAAACATGATTGTTAGTTTACATTACCTCAACAATTTCAAGATAGAAATTGAAAAAGCTAGGTAAAGCTCTGCTTCCTGTTTCGATATCTGCCTCCACATTCAAGTGCTCAAACTTGACTTCAATTGTTGGCAAATCAATCCCAACCCTATAAAATTTACAATCAGCCCATAAAAATTCACAAAACCTACAAGCTAGACATCTCAAACCGCGTCACCATAAAGAACACCACTTAGACTAGTCACAACGCGAAAATTTTTGGACACCCATAGCCTTGGTGTCACTAGTGGCGTAGTTGGTGGTATTCACCATTCCCTCTTCTGTAAGTCACAACGGAAAATGCTTGTTGTGTTCTTTATTTATTTATTAATTAATTTCTCCTCTCGCACAATAATTAATTCTGGGTTGCATGTGGGAAGAACACGTATCTTAGTGTTGGGACAGTGACCGGGGGGGGGGGGGGGGCGGGGATTCTGGAGTCGGTGATTTTAAATGTTGCAAGACTTAGTGGCAAAACTTTCTTCTTTCTTTTTAACTTCCAAGACCACTTCTACTGTGGCAAATCCAGGAATTTATTCGAATGGAGTCACTATATGCTCTAAGTTTTTAAATATGACGCATAAAATATTTTGAGTCAAGTACTCGGGTTTGATTGGTGCCATAATAAAATACGATACAATACTAGAAATGCGTAATTCATTTAAGTCTTCACATGATTCATTGCTCTAATATTTAAAATACCCTCCTATAAATACATTTATATATACCAAAATCATGAAAAAATTTACGTGATATAATTAATATGTTATCTATATATTAAAGAGACGGTCAACATTGGAACATTTGTGCTAGCTTGCTTACTTTGACTTTTTTTGGGCTAAATCCAATAAGTTCCTTGTTAATGAACAAGCTTAACACTGGCGCAGGTCAATCAAATACAGATTGGGTTTGAGGTGCCTATTTACCCGGGTTCGAATCTATGCGCGCCTCTTTTCTCCCGTTATTTATTTATTATTGGATAGTTTATTTTAATTGGGTCGTATACATATATGTTATTGAATGGATAATTTCTATGGGGTTGGCCACAGTGGGCCTATCCACATACTCACACAAATGCTTGAATATTTTGGATTAGTAATCACATATATATAAATCAAAATCCATGCAAGTAGTATATATAAATTTATGCATGCATCAACATGTTAATTTATAATATTACATTAGGAATCGGAAACAAATAGTAGAGTTTAGTATATTTTTACTTTGATCATAAAAAGTTTTTGTATTTTAATTTTGGTTGTATATTTTTACTTTGACCATAAAAAGTTTTTGTATTTTAATTTTGGTCACGTAAATTTTAGTGTGTTTAACTTTGGTCACTTTTTGTATTTTAACTTCGGCTACGTAAATTTTGGTGTTTTTAACTTTGGTCATAAATTATAAGTTTAGGGTTTTTATCTTTGGTCACATTTTTTTTTATAGTTTTATACTTTACCACACGGAAGTTTTAGAATTTTACGTTTTATGCCCTCAACTTTTCTACTTTCGTTTTTTAGTATACTTTTTATAGTTTTATACTCTTACCACGAAATTTTTAGACTTTTACGTTTTGTATCATTTAACTTTTCTATTTTCGTTTTTAGTATATTCTTAACTTTGGTGACGATTTTTTTATAGTTTTATACTTTAACCATAAAACCTTTAGACTTTTACGTTTTATATATACTACTTTAACTTTTCTACTTTTTTTTAGTATAATTTTTATACTTTTACACTTTGACCACCGAAGTTTTAGATTTTTACGTTGTATACTCCTTAACTTTTGTAATTTAGTTTTTTAGTATACTTTTAGAGCTTTCGAGCTTGGCCATGATTTTTTTTATAGTTTTATACTTTGACTGGCCACGTTAAAACGTTTCTTATTTAAACTGACGATAAATAAGTGGCCCACCGCGAAGCGCAAACGAATCACCAACTTGTTATAATAATGAGTCGGCTCCGCTTTTTCCCCATCTAAAATATTTATTAGAACACATAGTGATATTTATTAGAGCACGAAGTGTGAAAGTGGGCCGCAGGGGCCTGTCCACATGTGGTGCGAGGTTTCAAAATCAAAGTTTGATTTCAAAATTAGGTACTTTTGTAATCGTTTAGGCGTTAACTTCTTCTCTTTTGTAATGTTTTATGTTTTTTTTTAATAAACAATATGTTTTTTAGTTTTTATAAAGTTAAAAAAAAAATACAAAACCGGTTCAAACCGGTTTGAGATCCCAAACCGGTTCGATTTGAAACCGAAACCGGTTTCATCGGTTTCCAGAATTCGTGCTTAGAACCGGTTTGAAAACCGAACCGGTTTGGCCTCAAACCGGTTTTGACCAAAACCGATTTTGGTCAAAACCGGTTTGAGAACCGAACCGGTTTGGTTTTCAAACCGGTTTTTGCACCTCTAAATCAAACGGTATAGCTTTTTATAGTAATATTTATTAAAATAAGGGCAGCCGAATATGCTATGCTAGATCGGAAAAATAAAATTTTAAATTATTAAATCTAGATTCGTAAGGAGAATATATATTTAAAAGAAATTATTTTTTTGAAGTACTTGCGAAACAAAAAATTTGTTAACCGGGCTAGAGATAAACTTGTACTTTTATACAGAAATAAAAACTTGTATTTTTATACAGAAATTTTATAAACAAAATTTAAATATTTTGTTTATAACGGTACTAGTTTTTTATCCCCGTGTGTTACACGGGTGACTTTTTAAAAAAAACTATAAATACAATCATAATTTAAGACAATTATGTATTTTTATATCTTTAGTAATTAAATAATTGGTTATTAAATAATTTAGAATGTAATAAATAAAAAATTAGAAATATAAATCATTTCCATAATTAGGAGAATTGGTGGTAAAAATTGTTGAGAATGAATGTGGTGGTGCCACATGGCAAATTGTGATGCCAAAAATTTTTCTTTTATTATATATATAGATATAGATATAAATATAGATATAGATATAGATATAGTTATAGATATAGATATAGATATAGATATAGATATAGATATAGATATAGATATAGATATAGATATAGATAGTACCCCATCGCAATAAGCGGGTTCATATATCTTGCTATCTAAACAGAATATAAGTCCTAATAAATAGTATCGGTTAAAGTCATCGTCCTCATGCTCTATTTTTTTTATTGCTAGCTAGGGTTCTCTATTTGAATCCCGCTAATGTTTTATTAGTTTTGGTTTCTACTTTATATATATATTTTTTTGATGTTCTTTTCCTATTTTATAATCATCAATTGTTTCGATATTAGTGTATCAATATATAATTTAATTAATATCTAGTAACGTGTAATTTTTTAGGAGTTGGAGTAAATTTTGGTGTGACAATAGAAGTAGGAGGATAATTGATTGGGGCAACCTTTGTTTGATGTAATGGTTGGTGGTTCGGGCTAGTATCTTGCTAGGCCCGGCTCTCCTTGTTTGAAATAAAATTCTGCTGTTCAAAAAAAATAAAAAAAAGTAACGTGTAATTTTTTAAACAGATTTTTTTCAATCATAGCGTTGCGCTGCAACGCTCGCACTGTTCTAAACTAGTTTTAAATTAACCGTACTCCATAAATATAATATTAACAATATATAATAACTAATTTAAATCGTTTACCGTTTAAAAAAAGTTATAGATGTAAACATATTAAAATAAATAATGTAAAATTGATAAAAATTGTATCTCTAAATAATAAATAGTATAAAAAATTTAATAAATGAAAATAGTGTTAGAGTGCTACATTACTACTTAGAGCATTCACATCACGTCCCCTAAAATTATATGAGCAAAAACTCTAAGATTTGTAGTTTGGTTATGAGTGGTTGTGAATAGAGGATGGAGAAAAAGTTAATGTTCACCCCTGTTTTTATGGAAAAACTGGAGATTCTAGAAAATTTGATTTTTGATGTGAGTGAGAGAAAGAATAATAATAAAAGTACAAATTATAGGGACGATAATGGGAAACGGGCTGTCTATGAATGCTCTTACCTAACGAATTGTTCAGGTCAACTTTTCTAGAACTTAACTTGAAAGAATAAAGAATATAATATTAAATATTATTTTTTCAGAAATCCACGAACATTATCTTCTTCATTAAATTTAGTTACAGGTATTCTAAAAACTCTGGGTCTAAAAAAACTCTGAGAATGACATTTTCACTTTCTTCTTTTTTAAATATTTGCCTCTCATCTTGGGTGTCTTATAAAATAAGTCGTGGGTGTATATTCAATTAACCGAACTTAAATATTAACTATTATAAAGCTTAATTTTAAATTGAGTGGATATCTTGGACCCCACTCACTCTTCAATCCATCCACTCCTAGTATTGGGTTAAAAAATTGTATAACAGAATGATCGGTGAAAAGCTAATGCATTATGCTGCCAACCAATTGATATCCATTAAGGACTTTAGATAATATTAATAGGGGGGAAAAGTTTGGTACCTATCAATTCTTTTTCTGAGCCTCAACAAGAACTTCTCATTATCTTCTTCAGGAGCTTTAACAAGCCGATCAAGTAATTTTTTCCGTTCTTCCATTCCAAGATTCTTGACATTGATTTCATTAGAGGGTCCAGTTGATCCAAACAAAAGACCTTTCTTCAAACGATCAAAAGTCGGTAGCTTTTCAATAGCGGCCCATTTAAGGGCTTCTTCATCGTTTTCTTCACGAGAAGATTTTGAAAATGCATCCATGCCAGAACTCCTCCATATAGAACTACTAGCAACTCTTAAACTTGTTATTTTTCCACTGCTTGCTCTTAAACTTGTTATTTTTCCACTACTTGCACTTAAACTACTACTTGCTTTGTACATATCACTTTCATCCATTCTAACCCACAACCAAGCCAAAATATAGCTTTATAACTTTTCTATCAATATTATTGTGCTCTCTTTTGATTGCTCAAAACCCTACCAAATTAAAATTGCACACATTTGTGTGGTGAACTAACGTTGTTAAATATTAAAGGCATTATGAGGCTTTGTAGGAAGTTTTAGGGTGAGGCCCCCCTATACTATGATATTTTGTCTAAGTAAATTTATTAAGAAGTAATGATAGAATACTATGTGTACGATCCTTCCAACTAATTCTTTATATATACATTTTAGAACATGAAGATATTAAAATTAAATTTAATAATGAATTTAATAATATAAATAAATAGTGAAACTATTATTTAATTTGATTGTTTTTCTTGTTTGTTATAGTAATACTATAGTGGTGCTACAGTAACTTTTTTATTGAAAATATTATTTAATTAAAAGGGATAGTGAAATTAATATTTAATTTGTTTCTTGGAGTTTTGATTTTCTTTTTCCCGATTGATACAATAATATTTCATTTGTATTTTGTTGGTGGTGTAATTAAATTTTTTGTTTGAATTGTTTGGGTCGTTACACGTTTTTAATTCCCGTTATCTTTACGTAGCGTTATAACAATTCAACTGCTTTGTGTATCCGAGTTATCCCCGCAGCAATACGCGGGTGGCAAAATCTAGTATTAGCTAAGCATAAGAATATTTTAGTACTTGTTACAAATTCCCTATAAAATACAAAAAATATTAATTTATGCCTGAACAAGAAATTCTCATTATCTTCTTCAGGAGCTTTAACAAGCCGATCAAGTAATTTTCCATTCTTCCATTCCAAGATTCTCGATATTGATTTCATTAGAGGGTCCAGTTTATCCAAACAAAAGACCTTTCTTCAAACGATCAAAAGTCGGTAGCTTTTCAATAGCGGCCCATTTAAGGGCTTCTTCATCGTTTTCTTCACGAGAAGATTTTGAAAATACATCCATACCAGAACTCCTCCGTATAGAATTACTAGCAACTCTTAAACTTGTTATTTTTCCACTACTTGCACTTAAACTACTACTTGCTTTGTACATATCACTTTCATCCATTCTAACTCACAACCAAGCCAAAAGACAACTTTATAACTTTTCTATCAATATGGTTGTGCTCTCTTTTGATTTCTCAAAACCCTACCAAATTGCACACATTTGTGTGGTCACTATGTCAAAATTCACCTTTGGCCACGAAAAAAAAAACCGTGATCAAAGGTGTTTGGTCACGTTTTTTTCTTTTTTCATTTCAATCGACACCAAAGGTCCCGTCACCTAATGTATCCTACGACCACGTTACAATATCAGTGGCTGAAGCCACCTAGAAGCGTGGCTTAAGGATACCAATATTTGTTGTTGTAATCAAACAATTCTTCCAGAAAGCGTGGCCAAATGTTCCCAACGGCCACATGTGTTTTTTTAACGTGGCCTTTGGTATTATATGGTCACGTATATTTGTATTTTAGCCACATATGTTAAAAAAAACGTGGCCAAACGGGTTGCTGAAATCATACATTTTGTCCCAATACGCGTGGCCAAAGGGTGGCAACGGCCACGTTAAAATATCAAAAGCGTGGCCTTTGGTATTATATGGTCACGTATATTTGTATTTTAGCCACACATGTTTTAACAGAAACATGGCCAAATGGGTTGCTGAAATTATAATTTTTGTCCCAATACGCGTGGCTAAAGGGTGGCAACGACCATGTTAAAATATGAATAGCGTGGCCTTTTGTATTATATGGTCACGTATATTTGTGTTTTAGCCACATATATTTGGAAAAAAAATGCCAAAGGGTAGTTGAAATTAGATATTTTGTCCCAATAGGCGTGGCAAATGGTGACAACGACCACGTTAAAATATAAAAAGTGTGGCCTTTGGTATTATATGGTCATGTATATTTGTGTTTTAGCCACATATGTTTTAGCCACATATTTTTGGGAAGAAAAAAAAGTGACCAAAAGGTTGTTGAAATCAGATGGGTCCTTGCTATACGCATGGCCAATTTAAAAGCTATTACAAAGTATTAATTACAAATCAAATATAATTCAATTGCAAGTCAAATACAAATGAAATACAAATAAAAAATGAAAGAAAATTACACTGCATACAAGCATTATTCTCAATTTAATTTTCAATCCGGGAGCCAACAACACTACCACGTGGTCATCATCTTCAACTATCCAGATTTGAGCTTAATTATAACAATTTTTTCTTGTATTCCTTCCTATACCAAAACATATAATTGATAATTAGGTTATGGAAATTGATCATAATTTATATAGCAATGTTGAAATACTTACCGCCATGATAGATATGGACTGAGGAGTGCCATTTTATTGCAAGTAGTATGGGTCATCAGGTCCTACAATTCAATTGATTTCCAGATGAACATTAGATATCCAGATGAACTTAAAACATCCGGATGAACATCACATTAAGTTCCCGATCAACTTCAAAGTCAGTTGAACTTTATTTGGTACACATCTCACCATTTGTTCCAACAATCCCTAGCTAGCCCAAGTGTTTGAGGTACCAAATAACATTTAAAATGGGACTACATGACATTACCAAACAGATTACTATGAAACTATAGAACGGAATGAAACTTGATTGGCAAATATTTACCTTTTTATTTTCAACCGCTTCAGACGAGTTGATCGACCACCGATTTCACGCCCTACAGTTCAATTAATTACTTTATGTAAATGAGCAATCAAACCGATAATGAGTTTGACAAATACTAACCGTTGTGTGTATGTCAGCATGATTAGTGTTGTGGCTAGATCCAACAAAAATCTCCTTAGAATTTACCTAGAACAATGTTTTTGAATTGGTAAAAAGTGAGAGCAGAATAATGACGCAGACCTATAATGAAAGTATTTGTTCTGTTTTTTTAATCTAACATAAGTTGTTACAGTTTTATTCATACAGATTATGTATATACTATATTTTTTTTCATATTAACATACATTTTCAATGAATCATAGCAGTGCTCCATTTAACTCATAACTTTGTTCTTACATGAAGTATATATTCTTATGTACCAGGAACTTGCATCTATTTGTGTTCTTCAGGAACAAGAGTTCATTCGGATTGTTTTCTTCAGGAACAAGAGTGTATGTTATTATAAGGTACTTGAGAATAGTATGATTAAGGTGTGATGTAAAGAATTTACCTCTGTAGATGCCGGAGCATTAAGTTGTTGTGGTAACGGTGTTCCAAGTGCAAATAGATGAGCTATAAGTAGATCAAGTTTTTTATCCGATTCTTCAATCTTCAGGAAGAGGGCCTTAACTTGTTCATTTTTTTCATCCCTAAGAAGTCTCTCCTATTTACGTTCGAACTCAAGTTTTTCCAATTGACCATCAGTGTTGTTGGATCGATCCTTGAATTTTGTACAATTAACAGAATGTAGTTAGATGCTTTTTAACAAAGTACATAAATAGGAGAGCATGCAGACCCTATAGATCTATTATCTCTTATGTGATAACCCGACTCTTCGGGTGATTCCTGGCTAACACAAACATATGTATTATGGACTTGCATTACTACGAACGTATTACGAACATCCGTGCATGCATTACATCACATATAATTGGGGTTTTTGTATGACCGTCACTACACGAGCATTGCACTTGAGTCTAGACGTCGGTGAATTAAAATAACAAACATGATCAAAATGCACGATCCATGATTTTATGTGAACTAGGTGTTTTATGATTTAATGTGGAACTATATTTATAGTTTACGATTTTATGTGACGTTTCACGTAATTGGTTCATGATTTTATGTGATTCAAATACTTATGATTTTATAAGTTTTAATACTAATATGTGGTATATTTAAATATAACAGAATGTCCGTTTTATAAAGTGGTTGGTTTCCGTAGTACGAGTGTTACATAAAGTTATGTCGGTTAGTCGGGCGCTAGGGATTCTAAACCTTGAGGGGCCAATTGTGTCAATTCCTAAACTAGTTTCTATCTATACAAACCTGGAGGGGTCCATTCTGTAATTATCAAAACTTTCTTCATATCTTGTAAATTCGTGAGGGACTAGTCTTGTCAATTGGAAAAATAAATTTAAAGATATACGTTCAAACTAATCTAATCGCCTAAACCCACAACACTCATCCCATTTTCATCTCCGATTTATCCTTTAAACAGTTACGATTTTGATCGGTATTGATATCGACCATAATCATCCTCATTCCCTAATCATTAACACCTCTATCTAGTTCCATGTTATCATCAGTAACCACCGCATGAACCCTCGACGATACATCACCTTCGATCCCGTCACTTCTACTTCGCCACCGCTCGACATTAAATATTACCTCTCCGAACACTGCTATCACCACCCCCTGATCATCAGGAACCACCGTCTAGCCACCGACGGTTGTCTTTTAAGCATCGCTGTCACCGACAACACAGCACCATCGACCATCGCATGGAAAACCCATGTCAGGTTCGAGTACATTGGCATCGTTCACGAGCATCTGTTTTCATCCGTACCCAAGGTATGCGAGCTTTTTATTCGCGTGGTGTATTCCAGATCTCCGAATAATAGCTTCTGTGAATTTTTTTTATTTATCCATGGTGGTCGGGTACAAATAGGGTTTTGGTGGGGAAGATGACACCTGACCAACAATTATATATATTGTTTGATGGTTTAAAAATCTAAAGGTTCATCTGTCCGAATGGTTTTGTTATTGGTTCTAGTGTCTGAGGTCGCGGGTTCGAAACCCAGCGACAACGCTTTCCTTTTTTTCAGCACTTTTCAAAGTTCAATCTCATTGTTGTTAGACAAAACGATTTTGAACCCAACTGAAACAATAAAACCAAACTGCCGTAGTGGTTAGGGACTGGACTAGTGACTTAGAGGTCACGAATTCAAACCTTGCAACCTACAATTCTTTTTATTAATTTTTTCTAGTTGTTATTCTGCACCCCATTGATATCTAATTGATCCTCGAGTAATCCTATACGCGTTTTAATATCCAGTAAGCATCGAACATATGGTTTATAGACCAAACTTCGTATTATCAAATTGTTGAGATTAAATCTCAATGTTTTAGTTTGATTATTTGCTTGTTAAAAGTGTTCTAATATATATTTGGAAAAATTGCATGAAATAATCCCAACTTTTCCCCGTTCGCAAATAATAATCCCACCTTCCGAAATTGCAAGGAGCAGTCCCAACTTGTCAATATTTTGCACCTAACAGACACTCCGTTAAAAAAAATTAACGGCGTCAAAAAGTGATGACGTGGAAGCTGATGTGGAACTTTTTTTTAATTTTTTTTCTTTTTAATCCCAAGTTTTCACCTTTTTGCAAATAATAATCCCATCTTTACATTCATTCTGTTTGACTTTTTGGAGTCAAACTTCATGTATTTTGACTAAAAAATTGGACCCGAATTTGAGTTTGTTTGTGTTTGTGATTGATTCCAGTAGTTATAGTTTATCAAAACGAATCTACCGTAGGTTACGAAAACAATTTTCATTGAGTTTTGTTCATAATCGCGAAATGGGGGTGGTGAACATGTTCTTGATCTGAGCTCATCAATGGTGAAATCTTTAATCCTTAACGGTTTTCTGCAAGTCTGGTTCCACTAGCTTCGGTTTGAACTCGTGAATTCAATGGTACAATCGGTTTTGAATTTCGTTCATGTTTGTGTGATTCACCATTAATGAGCTCTTGAAGAACACCATTCTTTGATAATGGTGAATCACACAAACATGAACGAAATTCGAAACCGATTGTACCATTGAATTCACGAGTTCAAACCGAAGCTAGTGGAACCAGACTTGCAGAAAACCGTTAAGGATTAAAGATTTCACCATTGATGAGCTCAAGAACACGTTCACCACCCCCATTTCGCGATTATGAACAAAACTCAATGAAAATTATTTTCGTAACCTACGGTAGATTCGTTTTGATAAACTATAACTACTGGAATCAATCACAAACACAAACAAACTCAAATTCGGGTCCAATTTTTGAGTCAAAATACATGAAGTTTGACTCCAAAAAGTCAAACAGAATGAATGTAAAGATGGGATTATTATTTGCAAAAAGGTGAAAACTTGGGATTAAAAAGAAAAAAAAAATTAAAAAAAAAGTTCCACATCAGCTTCCACGTCATCACTTTTTGACGCTGTTAATTTTTTTTTAACGGAGGGTCTGTTAGGTGCAAAATATTGACAAGTTGGGACTGCTCCTTGCAATTTCGGAAGGTGGGATTATTATTTGCGAACGGGGAAAAGTTGGGATTATTTCATGCAATTTTTCCTATATATTTATACAATTAACCGCCTATATTTTATAAAAAATAGCAATGTGCATCATAACGGTTTTTCTAATCATTTGAATAATAGTTAGTTGGATAAACAATCTTAAAGATTAATTTGCATTAGCCGTCGTTATCACTTTTCGATCTTGGAAACTCACATACACATCGAGTCAATGGCACAATTGGTAAATCACCGCCGTCTAGGTTGTTTCGTTAGTATCTTAGACACACACTTATGGTTATGTGTTCATTAGGTGATTGTTAAGGATTCACCGGATTGCGAGGTTTATCTTGTTATGCACCCTAAGGTGAGTTCACTGCCCCACTTTTTAAGTATCTCCTTTGGGGGAGAAAACATGCTTACTAACATACATACAAACATGCCTACAAACATTGAGATCTGGTAATTCAGTTATACTATCTTTCCACTGATGTGCTTACATAACACACTTAAAAGTCCTTAACATATCGGACCGTTAATATATGGATTATAGCGAGGAAGTATTGAGTAGTACTACTGGGTCTGACAAACCCCGCCCGAGTTAGTCGCTCTAACTTGACTGGAGGTCAAACGAGTGTAATATTTGTCCTAATCAATGCCCTTGTTCGTGTTAGACAAGGCGGAAAGGCAACAAACACACACAGTCACGCTTCGGTTCCCAACGCATAGTGGTATTGAAACACAGCCTAGCTAGCTAATGATATAACTGTGAATTACATTTCTGCAAACTCTTGAACTTACATCTTGTTTAAACCTTTGAACTGCTACCAACCATGTGTTGACACTTTAGCATGTTTTCTCAGGTATCTAGTTACGGATCACGATTAGGACGCACGCATCTCATACGGGTCTGAAATCCGGTTTAAAACCTTTTCGGTTATTTATTTCTTATTAAAGTTTTGGGTGCGTGTTTTGCGCAACGTACTTACTTATTTTTATTTACGTTTCCACATGTGTTAAAAATTATTTTCTTGCATGGTTTAGTATGGCTAATGAATCGAGTCCTGGTTTGTCACACGCCTCGCGGTTATACTCCGTAGGTAGATTTTGGAGGTGTGACATCTTAATTAGTTCTTAATTATTTATATATCACATAAAGACCATATTGATTAATTATTTGATGTGTTATACACAAATTAAAGACATCTAAAGGGAAGAGTGGAACACATCATGTCTTCAGTGGATATAAACAAATTACCATTTCTAGCAAAGTAGCAGATGCATGATATAAACATTCTTCTATTCTTCTATAGAGGATTTAAACTATAATTTCTTTATTTTGCTTCCCTCTAACATGAACCTACAAAAAATGTTGGAAACATTCCTATATATGTCCTTTAGGATCATTTCTAGTAATGACCAGAGTAACATAAATTAGTTCTTAATTATTAATATAACACATAAAGACCCCATTGATTAATTATTTGATATGTTATACACAAATTAAAGACATCTAAAGGGAAGAGCGGAACACATCATGTCTTTAGTGGATATAATCAAACAGTTGACCATTTCTAGCAGTGTACGTAAAGAAGAAAGGAGGTTCACCAGTAACATGAATCTACAAACATGTGCATATGCTTGACCTCAACATTCCTAGCATAAAAATAACTAATTTAGCATGCTCCCACGGTCATTTAAGAAGGTAAATAACTAATTTAGCATAAACTTAATGGAGAGGATTTCTGCAATATATACCCCTTCCTAATTAATTCTGTATGAAACGAAATTTTATCGATCTGTAATTGTAACTGTACACAAATACAGGGATCCCAAGTTAAACGTCTATCAATAATAAACAAAACAAACAATTTTATGAAAATAGATTGTAATTAATGAAACGGAATAACTTGACAATTACCGTTTTCTGGACTGATTGGTCTCCCAAATCACATGCAACTTCTGAAGAATCGCTAGCGCAATCTGTTGAAGCTATTCGTTGTTGAAGCTCCATGGAAGATGTGAATAATATGGATGAGAAAGAAGACATGGTTATTCGCTAGAGGCGTTTAACTGGAAATTTTCTGATAAAGTGAGAGGGAAAAGTATCTGATGAATCGATAATAAGTAAATTTAGTTCGAAATTTTGGGTGTAATTTGAACTAATGGTGGGAAATTAAAACTTTTTGGTGAAAATTTTTAATTAGAAGGGGGAAATTGTTCAAACTGTAATAAAACCCAAAATTTAATTTAAACAATATGTATATTAAACGTAAAATTAAACCTAAAATTAAACATAAACATAATTAATTAATTAATTAAATGTCTCCACGTGGCTCTTCCGGCGGGTTCTTCTTCAAGATGAACTTCATCATCCAGTTCGTAAAAGTCTTCAAGTGCCTCTTCTTGTGGGTTTGCAGGTTCTTCTTTAAGATGAGCTTAATCCTCTTGGGGTGTTGAAATAATGAGATTGTGAAATTGTACGAGTACATCAATTACGGTTGACATAACTGTGATCTTTTAAGCAGATCTGGACGACGATTGGAGTTAAAAGCCCTAACAAAATTATGTTTTAAAATTAATTTTATTATTTTCTTTTAGATATAATAAAAAAGATTTTACTAACACGTGCTTTGTGCCCAGGATAATGCAACTACAAAAAAGGGTGAAATTACTAAAACACAACTCAAAAATGAAAATGATAAATTACTATGCAATTCAGAACAAAAATACGAAAAGACCGCCATGTTGCGAATTTCTCATGTATAATAATTTTATTTCCAAAAATATTAAACGACGGCCAATTAGGATGGTGAGGAGCAATTAGGACCAACTAGACTCAATGAGGACTAAATACTGACAATTAGCGTCATTTAGGATACTTTAGTGAAGATCCAGTTATGGTCAATTAATATGGTCAATGAATACAAATTAGGACCAATATAATGAGAAGGCCGATTATGCTCATAGGACCGATAAGGACGGAGCATGAAGGAAGTGACTAATGAGGATCGATGATCAAGTATGACCAATTAGGACTAATTGGGGCCAATTAGTTTGAATGAGGACCAATGATACCAATAGGGGTAAATTAGGGTTAGTGATGGTCTATTAAGACCAATTAGGTTCAATTAGGGTCAATGAGGACCCATTAGGACCAATGATGGTCGAATATGCTCGATTAGGACCAATAAGGATGAATTATGACCTATTAGGGCTAGTTAGGACTGATAAGGGCCAATTAGACAGAATAAATAACAATATGGCTCAATTCGGGTTAATGAGGAGCAATTTGCACATTTTTGGACCAATAAGGACCAATTAGTGCCAGTTAGCCTCAATAAGGACCAACTAGACTCATCGAGGACCATTTACTTTGAAATACAACAAATTTGAGCCAGTTAGGCCTAATTGACCCCAATTGATTATAATTGGTCCTAAATGAGCCTACTTGGTCGTAATTGACCACAAGTGATCTTCATTGAACCTAACTAAGCCTAATAGACTATAATTGACCTTCATTGGCCCTAATTCATCCTAACTAAGTGTTTACTGGCCCTCATTGGTCCTCATTTGTCATAAATGACCATGATTGACCTTAATGCAGTCTACTGGTCCTCATTGAGCGTAATTGGCCCTCAATCGGCCTAATAGACCCTAATTGGTCATATTTGGTCCTCATAAGGCGTCATTGAGTAAAATCGACCCTCGTTAGTTATAACTGGTCCTCATCATTGACCCTAATTGATCCTCATTGACCCAAATCGACCCTAATGTACCCTAATTAGGCCTCGTGGCTTTGTTGGTCCTAATTGGTCCTACTTTATCTTCATTTGTCCTCATCGGTCCTAATCGACCCTAATTGATGTGGATTCAACTAAAGTAAATTAATAATATTATTCTAAACCAAATTAAATTATCAAAAATTTCCCACATCCCAATTTCAACTAAATGGGCAAACTCCAATAACTTCCCCTGTTTCAATTCTTAGGGTTCATTGTGATCGAGAAGAACTGCCGTTAGTATAAAACTGCATTTTCAAAAAACAGTTACCCAGTATTTCTCTCCAGGTTTCTAATTGGCAATTTAAACCTAAACCTTACTTTCTAATTTCTCACAAATGGCACCCAAATTGAATCGAAAGGCTGCATCAAAGCCTACTCAACTGTTCTTCGCTGAACACAATGTTGTAGCGTACTTCGAGAAGTCTGATAAGTCAAAGCTATTTGATGAAATGAATGATTTCCTCGAGAAATCCAACACTCAATTTGCTTTAACTGTGAATCCTGTAATATGCAAGCAGAGAATTGCAGAATTTTGGGACTCAGCCAAAAACTTTGTTGATAGCAACGGGGTTGCTAAAATTGACTCTAGAGTCAATGGGAATGAGATTAGTTTGACTGAAGAAATGATCCAGAAGCATCTGAAATTCAATGATGCAGTAGGTGATCCTGATTACAAGTTTGAATTGTACTTAAAGGCGTACGAAGCAATTAGGTATGGGGGTGACTTAACTTGTGGGACCATTAAAAAGTTTCACGCATTTTTAAAAAGGGACAACTACCCTATGTTTGGCGATATCTTGCTCATACCATTCTCCACTGCCTATCTCACAAGAAAATTGCGTGGGATGAACTTGCTGCACCTCAATTTTCCGCTTTTCATGGATTGGTAAATGGGCTCAACTTTAACTTTTCAAAAATGATATTTGATGGAATAGTGGAAAATCTAAAACCTAAGAGGATCTTTTACATGTACCCCAGATTCATCCAACACATCATCAATTGTGAATTTCCAAATATGCAAATCTCTGATCAACATCTTGAACTAAAATCTTTTAAAAATAAAACATTTTCTAACATGCAAGTGAACAAAACTATTTTTCTTGGTAAAGACACATCATACCCAATGCCTAAGGCCAGGACTGCTCCTGAGCAAACTCCTCCTGGTGACAACATTGTTAAACCAACAAGTGTTGAGCCCACACCAGACCGACCATCCTCTTCCACTGATATACAAATTCCCACCAAAAGGAAGAGGATGTCCACATAAAAAACCACACCCAAAAATACCACACGCACTCCACAATCACCCAAAAGGAAGAGGACTGGGTCTCCTTCACCTAGACCCCCCACATGACCACCTCAAAATGAGGGTGATATATCACCTAGGCCACATGAAGTAGATTCCCCAACCCTTATTGCAGGGAATATACTGCTGGACCTGGTTCAATCACCCAACCCACATTCTGCTGATAAGGTGACTTGCAGTAGTGATGAAGAAAGTCAGGTGGAAAGAGCTGACACCACTCATGAAGTCCCACTAGACCCTGAGGACAGTGTTAAAATCATTAAGACCCAATCCACGGCAACTGTTTCTGTCAGGGAACCTATTGAGGAACATTTGATTGACAATAGGAATCCCAGGTGCCAAGAAACCATGGATGCTGAGCGTGAACAAGGTCGGCTTGTTTGCTCTTCTTTGCTCAAAGATACTGGCAACACACAAGTTGAGAGCAGCAAGACACATATTGAATTGACGGTTTGATGTACAAAACTTGAAAATGAATTGGCAGCTCTCCGTGCAATTGTGAGAGCTCAAGGAGAAGAAATTGAACGGTTAAAGGCAGGACAATCTGTGAAAGCCACTGATAGGTAAGGTTGTCAACCATACATTGAAATGAAATTCACATGTCAAACTAGATTTAATTCAAAATAGGATCTTGCACAGGGTGTCTTCCTCAGATGTTGATGAAGTTGAACAAGTTGATTCGTTTAAACAAGTTGATCCGGTTAAACAACTTCATCCGGAGGAAGAAGGCCATGTTAATTTGGTTGAACAACTTCATCCGGAGGAAGAAGGCCATGTTGATCCGGTTGAACAACTTGATCCGGAGGAAGAAGGCCATGTTGATCCGGTTGAACTAGTTGATCCGGTTGAACAACTTCATCAGGTGCAAGTGACTATTGATAATCAGATGATCACAGGTGTGATGAGTGATCTGCAAACCACAAATATGGAGATAGCTCCTGAAGCTCTATCTTTCATGAGAAAAATGATGATTAGGAATACTCTTAACGGCACTTGGTTAAGGAGTGCTCCATCTCTGTCCATCATTCCTGTTTTAAAGCCTAGTGCTCCATCTCTGCCTATCATTCCTGTTTTACAGCCTTGTGCTCCCCTTGATACTCTTGAAACAGAAAAGGTTGTTGAAGCTGATGTTGAGGAAGATGGAGTCAAAGACAAGGTGTTTGCAGCTGTTAAAGAGACAAAGCCTGTGGAGCCAAAGACTGAACCTACTGATGAGAATGATTTTTCTGCTGAAGCAATCAGATTCAGGAAAGGAAAAATGGTGATGCCCCAGTACCAATCAGATTCTGACAAGGTGTTTACAGCTGTTAAGAAGACAAAGCCTCCAACATTCATTTATGATCAACATGTATCTCTCCCAGAAGATGAGGTAAACATGATAAAACAGGCACTTGCGGTTGCTGAGAAAGCTGAACAAATAAAAAGGGATGGAGACATGGCCTTAGCATTCAAACTAGAAGGAGATATGCTGCGTTATTCAAATGATAAAGTAATAATGGGTCTGATAAATGAAATCAAGAGAAGGTCTATTGATGAGAAAATGGCAACGATGGACTCTGAGAAGGAGACAAGAAAAAGAAGAATGGCCACAGAATCTGACAAGGAGATCAAAGCTGAACAAGAAAAGATCAGATTGTCAAATAACCTTCACAATGCCAAACTCCTGATGAAGTTCACAGATATTATCATAGCCAGGGGATAGGCAACTCCTGAACAAGCAAATTTAATGACTGCTAATCAGTTATGCGATATGATGTCCAGGGTTGTTCAAGAGGATGGTGAATTAAAACTGAAGGAAAACATTGATGCTCAGGAAAGGCAAGAGAAGATAAAAAGGGAAGAAGAGATACGAAAAATCCTAGAAAACCCTATGACAGAGGAAGAAGAACTCAACTTCTCAAATGCTATATCATTAAGATGAGGGGGGAGGAACCAAAAAAGATCAATCCTTCTAGTATTAATAGCTAGAGAATCAGATATTCAAATACCATACATGAATAGAACAAAATCTCAAAGGTTACAGGTGAACCAATGCCACCAGGTGCATTTTCTGATCTGAACAGAACCCTAGCCTCACAACAACCCAGAAGAAACTCTCCTAGAACTAGTACACCAGAAAAAAAGCCTAAACCTGTACAGCCTCCTAAACCTGTAACAATAAAGCCTCTTCCACCAAAGTTTAGAACAGATAACTTCACACCCATTGTACCACAACCTAGAATTAATCATACTCTTCCATCTCCATATCCTTACCTAAACAAACCCCGAAAACCCTCATCTCCACCCAAGTCACCAGAAAAACCACCCACCAAGACAATGAAGTCAGTGGCAAGAAGGGGAAAGGAAAAATGATCAATGAGGAGGATGAATACAGAGATGTCTATGTTGAAAGGAGAAGAATCATCTCCTAGAGGTATGATGATCAAGCGAAAGTATACCTGTTCACAACCAGTTCAGATGAGGTACTAAAGTTTACAGCTGAAGAAGTTATGTACAACCTCATTGACCATGAGTTGGGTGATGTTAGACAGTTACGTGGTGATATGAAGGGTACGTGTTCACAAGAGGACTACTTAATGCTCAGGATAAAGATGTATTTGGATGACTTATACGGGGAAGTAGATGAATCCACACGACGCATCATTGACAATCCTATTTCGACGCTTGAAGTTGATAAGGATGGAAAGTTGGTAGTCTATAGAGCTGATGGGTCATTCACAAGGCATAGTACAGTTCCAGATCTAGAATGGAGCCAAGCTGACAAAGACCAAATCCATTTAATAATGACAACTAACAGGCTTCATGTGGTTAAGAGAGAACAGGTGACCAACTGGGAGTATAAGAAAGAAACAGACATGTATCACATTTTCACCAGTGAACATGGTGAGACAATTAGAAGCTTAGAAGATGCTCTAAATGGGCTTTCTGAAGATGAGATATGAGATATTGTTAGGATTGGTGATACTGAGAGCAGAATAGTGACCCGGACCTATCATGAAAGTCTCCTATTTCACAGGGCCAAATTTCGGTTACAAGCTATTGAAGAGGAGAACAAGATGGGAACCGGATGAACTTGGCTGGAAGAAGAGTTTATCCCTGTATTTGTGTACAATTGCATAAGTTATCCCAGTTTGTATGTTAACATAAGTTGTTACAGTTTTATTCATACACTTTTCATCTGTAATAACATACACATTTTCAATTAATCATAGCAGACCTCCATTTCACTCATAACTGTGATCTTACATGAATTATATATTCATATGCTATGTTAGTATATGTTGGTATTTTGATATGGTGGGATGAGATGATTTATAAACAGGATAAATTTTACTTCTTCAGTAAATTGGAAGAAGACAAAACCGGATGAACTACAATTCCTCAGGAAGAAGAGTTCATGAGGATTGAGAGAAGATAAACTAGAGTTCTTCAGGATGAACCAGATAAACTAGAGTTCTAAAGTTCTTCAGGATGGTTAATTACCAGTATTCATCTATAATAACATACACATTTTCAATGAATCATAGGACTCCATTTAACTCATAACTGTGATCTTACATGAAGTATATATTCATATGTTATGTTAGTATATGTTGGCATTTTGATATGGTGGGATGAGACTATATATAAACAGGATAAATTTTAATTCTAAATTGGAAGAAGAACAAAACCAGATGAACTACAATTCCTCAGGAAGAAGAGTTCATGAGTATTGAGAGAAGATAAATTAGAGTTCTTCAGGATGAACCGGGTAAAATAGAGTTCTAAAGTTCTTCAGGATTGTTAACCAGTTCACAATAAAATAAAAATCACATCAGTTCACAATAAAATCTATTTGCAACAATTAAATATAGAATAAAATCAACTTTAATGATTGAGATAAAATCTATCTATATAATTAATGAGGTTAACCAAAACAAAACAGGAGGAATAGTTAACAAAAACTTTAATATATATATATATATATATATATATATATATATATATATTGATCTATATACAAAGATTTTCATCAGATCATATACAAAGATCTATCTAACTAGCTAAGACCTAGCATCTGACATATAGTCTTCATCATCAAAGAAGCTGCTACTGCTGCTGCTGTCATCGGGAAACATCTTTTGACCAGGAGGCAATCTCGGTCCCAACTCGAAGGTGTAGGTGGAATCCCTGTTCCGGATTAAGTACACATCCAGATCTCTCTCCCCCTCTGGTCCCTGGAGATGAAGTTTCATATCCCTTACAACTTCGGCAGTTATGAAATCAGCATACTCAAGCCCATTTGTGATGGACAGAGGTGGGATCCTCCAGTAAATGAGGAAATAGCCAATCGATGTGTGGTTTAGGTATTGCACCATTTGATTCAGATCATGACAATCAAATGTGCGAATGTCGACATAGTCGACATAATCTACCTTTCCCTTCCACACATCCTGGCCGGCGGCATTCCGGTGGAAATCGCCGCAGTGATGGATCTTGAGGGTGAACCTCCGACCACCTGTAAAAAACCCAAATGCAGAGTAAAGAGTAAGTAATTAAAAAACATAGAACCCTAAAAATAAAAACCTGTAGCCGTTGTTGAGTGAAAATACACTTACGGGGAGTCTTGCCGTAGTAGGGCGCTGGTTCATTAACACTCTTAATCCTCCATTGTTTACCAAAGGCAGCCATTGGTCGATCAAAGTTTTTTTCTTGATGATCAGGAAATGCGTTCGTACAGAAGATTTTGGTGGCAAAAAAGTGGAAAGAAAGTGGAAACTTAAAGGCACTCAGGCCACGCTACCAGCTATGGTGAGAAGAAGTGGAAAGGTTAGGCCACGATAACCGTGTATATATTTTACCTTTACCACGCAAATCCTGTTTTTACCGTGTCTATTTATTACCTTTAGCAACACAAATTTTGTTGATCAATTATTGTTTATGTGATGGGAGTAACTAAATAAGTTCTGGTTAAAATATAACCAATTAACACTTCTGTCTCAATGGTTCTTCTTAATCTTGTAGTGTGTTCCTTTCTTTTGACTGACCTAGGTTCAAGCCTTGTTTTTTGACTGACCCAGGTTCAAGCCTTGTTTGCTACAATTTATAATTTTTTGATTGTCTAATAGTGGATGACATGATTTATAAACTGGATAGATTTGACTTCTGTAGTAAATTGGAACAAGAACAAAACCGTATGAACTAACAAGAACAAAACCGTATGAACTAGAATTCCTCAGGAAGAAGAATTCATCTGGAATGAGAGCAGATGAACAGAACCGGATGATATTTTAGACAACTGTTTCACTGCCTTGGCGGACTAAGATGATTTATAATTAAACAGGATCAATTTTAGTTATTCATCAGAGAAGAAGAAGAATAGAACCGGATGAACTAGAGTTCTTCAGGATGATTTATAATTTAAAAAAATCTATTTGCAACGGAAAAATTAAGATTCATGTATTTTCCGGAAGAACAATATTCATTCCGGATGAATGTTTATAACCTTCCGGGACATTACCTTTCGCCACGCATATAATTTCATACCGTGACCATTCGTTATCTACTATTTAGTCACACATCCTAATAACAGTGGCCATATGTACTAGTTTTTAGCCACATAACTAAGTAAAAACAATGGCCATTGCTCACATTTAGCCAGGCATAATATATACTTAATAGTTTTGTTTTTTAATTTACTATGTAATAAAATATACTCTTCCGTCGCACAACATTATTTAAGCGTGGCCATACATTCGTTTTTGGTCACACGAATAAACAATCATAAAAATTCCTTGGTCGTTCGGTGCATTTTGCCACTCTTTTTTAAGTGTGACAAATAAGTGCCACGTGTTTTTATAAAACAGTGGCTAAAGCCACTGTACCTGATTGTTGTTATCACATAAACAAAAAATACTTGGCTAAAGGGTCCAAAGGCTATATAGTTGGCCACGCGTATAAAATATGTGTGGCTAAAGCTAGTGTTTCTTACCTTTAGCCACACTTTTTTTAAACCGTGGCTAGGCGTTTTCAAAAAAACCGTGGCTAAAGCCACTTTTTGACGTAGTGGGTGAACCAACGTTGTTAAATATTAAAGTCATTTATGGAGGCTTTGTAGGAATTTTTAGGGTGAGGCCCCCTTACACTATGATATTTTGTCCAAGTAAATTTATTAAGAAGTAATGATAGAATGCCATGTGTAAGATCCTTCCAACTAATTCTTTCTTATTCATTCTTGCTATGGAGGGGTTGCATGCCATAATTAATAAAGAGGTTATAGATGCGGGTTTTACACCTGTTAAAGTTGGTAATAAGAAAGTGGATATCTCTCATCTCTTTTATGCAGACGATGTCATTTTCGTTGGTGAATGATCTAGCTCCAACCTTTGAAGCTATTCATCGAATTCTAGATGGTTTCTCAAAAGTTTCAGGTCTCAAGATCAATAATGCCAAATCCAATCTTTTTGGAGTCGGGGTTTTGAAAAACGAGGTGTTAGATATGGCGAAAAGCAGAGGATGTAAAATTGGGACATGGCCTTTTTGATATCTGGGCATTCCGATTGGTGAAAAGATAAACTCCGTGAGAGCTTGGAACCCGATAATTGATAAAATTAAAGCTAGGCTTGCACGGTGGAAGATTGGTTTGCTTTCTGCTAGTGGTAGAGCGAAACTGGTTTCCTCGGTACTTGGTTCTTTCCCCGTATCTTACATTTCTCTTTTTCGCCCCCTAAAAAGGCATTATCGATTTTGGAAGGCATTAGAGCTAATTTTTTAGGGGTGGGGATGAATATAGTAGAAAAATGCATTGGGTGAAATGGGATTTGGTCTTAAATGATAAAAAACTTGGCGACATCGGGATCGGGAGCATTAGTGCTTTGAATCAGGCGCTTCTTCTTAAATGGAAATGAAGATTTATCAACAATAGATCTCAATTGTGGGTTCGGGTTATTGATTCTATTTACATGGATTTAACGATTAAAGTGGGACATAGGTGTAAGGACTATGGGGTTTGGATTGGCATTTGTAAAACTATTAACGACCTTCACCTGAAACGTATAATTCCGGAGAATGCCTTTATTAGGCGGGTGGGGAAAGGCAACAATACTAGATTATGGGAGGACCTTTGGGTGGGTGAGGAGATTTTTGCTGAAAAATTCCCTAGACTTTATATATGCTTTAGAAAAAAATAAAGGTCATTTGGTGAGTGATTGGAGACGAGATCAAAATTGGATTTGGGAATGGAGACGGGGTCTTCGAACCGGGGTGGAGGAGACACAATTTGGAATTCACAGGTCAATGGTCTCTCAGGTAATCCTGAAGCAGGATGATGATTCTTAGGGTTGGAACTTTGATGGTAAAAATGATTTTTTGGTGAAAGACGTGAGAAAAGGAATTGAAAAATTGGTCTTGCCGAGAAATAATGAGGAGGCTAAATGGTCTATAAGACTATTCCTAAGAAGGTGAACATCTTCGGATGGCGGCTAATGAATGATAGTTTACCGGTTCGTAGTAAACTTTGTGAAAGAGGTATTTCTATTCCGCTGCTTACTTGCGTCTTCTGTGATAATCCTATGGAAACAAACCGTCATTTGTTCGGAGAATGTAATACTTTTCTTAACGTGTGGTAGAAAATTAAGGTGTGGCTTCAGATTGACACAACGACTAGTTGCTTCCCCAAAGAAGCTATGTCTTGGCTTGGAGATTCTCGGCTTTCAAAGAAGAAAAAAAAGATAGTTGATGGCATTCTTACTTGCATGTGGTGGACGGTGTGGAAATCTCGTAATGGGATTGTTCATAAGCATGATGATTTAAACCCGAAGTGCATGTTCGAGATGATTCGCCAGGTTTCTCATTCTTAGCTTACGAGTAGAGATAAGAGTCTATTTATGTCGAGTACCTTTTGGTTACTAAACCATATGAATTTTGTGTAATTGTTTTGTTGTTTGTTGGTTAGGTTTTTCTAACCACCAATGTCGTTTTAATATATTCTCTTTGCCGTTCAAAAAAATTTCTTTATATATTTATTTTAGAACATGAATATGTTCAATTTAAATTTAATAATGAATTTAATAATATAAATAAGTAGTGAAACTATTATTTAATTTGATTGTTTTCCTCGTTTGTTACGGTAGTACTACAGTGGTGCTATAGTAACTTTTTTATTGAAAATATTATTAAATTAAAAGGGATAGTGAAATTAATATAATTTTGGTTTTCAGTGGTGCAATTTCGTGCCATTAAAAATTAACATTCTCGTGTGGCGGGCGGGACTAGATCGCCTCCCTACGAAGGATGCTCTCTTGCACCGAAACATCCCTATTGCGTCGGAGTTTTGCGTTTTTATGTGGGGACAAGCACGAAACGACCTCTCACTTGTTTACGGGTGCCTCTTTTCAGATATGGTGTGGCAGGTGGTAGCACAATGGTGATGTATCCCTCCGGTGATTGCTTTCTCGATGATGGATCTTGTTAATATCCACAAAACGGTGTCTTCCCCCCTATGGAAACACAAGGCGATGAACATTATCTTTCTCACGGTTTGTTGGTGTATATGGACGGAGAGAAACAATGTCATCTTTAACCGGCGAACCCCCTCCTTACAGCGGGTTATTATTATCTATAGATTCATTAGCATGGTCAAACCGGAACATGCCTACTTGTGTGCCCTTCACGTTGACTTTTATTAATAATATATACAGTATTTAACAAATTTCATGGCGCCATCCGTGGGACCACGAAGTAAACACACTTTGTGGTCTCCTCTCTATAATGGCTAGCTTCGGTATTTCGTGTGCTTCACACGTCTCAACCTTACAACTCCGGTTATAGGTTTTAAATTACACTCTAACACAAGTCCCGAAACACACTTATATAAAATTTCAGATCCACTTGCATGTACAAAAAATAAATTACATACAGTGGCCTCTTGATAAAATTAGAATTTTAGATAAATCACATCTCGTGAATGCTCACGTTATCTTATATGTTAAATATGATATTTGGCTCACAAACCCATGCTGCAAAACCTCTATCTAAATATTATTATGTGGATAAGAATGCATTGCATGAAAGGAAAGTCAGCATCACATGTCAAAAAATAAAAATAAAGAGGGGCAGGTACGGAACCACACCTCTTCTTCGGACGTCACTGTTGCAGACAGAAGTCACAAAACCTCAACAAAAAGGTTTCCTACTCCGGCAATTATGTCACTGTCCGCAATGCCGGACGAGTTCATCATGTCAGAAGGACTTCCGCCGAACGGCCCTTTCCGGATGTCATACACACATTTACGTGTTATTGGATCAAGCCTTCATACTCCAAGGATATTCTAGTAAATCATATACATGAATCCCATGTTTACAATGGAGTTCAAATCTACTACTTTTATACGGGTTATTTACATAATTTAGGAATAACTTTCGATTTCTGCATATTTCGTACAAATATGGGTGCATAGAGTACAAACCACTGTAACACTATGTTTGAGCTTTCTTGTAGGAGCATTCTTTGACTTTAATTGCAGGTTGTCAGTGGCTTGCTTATGGCTAATCTATGCCTATATCACTAAAAAGCAAAAGCAGAAAAGGCTCAAAAAATTTCCTTTGTTATTGCTGTAACTAATGGCCGAACGGCCTCCCTCTGTTCATCGTAGCAAGAGGAAAAACTACATTTCTTTATCGATGATTAACTAGACATATTTCAAGAGGGCCGGCTGCGCTAACCAATTCCGGCCACCATGTATGTGTATTATGGCCGGACAAGGCTTCATTCCGAACGACCTCCCATACCCGAAATGGCTTCTACGGGACCATTCAGGAGTTCCTCATTGATCCTAACGATATACCGAATCGTTTATATACTCTAATGATCTCGCCGGAGACCGGCAATTCTTCCGGACGGCACCTCCCACGGGTGTCTACTCTTTGGTCCAGCACCCTCCGGTATTCTCGACGGTGTTTTTATGTGTTTTGTGTAATTGTGATGTTATTACAGACCCGGACGGCAACATGCCCAGATCGGTGAGCTATGGAATGACAACTATGCCGGACAGCAACCTGAATGGTAGACTTTTTTATGTCTCTAGACACCGGACGGCTCTCATCCGGAGATCTCAATGAACGACAGATCTCAACATGTACATTCTCGGGACTTCATTTTCTCCGATCGGAACTTTAACAACGGCTCTTCGCCGGAGCACACACCAATATATGACTGTCGGACGTTTATTTCAGTCCAGCAAAGCCCCTGAAAGATCTATTACAGCACGAAAAATACAATTGGTCAGCAAGCTAAGGCTACTAAAATACAGGACCTCAACAACAGATTTCTAAGGGATTTCATCGTAACTCGCCGGACGGCCTTCTTTGCTGTTGCGATGGCCGAACGGCTCATCGGACCTAGCCGGATAACCTTCCTCATTATTATTGCCGGACGGCGAACCTACATCTGTCGAATTAATAACACAACAAAATTATAGATACTCTTTCTCAGACGAGAATCGAGACGTTTCCGAATGATTTTATTACCGGACGACATCTCAGACAGGTGCCGATTCTCCGGTACGGCTTTCTCCGGTTGCTATCTTCCACTAATGGTCCCTCACGCGTCGTGGTTCTGTCACCTGCTTGGGTGGTTATCCGACCTGTTCAACGTTTATTTTGATCCGGCTGGCGTAACTCCTAGTACAGACCAATGAACCACAAAAACAACTATTCCTGCTGATGTATTATCCCGTACATCATGGTTTCCGGTCGACAAATTTTTCGAACGAGCCTTAACCGCCGGACGCATGCTCTCCTATCTGCCGCACGGTCGGCCAAGAGTACCGGCATATCATGCCATTTCCCGTGCCGGACGGCACCCGGTTCGATTACACCTGCTCCGGTTACATTCTCTCCAGACATCACCAAGCAAACGAAGCACTCTCGGAAAACGAGTTACATTCCTCGCCGGACGAACATCGCTCCCTCTAAACATCATCTTGCCGGGCATTTATTTTGGTCCGGCAAGGACTCCAACAAACATTATAAACCGACGAATCTCATCTCGAAGACAATATACACTTTTCTCCGGACAGGTCATCTACTCCGCCGAATGACCAGCCCTCAGCTACTTGCTTATCACGCCACCTGCACTGCCCACCGGACCACGCCCGCTCCGGTTATGTCGGATCCGATCATCCCTGCTCCGGTCGTGTCTGCCGAGCAACCCGCTCTGAACGTCGCCGAATTTTGAGTCAAAACACATGCGGAATGGATCTCGGTTTGGCCGCTTCCACTCCAGACACTAATTCGAATTTCAAAGAAAGGCACAGTTACAAATGATGACAATTTGTTATCATTTTTGGAACTCTCAAATATGGCTGTACAGACCCCACACTATTTCAGGTCATCAATTCCAACCTCTATCTATGGACAAATATAAATTGCACTCTCTCAAGTTAATTTTTCGGCCACACGTATATACTTTTAGTATATGCTTTTAGAAGTTCTTGAAGAGAGTCACCCCTATTTAGGGTATCTGTCCAAACAACCAGAGGACGTAGTATCTCTTTGGATATTCCGAATCAACGAGTTAGTTATCACTCACTCAATTTTTCAACGACACTCATAAGTACCGAACGTCTACTCCATGTTGCCACACACAACATGATAGATCATTTTTAGCCGCAAAGAATGGTTATCACAAATGACAAGCATCATTTTGGCATCGCCCTTATTATTATCATCAACAAAGATATATACATATTATTTATCTACAGTGATGAATGGTTAACGCTTACATCGAGCAATATTCAGTGTTCATCTTATTATCATTATTATCAAAGTTGATTCGACATACAGACTATAATGCAAAATCATACGTTCAGACATTGTTACCTCCTTCTAATCTGAAGGAGGATGTTATTATCATCACCGACGCAGACCGGATATTATTCATCCGACCTGACACGCATATATTATTATGTAAAAATCACACGATCAGATATTATTACCTCCTTCTAATCTGAAGGAGGACGTTATACTCAAGCGTTAATTTATTACTATTATTATCTACAAAGACGTGATACACGTCTTCTAACATCATCATATATATCCTATAGAGTTGAAGGAAGACATCATATTTATTGGTTATAGTGGTCTACTACCACATACACCGGTCCCACTACCATTATTGAACGCACAAGCCGTTCGGTCTAATTATTATGGATCAGACAATTATGCGATATTCTTTAATTCGGCATCTTATGACATCGACCAATGGTCAACAGGTTATGTCATTCTTAACTCCGATTATTGACCCGTCTACATTCTATTACAAGTCTTTAATTATGGCACACCCATAAACTATGACTTTTCGTATTAGTACACTTGACGTATTTACGCTTGCAAATTAACAATTTATTTTGCAGTCATTACTTATATTATTATTTCGGTGGTTCCGGCCGTACGGCCACCACCACTTAGTATTTTATTTTAAGTGGTGTCGGTCTTACGCCGACCACTAATATGATTATTTTGGTTGTTCCGGCCGTACGGCTGGTTCACCACTTATCATTTTATTTCAGTGGTTCGAGTTTACACTCAAACCACTCTTTATATGATTATTTTGGTGGTTCCGGCCGTACGGCCACCACCACTTAGTATTTTATTTTAAGTGGTCTCGGTCTTACGCCGACCACTAATATGATTATTTTGGCGGTTCCGGCCGTACGGCCACCACCACTTACTATTCTATTTAAGTGGTTCTGGTCTCACGCCGACCACTACTTCTATTATTATTCTGGTGGTTCCGGTCGTACGGCTGGATCACTACTTATTATTTTATTCAAGTGGTTCTGGTATTACGCCAAACCACTACTTACATTATTATCTTGTGGGCCACACAAGGACGGCTGACTAATGTCGTTCGGTCCACAGGACAACAATATACAATAACACTGCAACAGTGCAGCGTCCCTCCCGCACGGATAAGGGTCCCCGCGGTCTCTGTGACTACTCACAACCGACAAGGGACCAAACTCCGGACGGTGACACAACAAACGACAGGCCAACCGACGGCCGGGGCACATGGGGGAAGCCACTGGACTAGCTAGTCGACAACCTCCACCCAATACTTAGTGGGTGACCTGCGCATGTCGAACCATCGGCTCGAACTCAGACACTTCGGCACTTTTGGTGATTGACAACAGCGGGACCACATAGACTATGAAAATAGTCAAACCCGGGTATAAACACATTTTTCCTGTAACAGGGAACTGACAAGTGGACGACACATCCACTACTTAACAGGTGGTCCTGGGTCTTAGGCTCGAACCACCATATATACATAATGGACCACACATCCATACATTGTGGACGTAGGTCACGCGACCGAACCACCCATCCTCGGACAACTTACAGTGGCTTCGGCGAAGCGCCGAATCACAACCTCCAAAAAACTTACAAACCCTAATAACCCCTCCTACCACATATCCTATACAAACGACGCATAACCAACAACCATCACACCTTGTACACATATTACACCCAAACCACCACGATGAACATCGGTCCCTCATCAAAGATCCAAACAATGCAAGAACACATATGTCCAAGCAAGCACATTCAAGTCGCCAGGAAAAAAGAAAAAAGAAAAAAAAGGTAAAGTACTAACATTTTGTGCAGGGTTCAACGTAGAAAAAGAAAGCAAGACGAATGGAGCTACAAGATAAGTCTAGCATGGTATAGTTAGGACTATACCATACTAGACTGGGGGGCTGATGACGTGGGTCCGTATCGGGCTAACTACATGGGCTAAGGGCTTTTATACAGTCCGGCCCAATACAGCCCACTACATCTCCTTTGATGGTCCATACCAGGTTTGGCCCAACAGGCCCAATCTGGCCCATCACCTGCCCTATATAAGGAGGCTCACTCCCTCCTTGAAAGGGTTCCTGCTTCATCCCACTTGGCCTGGTCCTTGCCACTTGGTCTGGTCCAGCCTACAGCGCCGCACTACCTTCTGGCCTACCCGGCCATGCTACATGGCCGCACTACCTTCTGGCCTACCCGGCCATGCTACATGGCCGCACTACCTTCTGGCCTACCCGGCCATGCTACATGGCCGCACTACCTTCTGGCCTACCCGGCCGTGCTACATGGCCGCACTACCTTCAGGCCTACATAGCCGTGCTACCCCGCTGGCCTACATGGCCGTGCTTCCTCCAGCATTCCCCTTCATCCTGCTCAGCCAATCTCCTTCATCCTACTTGGATGATCCCCTTCATCCCACATACTACCACATACATACATATACATATATACATACTATATACATACAGTCTTACTGACTTGATCGTCGGAGGGTGGTCCAGAGACCCCGGTCTCTGGTCCCCTTCTAACGGGTTCCCTTCATGTTACAGGTACAAGACAAGACCCGGGAGAGACGGATCTTCCTAGCCCGGCTCGGAGGCTCGCCACATCTCTCCCACACAGTGGATCGGCCCGGTGCCTTGGTGACTCGTCCTTGGCCATGCCACTTCGACCACCCGGGACACCTCGTTTCTACAGTTACCCCCCGGGTTCTAAACTTGGGAAAACCCTTTTTGGCCTTTTTTATCTGATATGTTTAAATATTTTTTAAGGTTATTTTTTCCCTGGTTTGCAAACATACTCCACGTCGGACATAACGTGGCAGTTTTATGGCACTTCTTTGATTCATAGCCTTTCTTTGTCATCAAACCCATTATATATCTTCTTCTTCTGCAGAATTCTTCCGGTCTCTTCCTACTTTCTCTGTCGCTTCCTCACCGTTTTCGTAAGCTGCGCTTGCCGATTTTTCAGCCGCCTCTCCTAATAATATTACTTACTCGCAGGTAATTGCGATTTATTTTATATCTTCTCTTTTGTTTTTTTAATTACATTCTCTTCCTTAGGGTTCTTGTAATTGACATTCTTGGGGTTCTTGTAATTGACATAACTATGTTTTCTTTTAATATGATATGGTCTCTTATGTTATGTGCCCCGTCCCTATTTATGTGCTGAATTTTCACCATTTGTTTTGGGGGAGAGGTTCAAATGAGAAGTTTGTTTTGGGTAAGAAGGATAAGAAAGAATTTTAGCCATTGAATCTTGATCTAGTAAAAAGGGAAGGAGGGGTATTTTAGTCTTAACCACTTTTGTTGACTTTTTATCTACTTCCCCCATTTTCTTTAAACATTCATAACTTTCACATACGACATTATTTTTTTTAAAAAATTGCACCATAAAAACGAGCATTTTTTTTATCTTTAAAACACATATAGTGTTGCTATATAAAAAATGAAATTTTTTTTACTCTTTCGAATTTTGACACAATGTTCAGGTCATTGTGTCATTGTGTCAAAATGTTCAGATCATTGTGTCATTGTATCGTCGTGTCAAAAGTATATATAGTGTTGCTATATATAAAATTAAATACTCTTTCGGTTTTTAGCATCATATGAAACAATGATCTGAACATTTTAACACATCATTGTGTCATTGTGTCAAACTATTCAGATCATTGTGTCATTGTGTCGTCGTGTCAAAAGTATATATAGTGTTGCTATATATAAAATTAAACACTCTTTCGGTTTTTGACATCATATGAAACAATGATCTGAACATTTTAACACATCATTGTGTCATTGTGTCAAAATGTTCAGATCATTGTGTCATTGTGTCGTCGTGTCAAAAGTATATATAATGTTGCTATATATAAAATTAAACTCTTTTGGTTTTTAGCATCATATGAAACAATGATCTGAACATTTTGACACAATATGACACAATGATCTGAACAATTTTGACAGAATGATCTAATCATTTTGACACAATGACACAATAATCTGAACATTTTGATACGATCGAAAGAGTAATTTTTTTTAGTTTTATATATAACAACACTGTACGCGTTTTAAAGATAAAAAACGCTCGTTTTTATGGTGTAATTTTTTTATTAAAGTAATGTCGTATCTAAGAGTTATGAAGGTTTAAAAAATTGGGGGGAATTTGATAAAAAGTCAAAAATACCCTTTTATCTATTGTTTTCTTTAGTTTTTCTCTTTAATTCTACCCAGAAAATTTTTGAGTCATAGATCTTCATTTAATTGAAGATCTAATGGCCATGATTCCTTCTTATCCTTCTTATTCAAACTAAACTTCTCATAATAACTTCACCCGGTCTTTAGGTGGCCAAAGATGATATACCGTTTTAGTGCATCTTCCTATAAAAGTGTTGGGAAGCATATCAGAGGGTATGTATGTAGGGTAAGAAATTGGAAACGTTGGAAAAATTTTAATGTCAAAATTAATAGAAATAGTTATATCTTTGTCAAGCCAGCTTTTTCATGAGGCACTGCTTGGGGACATGAGTAAGGAGGATGCAAAGGTAGAGGATTATGTAAGGTAAGTACGTATATTGGCATGTTGGGAATCGTAAATAAGTTGTTTAGATAGTAAGATGACATTGTTGAATTATGGAATCGTTGATCCTCATTAAACAAAACAATCAAGAATATATACAAGGGAAACTTGTCTACCAAGCCTAAACTAATAAAGGAAATATAGCTAATTTACAGCCTATTATTATGCTACAATACAATCTTATAATATATGTTAATACACCCCCTCAGTTTGGAGTAGGAGGAGGACGAATGCCCAAGCTGGATCGGAACCGCTGAAACAGTAGGCGAGGTAGACCTTTAGTAAATATATCTGCGTATTGGTAATCTGCGGGGATGTGTAGAACTCGAACATGACCCATGCGAACTTTTTCTTTTACAAAATGAATGTCGAGTTCCACGTGTTTCGTTCGTTGATGCTGAACCGGATTACCTGATAAGTATACCGCGGAAATATTATCACAATAGACAAGCATCGCACGACGAGTTGGTATCGATAATTCTAGCAATAGGTTACGGAGCCAACTTGTATCGGCAACGGCATTTGCAACGCCCCGGTATTCTGCCTCGACACTTGATCTCGATATCGTTGGTTGCGTTTTGAGGACCACGAGACAAGATTATCCCCCATAAAAACACAATAGCCGGAGGTAGAATGGCGGGAATCCGGGCAACCCCCCCAATCGGCGTCGGAATAAGCAGTCAGGTGATGCGATTTGGAGGGGGAAAGAGTAAGCTCATATGTGATCGTACCTTTTAGATACCGTAAAACCCGTTTCATGAACTGAAAGTGGGCGTCCATTGGGCGTGCATAAAGAGACAAATTTATTGGACTGCATACGTAAGATCGGGGCGGGTAAATGTCAAGTATTGCAGAGCTCCAGCAATTTGTCGATATAAGGTTCCATCCGGTAAAGGTGAGCCTTGTGTAGCGCTCAACTTGGAGGAAGTGTCCACGGGAGTACTTGAAGGCTTGCAATCGGACATATGTGCACGGGATAAAATGTCTGAGGCATTGGCACAAGAACAGACCTCCATCACGAGGTGTTACCGTGATTCCAAGAAAATGATGAAGTGTTCCCAAGTCGGTCATTGCGAATTCTTTGGACAAGAGTGTAATAATCTGACGGAGGAACTTAGTGTCCGATGCCGTTAGTATGATGTCGTCTACATATAGGAGTAAGTATGCTTGATGAGATCCGCTATTGTAGATGAAGAGTGAAGTATCACTTGTGGTGCTACGGAAGCCACAACGGGTAATATACGTAGCAAATCGATCATACCAGGCCCGTGGTGCTTGTTTCAACCCGTATAAAGATTTCTTTAACCTGCAAACATAATTAGGGTGAGTAGCATCCACAAATCCTGGGGGTTGGAACATGTAGACGGTTTCTTGTAAATTTCCATGAAGAAACACATTTTTTACGTCTAACTGATGTATCGGCCAACCCCGAGAGATGGCGAGACTAAGAACAGTGCGAATCGTCGTGGGCTTAACCACGGGGCTGAAAGTCTCCTCACAGTCTATTCCTGTTTGTTGGCTTTTCCCGTCAACTACCAACCTTGCTTTGTATCGTTGTAACGCACCCTGGGAATTGTATTTATGCCTGAATTACCACATGCATCGTATGTTATTGGTGTCCGGAGGTCGAGGTACCAAAACCCAAGTGTTGTTATCCATCAAGGCGCAGTACTCTTCGGTCATGGCATCGTGCCAATTTGGATCGGAAAGGGCGGATTTATGAGAGGTGGGGATGGGAGAAAAAGTGGGTGTAGAATCGATGTGGAGATTAAGAGGCACTTTCACACGTCGGGTGTTGTCTTGGTTTCGGGTAGTCATGGGGTGAGTGGACTGAAATTGAGGTGGGGGTGGGGGTGGGGGAGGGGTTGGTGGTGGAGGTGGTGTGAGGGGAGATGGGGACGTGTTTTGTGTAGCAGAGTGTGGGTGAGGTTGATGAGTGAGGAGGGAAGTTGTGAAGGGAAGTTGGGCTACTGACGTGAATAGGAAAAGACGTAGGTGAGGGTGGTGGGTTTTGAGAATGTTGGGTTTGCATGGGAGGGTGGAAGGGTGGCGTGAAAAAAAGGGAGGTGTGTCAGATTGGAGGAAGGAGTAGTTTGGGGTTGGGGAGTTGTTTTGCGTGGAATACGGGAAGGTGGATTCGTCGAACGTCACATGTCGAGACAACAAAACTTTTCCCGTAGAGAGGTCAAGGCAACGATATCCGGAAAGTCGGCGTGGTATCCAAGAAACACACAACGTGTTAAGCGAAGGGAAAGTTTGTGGGGGCGAGTGGATGAGATGTTTGGATAGCATGCACATCTAAAAACTCGAAGATGAGAATATGAAGGTTGACGGAGATAAAGGGCGGAAGCGGGAGTTTGAAACTTTAGAAGGTTCGTTGGAAGAATATTGTGTAAGTAGCAAGCGGTGTGAAGCGCTTCGACCCAGAATTTGGCTGGAAGGGTGGCATGAGTGAGGAGGGTTGGAATGATTTCGTTTAGGCGACGAATCATTCGTTCTGATTTTCCGTTCTATTGGGATGTGTGAGGGCACGAAAACCGAAACTGAAGGCCATGTGAGTGGGCAAATTGTTTGAAATTGTGGTTGTCAAATTCACCCCCTAAGTCACATTGGAAGGACTTAATGGAGGTGTTGAATTGAGTGGCAATGTATTTGTGAAATTGGGTAAATTTGGTAAAAGTTTCGGATTTAAACTTTAGGGGAAATACCCACGTGTAATGAGTAAATCGTCAACAAGTACCATATAGTATTTATATCCCGCTTTACTAAGTAAAGGAGATGTCCAAAGATCACAATGCACAATATCAAACGGTAATATAGTGGTAGATTGAGAATTTGAAAAAGGCAAGCGTTTATGCTTGGAAAGTTGACAAGAATTGAAAATAAGTGTCTTAGCACGTTTATTACATGGAATAAATTTATTAAATGCTAGAAATATCAAAAACTGGAATGCCGGGATGTCCCAAGCGTTCATGCCACACATCTTGAAACGAGCAAGCCAAAACGGTATGAGTGGAAGTAGGATATGTGAAGGGGTAATGTTGGCTTGAGCTATTGTGTCTGGAAATCATCTTGCCACTCTTGAGGTCCTTCACAAAAAATCCATTAGGATCAAATTCAACGGAAACATGATTATCAATAGTAAATTTACGAACCGAAATGAGATTTTTAATAACGTTGGGAGTGTAGAGAATATTTTTAAGGTGGAGTACACGATTGGGGTTCGGTAAAGTGGAGTTTCCCGATCCAAGAATTTGCACTCGAGTACCATTCCCTACAAGCACAGAACCGTTAGGATAAGACAAAAAAGGTTTCGTAATTTTACCTTGGTCTCCGGTTAGATGATCGGTGGCCCCGGAATCCATAAGCCATTCCTCATCGTTCGAAGCGAGATTAATCGCTTGAAAAGCCTCACTCAGTTGTGTTGGTTGAAGGGGGTCAAAGCTGCCGGAGTTATTGTCGGCGGGGCCTGCCGCCATAGCGACCGATGCAGGAGCGGAGAGCCTGTCCCGGGTTTGTTGTCGCTGTTGTTCTAATTGCAGCATTCCGCATGCGCCGTCCCAAGAGGGGAGGCTTTGGTTGATATAAGCAGCTACGGTGTCGAATTCCTGCGGCAATCCACGAACCAGTTGAAGAACCATCTGAGTATCATTGATTGGGATGTCAACAGCTTTCAGTTGATCCCCCAGTTCTTTAATCCTCTGACAGTAGGCTTCTAACGAGGGCATGGCCTTAAGCGTGAGATTGGAAAACTCATGGTTAAGGGCAGCAGCTAGGGATCCTTTATTGTTAAGGAATTGGGATTCGACACGAAGCCAGGCTCGACGGGCAGTACCGTCAGTTTGAAGGATCCGCTCTTGATCTATCTCCGGTGACGCCACCACCACGATTCCCGATGGATCAACGTTTCGCGAGTATTATCCAACGACTCGACCAGGAAGCAGCCACCGCCCGAACCGAGGCTGCAAGCCGAGCCGAAGCCGCAGCCGCCGCCGCAGCCACCGCCGCCGCCGCGGTGTCCGCCAGCGCACCGCCGGTTGATCGCCGGCCGGTGGTTCTCGTGTTGCCGGCGCAACCGAGACCACCGCGCCCCGTTCCGTCCTCGTGGCCCGCACCGTTTTACCATCCGGTTGCCGCCATCTCGTCACCGCCGGTTTCCGATGACGAGATCATCGTAGGATCGGTCCCCGTCGCGATTCCGGCGGAAGGAGTTTTGTCACCGCCACCGGTAGTGAAGTTACCACCACCGCCGCCACTGCCATCGCCGCCTCCGATGGCCGCCGGAGTTTCAGTCGAAGATCTGACCCGCAGGTTCGAGTCAGATGTTTCAGTTCACCCTAGCGCGAGTCCATTGAACTCGGGTGTCTCGAACGGTTGTTCGGAACCCGCTAAGGTATATCTAAATTTTTAGATATTTAATTTAATTATTTATTTATTTATTTTAAATAAATATATTTATGTGTTTGTCGTGTCGGTGATTGATCCTGTTACAGTTGCATCCGCGTTTTTAATTTGTTTCCGCTGCTAGATTAATTTAGAATTAATTTAAATCATTAAATCGGTTTTAATAAAATTAAAATCGGTAACCCGGATCCCACTGTAAATCCCAACAGTGGTATCAGAGCCATTATCACAGCGCGCAAACCATAACCGGTCTTTTCGTAACCGGTAGTTTGCAATTTCGACTTAAATCCAAATTGCGAATTAGAATTAATTTAATTATTTATTTTAATTCTAAGTAATTATTTATTGTGTGTTACGGCCGACCCCTCTGTATTTTGTATACATGTGTGTATATGTTTTTGGCGTGATTTGTCTTTCTCTGTTTGGCCCAAGTTGTTGGCCAATTGGTTGTTTTTGAATTTTTGGTTTCTTTGAACCCGGTTTTAGGGTTTCAACTTTGTACATATTTAGAGCTAGATTACTAGAAGTAGTTTTAGTAATTGTAAATTTGTATGTAACCAAAAGTCGAGGACTGGACACGCGCAAGATGGATGTCAAAGCAAGTGGGAGCTGAACTGGATTCAAGATCGCACAGAGTTGCCATCTCGATCGTTCACCATTCTATTAATTAATTTTTTTTAAATTGTCCCTTATGATCTCGCTTGTATGGCTCGAGCGAGATCAAGACCTTATGCCGTTTAACACACAATATGCCACTCGTGACAACTTAGTAATTTAATTAGGTTAAATTAATTTACTAGTCCCGAGTGGTGATAGGGTTTTATCGTTCGTGTCTAACGGTAATTAAATATTAAAAGTAATTAATATCCCTATATGGTAATTCTTAAAACTGATAGTTCGTGCCATCCTATCTCAAGTCGAACTTGGAACGTATTGACCGGAGCATCAGTGTTGGAGTATTTCAACACCGCACTTGGTGCCGAGGGTACCTTCTAAGGTGAGGACATTGGAGTATTTCAACACCGTGTCATCACATCGACCATTTAGGATTACTATCGCTTTAAACGTATATGTTCGTGGTGTTGGAGTATTTCAACACCGCGCCACGGATGTATATTGCTAAAGTGGGCACGGATGAGGCTAATCGTATCGCAAAATGCAATTGTATGTATATAGCGGCCTCATACCGAGAGTTGTGACTGAGTCTCACAATTGACAATCGTTGTCGGTTTGTTTACACGGCTTTGCTCCTGAGGCTCATTTGGCGGTCTCAAGTAATGTCGTCTAAACGAATTCTCGATTTCTTAAAAATAAACCTTAGCAACTTATTTTTAAAGAAATATAAACATCGAAAATACTGATTAAATTTACTTTGCTTATTTCTGAAGGCTATTGAAAACTCACCTCCATTAAGTTCAATGGTACAACTCGACCCCTTCACTGAGACTAGCTTTCTCGCATGGCAGACCACCCTGAGGAATCTTTTAAGGCTCTTCGGGAAACTCTATGTCATTGACCGACCTATCGCGAGTATTCCATCTTACTTGTTAAATGAGAACTCGCGATCTGAGCTCCAAAAGCACACTGACGATGATAAGGACGTCACTGACCTGATGTTATCTAGCATGACTCAGGATTATCGGTACAATTTCATGGGGATGTATGCCTATGACATCATTCGTAAACTCAAGGATTTATTTGAGTTAAATCAGAGGACTGATCGAGCCGATGCACTTTCACAATTCGTGAACTGCTCTATGGCTAACGACTCCTCTCCATACGATCATGTCATGCTGATGAAAGCGTATCGCGACAGGCTGATCGACCTTGGCTACTCCATCTCTGACGGGATGGCTCTTGATGTAGTACTCAGATCTTTGCCTGAACATTATCGTATTCTTGCGATTAATTGTCCGGCTTAGTCGATCGAGGAGGTTATTCCGTTGATACCCAACGTGAAGATCAGGACCACGCCAGACGTGCTCAGAGTTGCTAATATGAAGATCTCCAAAGCCAAGAAGGTTAAAGAATGCAAAGGCAAGAAACCACAGGTGCAGCCTCCCGAGGAGCGCTTGTGCTATGAGTGCAACAAAATGGGACACTGGCATCGCAACTGTCCCGTTTATCTTGCAAAGCTGAAGATGACCAAGAACCCCAATAAGGGTTGCTCATCAGGTATGTCAATAAATGTTATTGAACTTTTCACTGTTTCCTCCAATTCATGGGTATTTGATACTGGATTTGGTTATCACATTGTTAATGTTTTGCAGGAACCTGATAAGTGGAAGAAGACAGAACGAGGCTGCATGGACCTCATCGTTGGTGACGGGAAGAGGGTCCCAGTACTTGCTGCTGGCACTTATTCTTTTTTATGCTCATCTGGCCTTGTAGTTAATTTGATTAACTGTTTATATGCACCTGGTTTATCCAAAAACATTATTTCTGTCTCTTCATTGTTTGAACAAGGATTTCGGTATAAATTTAATGGAAATGTGATTTCTGCTTACCTTAATAATATCTTTTATTTCGAGGCTAAACCTCGACATGGAATATATGAGATAGATGTTCAAACAAACGACCAGCTCTATCATGTTTCTACAAGAATCAAAGCTGACAGTAACGAATCCTCGTTATGGCACCATAGACTTGGTCACATAAGCGAGGCCCGCATTAATAGGTTGCAAACTGCTGGCATTCTCGAATCCCAAGATGCAGATTCCTTCGATGAGTGCGAGTCGTGCTTATCTGGTAAATTAACCAAGTCACCCTTCACCCACACAGGTGAACGGGCCCAAGGCTTGTTAGGCATTATTCACACCGACGTGTGTGGACCCTTTCGAACCGAGACGAGAAATCGTGAACGGTACTTCGTGACTTTCATCGATGACTACAGCAGATATGCCTACGTCTATCTGATGAAACATAAACATGAAACTTTTGAAAAGTTCAAAGAGTTTCAAAATGAAGTACAAAATCAGCTTACTCGAACTATTAAAATACTTCGATCCGATAGAGGCGGTGAATACCTAAGCGCTGAATTCCTGAATCATCTGAAGGAATGTGGAATCGTTTCACAACCTACTCCACCTGGCACACCCAAGTTAAATGGCGTTAGTGAAAGGAAGAATCGAACTCTGCTTAACATGGTTCGATCGATGATGTACAGGACGACCTTGCCACATTCCTTTTGGGGATATGCCATCTTAACCGTTGCTCGCCTAATAAATCTGGCACCGACCAAGAAAGTAGGGAAGACCCCATATGAGATATGGCATGGTTCTCTTCCTAAATTATCATACCTCAGGGTATGGGGATGTGATGCTTATGTCACCACTGAATCTGACAATAAGCTCGATCCCCGAGGCGAAAAGGTAACTTTCGTTGGATACTATTGTAATACCGGATATTACTTTTACCATCCAGATGCAAACACAGTTTCCATCAAAAGGAAAGGTAAATTCCTTGAGAAAGAATTTCTTGCTCGAGGAACAAATAGTGATCCAGTGGATCTTGAAGAAGTTCGAGATACACCTAACCCTGAGACGGTCGCTGTGTCTGACCGACAAGTTGTTGTCGCACCATCAGACCCAAACACAAGCACAAGCGTTCGTAGGAGCGAAAGAACAAGATATGAACCTGATAGATACCTTGGATATCATGAGGCCTTCGACGTTTTGTTAATAGCCGATTCTAACGATGAACCTATTAACTACAAAGCTGCTATGTCAGATCCGGAATCTGATAAATGGCTTGAAGCCATGAACGCTGAGATGCAATCCATGCGTGACAATCACGTCTGGGACTTGATTGAGCTACCCCCCGGCACAAGGGCAGTAGGGAGCAAGTGGATCTTTAAAAGAAAAACTGACATTGTTGGTACATGGTTCCTGATCGTCATGTGAAGTATCGAGAACAAGACGGAACGTGCAAGTTTAGGTTTGGCCGAATCTTGGCCGAACTCCAGGTTCGGAGCCGCCGAAGCTTGGCCGAACCTGAGGTTCGGCCAGTCGTGTTTTCAGCTTATAAATATGTTCGTCTTGTATAGAATTGCAGGGCTTCCGGGTCATAACTTTCTCTGAGTGTACTTTGTGGTCTCTGTGGTTAATACAAGTCTCAGTTGTATTTACTCTCTGTGTTTTACTTGTTTACATTGATTTCATATCGACTAAGTAGAAGATCCTCACGCTCAAGCAATTTCAAGTGGTATCAGAGCTTTTGGTTTGTTCTACTAGTCGGAGATCAGTGTTTGTTCGTGTTTTCGAGTTCAAATTCACGTTTTTGAGTTTCAAAATTCGTTTATCATCTTCATTTCTCAAAATTATCATTCAAAACATCATGATTCACGTCAAATATGTATGTGGTTGCTCATTTTCAGTTGATTGAGTGTTTACTGCTCGAGAGGTGTCGATTTCAGTGTGTTTCTCCAAATTTTTCCGAAAATTCGCGTTCGGACGAACTCTAGGTTCGGCATAACTGCTCCGCACTTCAGGTTCGGAGTATTCTCGGTCGTAATCGCTCCGCACCTTACGTTCGGAGGTCTGTGTTCTTGTTCGGTGCCCGTTCAGAGCTCGTTCGGAGAGTGTTCGGTCAATTTTCGCGTTGACGAGGTTCGGAGATTCTTCGGAGTCAACCAGGATCGTTGAGTGTTCGGAGGTAGCTCGGAGCTATTTCGGAGGGTATATTAGGTTCGGACAAGGATCGGTGTTAGTTCGGAGTAGGTTCGGACGAGGTTCGGAGTGAACAGTAATCTGGTTTTCAAAAATGTCTGATTTTCAAGCGTTCGCGGCTATTCAAAACTCGGTTCAAGCTACGATGCAAACAATGATGAATTATGATAATGAAATCGGAACAAGTCAGAAAGTTCCCAAATTGCTAAAATTGGAAGATTATCATAGTTAGGTTAAACGGTTTGAAGCATATGTCGATACAAATGACATTGATATGTGGTTAGCGTTCACTGAGCAATATGTTTACCCTAAAGATGAAACTGGTGAACCTATACTTCAAAGAAAAATGTCTTCTGAACAAAAGAAAGCTTATCAAGCTGAGAAAAAGGCATATGGTACTTTAACGATGGCATTGCCTAAAGAGTTACTTCATCAATTTGCTGGTAACTACACATCAAAAAGTCTATGGGATGCTTTGGAGAAACGATGTGAAGGCAATGACCAATACAAGAAAAGTCGACAAAAGGTTTTGAAGAAAGAGTTTGACAGCTTTAAGCATTATCAGAATGAAACGATTCCCAATCTGATTGCAAGATTTGCTCATCTAATGAGTGAAATGCGTTTGGTGAATCTTACAAAAGAAGAGACTGATATGAAAGAAAAGATTTTGGAAGCATTGCCTGAAAAATGGGAGAATTATGTGATGATGATTACTCATGATAAAGATTTTTCCGGATTGTCTTTCAATGATTTGGTTCAAAGACTTCAGGCTCGGGATATGGAATTAATGGTGAATAAATCACTTCCTACACAAATTCAGAATCCTGCAGTGTATCATGGTGAAAATGACTCTACAATGAATGCTGGGAAGTCTACTAGTCTTAGTTCTGCTCCTCCTACAACATTTCGAGCAGGTAAATCTGAAATTCCAAGTTATTCTTCTGCTGGTTATACTGTGTCATTTCCAAGTTCTTCGGCTCAAACTGCATTGTCTGCTCAAACTATCGATGATTATAATGCTTTAATGTCTGCATTGGTATCTTCATATTTTGGTGTTATCACTGGTGCTGTGAGTAATGCAGAGTTAGCAAATGAAGATTACGACCAGATTAATTATGATCATTTGGAGGAAATGGATCTAAATTGGCAGTATGCAATGCTGGTTCGACGAACGAAGAAATTTTTCAACAGAACTGGGAAGAAGAGATTGAATCAGGAGGGTAAAATTGGTTTGGATAAATCGAAGGTGAAATGTTATAAATGTTCAAATTATGGTCACTTTGCTCGAGAATGTCCAAGTTCTGCAGATCATAAATTGAAAACTGGTCAACATGCACATTTAGTTTATCATTCACCAAATAAAGTTGAGAAGGTTGAGATGAAATCTGCTAATCTTGTTCATGATTGGACCAATACGTTTCCACATTCAAGTGAGTTTGCATGGAATGCAGATACTGAAGTTAAAAAGAATCAGTCTAAACTTGCAATTGCTTTGACTGTTCGTCATATTGATGATGATAGCATTTTAACTGATTCTGATTCTTATTCAAGTGTCTCCATGGTTCAAGAAGAATTACCTAAAATTCCTGAGAGTTCAAAAGTTGAAGCGGTTGAATGTTCTAAGTGTAAAAGATTACTCAAGGAGATTGAGAGTTTTGAACAAAGTCGTCAAATATCGACTGAAGAAATAGTGGTGTTAAAGCAAGAATTGGAAGATTTTCAAAAGAAGTATTATGAGTTGGTTCATGTTCATGAAGATGTTTTAAAAGAGAAAGCAATATTGGCTGAAGAATGTGAGAAAGCAAAGGCTGAAGCTTTAGATGCAGCTCAAGATTTTGAGAATCTGTTTGAGAAAAGTTATCCGGTTCAGAAAAAGTATGAAGAAGCAACTGCTCTTATTGCTACAACTGCTGTTACTGTTGAAAAGCTTCAGAACAAAATTTCTATGCTTCAAGATGAGAATACTCTCTATCGTGATAAAAATGAAGTTTTGACTAAAGGATGTTGAGATTTACAAGAAAAAGAGAGAAAGTGTTCTTGAAGAATTATTTGTTGAATGTGAGATCCGAAAGCTACAAACTTATGAATATGATGATCTCAATGCAAAATTCATCAAGTCACAGAAAGAAGTTTTTGACGCTCAACAAAAGATCAATGATTTAAAACTGGAGATTTTGGAGTTGAAGCGGCAAGTGAAGAATTGCAATTTATCACCAACAATGCTAAATTTCTTATACAAGCAGGATCAGAGTTCAGATAGTTCTCAGAAGGCTGATGTTCACTTGGTTCCTCAACCAGTGGATTTAACTGAAGTTACTGCTGCTCAGATTGATCCAAAAGATGAATTGCATGATTATTCCAAGTTTGCTACTCCACCCAAGAAGAATAAATCTAAGTCCAAAAAGAAGGAAAAGCCTTTGGGTGAAGCTCCAAAATTTGTGTCAAAGTCTGTTTTGTTGGAGAATGAGAAGGTTTTTGATAAGGTTGTGTCAAGTTCTTCATCTGCAACTGAAGAAGAAAAAGTTTTGGTTGAGAAGAACAGGCTGAAGGATATCAAAGCCAAATTTACTAGTGAAGCTAAGGCGAGAGAAGCTTCGGGTTCTTCCTCAAGTACTTCAAAGGTTTCAGGCTCCAAACACAAAGGTGTGGGGTTTGTTGTGAAGGAAGAATTGATTCAAACAAAGAAACCGGTGAAAGTTGCCAAGGCTCCTAAAGCAAAGAATGCAAAGAAATCACCATCTCAGAAGGAATTCACTTACTATTCTGGAAGATCGTCATCTTCAAGGAGTCCATCTCCTAGGTATGATTCCTCTGATGATTTCTTTGACAATTTTGATTCTGAGCATTCATTTGGTTTTTCAAAATCCAAATCATTTTCAAATGTGTTTCGAGAAAGACTTTGTTATGTATGTCGTCAACCAGGACATCTAGCTGCTGATTGTCCGACGACTGCATATATCCACAAAACTGCCAAATATGTGGATAACAAAGGTCAAATTTTTGATGAACCATGGTCCCCAAAGATAAAATCAAATCGTAAATCGTCTTGGTCTAAACCAAGTACGTCGGTTGAGTCTGATTCAGGTTCTGATCAAAAATTGAAAATTTTACAAATTTGGAAACCAAAAGTTGTTTCCAAGGCCAACAAAGATTTTGTGGAAGACACCGGGCGACCCGACGATGTTACATCGGGTCGATCCCAGAGCGACTAATGATTTATTTGGTGTCAACAGGTGTTTCAAGAAGACCTTTCAGTGATTGGATAATTGCTGATTGTGAAATATCTGTTCTAATTAATCTGACTTTCAAAATTAATTGTGTTTTCAAAAAGACTTAAACTGCAAGTATTCGTGTTGGTTGATCAATTTTTCTTGGTTTTTCACTCCGTCTCATTCTGAGGGGGAGTTTGTTTTTGCAAAAATACAAAAATAGTGTGTTGTTTTTCAAATTGTAAAAATGAAAATCTATAAATAGAGTTGTCATTTTTAGGGGGAGAAATTTGAAAAAGCCAAAAACATTGAAAAATGAGAAATTGTATCTGACATGAATGGGAAATGATGGTACATTGGCTGACAGTCGTCTGACTCATGGATAAAGTAAGTGAAAAAGCCATAAGACCATTTGATCGATGTGCAAGGTAGGCTCGGCAAATCAGAAAGTATACAAATGTGATATACACTAAATCTGATGCTTGACCTAGTGGACAACATCTTGATGCATATCTCATGATATATCAAGAAAAAGATATGTGAAAAATAAAATGAGAAGTCATTGTGTATACATGTGTTCATTTTGCAAAGATTTAACCTTGTTTGATTTTCTTTATTTTGTCAAACGATCGGACTTTCTCTGCGTGTCGAAAGACCGACCTGATCGTTGTTCGTTTGACGTTCTGCTTTATTTTCTTTGGTGTTTTGTATAACTCATCGGACTTTCTCTGCGTGTACGGGAGTGCCGACCTGATTGTTATTGAGTTATACAATTTCAACTTGTTTTATTTTCTTATTTTGTTAAATCCGAGGCCTTATCTGCGTATCGAAAGATCGACCTTAAGGTAGACGATTTAACGTTCTTATTTCTTTTTGCATGGAACACAGTTGACTATATCATGAATACAATCATTATGTGATTAATATCACAAGTGAAATCACAAAATGTGATAAGCAAAGCATATCTGAGTATGTCTGATAGTGTGGGGTACACTGGTCATTGCAAATTTAATCAATACTTTAACATATCCAGATGTTATGAGTATGATTGTGCCAGAGTTTAAAATTGGACAAATTATATCTGCAATCGGCATGGCTTATGTGCTACTATATTCAAAATTGAAGTGTAGTTCAGCGTGTTATAACCAATATGATCCCAAGTCGTGATCTTTCTCACAAAAGACAAAAAAAAATAGTGTCTGATTCTGTAATGCATTTATTTTTCATTATCAGAAAATACCAAAAAGATTTTAGGTGTGTTTTGATATAAAATTTCTAAAAGCCAAAAAGATTTTGTTTCTGTTTTATTTTAGATTGATCAACACGAAATATGAAATCATTTTCAAAATCAAAATATCTTGGAGTCTCGAAGAGACGTTTTGCGCCAAGATTATTTATGTTGGCAGGTTTCTAAGTGGAAGAGAACATCACAACTTCAAGTCTTCTGAAGGTTGTTGATAAAGAGGCTATACACGTTGCAATATCAAGTATTCAAGATTGAATTCTTCGTCTAGATCGAGGAAGAGTTTGATTGAAGATACAAGATACAAGTTTTATTAAGAGGAGATGATACTGCACATACCGAGGGGGAGTTTGTTGGTACATGGTTCCTGATCGTCATGTGAAGTATCGAGAACAAGACGGAACATGCAAGTTTAGGTTTGGCCGAATCTTGGCCGAACTCCAGGTTCGGAGCCGCCGAAGCTTGGCCGAACCTGAGGTTCGGCCAGTCGTGTTTTCAGCTTATAAATATGTTCGTCTTGTATAGAATTGCAGGGCTTCCGGGTCATAACTTTCTCTGAGTGTACTTTGTGGTCTCTGTGGTTAATACAAGTCTCAGTTGTATTTACTCTCTGTGTTTTACTTGTTTACATTGATTTCATATCGACTAAGTAGAAGATCCTCACGCTCAAGCAATTTCAGACATGCATGGAAATGTGCAAACCTACAAGGCACGGCTTGTAGCGAAAGGTTTCACTCAAACCCAAGGGATTGACTATGATGAGACTTTTTCGCCCGTTGTCATGATCAAATCGATCAGGATTCTCCTTGCCATAGCCGCATACCATGACTATGAGATATGGCAAATGGACGTTAAAACCGTCTTCCTGAATGGACAACTCGAAGAGGATGTCTACATTGTTCAGCCTGATGGTTTTGTCGATCCAGAGAATCCAAACAAGGTTTGCAAGCTAAGCAAGTCCATTTATGGACTCAAGCAAGCGTCTCGAAGCTGGAATCTTTGTTTTGATCAAAAGGTCAAAGAGTTTGGTTTTGATCAAAATAAAGATGAGCCTTGTGTTTATAGAAAGGCAAGTGGGAGCGCCGTATCGTTTCTCGTACTGTACGTGGACGATATACTGATCATAGGAAACAACATACCCATGCTTAACGATGTTAAGAAATGGCTTTCATCTTGTTTCGCTATGAAAGACCTTTGAGAAGCCGCTTACATTCTGGGAATTAACAGAGATCGATCTAAGCGCCTTTTGGGACTCAGTCAAAACACATATGTTGATAAGATCATAGCTCGGTTCAACATGAGCAATTCCAAGAAGGGAACCGTTCCCATGACTAAGGGAACAATCTTGGACAAATCTCAAGCACCTAAAACGGAGCGCGAGATAAGCCAAATGGCATCGATCCCATTTGCCTCTGCTATTGGATCTATCATGTATGCCATGCTCTGCACACGACTGGATGTCTCGTATGCATTGAGCGTGACAAGTCGGTACCAACAGACGCCAGGACTAGCTCACTGGACGGCTGTAAAGAACATACTAAAATACTTGAGAAACACCACTGATATGTTTCTTGTATACGGAGGTGTTGATGAAGAGCTCACTGTAAGATGTTACACTGACGCTAGTTTTCAGACTGACCGAGATGACTCTCGCTCACAGTCGGGATTCGTATTCACTCTTAACGGAGGGGCTGTTTCTTGGAGAAGCTCAAAACAGCCAGTAGTAGCTGATTCTACTACGGAATCCGAATACATAGCCGCCTCAGAAGCTGCTAAAGAAGCCGTGTGGATGAAGAAGTTCATATCCGATCTCGATGCTATGCCAAGTATAAGGCAGCCCATCGAGATGCTGTGCGATAACACAGGCGCTATAGCTCAAGCCAAAGAGAAAGTGTCTCATAAGAAGGCCAAGCACGTCCTAAGGAAATTCCACTACATAAGAGAAGTAGTCGACAGAAATGAAATCAAAATAAGTAAAGTACACACAGATCAAAACTTAGCTGATCCATTTACTAAGCCTATGACTCAGGAGACTCATATACGCCACAGAGAAGCGATAGGGCTTAGATTAGCTAAAGACATGTTTTGATTCGGTATTTGGATGTATGAACACCAGCAGTTATCTATATTATTCTTATTCCATCTGGCTTTATGCAATAATGAATTACATAACTGTGTTCAATATTTGTACGTTTAATCCTTGGACAATAAGTTCTTGTCCTAAATGTCCGTAGTCGATTAGTTAGTGGGAGCTATACTAAATTAAGACTATTGTGACTATTTGAGCCTTAAAGTTGTTTAACGTTCAAGCTCACGAACCTCATTGGTGAATGACGTTGGACGTAACTCGCATCATGCAACGCAAACATGGAAGTCTTGCTTGCTTGATTAATGCATGCTCTAATGTATCCTTAGACCTGAGATGCATATTCGAACTCCCTTCTACTAAAGAACATTCTTTGATTAAAGCCTAACGTTGTCGCGTAACTGCCAGCCATAACGGTTATTTTTGGGAATGGCTCTGAGGTTTAGTGGGAGCTGTATGCCTCAACAAGGGATTCTGTACTCTTGCTTCGGCGACAGTTAGACATAAAGGAGCCCTCGTTGGTTCCAAGTGATAAGTGTGAGGCCACACCCAAACTTACTGTGTGTTTGTTGGATCACTTCGAATTGTATCGAGAACGAAAATCGATGTATAAAATATGAGAGTCCATGTCTCATAATTCATCAATGTCTTATACAGAAATGAACATATGACAATGAATGCACAAGTCATGAGTCTGCTTGATGGTCAATCAGATATACTTTGGCTGACGACTTAAAGTGTCAATATTAGTTGGTGTAGCCATGCATAGCTAGAGTGCCTCTGACTGCGCTCGTTAAACTGTCGCGTTCAGTCCAAGTGGGAGACTATTGGAAACAGGGTGTCCTGACCCGACGAATTAATGAACCCGACCGATGTTGACCCTTGAGAGTTACACCCGGGTCAATGGACTATAAACTAATTACCCTTTTAATTAGTTAATTGAACTGATTGGCGAATAAATAAATACTGATTTATTTATTACGATGACACATTTAATCGGCTAAATACATTCGCGATTAAAAAAGGACGGATGAGTTAAACTGTTAATGTGTTAACAGTTTAACCCATTGGTGGGCCATGGAGAATTCGCAGAAGGCCATGGTGGCCCATGGTCTGCGAAATTCTCATATAGGGTGGGGAGGAGTGGAGATCAAGATATAAGTTTTCGAAACCCTAATCTCCTCCTCTCTCTCTCTCTCTCTCTGCGTCGCAAGCCAAGAAGTAGGAGGAGAAACCCTTTGCCGTCACCGCTCTTGATCTATCTCCGGTAATGCCACCACCACGATTCCCGATGGATCAACGTTTCGCGAGTATTATCCAACGACTCGACCAGGAAGCAGCCACCGCCCGACCCGAGGCTGCAAGCCGAGCCGAAGCCGCAGCCGCCGCCGTAGCCCAGGCCGCAGCCACCGCCGTCGCCGCCGTGTCCGCCGGCGCACCGCCGATTGATCGCCGCCCGGTGGTTCTCGCGTTGCCGGCGCAACCGAGACCACCGCGCCCCGTTCCGTCCTCGTGGCCCGCACCGCTTTACCATCCGGTTGCCGCCACCTCGTCACCGCCGGTTTCCGGTGACGAGATCATCGTAGGATCGGTACCCGTCGCGATTCCGGCGGAAGGAGTTTTGTCACCGCCACCGGTGGTGAAGTTACCACCACCGCCGCCACTGATCGCCGCCTCCGATGGCCGCCGGAGTTTCAGTCGAAGATCTGCCCCGCAGGTTCGAGTCAGATGTTTCAGTTCACCCTAGCGCGAGTCCATTGAACTCGGGTGTCTCGAACGGTTGTTCGGAACCCGCTAAGGTATATCTAAATTTTTAGATATTTAATTTAATTATTTATTTATTTATTTTAAATAAATATATTTATGTGTTTGTCGTGTCGGTGATTGATCCTGTTACAGTTGCATCCGCGTTTTTAATTCGTTTCCGCTGCTAAATTAATTTAGAATGAATTTAAATCATTAAATCGGGTTTAATAAAATTAAAATCGGTAACCCGGATCCCATTGTAAATCCCAACACTACTAACTAGATTGAAGTGAAATACATGAACACAGAAGAGAGCAAAAATATTTATGTGGATGAAATTTTGGGATCTTATGATATGAACTTTCTTAAAAACTCGAGTGAAATTCCCCTGATTAACAAAGATGGGAATGATTCTGGGAATGACATTCAACAAAAGGTGAAGGATACGGTTACCGATTGGGTTCAAGATCCTGCAAACAGTGGTCGGATTGAAGAAGGACGTGATGATGATGATGATGATGATGATGATGACGATGCAAGTTCAGGATACATATCCGAAGATTGCAGTGATCCGGATTATTAATTAATTAATGTATATGTTTATGAACAAATTAAGAACAATTTTTTATATGTTTATTTTGCTAACAGATATTAGTAGTTAGAATTGAATATATGATGGTTAATTGGTTGTATATGTTTATCATGTTTGATTATCTTATGATATGGCCACTCATACTAAACATTGTTTGCGTGACAAAATATGACAAATGGTCACGGTATATGAATTTTGGGTGGCTAAAAGAAGACCAACAGTCGACGGCGCTTGTAATCATTACCATTTCATTTACTTTATCGTTCTAATCTCCAATGGGACGAAGTTCCTAAAATGTAGCAGATGCAAACGTGGACTTAACCTAAACATTCTTCTATTCTAGATTGGAAAACCAAGAAACTAGAGAGGATATCAAAAATTGCAATTTGTTTATTTTGTACTCTTCTAACATTCTCCTACAAACATGTAACAAAGTAGATGAATAATGATGCAGAAAATGAATGGTATGAAGTTCCCAAAATGTAGCAGATGAAAACGTGGACTTGAACTAAACATTCTTTTATTCTGGATTGAAAAACCAAGAAACTATAGGGGATATAACAATTGCAATTTGTTTTTTTACTCTTCTAACATGCTCCTACAAACATGTAACAAAGTAGATTAAGGCCTTGTTTGTTTCATCTTATTTGGTGCTGAATGGAGATGGGTCTAAATCGGTAAGACAAGAGTGGTGTTTCGTTTGACCCAGGCTACTTAATCGGTAAGATAAAATGGCCTGGAGGGCTTCTTTTTTATTAAGCAAGTTGTGCGTTGCTTTTTGATTCAGCTGGAGGGCCTCAAGGAAAAAAGGAGCGGGTTTTTTGACAAGCAAAGGAGAAGAACACAAACACACACACACAAAAAAGCTGGTAGAGAAGAACTAAAAACATGCTTGGTTCCCGGCCCGTTTTTTCTGAGTTACATTCGTGTCCGCAGGTCGTGCGGACGTGAAGGCATTTTAACCAAATTTGCACCCCCCGCCCTGCGCGAGGTTAGATGCCAGAGTAAAACATAACATTAGAACTTAACATGTCATGAAGGTTTTCACATATAAGCTAACCATGTTTTTGATCTCACACCAATGTGGGACAAGCTAAATGAAAGGAACAAAAATTAGACTTTTTGTTCGCACACCAATATGGGACAAGGTAATGAAAGAAATTTTTTTTTTGTTCTCACACTGATTTGTTAGTGTTTTTTTGTTTAATTATACAGTTATTCAGATGTCCAAACAAACAGCACATGATGATTCATCACATTATTGATTCAACACTTCTTTACCATACAGACAACTTATTCATTCAGCACCAAATGAAACAGACGAACCAAACGGCCCCTAATAATAAAGGAGAAAATGAATGGGATGAAGTTCCCAAAATGTAGCAGATGCAAACATGGACTTGACCTAAGCATTCTTTTATACTGGATTGAAAAACTAAGAAACTAAAGGGGATATCAACAATTGGATTTTGTTTATTTTGTATCTACCACGCCCCTCGAGTATCGATATATATTTATCTTTATATCAGTTTTCATCATCATCTCCACCATGCGCCTTTTCTCCCAGTCTCTCTCTCTGTTTTTTTCATCATCTCCGACAAAAAATGTGGAATTGGCGTCATCCGAATGTGGAAAACGGTAAGTTATCATCTTCACCACTGAAATTCGATTGAAATTTGCATCTCAGATTTGGTAATTTTTTCTTGTGCAGGGAAAGATTGCTCTCTGTATCTCCTAGGATCAGATTTTAAGCTATTATGGAAACCATGGAGATGAGGAGTCTCTAATGGTTCATACAAATGCTTTACTGAGAGCAAATTTTAAGCTGTTGTATAATTTTATAATAGTCAGCAATAAGGGCACATGATGAGGTTTGCAGGACTTGTATTCTTCAGGCGCTTCTCTTCCTTTTGGCCCTATGACCCTGATATTTCTTCAGCCGCTTCTTCTCCATTTTGATTAGAAGCAAGTGCTTGTGAGAAAGCAAAGAGGGATTAATTTGTCACATTTTTTGGCCCACGGACCTGATTTTTCTTCAGCCGCTTCTTCTCCCTTTTAAGTTAGTAGTTTTTAAGTTGTAATACTATAGATCAATGTATTAGTGGAATCATACATTTTGGATTATATATGTAATTGTGTTTGTTAAAGCAGTAGTTGACTTTGTTTGTTTATTTTTGACTTTTACTAACTCTGGTTTGATCAAAGAGAGGAGACCGGCAGACACAATCCAAACAAGGAAACACTTGACTCAAAATTAAGATCCATAATATTCCAGAATACATAAAGAAAAAAACCAAATATTGTTGAGACTTTAATTTGCCAAAACTCAAAAGCATTACAATGATCAATTAATCAGTATTACGTAATATCATTCCACTACAGCCAGCTCTATGGTAAACATTGTCACATGGATCTACGGGTGGCAATACATTATCATTATGAGAAAAAAATACCCTACTAAATTTCTCATTAGCATTGTCTTCATAATAATCTCTGTAATTTTTGGGAGGTGTCATAAAGACAATATGCAGTTTTTTATCCAGCTGGTATTTGACATAAAACAACTGTCGTACATGTGATGCGAAAATGAACAGGTCCTCCTTATGACCTAGTCTTTTAAGGTTGACCAAAGTAACCAAGACTGCCTTTTTTGACCTCATGTGTATTCTCAACCCAGTCGCACATAAACAAAGGGATGTGTTTAATATGGTATTCTAGTAGCCATATCTCTTTTAAAACCCCACAGTAAGGTTTTTGTCCATAGGTTAATACCTCGTTAGAGATGTGCATGTCAGTTACCTCTACACCAACCCCGTTGTTCTGGTAAACCCTATCGTCTCGAGATTTTATATGAAATGAATAGCCATTGATGTCATATTCTTCATATTTTCTCAAGCTTCTGTGTGGACCATGTGAAATCCACCTAACGGTCTCTGATATAGTTTCTGGGGACTCCGCCTTCTCCTTTTTAACCTAAAATTCATAGTAGGTTCATCAGGACAGTTCATTAGGAATAGGATGGTTATAGTTCTTCCGAATATAAAATAAAGTTGTTCCGGACAACTCAGGTTAGTTGTTCCGGAAAGTTACAGTTCATCTGGAAATTAAAACAATAAGAAAATTGTTTCAGTTCACCAGGAAGGTTATAGTTCATCCGGATAAAAAAATAGTGTTGTTCCGGACAACTCAGGTGAGTTGTTCAGGAAAGTTACAGTTCATCTGGAATTAAAACAATTAGAAAATAGTTTCAGTTCACCAGGAAGGTTATAGTTCATCCGGATAGAAAATAGAGTTGTTCCGGACAACTCAGGTCAGTTGTTCAGGAAAGTTACAGTTCATCCGGAATTAGAACAATAAGAAAATTGTTTCAGTTCACCAGGAAGGTTATAGTTCATCCGGATAGAAAATAGAGTTGTTCCGGACAACTCATGCCAGTTTTTCAGGAAAGTTACAGTTCATCCGGAATTAAAACACTAAGAAAATAGTTTCTATTCACCGGGAAGGTTATAGTTCATCCGGAGTTGTTCCGGACAACTCAGGTCAGTTGTTCAGGAAAGTTATAGTTCATCCGAAATTAAAACAATAAGTAAATTTAGCTGGCCTTATTTCGTAACCATTTACCAAATGTTGTGCTCTGCTTCTTCGTTAGCTCATTTAGTCTACTACCAGGATGTTCCTTTTCTAAAAATTCATGTGTTCTCTGCAAATTACATGAATTGACGTTATCTATAAAAGTTTATAATTAATTAAACAGATCAAAAAAAGTTAATAATCTAAATTACTTACTTGATATAATGCTCAATTTCAGGCGTATTTAGCAACACAAATAAATGTGCTTTCGATAGGAGCTCTGGAGAGACTTCAACTGATCTACCAGCTGACCCATGACTTCCATCCGCACTGCTATGCTTATTTGGTGGAACACCAATAGTTTTGATGTTTTTTTGGTATTCGCTTCGTTTCTTCTACAATGTTCTCCTCGGCAATACACCCTTTTGGATAAGTTTTGTTTCTCACGTGGCCCTCAATTATCTTCATACAGCTTTCAAATGGATACATCCATCGAAAGCATATTGGGCCACATAACTTTACCTCCCTAGTAAGGTGCACCGTCAAATGAAGCATAACATCAAAAAATGATGACATGAAATATTTCTCAAGCAGGCATAGTATGACAGAAAGATCTGCTTGCAAGTTATCTAGTTCTTCGACGTTGATCTCTTTGCTGCATATTGATTTGAAAAAAAAAACAGAGCCTGATAATAACATATCTTGTCGGTTCAGGCATGACCGACCGAATTACAATTGACAGAAACTATTGCATCAGCATATGATAATCATGTGACTTAAGCCCCACAAGTTTCTTGTCCTTTAACTAACCAAACTGGAAAATTTAGAACAATAGCCATGTGGAACCTTCAAGTTATACAACGTGTCACAAAACTTTTCCTTTTCATCTTTTTGTAACGTGTAACACGTTGTAGGAAGTACTATGTTGTTCTTGTTCTGTTTAGGCTGTAACTCTGGTCTTAACTGCAAAAAGATCAGATCCTTTCTAGCATTCAGTCCATTCTTTGTCTTTCGGGGAAGGTTGAGCAGAGTTCCAACAAGACTATTAGGCACATTCTTTTCAATATGCATGAAATCAATGCAATGTTGGACACTATTATGCATCCAATATCTAAGTCTTCAAAACCATATATTGAATTTCTTCCAATATTATGGTTTCTCTTTATTCTTTCTTTTTCTATTATCACTCTTCCCCCCTCTTCTGGTTGAGGTCTCTTGGATTTCTGAATTAGTTACCTTAATCCCTTTCCATATTTATTCCTGATATGTCGAACTTCGTTGTACATCTGTTCCCCAGTCATAGGATCTGCAGCATCTTCCAACTCTTGTTTACCATCGAAGGCCTCTGTTTTGCTTTCGGAAGGCATGCGTATGTGGTAGATATCTTCTATGACCATCATAACACTGCTTGGCTAAGAAAGGAAGCCTAATGTATTTAGTTTGTTCCGGACATACCACACAACCATTGAATCCATTGTACGGAAACCACAAAGTGTACCAAGTGTAGGGTAATCATAAATCGTCCATAAAACAACTGCACACATAGTAAACTATTCTTGCGCATATGCATCATATGTTTTCACACTTGCCTCAAATAACAACTCTAAGTCATCAATCAATGGTTCCAAAAACACATCAATATCGTTTCCAGGCACTCCCGATATTAATAAAGAAAGCATGATGAACTTTATTTTCATACACAACCATGGTGGAAGGTTGTAAATGACAGATAGAACCGACCACATACTGTAATTTATGTTGCCTCAATTCATGTCGACCCCATCAGTTGAAATGCCAAGACGAAGACTTCTAGGATCGTTAGCGATTTCGGGATATCTGTCATCTATGGCTTTCCATGCCAGTGAATCGGATGGGTGGCGTAACACATTGGGTATTTTGGAGCTGGTGGCATGCCATCTTAGATCTTCCGCTGTGGTTTTCACTTGAAATAGTCGTTTCAATCTTGGAATGATGGGAAAATACCACATTACCTTTGCAGGAGTATTGTCGTATAGTTTCTTAGTCCTCTCATCCACCATCCACCTGGACTCACCACAAGTTGGACATACATACAGTTAGGTCCTTGTTCTCCTTCTTGTAAAGAATACAATCATTGATAATAACTTTTTATACAAATAATAATTTTAAAAAAAAAATTGCACCATTAAATATGACTTTTTTTTAATCTTTAATTTGGTTATAGTCTCGTTATTTTTTTATATAAATTTTTTTTCCGTAGTTTTTTTAATGTGTTTTGTTACATGTAGGTAACGAACAATTACATATGTGTAGCCAACAAATACATATGTGTAACGAACAGTTACACGTATGTAAAATATTAAAAAATATAAATATTTAAATTTCTTTCTCATGATCAGTATATCATTTTTTTTCTCTCTCATTTTCCATAAACACATTATCTATCAGGTAAATGCCCAAACATATTTTTCGCAAACACATTTTCTTGCTACAACAACGTAGCTGGTTCTTACAAACCTGAAGCATTGTGTAATAAAAATATAAACAAGTATTTACATGGTTGCATGCTCGTAGGCATCTGTTACATAGTTGTTATTGTCAATATTGCATGATCGTAGGCATCTGTTACATAGTTGCGCCTTCTTACATATACGTTACATTTCCGTAACATAGTCTTACCAACTGGTAGTAAAAGGTTACCACCCGTCAAAAACTTAAACCATGATAATACTAGCACCAAAATAATACAAAGATCTATTTTTTTTTTTTTGCAAGAACCAAAAACAACATCAAAAAGGATATCAAAATTATAAACAACAAGATCTCAAAATTATCAATTTTTTGAATGCATGTTGTTACATGTATGCAACGAACAGTTACGTATGTGTAACGAACAGTTACATATATGTTTTTACACTAATAAAAGGGTGTATTAGGTTATTGCTACGTAAATGCACATAATGTTACACACTTGTATCATGGTCTTGCTACATGAATGCAACGAGTTTTTACATACTTGAAGCATGTGTAACAAACATGTTTTTACACTAATAAAAGGGTGTAGGTTGTTATTAAATTGGTGCAAACGTTCTTACACGTAAGAGTCAGTAAGAAAAAGATGAAAAAGAGATCTGTAATGAGGAAATCCAAGAATACCGAATTAAATGGTGTATAAAGGAAGTAAAAGAAATGTTCAATCTCACGAACAATCAGGTATAGTTAAAGTAAGATTGAATCTTGTTCCATATATGTTACATATCACTGCATGCTCGTAGGTATATATTACATGATTGTTAATATATTGCATGCTCGTATGTATTTGTTACATGTTTGCATCTTGTTACATATATTTACCTATTAATTATAGAAACTTACTAACAAGTAGTAAAATATTACTGTGTTGCATGTGCACATAATGTTACACACTTGTATCAGTTTCTTGTTACATCAATGTAGTGAGTTCTTACAAACGTGAAGCGTGGTGTAACAAACATATAATTATTTTACACTAATAATAGGGTCTTTAGGTTGTTCTTAAATTGGTGTAAACGTACTTACACATAGGAGTCAATAAGAATAATATGAAAAAGGGATTGGTAATAAGGAAATCCAATAATACAAAATTAAAGGGTGTATAAAATAAGCAAAATTATTTTTTTAAAACGTAAAAAGTTAAAAGTTAATAGAAAGTTTTAAAAAATTATTAAAAAAATAGAAATGAAAACGTTTAAATAAAAACATAAAAAGTAAATTAAAAAAAAGCTAATAAAAAGTTTTTAAAAAATAAATTAAAATAGTAAAAAAATAATTAAAAACTTAACAAAAATGTTTAATAAAACTAAAAAAAAGTTATTCAAAAAAAATTTAAAAAATAAGTAAGGAAAAATAAAAATATATTACATTAAAAACATAAAAAAGTAGTTAAAAAAAAACTAGACAAAAGTTTTTTTAATATTTATAAAGTAAAAAAATATAATATTTTTTTAAAGTAAAAAAAAGTTATTAAAACGTAAAAAATGATGAGTTAATAAAAAAAGTTTTAAAAAATTGTTAAAAAATAAAAATGAAAACGTTTAAAAAAGTTAAGAAAAATTAAAAAACAAAAAAAAATAAATTTAAAAAAATATTAAAAACGTAATAAAAAACATAAAATAAAGTATTTAAAATAATTAATCTTTACTAATCTAAATATTAATAGTTAGAGTATTTTAATAGTTAATAGTTTAAAAAGGTTTTGTCTTTTAATTATATAGGTTAAATACTTTATTGCCCTTTTGAATTAAAATAAATAAAATATGTTAGATTCTAAATGTGTGGCTAGGAAGTGTTCTCATTGTTCTCATAATAATAAAAAGTTCTCAAATGATCCTAATCACAGTATCACACACACACACATATATATATATAGGGAAAGGATCATGCGAAAACGCATATATTTTGCGAAAACGCGAAAACCATCTCAAAACCAACATAACTTGATCATACGTTAATATATTTTTTAAAAATTTTCACCAAAAGTCTTATAATTATGTTATCTTTAATTCTTTAAAAACAAAAAATAAAAAGTTAACGTTTTTTATTTTTTATTTTTTTCTGTGATACACATGTGTACCACAAAAAAAAACTCATACTTTAGTATGAGTTAATATTTGTTTTCTCTAAGACGCACCATATGTGTTATATTTCTGTCATTTTTTTGTGTTATTTTAATGATACACATGTGTACCACACCAAAAAAAACCCTCATATATGTGGTATACATTACTAGTTTTAAAAGGAAATTGCACCATAAGACTTATAGTTATGTTATCTTTATATCTAATGAAAAAAATAACACTTTATAACTTTTTTTAATTATATGTTGCACATTTGTACTATGTTTCATTATCATTAGTACCATAAATATTTTAGTGTTTTTAATATGTTTTTAACATAAAGAGTGTTTTTACACATGATAATTCGTTTTTGTGCAGTAGTAATGATGATGAATACACATGTGTATCACATGTGATACACATGTGTATCACACGAAAAAAAAAACGTTAATTTTTTTTTAATATTTGTTTCCAGAATTGAAGATAACGTAATTCTAAGACATTTGGCGCCAATTTTATGAAAAAACATTAACGTATGAAGAAGTTATGTAGGTTTTAATATTGGTTTTCGCGTTTTCACAATATAAAGGGTTTTCGCAGGATCCTTCCCCTATATATATATATATATATATATATATATATATATATATATATATATATATATATATATATATAGAGAGAGAGAGAGAGAGAGAGAGAGTTAGGTAGAAATAAGAACCATTTCATTTTGAGAACTTTTGAGAACCAATCTCAGCTACAAATATCAGGGGGGTGACCACTCAAACGCACGGAGAGTGTTTTCCTTGTACATAACTAGTGGCTTAGAATAGTTCCCAAAAGTTCTAAAAAATAAATGGTTCTCAAATGAACCTCCCTTATATATATTTGTGTGTGTGTATATATATATATATATATATATATATATATATATATATATATATGTGTGTGTGAAAGTTCAAATTTGAAGGGACATTTGCATGTGAAGTGTAGGAAGTAATTTTAGCCATTGATTTGAGAAATGAATGATCTAGATTTAGTTAGATATAATCTAAATGTGAAAAAAAATTAAGCGTGAGAAGAATCTGGAGGGGTAAAATGGGTATAACCTAGCATTGTTTACCTTTTTAAGTTTCCCCCAACTTTTTTATATGACATCAATTTTTTTTAGATTACATTATAAAATCGAGCATTTAATTCTGTTTAATTCTAGTATGGTATTGCTATACTTAAAAAAAATATTAGAACTCGTCTATCTGTCCTCCAAACCTTACGTGATTTGTGAAATGAAAGTTGTGTGATTAAGTACAAAAGATGTTTTTTGTCACAACATATTTGGTAGTAAAATGGTGACAATTGTCCTTTTAACAATATTTTTGCTACACAAAACACGGTGAGAAAAACGTGTGACGCCCTATTGACACTATTTGCTACCACAAAAATCATGGCAAATATTGCATGATTATTAAATATATCTTGCGTGATTATCAATATATTTACGTGATTATGCAATATAGCTTGCGTGATTATGAAATATCGAAAGAGGTTTTTGTCACAACATATTTGGTAGCAAAATTGTGACAATTGACTTTTTGACACCATCTTGCTAGAAAAAACGGTAGCAAAAACGCTGGTGACACCTATTTGGCACCACAAATAATTTTGCCAGTTGCGACAAAAAAGTTCGTGGAAAATATTGACTACTGACATGTTTTTGTCACAACATATTTGGTGGCAAAATATGACAATTGTCCTTTTAACACCATTTTACAATAAAATACACGGTGGCAAAAATGTGTGGCGCCCTATTGACACCTATTTGCTATCATAAAAATTGTGGCAAATATTACGTGATTATCAATATAGCTTGCGTGGTTATGAAATAAACTTGTGTGATTATTTAATATAGCTTGCGTGATTATAAAATATCAATGAATTTTTTTGTCACAAACATATTTGGTGGTAAAATGGTGACAATTGCCCTTTGACATCATTTCGCTACAAAAACATGGTGGCAAAAACGCTAGTGACACCTATTTTCCACCACAAATAACTTTTGCCACCAATGGTTGCGACAATAAAAATCATGGCAAAGTTTTTTGTCAAAACATATTTGGTGGCAAAATTGTGACAATTGAATTTTTGACGCCATTTTGCTTACAAAACACCGGTGGGAAATATTGCGTGATTATAAAACATACCCTGGACAATTTTACCCTACTTCGCACGAAAAAAGACCTTTGTACAATAACTTTCCCCTATATATATATATAGGGAGATGATCATTTGAAAACCAATTGGTTTTGAGAACCATTATAAGCCACTATTTTATATATATGGACCCCCCCCCCCCTCCTCCCCCATGAATTATGGTTGTCTCCACCTGAAATTAGTGGTTAAGATTTAATTCTCAAAAGTTCCCAAAATAAAAGGTTCTCAAATAAACCTAACCATATATATATATATATATATATATATATATATATATATATATATATATATATTAGGGGTGTTCATAAATATCCGAGTCCGAATCCGTATCCGAATTATTCGAAATTCCGTATCCGAATTATCTGAAAATTTCGGATATCCGAAAATTCGGACTTGGACTTGGACAATAATTTCCAAAATTTTTGGAAGTTCCGGATACCGATATCCGAAAAATTTAAATAAATTAAAATATATTTTTGGTTAATTTGATTTGTATTTAAAGACTTGCACTATGTTTATTTGTTTTGTCATTTTTTTAGGTCGAACTTATGTTTATTTGTATTTGAATACTTGGACTATGTTTATTTGTTTTGTTGTTTTGTCGTTTTGTCATTTTTTTTGTTAGATTGTGGTTTTTTAAACAAAACAGGATTTTCGGATATCCGTTATAACTATCCGAGTCCAGTCCAAAATTTCGGACTTGGACTTGGACAGCGAAAACTGATATCCGAAATTTTCGGATATCCGAAATTATGGGTATCCGGTTTTAAACACCCCTAATATATATAGGTGAAAGTTCAAATAGAAATGGATATTTCCGTACGAAGTGATGTTAGCCTTTGATTTGATAAATGAGTGGTCCAGATTTGGAGATCTAATCGAGATGCAAAGCAAAAAAAAAACGTGCAAATAACCTAAAGGGGTAAAATGGGTATAACCTACAAAAAAGTTTCCACCATCCCTTTTTAAACGTCTATAAATTTTTCATATGAAATCTGTTTCTAAAAAAAATTACACCATAAAATCGAGCATTTAATTCTCTTTGATTCAAGTATAGTATTGTTTTACTTTTTTTGAAGTTAAAAAAAACCTTTTTTTAGAACTCGACTATGCGTCCAGGTGACGTTTGTGTGATTATGAAATAAAGCATACATGATTATTGTATTTGGTGGCAAAATGGTGATTTTGCTACCAAAACATATTATGGTGGCAAAATGATGACAATTGGTTTTGAGAATAAAGCTTGCGTGATTATGACCTGCACATTTGTTCACAACATATTGGTGGAAAAATAGTGACAATTGCTTTTGAAATAAAGTTTGCGTTATTATGTATAACTTGCGTGCTTATGACCTGTACATTTTTTCACAACATATTTGGTGGCAGAATGGTGGAAATTGCTTATGAAATAAACATATTTGGTGGTAAAATGGTGACAATTGCCCTTTTAACACCATTTTTGCTACCAAAACATATTTGGTGGGTAAACTTTTTTTTTAAGTTCGTCTTCATAAAGCTTGCGTGATCATAACATAACTTACGTGATTATGATATTTGGTGGCAAAATGGTGACACCATTCATATGTTGGTGGCAAAATGGTGACAATTTCCCTTTTGACACCATTTTGCTACCAAAAACATGGTGACGAGTGATTATCAAGCGGACAATGTTACCCTCTTTCGCACACTTTGCACGGAAAGTCCCATTTGTACAATAACTTTCCCATATATATATATATATATATATATATATATATATATATATATATATATAGGTTTAGGTTCAGCTAAAAAAATATTTCACCTAAGAAGGCTAGGAAGCAATCATGTGGTGACATGTGGACATAACACACTAACACAATGCATAAAAAGTAAAATATGTTGACACACTAACACACTAGATACAGTGTGTTAGTGTGTTTTTGTCCACGTGTCAGCATGTGATTGCTTCCTAGCCTTCTTAGGTGAAAGTGTCTTTTTAGAATAACTTTACTCTATATATATATATATATATATATGTATATATATATATATAGGTATGGGATAAAATACATCATCCATTTTTCCTACATCCTCTACATCCACCCCTTTTTTAAAACAAAACATCAAAAAACACTTTCTTTTATTTTTTTTTAAAACATCATAAGTAAAATAACTATACATTTTTCTGCAACACTTTTTATTTTTTATTTTATGACGTTTTTATTATTTTTGTCAAAAAAACGTTAAAAAATACAAAAAAATAATAAAAAAGAAAAAAAATCAAAAAAATGTGTGTTTTGGTACGTCTAGACGAATGGTGTTTTTAGAAATTTTTTTTATTAAAAAAGTGTTTCTTTGGTGTTTTTTTTATAATAAAAAACCAAAAAAAAAACATCACAAAAAAAAGTTTTTAAAAAGCTAACATAGCGATTAAAGGTAAAGTGTTTTCAAAACTAAATAAAAAAAACATTGTTAGAGAGAGAGAGAGAGAGTTGAGTTATTATACATTCAACAAAAACTCTACATCCACTACATCCAACTTCTTTGTCACAAAAAACACTTCTAACAATGTTTTTTTTTATTTTGAAAACACTTAAACTTTAATCGCTATGTTAGCTTTTTAAAACACTTTTTTTTGTGATGTTTTTTTTTGGTTTTTTATTATTAATTAATCCTAATAAAGCAATAAAATTTTTGCCACATGTCTCAATTATAAAGGGTCCACATCACCACCGCCACATGTCAATCTCACATTGAATTACCAATTTAGTAAATCATCAATTAAGATTAATTACCAATTTTGTCAAAACTAAATTTTTATTTTAACATTTTGATAGAGTTAATGTAGATTTGATTAATTTACTCAATAACTTTAGTCTTTTGTGGAAACTAATCAACAACTTGTCACACATAATAAGTTTCTTAAATGTATTAAATTATTATTTAATATATTATAAAAATTTATATCAATTATAATTTTTAAATTTCTTAATCATTATCTTTTTCTTTGTATTTATGTAATATTATAAATCTATATTCAGTCCGTGTAGTACACACGGGTCACTAACTTAGTATATATATATATATATATATATATATATATATATCTTATAATAATTCTAATAAAGCAATAAAATTTTTGCTACATGTCTTCATTTTAGAGGATCCACATCACCACTGACACATGTCAAACTCACAATTAATTCCAAATTTAGTAAATCACCAATTAAGACTAATTACCAATTTTGTCCAAATTAAACTTTTATTTAAAAAAATTGACAAAACTAATATAGATTTGATAAAGTTACTAAATAATTTAAGTGTTTATAAAAAAATTAATCGACAATTTATCAAAAATAATAAATTCCTATAGTTTATTGAATTATCATTTACTGATATTTTGTTTAATATTATGAATCTAAATTCAACCCGTGTAATACACGGGTTATTAAACTAGTATATATATATATATATATATATATATATATATATATATATATATATATATATATAGTCAGGCGCTCATTGGAAATCCCTAAAAAGTGTAACCCGTAGACCTCATTTCCACCATTGAATCTTTTGATCTAATGGTTGTGATTAAACTTTTTTTATTCATATTTTCTTTTTCTTTTTATACATATTTTCTTTTTCTCTGGTCTTTAAAAAATTTCACATGTGAAATAGATCTATTTCGCATGCGAAATTAGGGGTCTACAGTAAACCCTTCCTATATATCTATCTATCTATATATATATATATATATAAACTTTAACATTAATTTTATTTACAAAAGAGTTGAATAACTTAATTGATATTTTTTAATTCATTTTTTTATACGAGAATGTGAAAAACAATCAACCTTTTGTCCATTCATTTTCCTTTTTGTTTTGATGTGTTGTTTAGTGTGTTCTGTGTATAAAATTAGGATTAACACAATTGAATTATATCAAAGTTAAATATTTTATTGTGTAATTACACCTTTAATTTATGCCTCCAAACATATACATTTATTGTCAAGATCTGTTGCCTACTTTGTACGATTATTTCACGAACTTCAGTAACTTGCCGAACCTGAAAGAAAAAAGTTCTTTCAGCTAGATCATTTTAAAACTAACTATAATTGTTTCTAGATAACTAATGTGACTCTTTATCACATTTTTTATTTTAATTGTTATTACATATAGATATATAACTTATATATGTTTATATCTATGATATACTATAATACATTTAAGAAAAACAAGCTTGTAATGTATTTAAAAGCTTTAAGAGTTGGATAAAATCGTCTTTGTTCAATATATTATTAAATAAAAATAAAATTTTATACTTTGGCTGTGTTACCTGTTTCAGTAAAGAGTTGTCTTTTAGTTGATGAATATATTATTTAGGACGCCCACTCGAAAGAGCAAAGAGAAACGCTTGGCGCACCATAAAGAATTGAAGCTCAATAAAATTTACAAATTTGATCACAACACCCTAAATCCTCATACTTTTAAACGCATGCGTTTTCGCAGGCTCGAGCTAACGGACATATATATAATTCTCAGAATACGACTAAATAGTAGCCAATATAAAAGAAACATAAGACTTAACAGCAAGTACTACAATAAAAACTACAGTCTACAAATACATTACACAACCCTAAAAAGTAACTTAAATAAAATATGAGACCACATAATAAATGAAGTTAAAAAAAAAAACATACATAGATCGCAATAGATCAACCTATATCAGTACAAACCGCAAAGGAAAAAAAAAACAATAATAAGATTAAGAAATGTGAACAAACATGACAAAAGACAGAAAGCAATATATGGAACAAATTCTAGGTTGACATTTTTTTTATCTCAAACTTGAACTCAAAATTACTACTACATATATTTAAACAACAAATTGTACAACTGAAGCTGCTTATAGTTGAGCCTTATACTCCACTAGGTTAGTAACCCGTGTATTACACGGGTTAAATTTAGGTTAATAATATGAAATAAATACAAAAAAAAAGCGATTGAAAGATTTAAAAATTATAATTGACGTAAAATCCTTATAAAACAATAAGCGATAATTTAATAAATTTAAAAAAACTATTATAATTGACAAATGTTGATTGAATTTTAAAAAAACTCAAATTATTGAGTAAATTTATCAAATCTACATTAGTTTTGTCATTTGTTTTGAAAACAAAATTTTAATTTGGATAAAATTGGTAATTAGTCTTAATTGGTGATTTACTTATAAATTTGTAATTGATTATGATTTTGACATGTGACAGTGATGATGTGCACCATCAGCCTTATACTCCACTAGGTTAGTAACCCGTGTATTACACGGGGCTAAATTTAGGTTAATAATATGAAATAAATACAAAAAAAAAGCGATTGAAAGATTTAAAAATTATAATTGACGTAAAATCCTTATAAAACAATAAACGATAATTTAATAAATTTAAAAAAACTATTATAATTGACAAATGTTGATTGAATTTTAAAAAAACTCAAATTATTGAGTAAATTTATCAAATCTATATTAGTTTTGTCATTTGTTTTGAAAACAAAATTTTAATTTGGATAAAATTGGTAATTAGTCTTAATTGGTGATTTACTTATAAATTTGTAATTGATTATGATTTTGACATGTGACAGTGATGATGTGCACCATCTAAAATGAAGACATGTGGCAACCAATTTATTGCTTTATTAGGATTAAGATAAGATAAGATTCTCTTTGAGCTTAAAGAGCATGCAATCAGTTGCTATAAATATAAGCCAATCAAATCCTACGCCAAAAACATACTCTCTACCTTTAGTACGGGAAATAATCAGATAACTATTTTGTAAACCTCAATTTTAACCTATTGTATTCTATAACTCTAATCTCCTATTTGTTTGTGAAGCTTATGAAAAAGAAAAAGAAAAAAAAGAAACAATAATCACATAACAAAATTATAGCACATAATATAGCCATCAGGGGCGGAACTAGAAATTTTATTGAGGAGGTCCACAACTTTTTTTACGGAATCACTATTTACGTAACATTGACAACGATATAATAGTAAAATGGCTAAAATAAAGAAAAAAGAAAAAGTAATGCGTGAAAAAAAATGACAAAATGTTTAAAAAAACTATATTTTTATATATTGTAATAATTTATTATAAAAATGGTCTAAGATGAATGTATTTGAAAAGAATGGACTATAATGAAAGTAATTAAAAAAGATGGGAAACATGAAATACACCCATTTACTCTCCTCATTTATAGCACTAAATTAACAAAAAAATTGGGGGAAATGTTAAGCACCAGATTTGAACTTGCATCACTTCAAATTCCAACAAAGGTTCTTACCACTTGGCTAGTTAATCACTTTGTTTCATATTCACAAACTAAGTATTTATTATCTTTTCATCACTAAAAAAATTTATCAAAAAAACCGTTCACATTATTTCCACTTTGCGTACGAGGTTGAGGGGTCCACGGACCCACTGGCCCTTAACAAGTCCGCTCCTGATAGCCATAACTACATGGAACCGTAAAAACATAGTATTCTCAAGCAAATGAGACAAATACATATAAAAATATCCTTCTAAAAACATAAAAATAGAAGACTAATATAGCTAGCACATAGAGAGTCAAATCTCAAACCTATATGGACCAAATCAAACTAATTCCTTACCAAACAAAATAATTAAATCACTAATAAAATAGGTTAGTTAAAGGGTTAGTTAAAGCGACTGACAACACAAATCAAGATAAATGAAGTTAAAGAAATAACTTACAGAGAGAGCAATAAAGCAACCTAGCTCGGTACGAACTACAAGCGAAAAAAAGGTTTGAGAAATTTTAAGAATCATTTAGAGCCACTAAATTTCAGAAGGAACCACTCAAATTTATCGGGGAAATTTCCTTATATATAATTAGTGGTTCAAAATGGTTTTTAAAAGTTATCAAAACCAGTTGGTTCTTAAATGATCACCCCCCTACATACATATATATATATATAGGAAAATTGGATTTTAATAATACGAATTATTACTCATTGGCCGATAATAATACGAATTATCACCTTGGCACACAATAATACCAATTAACCATTCCGGTCTCTAGAATGATACACCGTTAGTTTTTCACTAACGGCGTTAGTCTCTTGCTGACGTGGAACCCTCCAAATCAAGCCACGTCAGCAAACTACTAGGCCACGTCAGGTTCCACGTCAGCAAGAGACTAACGCCGTTAGTGAAAAACTAACAGTGTATCATTCTAGAGACCGGAATGGTTAATTGGTATTATTGTGTGCCAAGGTGACAATTCGTATTATTATCGGCCAATGAGTGATAATTCGTATTATTAAAATCCAATTTTTCATATATATATATATATATATATATATATATATATATATATATATATATATAGTGAAAAGTTCATTGTAGACACCCCCATAAGTGTAGACAGGTAGACACCCTTTTTCACCATTAGATCTCTTGATCTAATGGTTGTGATTAATTTTCTTTTTTCTTTTCTTTTTTCTCATTAATTAGAAACTTTCACATGTGAAAAAGAGCTATTTCACATGCGAAAGTGTCTACAATGAACCTCACCATATATATATATATATATATATATATATATATATATATATATATATATATATATATATATATATAGGGTGAGGTTCATTGTAGACCCTAAGTAGACCCGTAGACCCCTATATTGTTCTATAAAACTCACTAAAAATTATAAAACTCATTGTTGTTGGTTTGGTTTTTTTTACGCGATAAGTTTTTAAAAATAAAAAAAAAACCTAGAAATTTGTTGGAGACAATGAAATATACTTGTTGTTAAAAAAGTATATTATTCTATAAAACTCACTAGAAATTATAAAACTCATTGCTGAGTTTTAAAATTCACTGTTGTGTTTAAAACCCACTACAATTTTAAAACCGATGTTTTTTAAAACTCATTAAAAATTATAAAACTCGTTACAAATTATAAAACTCATTCTTTAGATTAAAACCCACTGTTGTGTTTAAAACTCACTACAACTTAAAAAATCGACGTTTTATAAAACTCACTGAAAATTATAATTTCAAATTAAGAAAATAAAAAATAAAGAAAAAACTAAAAGACATAAGAAATAAACCCTAAATTAAAATATAAAGATAGAAATATGACAAAGTAAAAAAAAATAATAAAGACCAAATTCAACAACAATGAGTTTTATAACTTTAGTGAGTTTTAAGGGGTCTACGGGGTCTACACTTTTTAAGAGGTCTACAATGAACTTTTGACTATATATATATATATATATATATATATATATATATATATATATATATAGGAAAAAGGGGAGGGATATAATGAAAACCTCTCCGAGTTGAGAAAACCGTGAAAACCAAAACTAAAAAATTCGATTTTTGTTCCGATTTTTTATGGTGATTCTCTAAGTTAAAAAGACCCCTTTATGCAAAAAAAAAAATAAAAAAACGCCTAGTCAAATTTTTTAAAAAATATATTTTATCACCGAGGTTACATATGTAACAGTGGTAGCTGTTGCATATGTCAACCTCGGTTATAAAATATTTTTATTAAAAAATTTGACTAGGCGTTTTTTTTTTATTTTTTTGTATACAAGGGGGTCTTTTTAACTTAGAGAATCACCATAAAAAAAATCGGAACAAAAATCGAATTTTTAGCTTGGTTTTCACGGTTTTCCAAACTCGGAGAGGTTTTCATTTTATCCTTCCTATATATATATATATATATATATATATATATATATATATAGAGTCGAGTTAGCCTACATCCAGCAAAAACGCTACATCCATTGCGGATTCATCTGGGGCGTCCATCAAGATCATCCAACAGCCAGGATCTATGGTGTTTCCGCCTATGGTGTTTTCGGTGGCGGAAAAAAACACCATAGGCGGAAACACCATAGATCCTGGTTGTTGGATGATCTTGATGGACGCCCCAGATGAATCCGCAATGGATGTAGCGTTTTTGCTGGATGTATTTTACCCCAAACCTATATATATATATATATATATATATATATATATATATATATATATATATATAGGGGAAGGATCCTGCGAAAACACCTTTTTTTTGTGAGAACTGCGTAAACAAATCTTAAAACCTACATAACTTTTTCATACGTTAATATTTTTTTAAAAAATTTGCACCAAAAGTCTTAAAATTATATTATCTTTAATCCTATAAAAGTTTTAAAAAACTTAACGCTTTTTTTATTTTTTTAAATATTTTTTTGTGTGGTGCACATGTGCATCACAAAAAAACTCATACTTTTAGTATGAGTTAATATATTTTTTTCTTAGTCGCACCATATGTCATATATTTTCATCATTTTTTTGCGTTTTTATTGAATGATGCACATGTGCATCATACCAAAAAAAACGCTCATACATGTGATATACATTAATAGTTTAAAAAGAAATTGCACCCTAAATCTTATAGTTGTGTTATCTTTAGATTTAAAGAAAAAAATAGCATTTTATAACTTTTTTTAATTATATGATGCACATGTGCATCACACGGGAAAAAAAACGTTCAGTTTTTTTTTAATATTTTGCTCCAGATTTAAAGATAACGTAATTCTAAGACTTTTGGCGCAAATTTTATGAAAAATCGTTAACGTATGAAAAAGTTACGTGAGTTTTAATATGTGTTTTCGCAGTTTTCACAAAAAGATGTGTTTTCGCAGGATCCTAACCCTATATATATATATATATATATATATATATATATATATATATATATATATATAGGGCATGGATATATGAAAAACCATTCCCACTTAGAAAAACTATGAAAACCAAGTACATGGCTCTCATTAATCCACGTTGGTTTTCTTATCTACAACTTGAAGGGCAATTAAGTCATTTCACCATTTGAACACTTTTTGTAAGATTCTGCCACATCTGCCACACTTTCTCTCTCTTACTTTTTCAATTACCAATGCATAATTTGTTACATATGTAACTTTGTTAAATATCTAACAAAATTTTTCACTGCGTTTTACATATGTAAATTCATCAGGATATGCATAACCAAAAGTACAACAAAATAATTTAATTAACTTATAAACAAACAATTACAATCAACAATAAACGTTACAAAATGTTTATTACGAACCGGGATCTCTAAAAAAATATCCAAAGAATAAACTAGCTAACAAAAAAAATAACAACCTAACAAAAATATATATAAAACCCTAATTATGTTTCAGGTCTTGATAATAAGCTTCATCTTTGACGCAAAATTCATTCACCTATGAAAAGAAAACAAATCCATCAGTTGCTGATGTTTATTATAGAAGTGTTACATATGAAACGCAAGACTTGCATATGTAAACCAGAAGCTACATATGTAAACCATCATTTAAAATATGTAAACAGTGAGTTACATATGTATACCAAGAGTTACATATTTAACATAATTAAATTTACAATTGTGTTTTGAAACAAAGACTTACATATGTATACCAGGACTTACATATGTAAACCCACACTTAATTTATGAAAAAAGATGAGTTACATATGTAAACCAAGAGTTACGTAAAATGTGCTTTAGATCTTGATAATAATCTTTATGTTTGACACAAAATTCATTCACTTACGAAAAGAAAATTCACGATGTTTATTATAGAAGTGATACATATAAAACCCAAGACTTGAATATGTAAACCAGTAATTATATATGTAAACCAACACTTAAAAATATGTAAACAGTGAGTTACATATGTAAACCAAGAGTTACATATTTAACACAATTAAATTTACAATTGTGTTTTGAAACAAAGACTTACATATGTAGATCAACAATTAAAGTATGTAAAAAGTGAGTTACATCTGTAAACCAAGAGTTACGTATTCAACACAATTATATTTACGGTTGTGTTTTGAAACAAATATTCGTTTACGAAATCTTATTAGATCTTCGTCGCGTTATTATGTTGTGTACTAGAAGTGTTACATATAAAATCCAAAAACTTACATATGTAAGCCAATAGTTACATATGTAAAACCAACACTTAAAATCTATAAAACAGTGGGTTACATATGTAAACCAAGAGCTACATATTTAAACCAAGACTTTAAAATGTAGACAACAAATTACATATGTAAACCAATACTTAGATATGTAATCTCAACCCAAAGACTTACATATGTAAGCCAATAGTTACATAGTTACATATGTAAAACCAATATTTAAAATATGTAAAACAATGAGTTAGATATGTAAACCTAGAGCTACATATTTAAACCAAGACTTAAAAATATGTAAAACTGTAAGTTACATATGTAAACCAATACTTACATATTTAAACACAAGTAAAAGTATGTACCTTAACATAATTTTAATGAAGTAAAAGTATGTACCTTAACATAATTTTATAGTAGCAATTCCAAGTTGCAAAGCTGTAAGGATTTTGGGAAACGATGTATCGAGCACAATCCCATCCATTTGTAGGACCATCTATATTATATGCTATCTCTGTAGAGAGATTCAAACACTTACATGTATTAAACTACGATAGAGAAATTTCTTTTTCTTTTCTTTTTTTAATAAAATGTTCTGGAAACCAACATTTTAGTCTCATCAAACACCCACAATTTGAAAAAGAATGTGTTTGAATTTTTTTTTATATAACACTATCTTCCATGATCTTTAACACTTACGTGATCCAAGTGCTCGAAGCTCCTCAATAACACTATCTTCCATGATCTTTAACTGTCCTGAACTACCAAACACAGCTGCTCAATAACTTTTTTCGGCCAAAATATGCAATTCCGGCCAAATACTATTTTCCGGCGAGTTTTCAAAATTTCAAACCGCTATAACTTGATCAAAACACAACGAAAATTAATTCTGGAAGTTGCCTTGGATTCGTCTTGACTAGGAGAACAATTATATCACCATTGTTGATATGTTTTGGAATCGTTTTACATGGCCAAATATTCAGATCGACGAAAAAGATGACCGGAAAAACAGAAAACAACTCAAACGTTAACGAAACTCAAAAATTGTTGTTGCCTTAGCTTTGTATGATTATTTACAACTTGTAGCAACTGAGTTTGATAAAAAAATAACATAAAATCGCAGATTCGCCATGGATAAACTCGGAAAAAGACAAGAAACTGTTGTGATGTCGATGAAGAAGAAGAAGCGAGATAATTGCAATGGGGCTTCAGTTGTAAAAATTTTAAGTGTTGAATGGGGCTTCGGTTTGTTGAGATGATTCTACATGGAGATTGAGAAGAAAAAAATTGAAATTAGATTTTAAGATTCAAATTCAAAAAGGAAAAGAAAGATATGTTGAATAGGGTGGTGATATGATAGGATGGGATTGTGCATGCAAAAAGCAGGAAGTAGGTTACTAGAGTGGAAAAATCCATACCTAAAATACCCTTATTCATTTTAAATAAAGGGATACTATGTTTATTATATGTTATTAAGAATATATAAAAAAGGAAAATAGTCTAATAAATTAAGAACACTTAGATGGAGTTAATCAAGGGACACAAATGGGTTTTCATGGTTTTCCAAACTCAACATGGTTTTCATATTATCCTTTCTCTCTCTCTCTCTCTCTCTATCTCTCTCTCTCTATATATATATATATATATGTATATATATAGGGTTAGGTTCAAATGAGAACTTGTTGTTTTGAGAACTTTTGAGAACTAAATCTCCACCACTAATTTCAGTTGGGGACCACTACAATTTATGGGAGGGGGTATATGTAAATATAACTAGTGGCTTAAAATGGTTCTCAAAAGTTCTCTCAACCAATTAGTTCTCAAATGATCTTCTCCCTATATATATATATATATATATATATGGTAGGGATCATGCGAAAATAAGCCTTATTGTGAAAACATAAAAACAACTTTTTTTAAGGGGAGGGGCTGAAAGTGTAATTTCACAATTCTGTTGTCTAAAAAACATGGAGGGACACGTTCGGAATTTAGAAGAGTCTACCTACAGACTTATAATTCTACCTTCGCATACACTAATGACAAGAAAACCCTAGACTCGCTGGAGGAAAACGAGCACGCCGGAGAAAAACGAGCACTCCGGTGAAAAACGAGCACGCGGCAAAGATTCTCATACCAGATCGTGTCTTTGATCCTTTTCTACAGGTTTGTAGTTCGGATGAGAGATAAAACAAAAGAACGAATAGAAACAGCTGATTTAACCGGAGAAGACAGAAACTGGAACACTAAGCTCTCATCCGCATGTCCCTTCATTTCTTCGCCAGGTAATGTTTCAAAACCCTGATTTTATAGATTTGTGAATGGTGCACATGTGCATTATAAGTCTGCACATGTGCAATAAGGTTATAAGATATGTATTGATTAGGCAACACGTATAGATTTGTGAATGGTGCACATGTGCATTATAAGTCTGCACATGTGCAATAAGGTTATAAGATATGTATTGATTATGCAACACGTATGCAGTATAGCTGAACTTATGACATAATACCATTATTTGAGATTATCGCACATGTGCAATATTATTATAACCCAGGAAACGATTGCACTACATGACATAATACCATTATTTGAGATTATTGCACATGTGTAATATTATTACAACCCATTAAATGATTCTTAATACCATTATTTGAGATCATTACACATGTGCAGTATTATTATAACCAATGACGTTAATACTCTACATTACATAATACAATTATTTGAGATTATTGCACATGTGCAATATTATTATAACCATGAAATGATTCATAATACAATTATTTAAGATTATTGCACATGTGCAATATTATTATAATCTATGACAGGGTTACAAAGCATGACATAATACCATTATTTGAGATTTTTGCACATGTGTAATATTATTATAACCCATGAAATGATTATACTCTACAACACAATACCTTTATTTGAGATTATTGCACATGTGCAATAATCTTCAGTTCTATGTGCATTATTGTAATTTGAGTTTTTAACAGTAAGTGTGACATGTTTGCGCTAACACAGATCCTGAAGTTGTGAAGAAGGATGTAAAATCGGTCAAGCACAAAATGGATAGGAAGTTGAGGCTTCTCGTAAGTATTGTGATACATATCCTTATATTAATATCATCATTGTTGTAATATAGGTGCACGTGTGCAGTAATCTTAAAAAGTGATTAAAACTACATTACTGACAAAAAATAATGGAACTGTTAAGATTACTGCACATGTGCAATAATCTTCAATTACAAAAAATGTGGTTGTCAATTTAGGTGCACATGTGCAGTAAACTTAAAAATATGTGATTAAAAAATACATTAATGACACAAATAGTGTAACTGTTAGGATTATTGTATATGTGTAATAATCTTAAAATATTATTACACATGTGCAATGATCTTAAATTACAAATAATAGGGTTGTAAATATAGGTGTACATATGCAGTAATCTTAAAATGTGATTAAAACTACACTACTGATACACATATTGGGACTGTTAAACATTACTGCATATGTGCAATAATATTAAATTGTCATGGATTCATGCTTGTTTCAAGATCGAATGGACGAACTAAAGTTTTTGGTTACAGGTTCATTGACAACAAACAAGATGATAAAACAAGCAATTGGGACGAAGCAAAAAAGGACACAACGCACAAAAGTGTTAGCTTTTTGTTTATTTTTTATGATCATGATAAGATTTTAAGAGGGTTCATATGGATTTATGTTAGTTTACGGTTCTATATTTATTAATGATTACAACTTCTTTATCCAAAATGGTTGTTACATATTTTCAGGATCGTACAAATTATGTGGCAACTATAAGTTTAACGCACATGTGTATTAAAGTTGTAATGCACAACATACATATGAATAAGCATATATATGAACATCACATTAATGCACATGTAAATTACAGCTGACATTCAGGTAATACATATAAATTTCCGCTTAAATGTGAAATTCATATTAGTGCACATGTGCACTACATAAGGAAATCTGTAATGCAAGAAGATTCAATGAACTCTCTATGATTTGAATTGAATTACAACTTGTTGGATAAGGACAAAGGTAGTGGATATGCCACACAAGTTGTTGGAACAAATTATGAAAGATTAATACACATGTGCAATAAAATCAAATGTGCAAAGTGCAAACTGTTTAGCGACTTTAACACATTTAGACACAATACATCATTAAATGTACAAATTGCTTAGTGACTTTAACACATCTAGGCATATTACATTCAATAAACAGCTTAAAAATTTTAAAACATCATATGTACTACACATGTGCAATAAAATAAGATAAAAATACAAATTGTTTTATGTAATCTTCATCAAACAGCACATCGAGATAACTCTAAAGCATCCACAACACAAATCTTCACGTATAACATACATATCGCTCAACCAAGTTTGCTCGGTCAACCCATAATCATCCATAACCGCTTCCCATATTTTCTTCATAATTCGGCGTGTCAATTACTAAATTCCAAAAAACAACATACTTATAAAGGTGTGTATTTTCTAATATGTCACCCGCAACACGATGATAAACATGAAAACTGTTAATAATGCACATGTGCGTCAATAAATTACTTATGGTAACGTGTAATGATAATGGCTATATAGCATTTAAAAATAGAATAAATTATGCAACACTTATAATATTTGTAAAAACACACACACACAAACACACACACAAGATAATATTAATGCACACGTGCAATATTATTATAATCCATAACATGATTACACTGTATGAGATGATACCATTATTTGAGATTATTGCACATGTGCAGTATTCCTATAATCCATGACATGATTATACTACACGACATAATGCCAATATTTGAGATTATTACACATGCAATATTATTATAATCCATGGCATGATTATACTACACATGTGAAATATTATTATAATTCATGAAATTATACCATTATGAGTTTATTGCACATGTGTAATACTTATAAAATATAAAGTGTTAAGAAAATTAACCACATGTAGTCATATTACACATATAAGACACTTATATGAAACAGTTTAGAAGTTTGTAAAACACACCTAAAAACTTTATTGCACATGTGCAGCATCGTCGTTCTTATGAGTATAATTGTCGATTAGATATGTATCTCGTTAGTCATTAACCTAATACAACGAAAAATCATCAGAATTGGTACAAAAACATAAACAAAGTACTTAATTTTCGCATAGAAATTTCATCAAACACCTTGCGTGCATTATTGAAAGTCTTAAAAAAATCGATTATAGTCAAATTGCGCAACTAGGAGTCTTCAAAAAACACTCGAATTGTTGTTTATAGAGTCAGATAGTGGAGATGAGACTGGAACAATATCAGATTAATTGATGAAAAATGTGTCTAAGAAACTAAAAAGATCGACTTTTCTAGAATGCCAAGGAGTAGAGAGAAAGGATTCGGAAACAAAACATCATACCTTTTGAATGTTCGTGACTCTGACTCTGTATGAGATTACCGGAGATGGAGTTTGCCGGAGATTAATAGAAGTCGTAGTGGAGATGTCGCAAAGAATGGAGGTTCAATGCATCATATGAGATTGGTGTTAAAAATAGATTTAGGTCTGACTCCGTCTGAGATGGTCGGAGAGGAAGTTTGTCGGAGAGAAGATCACTGGAGATTAAGAGAAGTCGCAGGTGCGGAGGTCGCAAGGAATGGGGGTCTGAGAGGAGATCACCAATATCATTTAGATTGATGTTAAAAAAAATAGAATTAGGATCTAACAATTATACCCCTCAATTAAGTGTGTTTTCTTGTTTTCACAATAACAAGTTGTTTTTATATGATCCTGTAACACTCCCATATTTCCGTCTAGGTAATTACGTATAGGGGTGAGCATAAAGTCGGGATCCCCCGACCCGACTTTTACCATCGACCGAACCGAAATTCATAGTAGTAATTTGGGATCGGTTCTTAATATTGGACAAATTCGGGAATCGGTCTCGGGTCAGGATTTTACAGACGGGAATTAAATGACCGGTACCGACCGACTCTTGGCTTCAATTTCCAAACCAGCCCTACTTCTGGACCACGTATTCATAATTTTAGCTCATATATTAAGATATTAAATTTCTTAATACACCCTTACAGTATTACCTATCTACCTTGTAGCCCCCAATGTATATTTAAACTATTAATCGCCCTTTAAAACACTGTGTATTAAAAGAAACAAAAAAGCAAAACTGTAGAGAAGTGCGACTTGTAGCTATTAACCAAACTGCATTACATATTCAAGAATAGCCTTTTAAACCAGTATGTTTTTTTAAACAAACATATATAAGTTGTTAAAAGCATTGAGTTTCTTGGTTATTTGACCCTACTCTTTACTAATTGAACAAGACACATTAACTTTATTAAAAATAAACATATATATGCAATCTTGTGCCTTGTAGCTATTAACCAAACATTATATTTTATGGGAAGATGTTCTTAAAAGGTTGCAATTACCCAAACAATTAGGTTCATCAATCATCACAAGGTAGTGTCATCTACATCATAACTTTATACCTCAATATATGACATTACTGCATGCATCAATTAGTCTTGGTGGATGATTTAATATAAGAAAAATCGAACCAACCTGCGACCAACAAAGTTAATATAAGCAGTACAATGTATCTGAAAAGTTAACCATGCTTAGACATTTTGTTAATACATTCTAAACTTTTAATACATTCTATTGCAAGTTAATACATTTTGTTAATACATGTATGATCGACCCTTGATGTGCAGTCCAAAAGCTCCTCTATCAATCTGGTCAATAACTTCATAATCTTCCATCTTTGACCTCCCATCACCATTAAAACTTATATGTACTATGGAAAAATTGCTTATTTTCAGTGAACCTTAAAAGTAATTAAAGAATGATTGCTCCTTTTTGTTTAATTAGGATCTGACCCAGAATCACTGAAATGGTTTGTGCAAACTGAGTTGATGCATAGCAGATGGGCCATGCATGCAGTTGCTGGTATTCTGATCCCATAATGGCTCCAAGGTTGGGCTTTATTAAACATGTTATCAAACAGTTATGTACTTGGGCATTTCATTGAACAGGTGGCGTGCAACATTTAATCAATGAAAATTATAAGCAAATTCGTGCAATCTCATACCCAAACTCACAACATTTAAACATTAATCAGGTTATGATGAGTTATACAACTGATTTTGAAAGATAAACACCTATATATGGTCCAAAATGTAAAAATGATTTACCTTTAAAATGCATACGAAGCTCAAATGGAAGGATAATCCAACAATATCTAGCTCAATTGAAAGCAGAAATCATCAATTGTTGCTCAATTCCAAGCAGAAATCACCAATTGAATGTTAATCTCGACCCTAAAATGGCAGCGTATGAATTGTTACCTGTTTGTAATTCCAAGCAGAAAATGAGGCCTGATAAGAATCGTTACCTGGTTGTAGCTCGACCCTAAAATGGCAACGAAGGATAATCTCATCGCCGGGCTCGGTTTTGAAGCAAATCCCGACGGAACCGATACAGTTAGAGACCGATACCCATTATTAGAAGTCTTGGTCGGTTGTCGGTCTAGAGATTCATACAGAATCGGGATTCGGGACGAGTCGGGTTTTGATGATTTAGGTCGGGTTCCCGGTTATGCACAACCCTAATTACGTATCTTAATATGTTTACCTATGTGCTTTATTGTAAATACATGTTAGAAATGGTAATAAATGGATAAAACACGTATTTGTATAATAAACGGGTTTAGAATGATGAGACATGGATGATTAAGTCTCATATACGTAATTAAATCATGAATACATGCTTATGTGAATAACATAAACCATTGATAGGAAAACATGTACAGAAATCCATGCTAATAGTTAACGAAAAAGTAAAAAGGGCTAAAAGCATAATTTATGCAAAGTTATAAGCCATACAGATATTATACGTGTCTATAATTACCAAAAGTGTTTAGAGGCTTAAAATATAGTAAGAATATGTCCTAACATGATTCGTGACATAAAATAATGAATATTGCAAAGTTATAGGGGTAGAAAGTATAAAATATGTAAATATATGTATATATACATAGGTGAAAGTTCAAATACAAAAGAACATTTGTGTGCGAAGTCTGGGAAGTATTTTGAGCCATTGATTTTGGAAGATGAATGGTCCAGATCTAGTATATCTAATCCAGATAAGAAGAAGAAAAAAAATAAGCGTGAGAAAAATCTGGAGGGGTAGAATTGGTACAGCATACAATTGTTGATTTTTTTCAAGTTCCCCCAGTTTTTTTAAACATCCATAACTTTTTTATACGATATTATTTTTTAAAAAAAGTTTCACCATAAAATCAAGCATTTTATTCTCTTTAATTCGAGTATAGTATTGCTATATTTTTTTTAAAGAAAAAAAAACTTTTTTTTCAAGTTCATTTATATGCTCTCGTATAACTTGCGTGATTATAAAATATAACTTGCGTGATTATGAAATATAACTTGCGTGATTATGAAATATAGCTTGCGTAATTATTGAATATAGCTTTGAATATAGCTTGCGTGATTATCAATATAACTTGCGTGATTATCATCAAACGTGCGCGGACAAATTTACCCCCCTTCGCACGCTTCGCACGAAAATTGCCCTTTGTACAATAACTTTATATATATATATATATATATATATATATATTGTTGGGAATTCCCGAGTTCGACGAGTTCGAGATTTGGTTAGATGAAACTCAACGTACCACTTACCGTTTGACCGTTTGCACAACATGCGGTGAAGTTCATGACTCGAGACTCTCATTAACCGAAGACTTGGCATTAGTGACTTTATTATTTATTGTTGTATTATTTATGTCACTTCTAGTTGTGTTATTTACTAGTTTGCCCTTGGTCTTAGTTAGGTTAATATATATGTCTTTCTCATGTGAAAGACAAGTATGAGTGAATGTATGAGTGAGAGAGCTTTTGTCATGTATCTTTGAAGTTGTGTGGGTTCATGAACTCTTGTTCATGAACCTATAGCATGTGTGGGATAGGTAAACATGTAATCATTCGACTCCATATATGATTTCACTTATCTTCATCTTGTTTATCACTACTTCTATTTTATCCTCATCATCATCATCACATCTCAAACACCAAAGTAGAAGATCTGGTCCGTAATGCTCTTCAAGGTGTTCATATTTGTTCTACAAAGACGAAGCTCACAAAGTCACCGATCCGCTTCCGCTGTGCCATCGGGGTTTGGCTTGGCTCACCGACCCCGGTTTCTACAATTGGCATCAAAGCCATGGTCGAAGAAAACGCAACGATTCGGTTGGTTTCTTCAACTTTGTGTTATCGTGCTTGTTTTTGTAACAAATAGAGATGCTCAATCTTTTGTTCTTGAAGGTTTTTGAAACTCCCAACTCGTGTTCAAAACCTTATTATTTTCTGCTATATTCTTGATATTTTTATTTGGGTATGTGTCTGAATCTTTCAAACACAATATAAAAGGAGTTCATTGTGAGTTTATAGAACTCAAAAACTCCTCCCAAATTTCCCTCGGATGGAAGTAGATTTGTTTTTATCAAAATGTTTTTGATTAAAATTAATTTATTTTATGATTCCAAGAAATCTTGAACAATGAGCTTTGGTAAAGAAAGTGTCAAGTCCCATACCTTTCTTTATCAACTTTTCTATTCACCTACCGTGTGCCATCACTATCACCCAACCAAACATGTTAGAAAAAGTATGGTCAACTGCTATTCCTATTTTTTCTTGTACACTGACAATTTTGTCCCATCCCTACCAAACTTTCTCTCTCTACTTTCTCAAGCCACACTCCATCTCCATTCACTCTCTCTCATCGAAAATTCATGAGAGCAAAACAATGAGTGTTGCAGGTTGGTAATGGAAGAACTCGATCATTGAAACTCAAAGTGAACTTCTATGGGTCTGCAGCTCGTTTCAGTCTTATAGTTGAGTTCTGGGTTTCAATCAATGTCGATAACTGGTTCGAGTTTAGGGTTTACGTCAAGATTCATTGACAAGAGTGGTCGAGACTCATTCACTTTCTGGGTTTCACAAGTCGTTATGAGGGTTTGTCGAAGATGGTGGCAACATGTTCGTGTTTCTGGGTTTACATGGTTGGTTAGGGTTTACGGGATGATAGTGACGGGTCTTTGGCTACTGTTCGAACAAGTCGAAAAACTTGCAGACCTACTTTGCTTTGGTACAGGAAGTTGGTGAAGAAAAATAAAGGAGGAAACTGTACAAGACAGTCCCTTGTCTCCATGTGCTTTTTCCTCTTCGTGAATACATATCCCGAGAGAACAAGGCTCCAGCAAAAGTTCCGGAGTAGCCCTCTGTTCCGGTCGATATTGTTCCGAGGGAACTCCGCTCCGGGTAAGCATGTTCCGGAGGAACTCGTGGGTTGCGATTCTGTTCCGAGGTAACCACTTTGTTCCGGGTTAACATTGTTCCGGAGTAAACTGTCTTCTCCGTGGGAAACGAAAACTTCCGGAGGAACTCAAAAGTTCCGAGGGAACATGAGATCTTCCGGAGGAACTCAAATGTTCCGGAGGAACCCCCTTGGTCGCAAATCTGCTCGCAGGATAGTTCCGGAGGAACTGAAATAATTCCGGACTAACTCCGAATCTTCCGGAGTAACTTCTTATGTCGCCGGAAAACATCTTTCAGGTCGCCGGAACTTATCAAAGCCGTCGATGACTGCGCTGCTGCTGCTGTTACGTTCTGTGTGTTGTATTTAGGGCACAAAAAGGAAAGAACATCTCCTTTTACGGCAGTTCAAAAGAAACGAATTGGGCCTGCTGTTGATTTAAATTTGTTTGGGCCTGCTTACTCTATTGTTCTGGTGGGCTGCGAAATTGATCAACAATTTGGGCCTGCTCCTTTCTCAATGATCTGTTGGGCTGCTGCTTTATTGAAAGCAGTTTGGGCCTGATCTGATTTGAAGGCAAATTGGAGCAGAATTATTTAACAGTATGTTGCTGTTAATTGTTCAAAATTACTACAAGTCTAACGGGATGCAAGCCGTTAAATCCAATGCGACAAATTGATGTACAACTAAGGTACATTTGTAGATTACAAATTATTTTTCTATTTGAGACTCTCTTCGTTATAAGCAGACGTGTTTAGAAGTGGGTTGATTATTGAAGAATGTGCACAAATTTGGGTTTATCTACATTGAAGAATTTGTTTGCTAATGTTGGATTAAGTTCTAGCTTTTGAAGAATCCTTGAGCCATCGTCGTTATGGTAAAAACAAAGGCAAAGTTAGAGCTTGTGACTTGTTGAGGTAATTTACTTGAAGTGGTATTATCTTTGGGTGATGCATCGGTTTGGTATTCTTGGCAAGTATTTTCAAGACGGTTGAATTATGGGATTAATTCTCTAACTTTTCTTTGATCCTTTATCTTGTTGACCTTTAACTACACTGAGGATGATGTTGGCATCCTTAAACATAGTGTGCATGTTAAATCTTGGTAAACACCCTATGGGCTTTGCGGAAAAAGCTAAAAGAAGAACAATTCTTTATCTTAGGGGGAGCTTCACAAAGGGGAGAAGAAAAGTGAAAGATTTGAAACCGTTTGAAGATTGTTTTGAAGACTAGTTGCAAGAATACAAGGGAACCGATTGTCACAAGAGTTGAGTTATGTATCCGCTTGTTCATCTACCAAATAGGGGGAGATTGTTGGGAATTCCCGAGTTCGACGAGTTCGAGATTTGGTTAGATGAAACTCAACGTACCACTTACCGTTTGACCGTTTGCACAACATGCGGTGAAGTTCATGACTCGAGACTCTCATTAACCGAAGACTTGGCATTAGTGACTTTATTATTTATTGTTGTATTATTTATGTCACTTCTAGTTGTGTTATTTACTAGTTTGCCCTTGGTCTTAGTTAGGTTAATATATATGTCTTTCTCATGTGAAAGACAAGTATGAGTGAATGTATGAGTGAGAGAGCTTTTGTCATGTATCTTTGAAGTTGTGTGGGTTCATGAACTCTTGTTCATGAACCTATAGCATGTGTGGGATAGGTAAACATGTAATCATTCGACTCCATATATGATTTCACTTATCTTCATCTTGTTTATCACTACTTCTATTTTATCCTCATCATCATCATCACATCTCAAACACCAAAGTAGAAGATCCGGTCCGTAATGCTCTTCAAGGTGTTCATATTTGTTCTACAAAGACGAAGCTCACAAAGTCACCGATCCGCTTCCGCTGTGCCATCGGGGTTTGGCTTGGCTCACCGACCCCGGTTTCTACAATAACTTTTTATATATATATATATATATATATATATATATATATATATATATATATATAAGAAGAGGATCATTGGAAAACTCTTTAATTATTGGAAAACCTGGAAAACCTTTTTCAACCAATCACATTATTTCTTTTGTTTTTAATTTTTCTTTTATTTAAAGGGCAATATGGTGACTTGTCATAATCTATTTTTGTAAACTATTTTTAATAAATTAATTAAACTAATTTTCTCTCTCTCATATACTCTTTCCTAAAATCTCCTTCTCTCTATTTTAATTTTAAATTTCCAGTCTAATTTTTTTTTTAAAAAAAAACCTAATTTACAAAAGAAAAAAAATCGTTGATCAGCAGTTCATCACAAGCACAACGATTGTTACATCGTTGTAACAATAATTTTAGGTATTTTTTCAAGAAAATAAACAATAGTTACATAGGTGTAACCATTCATAAAAGTTACCTAGAAAGAAAGAAGTTGATAGAAGATTACTACTAACATTTATGTAATACTATCATATACGTAATCACGTGAAACAATTTCATAACGTTCTAGAAAGAAAATACATGGTGTTACATTCGTGTAACATCATTTAAAAACATGTGAATTAAAATACGTGTAATAACTACTTACATTTATGTAATAACCATCATATGCGTAATCACGTGAAACAATTTCATAACGTTCTAGAAAGAAAATACATGGTGTTACATTCATGTAACATCAATTAAAAACATGTGAAATAAAAGTGTTACGTACGTGTAATCAGATCTATAAATAATAGAACCACGAATACAATTTACAAACTTTTCTGAATGGTTACACCTATGTAACCATCGTTTATTTTCTTGAAAAAAAATAAAATTATTGTTACAACGATGTAACAATCGTTACGCTGGTGATTAGCTGATGATTAACGATTTTTTTTCTTTTGTAAATTAGGTTTTATTTTTTTCTAAAATTTGGTCTGAAAATTTAAAATTAAAGGAGAGAAAGAGCTTAGGAAAGAAATGATGGGAGAGAGAAAATTGATTTGAACATTTATTAATGAAAATATGATATGTCTATTATGCCCTTGGTGCATTAAATATCATTAAAGTTATGAATTGATTACACAAATGTAACTGGGTTTTGTTAGTTTGTACAATGTTTAATTTTGTTACAAATATATATAATTATTGTTACACGTATGTAACCTTCAATTTTTTCTTAAAAAATATACATGAAATTATTGTTACATCTATGTAACCACAGTGACGATAGTGATGAACTGATGATAGACGTTTTTTTTGGAAATTACGTTTGAAAAAGATCTATAACTTGGTCTGGAAATTTAAAATCGATAGAGAGAGAAAGAGTCGGAGAGAGAAAGAGAATTTAGGAAAGAGTAAAACGAGAGAATTTAAATGAAAATAAATAATTTGTTTCCTAAAAAAGAATAAAGCAAATTACAATGTTGCCCTTGGTGCATTAAATGTTATTCAATTTATTTACAAAAATAACACAATCATTTTCAACCATTGATCAACTAATCAATGGTGTAAGATGGGTTTTCCAAGTTTTCAAAAAAAAACTTGGTTTTCCATGGAACCTCACCCTCTATATATATATATATTTATATATAGGGAGAGGACCATTTGAGAACCAATTTGATTTGAGAACTAAAAAGAACTAATTTGAGCCACAAGTTTATTTACATGTATCCCCCCTCCCATGAATTGTAGTGGTCCTTCCTGAAATTTGTGGTTGAGATTTAGTTCTCAAAGGTTCTCAAAACAAAAAGTTATCATTCGAACCTAACCATATATATATATATATATATATATATATATATATATATATATATATATATATAGTGAAAAGTTCATTGTAGACACCCCCATAAGTGTAGACAGGTAGACACCCTTTTTCACCATTAGATCTCTTGATCTAATGGTTGTGATTAATTTTCTTTTTTCTTTTTTTCTTTTTTCTCATTAATTAGAAACTTTCACATGTGAAAAAGAGCTATTTCACATGCGAAAGTGTCTACAATGAACCTCACCCTATATATATATATATATATATATATATATATATATATATATATATAGAGAGAGAGAGAGATAGAGAAAATTAGGATAGAATACATCCACCAAATTCCCTACATCCTCTACATCCACTTCCTTTTTTTTTATAAAAAACACCAAAAAAACACTTTCTTTTAAATAAAAAATTTAAAAAACATCATATGTTAAATCGCTATATGTTCATTCTGGAACACCTTTTTTTATGGCGTTTTTATTATTTTAAAAAATACCAAAAAAATACAAAAAAATAAAAAAATAGAAAAAAACTTCAAAAAAACGTGTGTTTTGGTGCGTCTAGAAGAATGGTGTTTTTAGAAGAAAAAAATTGATTAAAAAAAAGTGTTTTTTTGGTGTTTTTTTTTGGAAAAAAAATAAACCGAAAAAAAAACACAAAAAAAAAAACACCACAAAAATTAAAAAAAAAGTGTTCTAGAAAGCAAACATAGCGATTAGAGGTGTAGTGTTTTTTAAAAAAAAATTGTTAAAAAGTGTTTTTTTTTGTGAAAAAGATGGTGGATGTAGTGGATGTACAGTTTTTGGTGGATGTAGAATAACTCACCTCTATATATATATATATACATATATAGGAGAAAGAACAATATATAACCTATTTAAAAGATATAACCCACTAACTCAATCTTAACCATCCATCATTTTAATCTAGTGGCTGAAAATTAATCATACTTTTTGACAAGATCTATGACTTAAATTTAAAGAAGGACTATATAGTAACGAGATGTTTACCCACCCCGCGCGTTGCTGCGGGGTTTGAATTTGTATACTGAACGAAAGTAAATTAAAAGTCTCGTGGACAAAGTATAAAACTATAGAAGTATATTAAAAACGAAAATAGAAAAGTTAAAAGTTTCGTGCCAAAAGTAGAAGATAAAAGAAACTTAAAACAAAAAAAAAACTTTAAAAGGTAGAGGATTAAAAAGTTAAAGAGTATAAAGTCTTGTGGTGAAAGTATAAAACTATAAAAATATACTAAGTTAAGTGGTATAAAACGTAAAAGTCTAAAAGTCTTGTGGTGAAAGTATAAAACTATAAAAGTATACTAAAAACGAAAGTATAAAAGTTAAAAGTTTCGTGGCCAAAGTAAAAGATAACAAAACTTAAAACAAAAAAAAAGTTTAAAAGTTAGAGGGTAAAAAAGTTAAGGGGTATAAAACGTAAAAGTCTAATCTTGTAGTGAAAGTATAAAACTATAAAAATATACTAAAAATAAAAGTAGAAAAGTTAAAAGTTTCGTGGCCAAAATAGAAGACAATAAAACTTAAAAAAACAAAAAATCTAAAAGTTAAACGGTACAAAACATAAGAGTATGAAACAATGTGGTCAAACTATGAAAACTAAAAGTTTACTATTTCGTTAGAAAGAAAAAAACAAATCGTAAAAGTTTAGGGGTAGAAAGCGTCAAAACACCAAAGTCACGTGGCCAAAGTTTGAAAAACTAAAAGTATACTATTCATCATGAAATAAAATAACAAAAACTCTAAAAGTTAAACGGTACAAAACTTAAGAGTATGAAACAATGTGGTCAAAACTATGAAAACTAAAAGTTTTCTATTTCGTTAGAAAGAAAAAAAAAACAAATCGTAAAAGTTTAGGGGTAGAAAACGTCAAAAAACCAAATTCACGTGGCCAAAGTTTGAAAACCTAAAAGTATACTATTCATCATGAAATTAAAAAAAAAACAAATCGTAAAAGTTTAAGGGTAGAAAACGTCAAAAAACCAAATTCACGTGGCCAAAGTTTGAAAACCTAAAAGTATACTATTCATCATGAATTTTGATTGTATATTATATAAATTTAGACATCCACTCTTTCTCTTTATCACACAAACCAGATCCAATATATATGTTAACCTCGCCCGTGGTTCTATCTTCTTCATCTTCCAGCAACCACACCAATTCTAGCTTCATCGCTACCAAATCGGGTTTATAACGGCGGCGGAGGTGGTTCACTCGATGTAGAAGATTTAAGGCAAGTTCTCCATTTTCATCCACTGTAGAATATTTGAGAAAATGTCTCCATTTTCGTCCACTGTAGAAGAAGATTTAAGGCGAGCTCTACCACCATGATGTGTGATGTTACCCCAATATACATTTATTAGATTTGATTCTTGGTAAAAATTGTAGAGATTTTTTTTTTTCAGATTTATTGTGTGTATTTTTTTTTTCTTTTCAAATTTAGAGGGCACCATGATTGGTAATGATATCCATGATTTTGGGTGTGTTTCACGATGGCGGAGCTGGCTCAATGATGGCGAAGCTGGGGCATGTATTGGTGGCGGAGGAGCTGATGGGGATGATTGAGGACAACCCTTTCGAGGTTAACAGGTTTGATATAGAGAGAAGGGACTGAGAATCATAGTTGCAGGCCATGGGCGGCTATGAGGGGGGGCGGGAACGGCGACCGCCTCGGGCCCGGGATTTTAAGGGGCCCGGAAGTTTTGTAATATGTTGTTATATATATATACATCAAATTGTGTATTAATATATTGTAGTTTGAAATTAAAACAAAAAAGTCATTGGTGTAGATGGTACTAATATAAAGGTGTAACCTAGAGGTCCCCGGTTCAAATCCTACCCACTCCCTTTTTTTTTCTTTATATTATAAGGGCCCGGTTTTTATTTTCGCCTAGGGCCCGATCTTGTTTTTGCATTTTTGGAGCCGCCACTGTTGCAGGCAAGGCAATATACGGTGGAGGAGAAACTGATTTCTCGTATAGTTTCTATCATCAGAGATTTAATTTATGGGTTCTAAATGTGTTAAATTATAGGTTTTTAATTGATGGTTTTGCCACAATTTTGACTTTAAGCAAAAAAATTCATTTGGGTTCTTGTTTCATATTCAAGTTTTGAGTCAAAAATTAAGAAGTGGGATGTTTTAGTTGCATTGGGGCATTAGTGTTGGGAGTTGTAATCATGATTGTAGGAGTTGTATATTTTTGTTCATGATTTTATTGAATTGAGGGTTTTAAGTAGTAGCACATATGTTATTTGATCGTTACACCGTTGTTTATATTAATATATTGGTTGTAACCTGTGTATATTTAGTTGTTCAGTTTGGTAACTTGTTTAGAATTTAGGGTTTTTAACTAGTAGCACCGGTGTTAAGTAGTAGCATCAATGATTCAGTGTGTAGTTATTGTAGTAGCACCGATGTTAATTAGTAGTAGCATCAATGATTCAGCGTGTAGTGAATGTTATTTGAGACATTTTGGATAAGTTGCACACTAGTTCTTTTAAATCTTTAGTATGTTAGAAGTTGGAAAATATATGCCATTGCCTATTATATCCGACAATGGATACTTGCTATATATTTATGTCATGCCTTTTTTATGTGTTTAAGTGCTTCTGATTATTTCACAGAAATGCATAGAATTGTCTTCGAAATGGGTACCAGAAGATTGTGAGCTAAATGAGATTGATCCGGTTGAGTTTATGGGTGTGATGAGGAATAAGAGAATTGGGTTCGTTGGGCATTTTTTGAACGCGATTTTTTTGGTAAGTTTGTTTGTGTATATATATTTTTTGGTAAGTTCCTATTTGGATGTATTCATGTATATGTGTGTGTGTATATATATATATATATATATATAGGGTGAGGTTCATTGTAGACACTTTCGTATGTGAAATAGTTTTTTTTCACATGTGAAAGTTTCTAATTAATGAGAAAAAAGAAAAAAAGAAAAAAGAAAATTAATCACAACCATTAGATCAAGAGATCTAATGGTGAAAAAGGGTGTCTACCTGTCTACACTTATGGGGGTGTCTACAATGAACTTTTCACTATATATATATATATATATATATATATATATATATATATATATATATATAGGGTTAGGTTCAAATGAGAACTTTTTCTTTTGAGAACTTTTGAGAACCAATTTGGGCCACTAATTTTCAAGGGGGGAGCATTCAAATTCATGGAGGGGTTTTCCATATATATAAACTAGTGGCTAAGATTAGTTCTTTTTAGTTCTCAAACCCAATTAGTTCTCAAATGATCCTCTCCCTATATATATATATATATATATATATATATATATATATATATATATATATATAGGTAAAAGATCCGTGTAGACCCCTTATTTTTTGTAGACCCCGTAGACCCCTTATAAAACTCAATAAAACTCATTAAAACTCAATAAAAATAAAACTCAGTTATGTTAATTTAGTTTATTTTATTTGCGATAAGCTTTTAAGAACAAAAAAAGACAATTAAAAAAAAGAAAAGCGAAAAACATTAAAAATTAAACATTTTAAGACAATGAGTTTAAAACTCAATAAACTCAATAAAACTCAGTGTTGCGTTTTAAAACTCATTGTCTTAAAATGTTTGATTTTTAATGTTTTTTATTTATTTATTTATTTATTTATTTATTTATTTGGTTCTTAAAAGCTTATCGTAATAAAAAAACCAAATTTACAACACTGGGTTTTATTTTTATTGAGTTTTATTGAGTTTTATTGAGTTTTATAAGGGGTCTACGGGGTCTACAAAATTTAAGGGGTCTACACGGAACCCTTCCCTATATATATTTATATATATATATATATATATATATATATATATATATATATATATATATAGTAAAACCTCTGACCCACCTCTATAAAATTTTTCCTTCATTTTTTGTGTCCGATGGGATTTGAACCCTTGACCTTCACATTGGAAGGCAATGGTGTATCTACTCCATCATAACATGACTTTGGCAAGATAATTTCATTTATAATGAAATGATTTATTGTTCAAGTGATAAACCTACGAACTCACAAAGTATTGACACATTTAAGCATATCTTTCAGAAAATCAGTAAGTTAAGAATCAGGAGGTTACATGCTTGGACTATCTTATTCAACCAGGATTATTTATAAATGTATTAGTATTTCTCTTACAACCCTTCTGTTCTTGAGATCCGTTTACGTTGCAACTTCTGTACTTCCACACGTCTAGGCGGGGGTGTGATAGCCACACTTTTTTTTGTGGCCGTAGGCAAATTTTGACGTAGTGGTAGAAACATTCAATATAAACTTAGACTCAAGTTTTGAGTAATTGTCTTTTCCATAGTAACTTTCGTTAGATAAAAAAAAAACATGCATCCTGGGGTTACATAGCCTTACATTGTTCTCCTTCACTTCATCTCTACCCTCCTACATTTCATTTAGACCCGTCCATAGATCCTTGGCAGTTTTGCATTTCTTGAAGCCATGGATCACATAGTTTGGAATGGAGGTCTGAAGCACCCAGAGAGATTTAGGGGCTGTTTGTTATAGCTCTTAATAGCCACTTAATGGCTTTATCTCTGAATCGGTCAGATTCAGAGTGTTTCAGATTCAGAGTGTTTGGTTGATCCTTTTTTCACCTCTTAATCGTTAAGAAGTTCTGGATATCAACTTATTCGGTCAGATACAAATGTGTATCTGAATCGCTCGGATAAAAAAAAACGTCCCTAACCCTACATTATCTCTGGCCTCCATCACGTTCTCCTCTCTGCTCTCGTTTCCAAAACAAAAGACGACCGGCGACTAAGAAAGACAACCGGCGACTTCTCTCTATTACGTTCTCATCTCTCTGGTCTCCATTTTTCCGGCCGGCGACTAGCAACCGGACCATCAGCGAACCTCTCTCACGTTCTCCTCTCTCTACCCCTCCTCTCCTCTGCTCGCCCTAAGCTCCTCACCGCTGTCCGACCAGGTTCTCCTCCGCACCGCCACCAGGTACGATTTTCCTTTGTTCGAAACCCTAGTCGGTATTCTTCTATTGCCCTGAGTTTTTTTTCTTTAATATCGATTCTCAGAACCATCGATTACAATTTTTCTTTATCTTTCGACTGTTAATCCTCTATTATTAAGACTATGTTCCATATGTATCACTGAATGTGGGTTCTCCTATTGATGCGTATTCTAATCCTTTTAATCTGATTTGGGGTTTCTGCAAAACAGAGTATAGTTTGAAGTTTTTCAAAATTTATTTTGTTTGATTGTAGATTGATTGGTGTTGATTGGCTTCAAAGATATTTGGCTTCATCAAAAGGTGTTATTGAAGTGCTGGGTGATAATTGTTGTTTCTCATTGGACCATGGGTTTCACAAGCAGCTTCTATGATTACATAAACCGGCAAGCTGAAGGCAAAAAGCCTCGAGCCCCAGTCAAAAAAGGATCATTTCATGTGGGTACTTAACAATGAAGCATAATATTGTATAACAACTTTTACCATCTCCGCTGCTGATTTTTTGAAACGCATCTTGTCTGTACATATGTTTTTTCTTGTTTATGGTTCAAAAATGAAGCTCCAATATATGTTTTTTTTTTGTTTATGGTTCAAAAATGAAGCTCAAATACATGCATATCAAGCAGCTTTATTCAAATTGCAAATGGCACAAACAAGCAAAGGAATCAGAAACAAAACACCTGACCTTCACAAACATGATCCATCTTCTATGCTTTTTTCCATGTTACCATCACCATTTGCTATAACCCATTGTTCTTGAACTTTCATTTGATCTTCTTTTGTTTAGTATGTTTTTATGAATTTTGAAGGAAATATTTGTAATTTGCATTTTCTACAATGGTTTGTATTTTTTTTCTTTAATAATTATTTATCATTGAGAGTTCTTACCAACAAATACATTTTATTTTAGCAAGAAATAGATAAGAGGGGTAAAATAGTCATTCAACATAGTCGTTCAGAGATTCAACCAAACAACACTAATTGGTTTAGCACTATCTGGTTCAGAGTCTCTTACCCATTCAAACCTCTTACTGATTCAGCACTTAATGACACGGATGTTACCAACCCCTTAGCATCTACCTAAGCACATTTTTGATCTTCATCCGAATATTTTGATGGTTCTTAGGAACAAAAAGAGTGCTATCGGCAACATATGTGATTATTGGAGCGTATGGACCTTCAATGATAGATTTTCACATCTTATATCTAAATAAAACCTTCCATTCTAAGTTTTTAAGTAACAAAATCATCAGGGGTAAACATGGAAGATTTGGAAGTAGTGTCATTATCAGTCATACTTCGTAGGAGTAGATATCTTTGAATATAGAAAAGCTAAGAACTTGAAAATGAGAGTAATAACTTGCAATATCAGATATAGAGAAAATAAATCTCTAGATCTATAATACCACTTGTCAGGATCATATGCTAAATAAAGTAACATAGAAAATAAGAATGCACATTTTTATCTGGACCTATAAGACGATCTTGATGAATCTCTATCTATAAGTAATATTAATCAAATACTAATCAAACCGTGGACAATCAACGATAAAAAAGAAGATAACTTTCAAGCTCTATGATTTGTATTGATTGTAATTTAGTTGACAATTTACAAAGAAAACTACAATACAATTTATAGAGTTAATCAATGATAGTCGTTGATTCTACTAAGATCGATGATATAAACCATCTATAACATAAGACAATATGCTAACACTATTTTATTATATAACTGGTTGATCATAAGGAAGACGATAGTGGTAGTTGTTTGTAGTAGAACTGGGTGTGCCGTGTGCGCATTAACTCTGTAACTATACTTCTATAAGGAAAAGCTACAAATCTCTGCTCCATATAAACAACATCCCTAGAAACAGTGGCCTCCATAGAGACTATGTCACTCCAGAAAACACTTCTTCCATAGAAACTTCTTTAGTAGAAACTTAGACTTTAAGTCATGAGAAACTATAATTTTTTCATAGTAAATTTCCTTAGAGCAAAACGTATGCATTCAGGGGTTGCATGACCTTACATTTTACATATCACTTGAACTTGCACTAAACTGATTTGATCATTTGATAAACAGAAGATGATACCTATTATTGGCATATAACTCATACAACTATATATATAATTAATTAGTTACTTAATAATAACCACAATTTTTTTTATTTGGAACAATGTTCTTTTTCCCAACACTATGGAGTTTATCTCTTTTGAAAATTAAAGTTTTTGATACAATAAGCAAATATAGTGGCAAAAATCATCACTAATCCCACATGAACACCAGCCAAGGCTCCAAGGAAGTCATGTTTGTATCCATAATAATGACGCAAGTATTCTTTCACCGTCTCTCCGTTTGGAAGCATATCATCATAGTCCCCAAACTGTGAAACAATCACACCATATAATGTCCATGCCAATGGATTTCCCCAGTAGTACCATCTCCACCATACAGGAATTTTCTATAAATACATAGTTGAATACATTATCATTAGAATATATTCTAAATACTTTGATTAAATTAATTTCTAGGCGTCATTAAATTATAGTAACTTACAGGTCTTGGTATAATGAATCCAGAGAACAGATTCCACATTCCATAAAACGCAGAAGCAACGATTGCAGCAATGTCGGCATTGGGAGTAATCGCAACAGTCATCATGCCGTAGTATGTCATGAAGAGCAAGCAACAGAACATAAAGTAAATAAACCAAAAAAATTTCTCTACCGTCCAATCAAATTGGATCATTGAATACACTATAACTCCATATGCTATAGTTTGCATAAATATATAGGGTACTTCCACCAACACCTGTTAAGCAAAACAAGAAATATTCTTAAATAATTTAAAACGTTAGCTCCAATTAATGAAAAAAAAAATCATAATGAGGCAATAAGAAACAAAAGACAAATGGTTGGAAAATAAAGGCAAATTTCTAAAAGGAGCCATATGAGTTATATATATATACCTGAGAAAAGGCATATGGCAATGCAGAATACATTCCAGCAGCTTGTTCTCTATAAAACACAGTACGCTCAATGTCCACAACAGGTTGCACAGCAGATGCATTTTGGACTCCTAAGAAAATAACTGAAGAATAAAGAGCACCCATGGAATTACTCAAATCCTGGGTGGTTGTCCTGAAAGGTATATATAGTATGTATGTATAAGTGTTCCAAATCGAATCATGAAAATAAAACACTTTATATCCATAACATATTTGTTTGTTTGTTTGTTTATCACCTTTTTTTACCAAGATCCCAGAAAACAGATCCAAAAAAGAGTCCAATGAAAGTGGTGAAGGTGAAACGGACAGCGGTATAGGGAGTGTTTCTCCAATATGATATATTTTGTTTCCATAGACAAGCCTGAAGTTGAGTGAAAAATGACCTCGAGTATTGTGTGGGGAAATGGAGATCGCTTGAACCTGGACGTGGCTGACTTAGTTCAGCGATAAGTTCTTTGTTTCGCCTGCCATTTTGTTTCGCAATCCAATTAATAAGCAAGGAATTAAATAGTAGGAGTATGTGATTGAATGCAATCGAATTTAGCATTGCTCACGTATAGAGTTCTGAACTCTTGTAGATTTCTGTGAAATCGACTCCCATAGCTACTTCTTGAGAGGAAGTAGTGACTTCTAACATCCAAGTCGCGGGGTTATATCCATTTGTAATCTTACTCACCCCCTCGATATCCTATTTCATAAAGCAGAATAGTATTATTGTACAACTTTATAGCTTAGAAGGTAGTGTAAAGTATGAAATTGTTAACGGAACATATGTGAGAAGAATGTAAAATATTTATCTGAAAATATATATGTATCGATGTTTGTTTTATTTATAGGTCAATACTTAGTTAAAGCTACTCATATGTGATTGTGTTACCTCAAAGTACTTGATCAATTCACAAGATTGGCGACCAACCGGTCCGGCATATATCTCTCTTCCTCCTCGTTTCATCAAGAACAACTACATAACATGTATAAAATAAGTTGATTCCATAGATACATCAATTTAGGAAAAAATTACTCATACTATACCTCATCAAAAGCTTCAAAGATATCGATGCTAGGTTGATGAATAGTGCACACAACTGTTCTTCCGGTGTCAACTGTATTCCTAACAGTTCTCATTACAATTGCAGCAGCTCTAGCATCTAGACCCGAAGTTGGCTCATCCATAAATATTATAGATGGATTAGCCACGAGTTCGACTGCTATGGTTAACCTTTTTCGTTGTTCAGTTGATAGCCCGTTGACACCAGGCAACCCGACCAATGCATTCCTCACTGGGTTTAGCTCCACAAGCTCCATGACCTCATCAACAAACATCTGTAAAATTGAAAATTACTTGTTTACTAAACTACCTAAAGAGAGAAAACATGTTCACTAAATACAATAATATACTAACTTTTCTCGCATTTTCATCAACATCTGCCGGCAACCGTAGCCAAGCTGAGTACCCCAAGGATTCATAAACAGTAACATGAGGAGAATGGATGTCAGTTTGTTCACAATATCCAGAAATCCGAGCAAATGTTTCCTGTTTCTTAGGATATCCAGATATCCGAATGTCACCTTCTATAAGTCCACCGGTTTTTCTACCAGCAAGTACGTCCATCAAAGTAGTTTTACCCGCACCACTAACCCCCATAAGCGCTGTAAGAACACCAGGACGAAAAGATCCACTCAACTCCTTAAGTAGCACTAATCTCTCATCACTAACACCTTGATCTTTCATTTCCTGGAAATTTCGTCGTAATTAAAGACAGTTTTGTGGTTTAACATTACATCAGATGATCATAATACAAAAGATACGCAATTTACAACCTATTTTTTTTTCAAGGCTTTGGATAACATGTAAAATGTTTTTGAACAAGATTTTGCATCTCGCGTGTTGCCGCAGGGATAACGCGAACACACAAAACTGATATAATGTGATGTAAAGAAAACATGTCTAACAACCAAAAAGCTTAAGAGTATTGAGCGTACAACCTAAATGTTATGGTTACACGACTCTACCTATTACACCACCAACACGTGTAAATTCGTTGAGATTTAAAATAAAAAAATAAAAAAATTTATATTACACGACTATATCTATTACACAACCAACTCATTTCTTAAACTCGTTACGCTCAGATAAAAAGCAAAAAAATAACCAAGAAAAATAAAAGTAAAAAACAAAAAACAAAAATAAAGCTTAAATACTTTAAAATTTATGTTATTATATATTACTATTGTCATGTTTAAAATATAATAATAAAATAAATAATATGAATATAATAATGTACAAACAATATTATATTTAATTATATTTCTAAGAAGTTGTAAAATTTTTAATCTAGAATTATTCACACTTTTGAAATATACAAAATATTTTAATATTTATACACACAAAATTGCATTTAGTAATCATTTGAATTGAAAAAGGTTATTGGCCAAGTTGGTTTTTGACAAAGTTATAAGTTATAAGCATGAGAAGGTAACATTTGTTTGTGGATGAGTAAGGTGTTGCTTGTTTTAAAAAAAAAAACCTCTTTTTAGTCTCTTATGTCTGTGTCGTGCAGACCATGCGCAGACATTTGGGTCTGCAAAGTGTTTGATTTCTCGCAGACGTTTCATTAAAAAACCTCTACCCGTCCTCTTCTTGAGGTAGACTTGGGCTTGCCTCTTCAAAACCTCTTCTATTTTCATTTCTCTCTAGCAGATACAAACAAACATGTTCAAAAAAAACCCTACACCTTTTTCACTTTCAACGGCAACCACACCAGGGAGCACCACCGGCATAATCTCCATCGGCCACCGCCTTCCCCATCGTCCGTCGCTTTCCCCACAGGCGCCGCCTTCCTCACTGGCAAACGCTGGTACGTTATGTGGTTATATTTTGTTCTGTTTTTTGTTCTTTTATCCAGATCGCGATTCACTTATTGGTGTTCCAGATCGTGATTTTTGTGTGTTTATTAAACCAATTTGATGTTGTTCTTGTTTTTCTCCATATCATTATTTTTTGTTCTATTCTTGTTGAACCAATGAGTTTGCTAATCTTGAAAAGAACCAATTTAGGTCACCAATTTGATGTTGTTCTTGTTATTCTCCAGATTGTTATCTTCTGTTCTCTTCTTGTTGAACCAATATGAGTTTGCAAATCTTGAAAAGAACGAATTTAGGACACCAATTTGATGTTCCAGATTGTTTCTTGTTTCATCACATGGGTTTGTTTCATATTTTTGTTGTTCTTGATCTCGACTCCCTCATAATGCAATTCGAGTTTTGGATTCCTCATATGCAATTTCATGTGGTTTTTAACTATATTATTTTTATTCCTAACATTGACAGTATTGTTTTGAATCTATAATGTCTCCCCAATTTGTTTATAGAATGCACTAGTAGTTGAATATACACTAGCTAAGTTTGATATAGTGCTTGTTTGCTTGTTTGTTAATTATTAGAAATGGGAGAGAAACAACAATGGTCAAATGATCATCTAAAAGGCTTATTAGAGAGTTGCATTGAAGAGATAACCACCGTGGATAGAAAATGATTGAGTTTGCATAAAGACTCATGGACCAAGTTAGGAAGAGATCTTAAGGAAAAGTTTGGCTTGGAGTTGTCTCAAAAGCAAATGAAAAATGCCTATGATAATCTTAAAGCCAGATACATAGGATGGGTTTATTTAAAAAATAAAACTGATAACATATACAACGCTCAAACAAACACTTTTACCTTAACGAACGAGGAATGTGAAGAATTTAGGAAGGTATGTTCATATATATAATTTTTTAACATCTACCTTTAAACAAATAATCATTCTATTTTTTTTTACTTAGGGGCATCCGAATGTTGCATCACTGAAAACAATTTTATTGTCTTTTCCATAACTTTATGCTTAATTGTTTGATGGTAATGTTGCCACTGGCAATGGTAAGTGGACATCAACCCAAAGATCAGGGGTTGGATCATCTTTTGGTCATCATGTCCAACCACTTCTACATTATAATGACACGGAAGAAGATGATACGGACACTTATCAGCATACCTCTGAGCTATTCTTGATGATATTTTTTATTCTACTTTCGAGCCTACTCCCGAGCGTACCTAATGTGTCGTTACAAATAGTCATGTGCACGTTAATGGTGATGAAGACGAGGTTCAAGCACATGGTACTACATCGGATTGGGAATATATAACTCATTTACGAGATGAAATTGCCGAGCAGTTAATGCAAAGTATTGAATAAATGATTTAAAAAAATGTTATTGTTGTTTTGAGACTATTATTTCAATGTTGTATAACTTTTAGTTAAATGAGAATGTTGAAAAACTATTTTGAGTTTAAAAAATCGGTGTATATAAATTTCAGTTTGTTTTAACAGTCTGCAGAAATTAAATACAAAAAGTCTTCTTCTTACAGACTGCAGGTTGCATACATTGTGATTTGTGACAGTCAATTCGTGGAAGAAACTTCCAAGGTGGTGTAAGCCAATGACAGCTATGTGCATACATTGTGACAGTCAATCGGCAATTGTTGTGTGCCCAATACGCTATGTACAATGGCAAATCAAGGCACATTAGACGTAGATATAATACAGTACGACAAATAATCTCTACGGGAGTTATCTCAATTGACTATGTAAAGTCAAAGAATAACATTGCGGATCCGCTTACAAAAGGCTTAAGCAAAGAGTTAGTTTTGAAGTCGTCAAGGGGAAGCAGACTAAACCCCATTAGGTTAAAAGTTGATGCGAAGGAAAACCTAACATATGAAAATGGAGGTCCCAGGCTCTAGGTTCCATAGGACAACCTAATCACATTGGCTAAGGTCACTGTGGGGGAGTACCCTAAAATCTTAAAGGGAGTTGTATACTTCCTAGTCCATTCCTATCACCAAACAGTTAATTGTGTGAGGTTAAGCATACGACGGTTGATTACTTTGTGTAAGTCATAGATGATTTTGAGTAAATCATTATACCAGTGCTTTTAATGATTGTGGTAATCACCTATACAAGAGGGAAGTGTGCTCGCTTCAAATGGATTTGTTGGGCACAAATCCTAGAGCTCTCGCAAAACCAGGCAAGTGTTCCAGGACCATGATTGGACACGACAATGAGGGCTAACCAAGTTAGGGAAATTATTGTGTAAGTATAATAACGGTTACACAAACGGTCGGTTAGTTTAAAGACACTGCGTCTACTAAACACTAGTAACCTAAGTATACTTCACAAAGGAGGGTTCAAAGGGAACACCTACCTATCCTGCAATACTAGACTGTCGAAATTGCCTTTGATTCTTGAAGAATAGATCGATACCCATTCATGTGGGGGATTATTTGAATATTGGGAGAAAAACTAGTGAAAATGTGTTTTTTCACTAAGTGTGAAAATGAGTTTTTCACCAACTTTGAACATAAATAAAATACAGATAACATAGGTTGTTGGTGTTGTATTGTCTGGATTTGTATAGTACGTTGGAAGAGCTTTCCAACGCACCAATACTAATTAAGAGAAAGGATAATATCTACTAATGTCCAATGCCACAAATAGTGTAGCCACTAACTATCTTTGGTGTGGTGATCAAACTATTAACATATATCTTTGCAAACTCTAGAAATGATTATACCTTATAACTTATATGTGATGGATTTTTATTTGCGGTTTTATATAATATATAAAAGATAAAATAGAATTCAATTAAGTTTCTTGAAAAAAATGAAGTTGATAAAGAATTATAATAAATTATGAACTATTTATAGTTCATAGGTTTCCAATATAAATCACAAACCACTCTTTGGATCATCGGATGAGCAATTCAAGGGGATTAACAATCAATTTGTTATCACCAACTTCCTCTTGCTTAGGAAAGTACCTTCAGTAGATTGATATCTAAGGACATTTTAGGAGATAAATTGTATGTGTTTACAATGATAAATTGTATGTGTTTAATGCAATAGTGTATGTTTTCCATGGTTATCAATGTAGACAACTTTTATAAGAGTGTATCACTTTATAAAGATATACATGTTTTCTTGAGAAGGGTGAGCAAATTGCGTATATTGTAGTAGCTAGTCTCCCTAGTAAGTAAGAAGTTACCTCTGGCATATCAACGGAGTACTTGATATTATCAAACGTAATGGAATGCGGTTCAAACGGAAGTACCATTCCTCTCTTCTTGTTTGCATTTTCGTCATTTTCCGTCAATGATACTTCCCCACCATCTTCGTCTCCCGAAGTATTTGATTGTATTTTCTCAAATGCTATAAAGTTCATTACAAACATCTCATAAGGTTCAACTAACACAGAAGGAGTTAAAAAGGCCGAAGAACTCACGGTTGAGAAACTCCAACGCTAGAGCGTAACACAAATTCAAGATCAAAGTGAAACCAACCAAAGCCGCGAGAGCTATCCAATACCAGTAAGTTTCTGCATACAATCCTCTGGATTTAACAATGTATTTTCCGAGTGTTGTATTCATGTAAGGCTAGGACATGGAACAAACATACAATGTCAATAATTAAGTTGGATATCCAAATATGAAACAATAGAATATATGCATTAAATAGTTAGTAGTTACCTTTTTAAATTTATGTCCAAGATATTCATTTACCACTATTCCATTCATTGCATACATCATTGGTGATGACCAGTATCCCCAAATCCACCATTTTTTTACATCAGCTTTAGAAAGAAAAAACATGTTCATTAGTACTAGCAATTCAAAATCAATGATATGTTTATGTCAACCCGGATTCTCACCGTGGTTTAAGACGAATCCACCCAATGCAAAGATTAGGAGAAGCGCAAATGAACCAAACGTGTTTGCAACAATCATGTTGCGACCCGCAGAACCAATGAATCGGAACAACGCAGAAGACACTTGGTTAGTTATTACGAGTAGTAAATAGTATTTGAGGAATCTGTAAAAGAAAAAAAAAGTGATTAAGCTAAATATTTAGTAGAAAACTACCTAAACTAATGGCAGAAGTCATGAAGGAGCTAGCATCTCCAAAACAAAAAATATATAGGATAGTCAATTTTAAAATTTTCCCATTTATTCTTTGTAGTTATATGAACTACCTCCAGACATTAGGATCAAATCCTATAACATAGTAAGTGAGAATTGTCCAAATTCCGGATTCATAAAACGACACGGGCATCTTGACAAACCACGTCGGAAGTGCATACACCCATGTTGGATAGAAGAAGAAATCTCGTTGCTTGTAGAACACCGCAAGTTTTGCGATTGTCATTGGAATCTCAGCCATCCCATTGAACATGATCATGGTGACACCAAAGAACAATGCCCCAACATATAACCCGCCATCATCGGTACCACGTCGATGCATCTTAGTTCGAAAGTAAACGGTCATAGTGACCATGGCCGTGAGAGTTATCTAAAACCAAAACATTAATCATAACTTCAATACATATCTCATCAAATTCTAACAAAAATAGACTTATTCAAGTGCAATTTTACCTGGACTGCTTTGAAGATGTAGACAAATGAGTTTCTCTTCATCAACAACACTTCCCTATCAATGCTAGCTTTGAAAAGCTCCTTCTGGTTTAAACCATACTTTTCTGTTGTAAGAGCGGCAGGGTGGCTTTTGCTTTTATCATATTGTGTTGCAAGTTCATTTGCTAGTCTTTTTCCGACATGAAATGATTCATATGCATCAGCAAATTCTTTAGCCGTTACAAACCTGTAAGGTTGATCTCTTGTCATCCAATATTGTTTCTGGTCTTTCTTCGATGTCACCTAGAACACAATCCGAGCAATACATAAATTTTGATCATGAAAAGTTATATAGCCCATGACTTGCCAATGTGAGGGCTTTATATGCCATAGCTTTGGGTTCCAGTTTTGATTTTGTATAACTTTTCAAGATACTCACATGTTAAATTTCTTTCTTTTGTGATGTTAATTTTGCATGAAATGAGGGATTTCAATTATCCAAGTACTATCTTAGCTAGAAATTTTCAAAGTGTTCTCAAAATTTTATTGAAAAACATAGGAGAAAGATAATACTTACTTCTTGCAGGAAATCAGCAACATTTTTCCTTTCTGGGCATTTGAAACCCGTAGATTCAAAAAATTCAAGCACGTTTTCACGCGGACCCTTATACACTATCTTTCCATCACTCAGGAGTATAATTTCATCAAATAAGGCGTACGTTTCTGGCGCAGGCTGAAGAAGAGATATGAGAGCAGTTCCTTCAAGAATATGAACATATTGTCTTAGGAAATTCACTATTTGAAAAGTTGTAGAACTATCCAAACCAGTAGATATCTCATCCATAAGTAGAACATTTGATGGTCCAACAATCATTTCACCTGTAAAATTTCACCGAACTAGTAAAAATATTTACAAAGCAGCAAGTCACACGCATCACTTAAATTTTTGTTTTTTTTAAATACCTGTTGTAACACGCTTTTTTTGCCCGCCAGATATACCTCTTATCATTCGATCCCCTACCAAGGTGTCGGCACACACATCTAACCCCAATATCTGCTCAAAAGCAGGTCTTTTAAACATCTAGGAAGTCGTTTTTCAGTACCGAAAACAAAATATAGTATACCTTGAGTGTATAATCTGTGACTACATTAGCTTCTTGACCTTCTGTTGCTGCTGCCTAGATTAAAATAATCAATCATAACATTTTTATGAATAACACCACTGTCTCATTTGACAACACTTAATTACAAGGAGTTTTAATTTATTTGTGCATAATTCTTTTTAAAAAGAGTAGAGCAATAGAAAGGTGATTATTAGCAGAAGTTATCAACATGTACAAGTCATCCTTCAAGCTACTGCTACTTTTAAACCAAGAACTTACTGATCACATTACAAGTATTGTGGGCGTAAAAGGTTGAGGGGAAGAAGACAGATGAGGGGCCCTATCATCAATTGTTCTCTATAAATCTTTTGTTAGCATCAAATCAATGGAAAGAGACTTAAACCCAAAACTAAGTATTTCATTGTTATATTACTACAAATTAAGAAGAATTATGGGTGAAAACTAATTATTTAGAACCTTGTGATTTCTTTGGGTTGATGATATGAGCTTGGCTCAGGGGCCCGTTGGTTGTGCAACTTTTTTTAATAGCTAAATCTCCACACATACCTTTAACAGGATTTGAACCTACAACTATTTGGTTGTAATATCACATCTTTACCACCAAGTTATCCCCTTAGGAATTGTGACTGTATAATTAAGCAAAATTCGGAAGTTCTAGATTTCCGGAAGTTGTGAAGATATAAAAAAAAGTAGATAACTTAGGAAATCTACATGCATATAAATAGTACAAGTTATACTGGCACGTCAGTATAAATAACACAACAACCGTACCCAGTAAAGCTTCTACAAATAAGCTTGGACAATCTAGCAACAATTCGTTGTGCATAGTATAGTAAATAAAACTCCTAACCTTCATGTAAATATCAAGATCAGGATCAGGTTTTATGTTCGCATTTTTCTCTCTTCTTGCCAACTCAGCCAACATCTCTGTAAATATTTAAACAACCCCATATGTATTAGAACTTAAAATATGGATTCTTGGAGATGAAAATTTGATGATGAACTAACCATAACGTGATCCTACTCCTTGGAACCGGGCAGAGAAAGCTAGTGTTTCTCGAACGGTCATTTCTCCAATATGAACATCATTCTGACTTATATAAGCTGAAGTTCTCTTGGGTACGAACTCATGAAACTCATGCCCGTTGTATGTGACCTTTCCAGAGACCTGTATATGTTGATGAATCTTTTTTAATTTTCAAGCTCCAAACAAATCATAATTTAAAAGACAATAATTTCATAATCGAGGATTCGAGGGGTCAATAAAACAAATCACTCGAATCTATACATTTGGGATTTGGTGCTCGGTTGGTGTAAAGCTCCTAACACCCTTTTCCTATCGCTTGCCGATGATAGAAATGCTCATAAGGATTGGCCTTTCTCGGAGAAATACAAGAGGATGCTTCATGGGATCTTGCTTACGACCTTGTGGTGTATTTAGAAGGCCAGGAATGATAGAGTCTTTAACGCTAAGGTTCATGGGTTGGTAAACGTTTTTGGGGATGTGATAATCCTTTCATACTTCTGGCTATTGTCTTGGACTGATTGGTGTAACTTCTATATGTAACTTTCGTTTTCCTGTTTATCCCTAGCTTCTTGCTAATTCGTTTTTATTAAAGTTGTCCGTTCTAAAAAAAGTTCTATATAATTAAAATTTTAATTATTAGATTCTAAAGTTTCTGATATTAAAAATTTTAAGTTTCTTGTGCATTCATAAGTGTAGCTATTTGTTAATTATTTTCTTAGGTTTGTAAAAACTTGTAGCACGTACTTTTAGAAAATTGTTAATTACTTGTGAACTTTTGTACCAAAAGGTTTTAGTCCAATGGTATTTGGTGCTAGCTATAAGGTCCTGGTATTAAATATTAGATTGCTATTAAACAAAACTTGTATACTCTTGTATAATTTCATGAAGATTTCTCATATTTTTTGGTTATACCTGAAGGTTCTTAGAAAGACTCCCTGCCAATGCCAACAACAAAGTAGTCTTTCCAGAACTTGGAGGGCCCAAGAGCAAAGTCATTCTGAATAATAATCACATCCACAAGAAATTAAGTGAGTTTGAAACGATGCTTGATCTAAAAGCAATAAGAAAATGAATTAGCGACAGTTGTTTCATGTTCTTGCAACTCACTTGCCCGGTTTGAGTATACCACTAACATCACCGAGGATGGTTATATGCTTTTTTCGATTCGGAAGCAAATTAAACAAGCTCAAGAAACTCTGTTGGAAGCAAGCGAAACGGTTAAAAATAAGCAAGATTTTCCTAAAAATTCATACAGAAAACATGATCGTCAATTTTAATTACCTCAAAAAAATCAAGATAGAAATTAAAAAAGCTAGGTAAAGCTCTGCTTCCTGTTTCGATATCTGCCTCTACGTTCAAGTGCTCAAACTTGACTTCAACTGTTGGCAAATCAATCCCAACCCTGTAAAATTTCCAATCAGCCCATAAAAATAATTAATCATGATAATAATTAACATTTTAATTTAGAGAATATTAGGTGTTATAAAACACGTAAAACATAATCTATCTTACTAACTAAATCCACAAAACCTACACGCTACACGACTCAAACCTTCCTCATCAGGAAAGTATACCACTTACAGTATTTATAACAGTTTTTTTATCTTTACATTTATAATTTATCAAAAATACACACTTCTCCATAAAATTTAAAGATCTTTAAAAAAACACTTTATATCACATTCATTATCCTTAAAAAAAACTCATATATGTGTAATGGAATAGTATATTTACCAATCCTTTATATTTGTCTCCTAAAATTAAGAATAAGGTTCAATTTAAAAGATGTCATGTAGGAGAAAAAAATAGGCATTTCTTATTAAAGATAAGATATAATATAAGAAAACTGATTTGTTTGAATGCCCTTATATAATCAAAATATTCATTAAGGACTTTAGGATTTTATTATCGGGGAAAAGTTTGATACCTATCAATTCTATTTCTGAGCCTCAACAAGAACTTCTCATTATCTTCATCAGGAGCTTTCACAAGCCGATCAAGTAATTTTTTCCGTTCATCCATTCCAAGATTCTCGACATCTACTTCATTAGAGGGTCCAACTGATCCAAACAAAAGACCTTTCTTCAAACGATTAAAAGTCGGTAGCTTTTCAATAGCGGCCCATTTAAGGGCTTCTTCATCGTTTTCTTCACGAGAAGATTTTGAAAATGCATCCATGCCAGAATTCCTCCATACAGAATTACTAGCAGCTCTTAAACTTGTTATTCTTCCACTACTTGCTCTTAAACTACTACTTGCTTTGTATATATCACTTCCATCCATTTTAACCCACAGTCAAGAGACACCTTTGTAACCTTTCTATAACCAAAACTGTTGTGGGTCTTTTGGTCTTTTTTTATTGCCCAAAACCCTACCAAATTGCACACATTTGTGTGGTGAATCAATCTTGTTAAATGTTAAAGGAATTCTGAGGCTTTACAGGAGGTTTTATAGAAACATTAAGGGCCACCTAATTCACAAACATAATGTGAACTTTTTTGAAAAGGAAAAAAAAAAACATGTGAAAGCGTCTATAGGTTTATTTATTGCCTTTCGAAGTTGAATTAACGTAGCTAATAGGCTATTTAATAGTATTTATTATTGGTCTTAGAAGTCAACATAACACCGCTATTAAGTTTTTTTGCCTAAAAACTTTTAACTTCGACATTTTGCCTAATAAATTTTTTTTGCCTAATAACACCGTTGTTAAGGTGATAAAGAGCATTTTAAAATTTTTAAAAGATTTAAAAGATTTAAAATTAACGTTTTAGTTGGGAGTTACCATTTTACCAGCATGTCCCGTTGGAGACAAAACCGATATTAAGTGCATGTACTATTCTAATTATATGAAACATCCTAAATATCTATGAAATTTAGTGTGCGTGTATATCTATATATATATATAGAGAGAGAGAAGGAATCAATGAGGAACCAAAAAAAAAGTGAAGAACCGAAAAATCAATCTATAAAAAAACTTATCTTTTAAGAAAAATAAAGACTAAAAACAAATCTTTAGGTTGTTTTAGACATGATTAATTAAGGTTATTTTACATTTAAACTATCACACGTGAAACATAATTTTTATGTATGAAAAACTAAACATTTCTCATGTGAAAAAATATGTTTCATATATGACAAATGAGGGTAGGCGATTACCTATATCGATTGTCCACAAAAACTCCGTTAGCTGATATCATGTATACAACAATGGATTTCTGTTGATAACTCTTAGTATTGATCATCGATTACTTTTAGTTATCTTCAATATGTTTATAAAATTCTAATGTTTTTATATAGTGTCTTGGTGATGTAAGATGAGAAGCAATTAAAAAGAAATATATTTGTCACACAAAATGACACGGTACACGATGCTAGGTTGGTGTCAAATAAGAACGGGCTCATCTATATGATCGACTCACAGAGTCACAGTATACATTTGATCTAATACTCTAACTCCATATTTTTGGAACGGTAAAATACTCGTTCTTCTAAATTAGTCCAGATTACACTATACATGGATACATGGATTTGAACCTAGCTATAGTTTCCATGGCCATTGGGTGAAGGGAAGAATCAAGGCTTTTATTTCGGGTTCGAACCTGACAGGCGGCGAGGGTTCACGAATTCCAACTGGTTCCCGCGCATCTGGGGGGTACGATCTCACGACGGTCGAGTCGACCTTGAACATGGCCCCGAAAGGGTAGGTTTACACGTGAGATCTTTTGCTTCAAAAAAATAAAAAATAAAATAAAAAACTGAGGAGAAATGTAAACCCATTTGACTAGTTTTTATTAGGGGTGTGCACGGTTCGGTTTGGGTCGGTTTTTCCCCTAGCCGTAACTGTAACCATAACCAAACTTTCGGTTAATCACAAAATGATAATTATAACCAAAACCGATAGTCGGTTAGGATGGTTTGGTTAACCATCAGTTATGGGTCGGTTATGGTTAATTTTGAGTTAGCCAATTAAACATTGAACTTAAACTTAAAACTATTAAAACTTTTAATTAGGTCTAAAATCAAGTGCAAATTCAAGATCTAAATATGTCTGCATGAGGTGGTTGTCATAGCTACATACAAATGCAAAATTCTAAAAGCTAAATACGTCTAAGTAATTAAAATATAACTGTAATTCAATTGAATATTTATTAGTAATATTCCATCAAAGTCACGTACATTTTGTAGCCTTTATATATTCAACACTAAGGCTATCCATAGTGGATGGAGCTTCTTATGGGCGTTATGCGTCATGTGGCGTCACACGTTATCAATAGGGGCTTCATGGAAAAAGTGTGTAGTGGTAACCCCGCATAACGCCCCTCTAATTATTACCCAATTATATTATATATATTAATTTAAAAAATATATTGGTAAATCCATCCAATAAAAAAAAAGAAAAAGAAAAAAACAGCCAATGAGAAAGGAGGGGGAGGGGCGTGATGTTAATAACGCCGGAGAACCATTTGATTAACATGGCGCCCCGGGGGTTGGGTTTGGGCGCTATAAGGACGTTATATTAGAGATTTTGATGGGGATAACGCCCCACTACGGATAGCCTAATACAATTAAGGTATTCAAGCAGATTACTATACTTTTTATAATCGTTTGCCTATAAAATCTACTAACTACCATAATACCCAAAAAAGATAAGTATATATAGTCTTCGAACTCATAAAAAAATACTGACAAAAAAATAATAAAATTATATTTTTTTGTAACTTCTTAACTAAGTGACACAACTGATCTCTCTGAAGTTAACTTAAAAAGTATTGTTGTATGCATTGTAGAAACCGGGGTCGGTGAGCCAAGCCAAACTCCGATGGCACAGCGGAAGTGGATCGGAGACTTTGTGAGCTTCGTCTTTGTAGAACAAATATAAACACCAAGAAGAACATAATGGACCGGATCTTCAACAATGGTGTTTGAGATGTGATGATGATGATGAGGATAATATAGAAGATGTGATGAACAAGATGAAGATAAAGGATAAATATAACCGAATGCTTACATTTACCTATCCCACACATGCTAGGTTCATGAACAAGTGTTCATGAACCCACACAACTTCAAAGTATCATGACTAAGCTCTCCCACTCATACACACATTCATGTCTTTCACAAATGAAAGACTAAACTATATATTCTAACCTAACAATGGCAAACTAGTAAATAACCAACAACTAGTCTAGTGACAAAATAAATAATGTTACAATAAATAATAAAGTCACTAATGCCATGTCTTCGGTTAACGAGAGTCTCGAGTCATGAACTTCACCGTGTTGTGCGAACGGTTAAACGGTAAGTGGTACGTTGAGTTTCATCTAACCAAATCTCGAACTCGTCGAACTCGGAAATTCCCAACAATCTCCCCCTATTTGGTTGATGAACAAGCGGATAAATAACTCAACTCTTGTGACAATCGGTTCCCTTGTATTCTTGCAACTTGACTTCAAGACAATCTTCATACGGTTTCAAACCTTTCACTCATCTTCTCCCCTTTGTGAAGCTCCCCCTAAGATAAAGAATTTTGATTCTTCCGGCCTTTTCCGCAAGGCACTAAAGTGCATAGGGTGTTTACCAAATTTAAGAAGACACACTACGTTTAAGGATGTCAACATCATCCTAAGTGTGGTTAAAGGTAAACAAGATAAAGGATCAAAGAAAAATTAGAGAATTAATCCCATAATTCAACCGTCTTGAAAAATACTTGCCAAGAATACCAAACCGATGCATCACCCATAGAAAGTACCACTTCAAATAAATTACCTCAACAAGTCACAAGCTACTAACTTTGCCTTTGTTTTTACCATATCAACGATGACTCAAGGACTCTTCAAAAATTAGAACTTAATCCAACATTCGCAAACAAATATCTTCAATGTAGAAAAACTCCCAAACTTGCACATTCTTCAATTTTCAACCGACTTCTAAACACGTCTGCTTATAACGAAGAAGTATCAAAAAGAAAATTAGTTTGATTTCTACAAGTGTACCTTGTTTGTACACCAATTTGTTGCGATGGATTTAACGGCTTACACCCCGTTAGACTAGAAGTAATTTTCTGCAATAAACACAGCCGCAAATCTGCAGTCCTGCCAAATTGCTCCAACCCATTCACCTTGTTTAAATCAGCCCAATACTAGAGACTAATAGAGCCCAAACGAATTTGAGGATATGCTGGCCCATAATCAAGTCTCTTAAACGGAAGCCCAACAGAAAATTGTCTATGAGCAGGCTCAGTTCGGATCATTTTAAACTGCCCAGCTAGTCTTCTCTGTGCCCTAAATGAAACACAGGCAAGACACAGCAGCAGCCGTACCCGCCTCTATCGCCGGCGGCCACCGGAGCCGTTTACCGGCGAGCTGAAGACAAACAGAGACAAGGATCGGCGACCAAGAGTGTTACTCTGGAGGTTTCGAGTTCCTCCGGAACTTATGAGTTCAAGTTCCCTCGGAGGATTTCGAGTTCCTCCGGAACTTTTGAGTTCAAGTTCCCTCGGAGGATTTCGAGTTCCTCCGGAACTTTTGAGTTCAAGTTCCCTCGGAGGATTTCGAGTTCCTCCGGAACTTTTCCGGTTCCTCCGGAACTGTTTCGAGTTACTCCGGAACATATTGGCGACCAAGGAGTTCGTCCGGAACCTTCGAGTTACTCCGGAAGTTCAGGTTTACACCAAGTGGTTACTCCGGAAGATTATGGAGTTCACTCCGGAACAAACACGAGTTCCCTCGGAACTGAGGTCTGTCTCCGGAACAATCATTTTTCCGGTGATGATAGTTTCTCGAACGAGCTTACCAGGTTCTCTCGAGGCATGCAAGTTCCGGTTGAGTTCTTTCGGAATAAGTGGTTGTACCGGACTGTTTTCCGGTTGAAGGTTGTCCGGAACAGATTTTCCGGTTGATGGTGGCAGACTCACGGACCTTATCCGGTGATGGTGGAAACCCTGACATAAATAACCCGTCGCTAACAACTGTGCAAGACCCAGTATCATGTCGGCCGTTTTCATTGACTATAACATGAAACCATAATGGCGAGTTTATGCCATTATCATCGACCACTATAACCATCTCAGTAACCGTCTTCAAAGCTGAGTTGGATAACACAATTGCCGTTAACCGACCATTTACGATCATGACATAAACCCAGATCATAACCATCTTTACCCCATAACCTTCACTCATCTAATCATGACGGAAACCCGAATCTTGAACTCGCTGATAAAAACCCAAGTGCCAACCGTGATATAAACCCCATTTTCTCTCAAATAAGAACCCGTAAAAACCGATATAACGAGCTGCAGTCTCGTAGGATTTTTAATTCTTCATCACTTGTTAAAATAAATTAACTTAAACACTAAGAATCAACCAAAATAAAATCTGCTATAGAGTTGAATAAAGGGTTGAGTGTTTAGGTGATGTGTGTAAGAGGAGAGAGAAACAAATTAGGGTGGTTGACAAAAAGGTGAAGTAGAGTGGTTACTTTACAAAAGTCAGTAAAGTAAGTATGGGTTACTACTCTTTCACTATTCACCTTTTTGGGTTTTAATTTGTTTTCCAATTAAATCAATCAAATAAATGACTAACTTAATAATCTTCATCCGATGAAGATCTGGAAAGTAAGAAATTCAAGAACTTTGAGATGAATTACCATGAATTCACACATCATTTTTCCTTTTTGTGTGACCATTTCAAACACAAAAGTACAAAGTTCAAGAACACAAACATCTCTATTTGTTACAAAAACAAGCAAGATAACACAAAGTTGAAGAAACCAACCAATTTGTTGCGTTTTCTTCGACCATGGCTCTGATGCCAATTGTAGAAACCGGGGTCGGTGAGCCAAGCCAAACCCCGATGGCACAGCGGAATCGGATCGGAGACTTTGTGAGCTTCGTCTTTGTAGAACAAATATAAACACCAAGAAGAACATAATGGACCGGATCTTCAACAATGGTGTTTGAGATGTGATGATGATGATGAGGATAATATAGAAGATGTGATGAACAAGATAAAGATAAATGGATAAATATAACCGAATGCTTACATTTTACCTATCCCACACATGCTAGGTTCATGAACAAGTGTTCATGAACCCACACAACTTCAAAGATATCATGACTAAGCTCTCTCACTCATACACACATTCATGTCTTTCACAAATGAAAGACTAAACTATATATTCTAACCTAACAATGGCAAACTAGTAAATAACCAACAACTAGTCTAGTGACAAAATAAATAATGTTACAATAAATAATAAAGTCACTAATGCCATGTCTTCGGTTAACGAGAGTCTCGAGTCATGAACTTCACCGTGTTGTGCGAACGGTTAAACGGTAAGTGGTACGTTGAGTTTCATCTAACCAAATCTCGAACTCGTCGAACTCGAAAATTCCCAACATGCATGTATCCAAAAAAGAATATGTAAATGTTTCATGTTCGGTTCGGTTTCGGTTATATCGGTTAATAACATTTTCATAACCCTAACCATAACCGATTGATCGGTTGACTTAAACATCATAACCATAATCGTTGGTTATCAGTTAAAATAGGTTCGGTTAAATCGGTTATGGTTCGGTTATCGGTTGACGGTTAGTTTGCTCACCCTAGTTTTATATATTTGAACTAGATTCATTCATTTCCCGATTTGACAAATTTAAAATAAAAGTTAACCAAAGTTGACGTACTTATATATATTTCAATTCCATTGTGCCCTCTAACATTATGTATGATTATGTTGTCGGACTTATTTTGTGAAAATGATAATTTGGTGTCTTATATATTGTGAGATGACTATTTTGTTTATTAACACAAATTATGCATGATAGTTAATAAGAAGCGAAAGTACAAGGACCACTGGCTCATGGATCTAGAACCTCCAACACAGGGTTGATTTTAAAAGTTAGGCAGGTGGTAGGCCGTGGAGAGAGTAATAAAGGGAAATGTAGTAAGTACTTTTTTTTAACAGCAAAAAACGTCGATATATTTATGACGGGGCTAGCAAAAATCTACAATCCAAAGTCAAAAATTACATCATAGATTCATAGATATATTACCCTATATATACAAAACACAACCCCTTGTACAACCTTTATAACATATTGTACAATTTCAATAGCTTAGGTTACAAACCAAACAATTTTTAGGGTACAACACATATTGCATGAGTGAGTTTTGTGGTTCACATCATCTAATCTAAAAAGAGAGTATGTAGCAGGTGAGCAAGTCTAGCAGAACCATACCTTACGGACTCCTTCATCTACTTTGTAGCTTTTTAAATCGTATCTCTCCATCGAATATATTTGTCGAAGACAATGATGAAGAGGATGAATATGGGTGGCGGTAGCAGTGACGAAGATGGCGATCAGGCGATCAGGTATATGTTTTGAATCTTTAACCAAGATAGCCACCGGTAAGTGGCAGGGTTCGATCAATCACCAATTTCAGGTTCGATTTTGCCAATGTGCCTTTGATGGTTAGCGGCGATGTGGCCCTAACCGTTTTAACCAATTTTTTTATTTGAAACAGGGAACTCTACCAAGAAAGTAGACGAGCTCCGCTAAAGACACACCAAACACCAAAGGAAAACACAACAGTTACTGATCTTGGCAGGTTAGCATAATTGTTGTTTCCTTGCTTAAGTGTAGGCAATTATGTTGTTCATCTTCATATTTTATTTCATGTTCAAGTATATGCAAGTTTTTTGGATGTTGATTTTGAAGCTCAAACATACGCAGGGTAATATGTCGTGTATGTGTTAGTGAATTTAAATTTTTATTTGCCCTAGCATAGAAGTTATAGCTTTTAAGTTCAGTTGTTTTGGATTTTGTGTTCAACCTTAGGGTTAGCTCAGATGATTTATATGTAAACAATAAGATGCCATGTAAATATTGTTCATTATGAGTTTACCCCATTCATTTACATCTGGTACTTTCTTATGGTCTAGACAATTTTAAGATTTTAGCCTTCATGGTAGTGAAGATCTAATGTTAATTGTCCATTTTCTGATCCAAATCTGTTTATACGCGGCCATGATCATATTTTAATCCGAGCCTTCTGAATTTTGAATTATATGGCTTAATTGTGTTCATGAGCTTGAGATTTGCAGGTGTTTAACCATTTTATGTGGTTGCATTATTATTGGCTATAATGCAGATTATATATGATTTTGAAAGGTATATATTGGAATAAGGTTGAATGGGTTGAACGATGACTAAATTCTCTTTTTAGAGCAATTGACCTCGGTTAGAGGCAAGGTTTTTGTGGTTGGCAGCAATAACATGGGTTCAATCGGATAAGGGTTCAACGATTATAGAGTGCAAGGGCGGCGTCGATCGACCCGAGAGAGTTACCATTCTTAGATCCGAAGGGCGCTATCTATAGACAGGTTTGTTTTTTCATCCAGCTTTAGTTGCCTAATTATTGATTTAGTTTGTTTTGGAACTAAATTTTTCAAGGAGATGTGTATAAACTAGGGGTGTTCGCGGTCCGATTTTTACGGTTTTCAGGTCAAACCGTAAACCAAACCGTTAGTTACGGTTTTTAATAATCGAAAACTAAACCGAACCGTTAAAAATTAAAACCAAACCAAACCAAACCATTACTTCCGGTTTGGTTTCGGTTTGGTTTCACGGTTTACGATATTTAAGCTTTCAATATAAGTTTAGAATATAAAATTTATATTAAAAGAAAATTCGAAATCAACTTTATCAAATGTGAGAATAAGAATATGAGCTAGTCTACTATACTTGTCATCTCTAATTTGTTAATCAAAATCCACCTCTAAATAGAACATGTAACCTCCAAAACATGATGCAAATACTAAAGTTCATAATATAAACAAAAGTATACTAGATTCACAAGATGTAAACATGTCTAAATTTCTAGACTTTTTGTTATTAAACGCTGAAACCCAAAATCTCATTACAAAAAACAAGTCAATGTAATTTATATATTATATATATATATATATAAATATATATATACATATATATATAGGGGAATGATCAAATAAAAACAAGATGTTATTGCGAAAACACGAAAACAGATATTAAAACCTCTATAACTTCCTCATACGTTAATATTTTTTTTTTAAAATTTGCGCCAAAAGTCTTAAAATTATATCACCTTTAATTCTGGGAAAAAAATTAAACATATAAAATTTCGTGATCTTTTTATTATTGCACATGTGCAATAATACGTATTAATTATATTACACATGTGCAATATTAACAAAAAATAAATTAATTTTTTTTTTAATTTTTTCAAGAATTAAAGATAACAGAATTATAAGATCTATGGTATAATTTTTTATCAAAAATATTAACGTATGAAAAAAATTATAGAGGTTTTAATATTATTGCACATGTGCAATAATAATTTTTTATTGCACATGTGCAATAATAAAAAAAATTTAAAAACATTGAATTTTTTTTTAATTTTCTCCAGAATTAAAGATAAAAGAATTATAAGATTTATAGTGCAATTTTTTATAAACAAATTTTAACATATGAAAAAGTTATAAAGGTTTTAATATTATTGCATATGTGCAATAATAATAATAAAAAAAATTATTGCACCTGTGCAATAATAATTTTTTAAACAATTTTGATTTTTTTTAAATTTTTTCCAGAACTAAAGTTAACATAATTTTAAGGATTTTGGTGCAAATTTTTTTTTAAAATATTAACGTATGAAAAAGTTATAGAGGTTTTAATATTTGTTCCAGCGAAACTACCGGGCGAAACTGTAGTGTCGCCCGGTAGCCAGCTAAACTGTTTGACTTGCATGAGTTCAGAGCCAGTTTCGCTAGGCCAGCGAAACTGCCAACGAAACTAG